>JANBXA010000007.1:42642500-43842500 GCA_030556225.1 Cricetiscus sungorus
TGGAAAATCCAATGCATTTTAAAAATCATAAAAATAATCAGTTCTTCTTTCCTCTTGGGAAATTTTCTTAGAAAAACAGCATTAAAAAAGGAAGAAAGGAATATGTTTTCCTCTGCATTATTTAAAACAACTGGAGGCACTTAGAGCAGCCATTTAAATGACTTGTTATGGATGTGTTTGGGCATTTCCTATATTTCATAGGCTGAAGTGTTCTCTGCAGTGCATCGTTGTTGAAAGGCATCATTAGAAACTGATTAGATCATGACGGTGCTGTTTTAAGTAGATCAATGCTTTACTATAGGACTAAGTAAGTGAGTTAGCTATCCAAGGCTGTGATTAAAACAAATGGTCTGTTATCTCTGTCTCTGTGTCTCTGGTATCTAACTGTTTTTGCCTCTGAGTCTCTCTCTCCTCACCAGTCCCCATCCCCTTTCCCTGATTCATGATTTTGGCAGAAGTTGAAATAAAGTTCCCACTAGGTAGGAGACCCTTGACCTTGCATTGAGCATCCCAGCTTCTACAATTAGGAAAACAAACAAAAGAACCTTCTGTTCTTCATGAATTACTCAATTTGTGAGTGTCTGTCACAGCAGTGCAAAATAGACCGAGATAGTTATGCAGAGACTGAAAATAACAATTAAGATTACAGAGCAGTGAGGAGCTGTATCTTCACTGCAATACGAGAACAGCAGAGTACAGACTCTTCTATTACATGATTGTACTTTTAAAGTATTTATACAGAGAAGACACAAAAATGAATAACTAAATTGCTGTGGGGCTGAAATAATATTTTCTTCTTTTTTATTTAGGATGACTATTACTTTTACACCACAGCTTTTTGCTCCATGTCTATTTTAAAATGCTGCCCATCCTTTCCAATGTTTGCAAGAAACTGCAAACTCATACACATTGTCACATGTGAAGAGGGTCCTGATATAAAATCACTGTGAATTTCTCAGGCACACACAGAAACTTTTTAGTTCTCAGTCCACCCTCCCTACATTCTAGGCTCTAATTGGAAATCAGGTTTCCTTGACAGCAGCCATGAAGGTCAGACACAGAAGGGGGAAGTCAAACTGCTCAGTGGAAAATAAACATCGGGAATGGATATGCCAACAGGATGGAACAGAATGCTGGGACACACACAATTGCCCTTGCTGAGGCTTGACTATAGACTGTAGAGAGCTGCAAAGTGCTGTGCCTTAAAGATGGTGCTGGCTTCAGCCTTCCACCTTCCCAATGGTGAGTGCTCTCTTTGATAAACAAGTCCTTATTTGGCTAAAGCTGAGATCTAGGCTTGCTTCCACATATGTGAACCTATCTGCATTCATCACGTGCTGTGCCGGGATTGGCTACCCCAAGGCCTTATAAGCTGTGGGCTGGCTTTCCCCAGGATCAGAAGATTGTTCAAAGTTCCTGAGTAAAGCTGCTTAAAGAAGATTCCGAGCATTGCGTCTTCCTTGCTGGTCGAGGCAGTTGCGACAATAGACACACTGGTTCCTGAGGCATGCACAGAAGTCCCTGGTTCAGTGACCCAAAAGTGGGACCAACATAAGTGCATTTTCACATGGAAGTTAAAAGGAATCACATGGAGAGCATGTGACATGGAGAAAGGTTTGTATTCCCCTCAGTTGACCTTACCTTCCTGGGAATAAATGCTCCAACCCCATGGCTGATTCTTGGGTTTCATCCTGCTAGCACCATCAGAACAAAACACCTTTCACTGCAAGCTTGCCTACCATGAATTTATTTCCTCACAGTTCAGGAGACCGGTTGTCTGAGCTCAGGGTTGATTTTGTCTCAGAACTCTCTTTTCTTCAACTTGGCTTCTAGAGAATCATCTTCTAACCACCATTTTCAGACTGTCTTCTCTTGTCACCCCATGTCCAAATTTCTTCTTGTTATGAGAACATGGGTAAGATTGGACCAGAAAGTGTTATAATGATGTCATGGTAATGTTAGCACCTCTTTAAAGACCCGGTGATCACATCTCATCACATTCTGATTTACATGAGGTTATGATGTCAACTATGTCTTTTGCAAATGAAACAACATAGTCTTCAGAAGCTGCTTGCAAAGCAGGTGACAAATCATGTTACTCAATGTACACATGTACAAAGTCTCCATGGAAGCATATGGGGTATTGCCTGCCTAAATCCTTGTTTTATATTTTATGAAGCTTGGGCATTTAAAGTGGGTTTCCAAAGATTATAGTGAGCAAGTACAAGTTCACAGTGCATCTTATTAATCTCCCTGTCTTTGACCACTGTGCAAATTGACATTTGAAAATTTCTCTTTCTCATCCTAGACTTTTTCATTGTATCACAAAATAAATCCATTTTTTACAGATCCAAGTTTCAAATTCAGGAAAACACAAAACAGCCCAAATCATTGGCTTAGAGGCAAGTGTCAAGTCCAAGGAACCAAATTCGCAATTAGTCCAGATACCCCTTTGAAAAGTGCTCAGTATACTATTATTATAATCCTATTGACATAAGATGTTAACATGCTATTTTGCCCTCTGTGCCATGAGACTAGTCAATACTTTCAATGAAGAAAAAGTGGTTCTTTAAAGATACTGAATGAGATGTGGTCTAATGCCAATATTATAGCTATCTCTATACAAAATAAATGTCCCTTCTTTCCCAGTAGATCCTCATTCCACTCACAATACTTGTACTTGTCAATATTGAGGCAAATAATTTATCACTGGATCATAATAAACATTAAACACTGCCTTAATTATGGGTTTAAGTGAAGAAGGCTGAATACTATATTTATGATGGCATCATTGATATTTTGTTTTTCTACATTGTTTCTAAAGTAGGAAATTATAGATTTCCAATGAACTTGCATAGAATTACTGGTTATGAAAAGATGTGTCACCCATGTGTGTGCTTCTCATAACATAAACTGGTTCAGCCAGTGAATACAGCATAGGAAATCTGTGTGACAGATCTGGGGCTGGTCTTGATATCCAGCCAGTGTCTCTGCTGCATGTATCAGTGTTAACATCAGAAGTCAGAGTTGTACATAGTATCATTTTCTGAAGAAAAACAATATAATCTTTAAGTTTTCTTTGCCAGAGACAAACATGTAATCTAAGAGGATTTGGTGATGTCTTAGTGAGCTGGATCTTGTTTTATTTACTGTGGGGAAGCAGTCAGAAGCTGAGATTTGCTGGAGATGGAATGGGATCATCTTCCCTCATAGTATATGCAGACTGTTGTTTATCATTCTAAAATTACACTGAAAGATTTTACTCCTTAGCACCACCAGGTCATCAGGTCTATGTGGAGCTGCAATTGCAGTTTTTCCCCACAGGATAGTATTTATGAATGTTGTCAAGAATAAAGTCTACCTTTAGAGACATGAAGCAAGATTAAGACAAGGTTAAAACCAACTACTATGCTCTGAAATGATTGGTGATCCACAACAAAAATTAAGTATAACATACCCAAATACAGGATGATAGTTCATTTAAATGAAAGAGATAACATCTGTCAGACCACACTACATATGTCCATATAGAAGGGGATATGATAGTCTGTCAGCATATGAACATGACTAAAAAATTATGGTATGAAATTTTGCCTGACAAATTATACTGCAGCTCATTGCACTGGCCTGCTACTGGCCCACAGGCTTCTCAATATTTCTAGCATAAGTAACATGCATTGTAATCAAGTGGAGTTTGCTGGAGAAGAATAAAATCTGGAAAGCAGTGATGGTCAGCCTTGTATCTTCATTTGCTATTTGGATGCAGGTCTTGTCAGAACTGCAACTGACAATAAAGTTTCAGGAGTCCTATGGAGCTGTGGGTAGAGATTAACTACCCTTCACATTACCAAATGATTCTCTGGTTATGATTCTGAAGGCAAGTTCAGTGAAGAATACATCACAAGCACCGTATGTTTCAGAGTGTTGCCGCCTATATGCATTGCCTAATGAAGGAAGATGAAGATGCTTCTAAAAACCAATTATCTCAGTTCATAAAGAACATCGTAACTCCAGACGTGATAGAGGAGATGGGTAAGAAAGCTCATGCTGCTACCCAAGAGAACCCAGTCTATGAGAAATCCAAAAGAAAAGTTACGAAGATGTCTGTTGCCAAGACAAAGAAAGACCAGATTGCCCAAAAGAAGGCAAGCTGCCTCAGCTCTGGAATGGGCTTCTGAGAAATAAAATAATTTTTATGAAGATTTTTTCCATAAAGACAATAAATGTATTTGCCAAACCAAATAAAATGCACAGAGAAGCTTCTTATTTTTATCTCCTTAATTGTGGTAGATGCATATAAGTTTTACTAGGTTAGTAGTTCCTAGATAGCTGGGAAGACATTGGTTTTGTAGGCAGAGTTGTGTTATTGGAGGTGCCAGCTCCCCAATAACTCCAACAGAGTCTTAACATTAATTATATATGCTTGGCAGATAATTCAGGCTTGTTACTAGCTAACGTTAATATTTTAAATTAATCCATATTTCTTACTTATCCTCTGCCACTTGGCAATACCTTCCTTCTACAAGGCATGCTGTTCTTGTTCCTCTCTGCATCCACTAGCAACTCCCAAGACTGCCCTCTTCCCAGCATTGTCCTATGTGTTTGGCTATGCTGCCTATCCCTCCCATTTAGCTACTGGCCAGACATTTCTTTTATCAGAAGGCACCTTGGCAAAGGTACATTTTCACAGAATACAAAAAGATTATTCTATAACATGTTTCTTTCCCTTCCTTTCTTCCTTCTTCTTTTTCTTGTGCTTCTCTGAAGATGTCTGTGGAAGAGATTTTCAATTCTATTGGTAGACTGAATAATGAAAATTCTGTTTCTCCATTGTGAGCCGATATTGACTAATTTCAAGGTCCATATAGGACAAAGAAGCAGGAGAAAGCACATCTACTGTTCAATGGGACTAAGTTGTCTATATTTTTTCTGCTTTGAACATCATAGTCACTGGGTCTTTGGCTCTTAAAGTTCAACTAAATTTTATTCTCTTGGTCCCCTTAGGTCTTTGGCCATTTTCTTTCTTGGGCCTCTAGCTTGCTGACAAAGTTCATAGAAATTTTTCACCCATAACCATAAAACATAAAATAATGAATGTGTGCCTGATTGTATTGCTTCTTTGTTCAGAATAACTTTGACTACTATATCTCCCATGTTGCTGTAGTAAGCCCAAAGAAACTTCTTACAGTCACTGAGATCTAAGATACCAGGAATTCTGAATTCTTCCCTTCCTTCTATCTTTGATAGTCAATCTTGGTTGTCAACTTCATATTTATGGGAAGAGGAAACCTTGATTGAAATCTTGCCTCCAAAAGTTTGGCCTGTGGACAGCTCTGTGGGCATTCTTTCTTATTGTTAAGTGATATAATATGGACTAGTCCACTGCTATCCTTAAGCAGATGAGCCTGAGATATTTAAAAATGGCAGTTATCTATGAGCATAAGAGCAAGTCAGTAAGCAGTGATTCCTCAAGATTGCGGTTTCAAACTCGAGCCTTGAGTTTCTGCCTTAGTATCCCTCTACAATGGATTGGGACCTAGAAGTGTTAGTTCAACGCACATTTTCCCTTCTGAGTTGATTTTGATCATTGTATTTTATCATGGAGACAAAAAGAAAATTAGGACATGAGATGATAGATATCTGAAACAACCCAGGAGGATGGTTTAGTTCTTCTTTCCAAGCTTGTGGAAGCCAAGTCTCAATCTAGTAGCTGGGGTCTAGAACACCTTCTCTAGTACTTAACATTAGCTCCTTCCTCTATGCCTCCAATTCTCTCTTCCAGACAACCTAGGCAATTTTAACAGTGCCAGAGCACTTCTATTTGGCTTAGTTCCTTGTTTCATTTGTTCATGCTTAGGTTAAATAGGTTATCTCAGGGTTTTGCAATAAAATATTTTGTGTATAAAAGCATATATTCCTCAAACCCCAAGCCTTCCCAAGTTCAACTTGAAATAGAAGTGACTTCTTCATTTTCTGGGATCTTCTGGAATAATTCTTATTTGAAATTGTGGATCTTTCTAGTCTACTTTCAAGAAGATCTGTAATAATAGTAATAAAAAAAGCATAAAGAGACACTGTAGAAAAAGCAGCTTACTAGCTACCTTGACCAATGAAGATAACATATAGTCAAATTATATGAAACTGTGACAACTGTGCTCATCAGGGCATTTGGGCAGACCTTCTGTTGTTGACACACACACAACAAGAAAACTCTGACGTTTTCTAATACAATTACAAAGCTGCTCATACCATGGCAGGTTTTTGTCTGTCAAAGGCTGGGAGGTTTGTTATTAATTTTATGTTTTTAACTCTTACTATTCTCTGACTAATCTGTTAGCTACTGTTCCCCATGCACTTTATGCTGTAGAATGGTACCTCTACTATACTATGCCTGTAAACATTGAACTTGATCAAATATATGCTTTGATTCATCAGGTCTTGGCTGAAGTCCGAGATGTTTCAGTTCAAAAGAGTTCCCAAGACATGGATACTGTGTTGGATTATGCACCAAACTAGGAATAACAAGAGAGCTTGCCTTTATCTTCACTATTCCCTCTACCAAAGCTATATCTAACCAGGCAAAAAAAAAATACTTGCACTGTGACTGTAACTTGTCAGTCAGTGTAATGTTGTACACTTTATCTACTGTGTGTTATTTGTGTACAAGAGCTGGCAGCATGTTATCTGATTGTTTTTAATCTTTTTTCTTCTCAATGCAGAAATTATGCTCTTCTGATCCCCTTTGTTTGGCAAATCTCTTGCTCTGCATAATTTTAATGTAGCTTCCATGTCATAATATGCCACACTGCGTTCTTATTTCAGAGGATTTCTTCTCATGGTCCATATTAGAAGTTCATAATATGCAAGCATTTATCTGTCCCTAGCACTGATTGCTTAACTAGATGAATGAGTTAATGAATGAATGAATGAATGAATGGTTGGATGGATATTAATGGTTGTCAGATGAGCAAAGGTGTAAATTACATAAACTATATACAGGTGTGAGCACAGTGAGAAAGAATTTCCCAACTTTATCACATGATATGACTGTGTCAAGCTAAGTATAGGCTGCAAAGCCCATGGGAGAATAGGGTCCAAAGACTGAGATTTTGTTCTGTCACTAATGAGATGAATTAAACCATGTAACATGATTCACTTTGTACCTCCAGCACCCAGGGAGGCAACTAGAAAAATACGAAGATGAAGACTTTGTTTCTGAAGGCTCCAGGGGAACTTGGACACAGAGCACAGAGCACACTGGGGAGGCCCATACTGATTATTACCTTTTGAAGTGGGTAGATTCATTTCTGCAGAGCCAGTTCCAGGTCTGTCCCCGTTCATCCACTGCTTGATGAGAACTGCAGGGTGTGTGGCTAATGATTTCTGGTTGCTTTTGGGCTGATATGAAATGCATGTGATAATTAGCTAAGTAAATTAGTTCTGTTCTCATTATTTTTTATTTAAAATGGTTTTGTAGGGATGGCTTTTTACAATGATTTCTGCTCTAATTTCTCATTATCACCACTGGGAAAAGAAGAAAAAATTAGCAAGTAATATTTTTCTCTCTACTGTGGGGTATATGTCCCATTCACCTCTTGGGGTACTTTCCAAACCAGCTCATGTATGTCTGACCTGTTACATAGATGAATCCTGGTCATGGTTCCCTCCTGTGTTCTCTTTTGGATCACTGGATTAGTATTCTCATTGAAGTTGGGGTTCCTTTTGAATATTCACAGACCAGTGGAGACTTTTTTCATGTCTCTCGGTGCAGAGAGAAGTACATAAGACTTACTCAGAATTTCTGCTGCCATAAGCATGAGGGCTTTCCACCCTGACATGTTAACATCCCAGATGTATGATTCAGGCCACTCTTGTGCACATGGCTATCTGTTCCAAATGCCAGATGCCTGGAAACTTTATGGAAAGATGAGAATGCAGCACCTGAACCTGGGATGGCCACAGAATCATTCAAATCCCTTTATGTAGGACTTGCTCTGGAGAATTCCTTGTAGAATATTTTATGCAGCTTTGGGTTGCTTTAAATCAATGAATTAACACCCTTTGTTGTCAAAATTACTTATTTATTGGAAATTCAATAATGTTGAACATTGCATGTAGGATGTTACCTAGACAATATTTTGAATTGGATCACCTGATTTTCCTAACTGAATCAGAGCTAAACTCAGCAAAATTACATCTTTCCAGAGTTTGTTTTCCTGAATCAAGCTCTAATAGATATTAGATGATAAACCTATTGGTATACAAAGTTTAATCCTCATATGAACAGGGTTAATAGGTATACTCAGTCTAGTTAATTCTCTCTGTGTCTCTCTCTGTCTGTCTCCATCTCTCTCTGTCTCTCTGTCTCTCTGTCTCTGTCTCTGTCTGTCTGTCTCTCTCTCTCTTTCTCTCTCTCTCTCTCTCTTTCACTGCTTTACCAAGAAAAATGATATGCTGAGTTATAGGAAGGTAAGAAGGGAAGACATAAGAAACACAACCCATTCCCTTAAGATGGCTCACTGCCCTGTCTGGAGCATGCAAACTATTGTTAAGGGTCTCTGGCCAGTGTTGTGAGGAAGCTAAGGCTCTTCATGTGTAAAGGAGGCACTAGGAAGGTGTACAAATATATCATTGTGGTGTTCCAGCTGTGTTGTGTTCTAATAGGTTCAGTCCTAGTTTGTGTAAACCAAGCCCAAGCAGGAGTCACCTAAGGCAATTCTGTCTGTCCACAAAGCCAAGAGAGAAGGCAGAATTTCTGAAGTTACAGAATTAATACAGTTACAGGTGAAGTAAACAGCAAAATCTTAGACTATCAAAGCAAGGTATCGAAATCCCTTGTTGATAAGCAGACTCACTGGGTTCAGTGCTAATGAAAGTTGCAAAGACTTAAGGATAAATAAATGAATTCCTTATTAGGTAACCTGCAATCGATCCCAAACAATTTTTACATCTCAAGTTTTCAGGTTCTATAAGTCTTTTGATTGACAATCTTTTAGGTCAGTATTTTGCTTCCTAAGTTCATTTATTTCTGAAGCATCATCATAAAAATAATAAATTTAAATTCATCATTTTATCTAGTCGGTCACTATTTGATGTAGTAGCAAACATTTAACAACACAGATTCACCAAAGGAAAAAATATTCTGGGCAGTTAACTTTGATAGAACACATATCTAGCTATATGTTTTATAATTTTCAAGTTTACATTAAAAATCATAAGTTATGCAAAGTCTTGGTAATAATGATTTGATTTTTTTCTGGTATATCTTGGCATTGGGGTACAACACTGTAAGAGTAATATAAATGTTTATTGATCATCCTGTCACCATTACAAATGTAAATTATTGTTCTCATTATCATATTGTTATTATCCAATAGTTTTTATGTTTCTTTTAATCTTACTGAATGCATCCAAGACTCCAGATGTCTTTCTAAAAAATAGTACAACTTTTACTTCTCAGCACTATAGCCGTTTCTGAAATTTCAGTGTATTGGACAGACTATAGATTCTTACCTCCATGTCTGACACTCATCCATGATCTTGTAAACTGTGCTGGATTTGGATGAAATGGCCTATTGTAAAAACAAAATAAAGAACAAAAAGCAAAACAAAACAAACAAACATACATGAAAACAACTCTCCAGAGAGCTGGGTGCCCTAGATGCTACCTTTTCCCCAAGAGTTAGCCCTCCTAAATGTTAGTGGAATTCTACTTGATCTATCCAGTGAGCTGAAGGCATTCCTGCTAATCTAGCCCTTTCTATATCCATATTAACTCAGACTACAAAATTTAACGTCTTAATTTGATGTCTGCTAAACAGATGGGATAGGACCTCTTTTGGAAAACTTAGTGCAAATGAATATGGCCGTGTTTCAAAACCTTTGCTTTCATTTCTAGCAGGTTTAGTATATCAAGATTTATGTTGAGTTCTTTGATCCACTTTTACTTGAGTTTTCAGCAGAGTGATAGATATGGATCTACTTGCGTTTTTCTACATCCTAACATCCAGTTATACCAACATCATTTGTTGATTGTGCTTTCTTTTTTCCATTTTATAACTTTGGCTTTCTTGTCAAAAATCAGTTGTCCATAGGTATGTAGATTTACATCTGGGTCTTTGATTCAATCCATGGATCTATCTGTCTGTTATGCTAATGTCATGCACTTTTTTATTATAGCTCTGGGGTAGAACTTAAAATCAGGGATGCTGTACCTATGGGAATTCATTTATTATGCAGAATTGTTTTAGCTAGCCTATATTTTTTTCCATCCAAAATTGACTATTGGTATTTCAAGATTTTAAGAGATATAAGGAATTGTGTGGGTATTTTAATGGGGATTGCACTGAATCTGTAGATTGCTTTTGGAAAGGTGGCTATTATTACTATATTAATCCTTACATATCCATGAGAAGGGGAGATCTTTTCATCTTCTGACATCTTCTTCTATTCCCTTCTTCAAAGACTTGAAGTTATTGTCATAAAGGTCTTTTACTTGCTTGGTTAGAGTTACACTAAGATAATTTTAGTTATTTGAGGCTATTGTAAATGGTGTTGATTCTGATTTCATTATTTCATTTTCATAGAAGGGCCAATAATCTTTTCAGTTATTCTTGTATCCAGCCACTTGACTAAAGGTGTTTATCAGCTGTATGAGTTTCTTGGTAGAATTCTTTTGGGGTCGCTTATGTACACTATCATATCATCTGCAAGTAATGATAGTTTGACTTATTCCTTCTAATTTGTATCTCTTTGATTTTCTTTAGCTGTCTTATTGTTCTAGCTAGAACTTCAGGACTATATGGAATAGATTCAGAAAGAGTAGACATCTTATCTTGTTCCCCTTTCTTTCAGTTTTTTTATATGGTGGATTTTACTGATAGATTTTTTATGATGAAACATCCCACTATCTTTGGGATGAAGCCTGTTTGATCATGGTGGATCATCTTTTCGAAGTGTTCTTGAATTTTGTTTGCCAATATTTATTGAATATTTTTGTATCTATGTTCATGAGTGAAATTGATCTGTGATTCTCGTTCTTTTTGTGGTTTGAGTATCATGGTGACTGTAGTCTCATAGAAAGAGTTTGGCAATATTACCTGTTGAAAAACATTGATATTAGGTCTTCTTTGAAAGTCTGGTAGAATTCTGTGCTAAAAGCATCTGGCCTTGAACATTTTTTTTGTGTTTGGAAGGGTGTTAATCATTGCTTCTATTTCCTTAGGGGCTATTGGTCTATTTAAATTGTTTATCTGCTCTTGATTTAACTTGGGTAAGTGTTATCTATTGGGAAATTTATCCATTTATTTTTGCTTTTTCCAATTTTGTAGAACATAGCTTTATGAAATATGACCTAAAGATTCTCTGTATTTCCTAAGAATCTGTTGTTATGTCTCCTTTCCGGTCTCTGAATTTGTTGTTTTAAAAATCACTCTCTCTGAATTATAGTTAGTTTGGATAAGGGTTTGTCTATTTTGTTGATTTTCTTGAAGAACCAATTCAGTATCGTCAATTCTTTATTATTTTTTTGTTTATACTTTACGGATTTCAGTCATCAGTTTGATTATTTCCTGCCATCTACTCCTCTTAAGTCTGCTTTTTTGGTTCTAGAGCTTTCAGCTGTGCTGTTAATAGTATAACATCTTGCTAAATTTCTCATGAAGGCACATAGTGCTATGACTTTTCCTCTTATCACTGCTTTCATTGTGTTCCATCAGTTTGAGTATGTTGTGCATTCATTTTCATTGAATTCTTGGAAGCCTCTAACTTCTTTCTGTATTTCTTTAGTAGAGGGTTGTTCAATTTTCATGAGTTTGTATAATTTATATTATTTCTGTCATTGAAATTCACATTGAATCAATGGAAGTCTGATGAGATATATTGATTTATTTTATTTTTTTAATCTCTCAAGGCTTGCTTTGTGGCCGAGTATATGATCAGTTTTGACATAGGTTCTATGTGATCATAAGAAGAAGGCATAGCCTTTCATGTTGGGTGAAAGGTTCTGTAGATCACTATTAGGTCCATTTGAGTCATTAAGTCTATTAGTTTCTTGATTTCTCTGTTTAGTTTCTGTGCCACGCCTGACCCTCGCCAGCAAGGAAGACGCGACTCTGGGAAGATCTTCTTCATTCAGTTTTAATCAGGATCCTTGAAATATGTTCTTCTGACCCGCGAGACCCTGGGGGACCCCTGAACAGGCTTAAATCTCCTTGCACTAACCAACTCCAGTGAGCAACGTGGACCCTGCAGATAGGTAGTATAGTGTGTGTGTGTGTGTGTGTGTGTGTGTGTGTGTGTGTGTGTGTGTGTCTGTCTGTCTGTCTGTCTTTCTGTCTGTTCCTTCTTTGGGTTTTGTTGGTGTGAGATCATCTATTGCCTGTGTTTTTGTGGATGTAGTTAACTTCTTGAGGTTAGAGTGTTCCTTCTAGTATCTTCTGTAGGGGTGCCTGTATGCATAGATACTGTTTAAATTTAACTTTGTCATGCACTATCTTTTTTTCTCCATTTACAGTTTTTGACAGTTTTGTTGGGTAGAGTAATCTTGGCTGGCATTCAAGATCTCTTAGACTCTGTAAGACATCATCAGTCCAGCTGCTTCCAAATTTTAGGGTCTCCATTGAGAAGTCAGGTATGATTCTAATAGGTCTTATTTTAGATGTTATATGGCCTCTTTCTCTTGCCACATACATACATACATACATACATACATACATACATACATACATACATAAATACATATATACATACATATAATTTGGTTGTGAGCCTAGCCTTTAACAGCTGAGCCAACTCTTTGCCACTTTTAATATTCTTTCTTTATTCTGGATATTTAGTGTTTTGATTATTGGGTAGTGAAGGGAATTTCTTTTCTGATCCATTCTATTTGGAGTTCTATAAGCTTCATGTAACTTTATAGACATGCCCTTATTTTGGTTGGGAAAATTTTCTTCTATGATTTTTTGAAAGATATTCTCTGTTTTTAACTGGGTTTCTTTTCCTTCTTTTATTTCTATTATTATTTTATTTAGTCTATTCATACTGTCACAGATATCCTGGATGTTTTGTGATAGGAATTTTTTAGACTTAATATTTTCTTTGACTGATGCATCTTTTTTCTCTATCATGTTTTAATGCTTGAAAGTCTTTCTTTCATCTCTTGAATTTTGTTGGTGATGCTTGCATCTATAATTCTTGTTCTTCACTTACCCAGATTTTCCATTTCCAGAATTCCCTGTGTGTTTTCTTTGTTTCTTCAATTCCCATTTTTCAGGTTTTGAACAATTTACTTTATCTATTTGTATTTTCTTAGTTTTCTTGTAGGAATTTATTGATGTCTTTCAATTTTTGGTTTGTCTTTTCCTCCGATTCTTTAAGGAAACTTTTTTTTCATTTCTTTTTTAAAGGTTCTATTATCTTCATAAAGTAAAATTTAAGGTTTTTCTCTTGTGCTTCAGTTGAGTTGGATTGTTCAGGTCTTGCTTTTTTAGGATAGCTGGACTCTGGTGATGCCATATTGCCTTTCTGTTATTGTTTTGGTAACTGTATTTGAGATGATTTAAGTTTGGGTGTTAATCCTGCATTTGTCTTTGTTAGATGGGTCTTTTGTTCCTTGTTTTCCCTTTTCTCTCTGATCTTCAAAATGGCCAAGGGTTCTTGTGACTATTGTGTCTTCAGGTTCAGTATGGTATCCCTTGTGGGTTTTGAGAGTAGAGTTATAGATGTCAGATCTGACCTGCCCTTTGGTAGAACCAAAGTCCCCTTTAGAAGTTGTAGCACAGCATATGGAGCTCAGGGGACAGGGTGCACACTGTTGTCTCTAGCCTGGTCTGTCCTCTGGTGTCCTTAGGACCAGCCTGGCCTCCAGTTCAGCTGCCCTAACTGGGGTCCCTACATCTGGCCTGTGCTCAAGTATGTTAAATTCTTCTGAAGTTTTTGATCTGGGGTCTCTGGATCTGGCCTTGCCTCTGGTAAAGCAGACTTCTTCCAAGGTTGTAGACCAGTGTATGGAGTTAGGGGAGAGGATTGTGAGTGTGGGGATATGTGAAGTCTGGGGTTGTTGGGTAATATTTAAAGGGGTTTTATGGACAGCAGAAAGTGTCTAATGTGGGGTTCCTAGAACCAGCCCAATCAACTGTAAGGCTAACATGGCTATGAACCCTGTTATGGAGCCCATGGGAGGGCATGTAGTCTTGGGTTACTGGACAGGTTTTCAGGACTGTTAGCTGGTGGTGGCCAATATCTTACCTGGGGTTCCTTGATCCTATCTGGCCTCTGATAAAACAAAACAAAAGACTTCTTCCAAAGTAGTAGGACAGGAAAAGAGGCCCAGTGGGTCGGCATGCAGTCTGGGTTTGTTGGACAAGCTTAAAGGTGTTTGGTGGGCAGTGCTTAGGGTACATAGAAATATTCTGGCCTCTGGTATGGCTGCCAGAGGCTGTGGGATCTAGTGTGGAACCCAGGAGATGGCGTGTCCCTGCTGATATTTCATTGAAGAAACATTTGTTGCATCATAGGAGATCTTTGTTCATAATTGTGTCTCTGCATTTAGATATCTCACTGAACACACACACACACACACACACACACACACACACACACCACTGCCACTGCCTTTAGAGGAGCTCATGTCTCTGCTTCAAAAAAATTGTCTAGTGGTATGTCCATGGCCTGAATTCCCATTTCAAGATTCTGGTTTCAAGTAAATATCTCTATTGTGCTGCTGATACCTCAAGGTGAAGCAAGGAAATATAAAGTGAAAAGTATATGCTCTTGGAGCTTAGGAGATTAGGCACTGACTTTGCGGAATGAAGCTTCTCCATCCTTCCCCAAGACCCAAAGTAGAGCAAATGGAAGAAGGAAGTGAAAACAAGTCAGAGCTAAGGTGCATGCAAACAGGTTAGCTGGAAGCTTGAGCATCCATTAGTGGTTTATGAGTTATTTCTTGAATAACTATGAAAGTACATCTTTGGTTTATCATCCATGATTACTGCACACCAGAGTATGCCCTTGATTAACCCATGCCTCTCTATGCAAGTGTGATGAGACTAATTATACCAGAAGTAGACAACATGGAAAGAGATCATATCCTATGTATATAAAACTAATCTCAAAGACAAATGAGGAATAAAAACAAAAAGATAAAAACAGGGTGAGTTGTAAATACTAAACTAATAATATGATTGAAAGAAAACAGACACTCAAATAGGGTCTACTTTTCTCCACATTCTAGGGAAGAGAAATATCAAGGACTTTGGAGACTGTGGTCAGTTCTGAAAAATATCAAGACTCTGTGGAATGAGGGATCCAAATGTTCCTAACTCTATTAACATTTTCCTTCATCCAAATATGAAAAATGGGCTCATTTATTATTTACCCTGTCCCCTTTTGATATTTCACCTGCTGCCAGCAATACTAAACTCAGCCAAGATTCCCCTAAGGCTAGTCCTACAGCAGATGATCCCAGCACCATAGAATCACACTCAGGGAAACAGATGGGTGACCTTTCCCTTTCATGCTCTTCAGACTACAGAATGGATAGCCAAACTCTTTGGGTGGCCCAGGCTTTTTGCTTCTATAAATTAAAATATATATTTCCCGACTGGTAGTCTGTTTCCCAAAAACATCCATCACACATTTGTCAAACACCATCTTTCCTGAATTATGCCTGGAGCAGCCAGTTTTTCTGTTATCTGAAATCCCCAACACTATACTTCCTCCCTTCTAGACGACCTCCCCTCAAAATAACTCAGTGTGAGCTTTTCTCCATTGCTTTTCCTTCTTTTTAGACAGCCATGTGTTTAAAATATGTTTAAGATATTGTCACATCTCATATTTTAAATATCATGAGGACAGGCCAACTCTATGATATTTTAAGTGCCCTCATTATGAAACATATGGCTGGGGTGGGGAAAGGGAAGGGGGAAAGAAACATGGCAAATGTAATATTTCCCATGGGAAAGGGTGGGGAACATGACCTGCAAGATGCAAGAATCTATGTGTGCCACTACTGAAATACCATCTGTTTCTTTTCAAATTATCATCTTGAAATTATGACTTTTTTGCATATGCCATAATGTATAGGATTCAAGGGCCAAAACACATCATAGTGTTTGTAACCAACAGATCCAGTTGCTGTCAAAGCTGTGGTGATTTTTTTAAAGAGAGCAAAATGGAAAACAAAAAGAATGCTGTATTCATTGGGTCCTCATCTTTCGTATTCTTTGAAAGCAGAGGTACAGTTATTAGAACAACAGTGAAAGGGATTGTTATTGATAGTATCATTCTTTCATTTGTTGATTTATTCATTTATTCTCTCACCCATTCAGCAACCAGATAATAGATTTCAAGAATACATGGTATTTGGAAATGAGCACAGAAATGAGCAGAGAGGGATCAGACTGTTTACATGTGAATGGAAAAACCTAGTGGAGAAGTTCACACAGGTGTAGCATAATGACTTCTGCGTATCTGGGGAAAGAGACAGCATTATCCACTAATATAAAAATTATTCTAAAGGAGGTTAGTTCTGAGATCATTTTGTAGTTAAGTAGGTTTACCTATACAAAATGGTTATTAATATTCCCAGAGTTCAGAGAATATACAGAATCACTGAAGTGTCAGTGAGCACTTTGATACAAAAATTCATTATGGCTGGAACACAGAAGGGTGCAGACAAGCAAGATGGAGATAGGAATATGACATAGAACATAGCATATACCTATGACCCTCATACAATTGAGCTGTGACAAAGATTTTTGTAGCTTCCCTTGAATTCCAACTGAGAAGACAAATTGCCTTTGCTTTAAATAATACCTTAATTTAAAAGTATAGACATAGCTATATGACCTTATATGTTGGACATGAAAAGGCTTTCAGAGAATTCATTAAAATACTAACTAAGGTGCAAAGAATAATTCTATTTATTTTCTTGATAAGGGTATGAAAGTAAAGAAGAGCAATGTGAGGGTCCAATGGACTGAAGCAAGGACCTTGTAGAGAAAGGGCCCTGAAGAGCTGCGTGTGAGAGAGAACAGATACACATTTATGACTGACTAATATGTTAGTGTTTTATTTCATGGTTTAAGATACCTGGTTTTCCCTCTGTGTCACCAAAGTGTTTTTCAAGTGTTTGATAAGTCATCAACCATTTTGCAGCTTTTACCTTGGGTTAGGTTTTATGTGGAGGAAATTACTAAAGGATGACATTGTTAGTCTGGAATACTATGGTACATGAAACAGAAAGCAAGCAGTGCTCAAAGGAGGCATTTCATAAATGTAAATAAAAGCACAGCACAGGGTAGATGGGCTTTTGACTACAAGTGGTCATATAAATGGAGATTGCAAATCTATGAAGCTCAGTATTTATATTTGCACAGGGATCCAACTTGCCTCCTAACAAAAAAAAAAAAAAAAAAAAAAACTAACTGTAATGCCACATTTAGGAATCAGCAACCAAGGAGGAGGTGATACATTTACTATGGGATTTATAGTCAGCTTAAGGAGATATTCATATGAAAATAAATGTAGCAGGTCCACATGACCACTCTTATTTCTGACACTGTGAGTCAACACGAAAACCCAAAATAAGACACCAGCACATCTTACTATGGGTAGGGTTAACTTTCACTGAAGGCTTAAGTCAACAAATGAACACTTTCTGTTATTCATTCTAGACATGCTTCTCAATTCCCTTGCCTTATTTTCATAATCTACTCCATGGTCTGAAGGAGTCCTATGCATGTGTGCCTTTTTAAATCCTCAATGCTATGAATGACCTGTGTGGTCAGGATCCCATTAAAGCATTTTTCTTTTCAAAATTATATGTCAAATAAGTAAATGCATTTATTAATTCCTATGGGTTTATGAGTGATTAAAGAAACTACCCAAGATACATGTTTAAGTGTGCATATATATTTTAGCACTCAGAAATTTACGTAATGTTTATACTCATTTGCATATTTAGACTAATCACAACAAAAAGGGGGTATATAATCAAAGAGTAGTAGTAAAAAAGAACATAAAAGCTCACTGGAGTTGCTATTTGGTTTTTGGTTATTTAGTGCCTTTTCATAATTCATTATTTCCTTTACTCATTACTATATGGGATCAGACAATATCATGTCTATTTCTAATAGGGGCACTGAAGATCACTGATGAAAATCTCCAAAATTTACAATAAAGTCCTTAGGCCCTTTCCAGTATACAACCTGGAGTGTGGTTGAGGAATGGCAGTTCAGGTTACCTCTTGGCTTGCTCTATGACTGATTGAACTTAGTTCTTTCTTACCAACTTTCCCACTCAACATTTTCCACATATCCATTAAGCCACTCAGATATTCTAAGGTATATTTGAGTATTTATTATTTGTCAGGTACTATTCTAGATTTGAGAAACACTACAGCAGGCAAGACTGGAGCCCTTTGTTGGAAACTCATGATGACTCTTAGTAATGTTACTATATGTGATTTCCCCAAGTGAGAAGCAATGTAATTCAAAGGGAACCACATGGGCTTTAAATGTGGTTTCTGTATTCTATATAATGTTTATTACCTTTTCTAAGGTAGAATGAAGTATAATGCAGTCTTATCTCTCAGAGAGCTCTCAGTCTTTCAAGGTATATGTGAATAGTGATAACGCAGAATATTCAGAGCACATAGCTAGTAAGTAGCTAGTGCAAAAAAAGAGGAGCACAGGAGAGTTGTGTGATGCCAGCCCACCTTTATTAGGGCCACATGGATTTTGTAATCTACTTGGTTCATCCTACATCCCTGCTTCAGTGTCTATTGCCTGATTCAACACTCCAGCTGATACCTGTTTTATTGTTTTCCCTCATCTGATTCCTTTTCTATTTGATGTTGAGAAGCATGTATAAATCATGAACTATATTGTGCTTCACTATTGTTTCCAAACAGTCCATGCTATTTATTTCTTGAATTGAATTTAAAGAACTCCTAAACTGATATATGTCCCAGACTGATGGTCTTAAACCATCCCTGTCCTCCTTACTTTCCCCACACACCTCTTTTTCTAGCCCTTTGTCCTGCTGTTCTTCCTCAAAATACCTACCCATCTATAACTTAGGTTCTGGATATTAGTTTGTTTTCACTCAGGAACGTTACTGCTCGCCAGATCTTTGTCTAATGGACACCTAGTAAAAATTTCCACCTGCTACAATATGTCCTATGCATCGCCTAATCTGCCTCATTGTTAATCACTGTAACAACTTAAACTAAGACCATATCTTAATTCACCCATTCATCTTCTGTCTTCATACAAAGTTGTAAGCAGCAAGGAGGCATCCATCTGGTTTACTCTTATGTCTCTTGTTTCCAGCACAGTTTTGGACACAGCAAACCCTCAGTAAATGTTTGTGAATGACACCATAAGGAATGCTTTTCATTTTGTGTACATCACCCCAACGGCTAGACAAGCCTTCCCCATGGCTTGTTTAACTTTAGCACAAGCTATATCTTAAATCCCCTGAAAGAGACACCATTAAGCTAGTTTAAAAAGCAAGCAACTAAAAATGTCTCTAAAAAGCGCCCATAAGCAAGCATATACTCTTTATTAAAAGGGACCCCTTTGGGACTTGCTGTGGAAGCTGTTTCATAAGGCTGAGTGGGTAGATGGCCTGATTATTGAGGCAATTCTCTGTAAGCAAGTTTCCAAAAAGGTACATAAGATGTTCACCCCTGACTGCAGATAACCGTCCACCTTCAATCTCCTCCTCCTTTCCGCCTTCTTTCATGAAGAGGTGCCAGCACTGTCATTCCATTGCCAACAAATCACTTCCCTCACCTCCCATTCATTGCCCTTCATTCCTTTGCAACATAATTACCATGCTGCTAATAAGTCAAATGAGTGGGTACAACAAAATGGGCTGGTCCATTTGGCTGCCTCCCTGAGCTCTGGCACAGAGTGAATGGGAAATATGGATAACAGGGCTGCTCGACACTCTAAGGGAAGCCTGCTAATAGGTTTTCTCTTCAGTGGTTCTTGCTTAAAGGGATGGCAGCAATGGAACCCAGCTGGAGGGAGGCATGATGACAGTTCCATCTCCATCCCCAAGCTGTGCTCATTTGGCCAGCCACCAAAGAACTAGCCAGATCCTTCTAGCCTGGAAATTGACTCTGATTGTCCAATGTTGCCTTTTTGTCCTAAGTCCCATACCTATCCCCTAAAGATTTACTTTCTAGAGAAAGTGGCCCATCTTGTATACCTCTTCTTCCCTTCTCAGTTGCATTAATCAGATTATGACTTTTCCTGAAAAAAATCGTAATTCTAAGCAGACTGGGATATTTGGGGACAAAAGGCAGAAAGCCAGTGTTATAGTTTTTCCTTGTCCATGATGGAAGTCCAAGCAGTAAGATAACTCAGGAGGACTACGTGATGTCGGTGGAACAAAATTCACAACAATCAAAGTGTTTTCTGAGAGCTAGAGACATAGAATAGTGGTAGTTACTTGTTCAGCATGGGTAGGCAGTCTGGGTTCAAGCTCCAGAGAGATACAAAAAGTAAAGATAAATTTATGTTCTTTTGTAATACATTAGTGGGGATGTTTCTATAACAGCATAGTAAGTACCAAGTATTTAAAATAATGGGCTGATGGTGTAACAATTATTGATTTCAGTTTTAAAACCCAAAGAAGTAGGCATTAGTAAAAACATAGGTGGGCACTAGAGTCAAGAGGGTATATAGAGCCTTCTTTTGCCTGAATTAGAAAAATTCCAGATGAAATTTTTATGTAGAAAAACTGCGATACCAGTTTGGTTCTAGCCAGAACATGCTTGTTTACATTTATTTCCTACATATAAGTTAGGAACAATGCCTGTCCCGTGTCCTTTCTATAATGGCTCTCTAGTGCAGATTAAATGATAACCTCAAGGTTATTAAATACTGTGGAGACAACAGGTATGTACCATAACCATATCCCAGGATCCTAAAGGAAAAAAAGCAAAATGAGTTGAGAACCACCTTGTCAGCTTTTCCTGAACTACCATGGGCTGTGTTTAGTACTTCTTGCCTCTAACTGTAAAGAAATCGAAGGAGACTTGGTGGAATGCTTGAAACCTAACAAGCTTCAATAATGGAAAATGAAGGGATGAAGGTCAGTGTAGATGAATGTAAAATTCAAATCCAGAAATTCTGAAATTTCACGTGTATAAAATGTCTTTCAAGTGCATACACTAAATTAAGTTCAGCCAATGAAAATTTTCAAAAATGAGTCTGATTAAATGCTGTGTGTGTGTGTGTGTTATGTTTACTTTTGCTTTCATTTTAAGTTAATATAATTTCATCACCCATCTCTTCCTTTTCTTCCCACCAATTCCAACTGCTCTTAAGTCATCTTCTGATGAGGCCACTCTTAGTCTCTTTCATAATCATTGTTTTCCTTAATTGTTATTGTCATATGTCAAACACACACACACACACACACACACACACACACACACATCCTGTTCAGTCATTATGTGTTGCATGTTTGAAAATGTTTTCAGGGCTGATCACTTGGTATTGGAAACTAGTTAAGGAGTTCATACAAAGGGAAGGCCATTTCTCCCTCTCTCAGAGTTCCAGTAATCCTCACTTCTTTCTACACTAATGGGCGGAGCCCCATGAGACTTTTGCCTTCTGCATTGATGCATCTATTTTTGTTGCACTTCTTAAGGTCTTTGCCATATTGCTGAGATAGCATGCACTTGGTTTTATAAAATCATTTCTATTAAGAAGCCTATAGTTTAGACATCAGTGGCTGGTAAAACTTGAGATGTTCCAAGGTTTTGAAAACTCTCCTTTTATGTTACTTTTTAATGTAATTTTATATACAGCCAGGTTTAATGATAGTGAATTTTCATTTCTATATTTTTGTGATTTGAGGCCCTATTTTCTTTATGTTATCATTAGTTGAACTGTCATGATTTGTTGGGAGACTATCATTTAAAATTTTTATTTTCATTAAACTTTTCAAGTATATAATTTTAACCATACTTTGCAGGTAGAGAATTAAAAAAGATTAAGTGACTTTTTTATATTACAAAGTTCATTAAGAGAATTTAAAACCTGTCATGTTTCCTTTAATAATATTAATAAACTTCCCCATTAAAAATTTTATGAAAACATACATTCTGATAGTAATTAAATTTAGAGCACTTGCTGGTGTCCTAGCTTTTTCTGAGGCTTCTTTAGATTTTGGCATCTGAATCTAATGGATCTCAACAATGGATTTAACTACATCTTCACCAGATAAATGTTTAGCCACATCACAATGTGGTAATTGGCATTGTCCTCATGTTCCATAATCGAGAGGTACAAAGCTAGAGATTAGTCCTGATTACCATATAGACTCTTCAGCCTTTCTCCATATGGCTTCTACTCATACCTCTTTCTTTCTTATTTCTCTGTTTATATGAACAAATTTATATTTGAAATTTCTGCCCTTCACTA
The DNA here is from genome assembly GCA_030556225.1 of Cricetiscus sungorus. Lineage (NCBI taxonomy): Eukaryota > Metazoa > Chordata > Mammalia > Rodentia > Cricetidae > Cricetiscus > Cricetiscus sungorus. Next base: position 42,664,946 of record JANBXA010000007.1, read on the forward strand.
ATTTGCAAAACCACAGCCAACCATATTTTGATTGCCAATTACTGTTTCACTACAAGTTATAACTTGGTCTCCATTTTAATTGTCATTAAAATATTCTATTTTCAAAAAAGATACAAAAATTATTTAGGTAGATAGATAGATAGATAGATAGATAGATAGATAGATAGATAATTGGCAGATACATTGATAGACAAATGACAAATTATAGAATTAAATTGTTGACATATATCTACTTGGTATATATAAATGACCATTACAGGAAAAGTTTCCTTTTTGATCTTTGCTATCTGATCCCAAGTGGTCTCATATCCAAGTCTACTTTTTTTTCTATGGCCAAGTCTTATTACTAATGGATAATTTTACCCTTGAAAGAACATCACTTTTAAGGCAAAGATTTGGCCTAAAGGTAATCAACATTTTTGTTCTTAGCTTGGATGAGAACACACATGATCAGATCAACCTGTGCGTGACATGGAAGGCAGGAGCTTAGAAAGGGGATCCAAGAAACTTTGCAAAATCTGCAGGCATGTGCTGAATATAGCATGATGACATTTAACAAGTGCCAATGTAAACTTAAAAATAAAATCAATGGCATTGCACACAGGAATAATTGGGGGGAATTTATCAATAACACATGTGAAAACACAAGGGTCTTAACTGACTTGAATCTTGGTAGAAGCCAACTATGCAGTATAGTCCCTAAAAATATTAATGTCAGCACAGGCAATAAGAGAAGAAGTGGAATGAACTTTCAAGGAATAAGGCATTTTCCCCGAGTGCATTCTGATCCCAGGTATTGGGTTGGGTTTTAGGTAGGTACTCAGGTTCTGGAGGGAACTTGGTCAGTCATGTAGTAGGAGTGGCTGGAGGAATGCAAATGAAGATAGAAGCACATTATTGTGGGTAGCTTAACATATCTAAAGATTGTCTTTCTAACAGGAATGTGATTCTCCTGTGTAATTCCTTACATAGAAAATGGAGGTGAATCCACAGTCTATAGAGTGAGAAACTTTTACCATTTTAAGCACTGGTTCTCAGACTTACCAATTCTGTGACTCTTTAAGACAGTTCTTTGTAGGTGTGTGGGTTACTATGAGGATTTTCAATTTGTTTCCATTGGTCTACTTGTCTATTTTTATGCCAATACCAAAAGTTGTTTTCAGGACTATAGCTCTATAGTGGAGCTTGAAGTCGAGGATGGTGATGCCTCCAGAAATTTCTTTATTGTACAGGGTTGTTTTGGCTATCCTGGAACTTTTATTTTTCCACATAATGTTAAGGATTGTTCTTTCAAGTTCTGTGAAAAATTGTGATGGGATTTTGAGAGGGATTGCATTGAATAAGTAGATCACTTTTTGGCAAGATTGCCAGTTTTACTATGATTATCCTATATATCCAAGAACATGGGAGAATGGGAGGAAAGGAGAACATGTAGGACTAGATTGAGTCAATAGACAAGATTTGCTCTTGTCTATTAAGGAATAGACAAGATATATATATATATATATATATATATATATATATAAGAGAGAGAGAGAGAGAGAGAGAGAGAGGATACCATAATAAAGGGAGTCATTATAGGCTTGAAGAGAAAACTAACTCTAGAGAAATGTCCAGAGGCCTACAAGATTGACCCCAACTAACAATCTGAGCAACAGTGGAAAGGCTACCTTAAGTATCCTTCCTTGATAATGAGATGGATGACTAACTTATCTACCATCATAGAGCCCTCATTTAGTAACTAAACATGGGTCTCAGTTAGAAGGCCTGGAAAGTCTAACTGACCTCTGACAGTAGAACCAGGATGTTTCCCTGGTGCACAAAAGAACTTTTTGAGCACATTCCCCATGGAGGGATATTCCCTTAAGCTAGAGGCAGGAGGGAGGGCCTAGTCCTTACTCCAATTGACTTGACAGATTTTGTTGACCCTTCCTAGAAGGCATCACCCTCCCTGTATTGTGGGGGTTGGGGAATGGGATGGGAGGGTGTTTGGGGGGCATGGGAGGAAGGGAGGGAAGGAAGGAGGGAGGGAGAGGGAACTGGGATCAATATGTAAAATAAAAAAAAATAAAGAAAAATTTAAAAAAGAAAAAAAGACAGTTCTTTATGTCTTGGTGATTCTCAACCAAAAATTTACTTTCTTGCTACTTCATAACTGTAATTTTGCTACTGTTATGAATCATAATTCAAAATCCTGATATGCATGATATTTTATATCCAAACCATAAAGGGGTCATGGCCAATGAGTTGAGACCCATTGTGATATGTATATTTGTCCTCTTGTTTAGGTATTGTGTTTATATAGCTCATTGGAAAGTTTAATGTATAATTTAGTACAGATTATAGAGAGTTACCTATGATAGTTAAAACTTGGAGTTAAGTTAGTTAGGATTTCTAGATATGCAGAGATATATTTGAGATGAATAGGCATTCTTCAAACCTTTCAAAGACCTACAGAATATGGCATTTAAAATGGTTTAGGGTTTTTCTTGACAGTGAGACATAACTGCTCCTGGCAATACCACCTGCATCAGAAAGAAAGATGGACCTTGAAGAAACATGTGATGGTGTTTGCTTCTAATGTGGCAAGACTAGCCATTTGGACAAGATACTGCTCTTGTCTAGACTGTTTGACTTTATGCTGTATAAACTGGACCTGCAAGACCCACAGAAAAGTTACTGATGAAACAAGATAGACAGTGCTACAGGATTCCTGCTTCATGGAAGAGGCACCAGACAGTCTACAGAACATAGAGAAAAATGACTGACAAACTGCCAATACAGATGCAAAGTTTTCTGTTTTGCTGAGGAGTCTGCCAGACACACTATGGCTGACGGGCTAAAGATGGAACATTACAGAAGAATTTGGGGGACTGACAAGGCGAGTTCTCTCTGTCATTTCCAGAGTTTATATATTATCCTTCTGTGGTCTTTGAAGGAGTTGAAGACAGATAGTTATGCTTATAGTTTTCCTTAGTCAGGATTAAAGATAAGTTACACATAACACTTTAGACTCACAAAGATAGGATAGATGATATTTTCTTTAAGCCTTACAAAATGTTAATAAACTTTTTGTTATTATAAATAACATAAATATTAAAAATAACATAAATATTGTTAACTGTGATTTTTATTTGATAACTGTTGTGTGATATATTTTACTATATTAAGGATAAAACCTTTTTATTTTAGACAAAAAAGAGGAAATGATGGGAGATGTTATTCTGTAAATATGTTTCTCACACTGGTTAATGAATAAAGCACTGTTGGCCAATAGGAAAGCATGATAGGCAGGGCTAGGAGTCAAGGACGTAAGAGAAAGGAATAAAGAAGAGTCAACATGGAGAGCCCAGAGAGGTAGAATGCCAGCTGCTCTGGCTGGTAAGATGAGACCACATGAAAATACTTAGATTAGTTGAAATCGGTTAATAATTAAGACAGATCTAGCCAATAAGGAACTAGTAACTGGCCAACAGCCTTATTTCAAATAGAGTCTCTGCATGTTATTGGTGGCTCATGTGGTGGTGGGACCAGCGGGCTGGAGGGAAAACATACTCGCTACAAGACAGAACTTTATAAAGTGGTTATTTATGCCTTTTTTAAACTGGAGATGAACAAATGGAAATAGATTTCCAGTATCAGTGTCTATCACATTGTTGTAATACATAAGACTTTAGTATCTTTGGGCATCCTGAATCATTTGTTTTATTTTTGTGTCATGTTTTACTTCCCCCACCATTAAAATGGGAGCAGTCTTTACCAGGGTTCATGCATTTACTATTTACTTTCCTTCTCACTTCTCCTCTCATTACCTCTTTGTATCTATTCTCTTCTCTTCTCCTCTCCTCTCCTCACCTCTTGTCTTTACCTCTGTTTCTCCCCTTCCTCCCTCACTCAATTCCTCTCTCCCCCCTCTCTCCCTCCCTTCCTCCTTCCCTCCTTCCCTCCCTGCCTCCCTTCTCTCTCTCTCTCTCTCTCTCTCTCTCTCTCTCTCTCTCTCTCTCTCTCTCTCTGTCTGTCTTGGTCTCAAATATCATAGGTTTGGTTTGCATCACTATCTAAAAGTTCCAAGATAGCTTGAAATTTTGATCATCTGTCTCCACCTCCCAATTTCTGGGGTTACCATCATATTCAATATTTACTATGGTGAAGATCAAACCTGGAGCTATGTGCATGAAAGCAAAACACTCCACCAACCAAGCTACATCACCAGCCCCTATGCATTGTTTTCTAATTACCTTCTTAATTCTTATAGTGTGTTTCAAATTAGAACCCATAATATGAATGTGCTAACATAGAAGGTTTTTTGTTTTGTTTTATTTTGTTTGTTTTTACTTATGATTATGAAGAAAGCGCTTTATACCACTAAGCTCTAAAATTGTTATCTGAATATAAAGTGGGCCTTTAAAAATACTCATACATAGAAGTTTTACTTATTAACTGGTTATAATATTGGGAGGTGATTTAATCACAGGGGCACTAATCTTATTAATGAAGCTCATAGATGAACGGTCAGGTAGAAGTTGGAGCCTAGTTTAAGCACATCTTTTTTGGTGGGGGTGATGTGACAGGAAGACAGAATGCCTTTGGAGGGTTTATCTTCTCTCTCTCTCTCTCTCTCTCTCTCTCTCTCTCTCTCTCTCTCTGTCTCCCTCTCTCTCTATGTTTCCTAGAGTAGCTATTACCTACAATGTGTTGTGAAATGTATCTGCTTAATTAGGTAAAGATGTGTTGCATTTGTTTCACCTTACCTGCCTAAGGCATCTGATTGGTCTAATAAAGAGCTGGACAACCAATAGCTAGGCAGAGAAATGATAGGTATGGTTGGAGGGCAGAGAAAGAATAAATAGGTTCAGTAGAGAAGAAAGAGAGAAGAGAATAAGGAGGATGAGGGATACACTTGGAGCAAGAAGCCAGGCAACCAACAGACTGACAGACAGGAGAAGCAGTAAAAGATATATAGAAGGAAAGAAACATAAAAAGCCCCCAGGCAAACTTTACATAAAGAGAAACATGTTGATTTAAGTTAACATAGTTAGCCAGACAAGAGTTAAGAAAATACCAAGCATTCAAAACTAAAAGTAAGTCTCCATATAATGATTTGGGAGCTGGTTGGTTGCTCAAAAGAAAAAAGCCTAGTGCAGATATGTCCTCTCTTTTGGGTGCTCTGTCAACAAAATTGAGCCACTTGAGTATAGATCAAAACCTCTAGAACTGCAAACCAAAACACAGTTTTCTGTTTTTCATTTGTTCCTTCAGGCATTTGTGACAGTGATAAAAAACTCACTAACACTGGCAGTCAGGCCTCTGTCATGATTGTCACAATCATGCTGTCATGTTAGAGTTATTACCCTGTGATTCTGATAAAGTGTTATTTGTTCATCTCATTTAGAAACACTGTAGTTCAGTCCTCAAAGGTATCCAGCTCCCAATAATGAAGACATCCAGGAGATTTTTGCCCTGCCTTGCTGTTCTGTTTATGAAACAAACCATGGGGATTTCTAATGTTCTGTCATTGTATGAGTTTCATCATCTGAGTTCCCTTAAGAGTTCTGATTATTTTGTCTTTTCATATACTCCCTTCATCTCTCTCCTTCTGTGTTCCTTCAATGACTTTGATATTATCATCACCAAGCCTTGTGTGTTAGCCCTGGGTCCTGAACACAGCATCTCAAGAACTCTTAGAGATTAAATATGCAGAGTATTATAAATATTTAAAATACCCTGGGGCTAGTGCATGTACTGTCCTTAAAAAGATCTTTTTGATCCAGTAGCTTTTATTTGCTTGCTTGTATTCTGGCTTTCCTCCCTCTTTTAGAACATCAAAACCTTTTCAGACTTTCAGAGAAGTGAAAGACAGTCACAGCACCCCATCCTTCTTCCCTCTTCCATGCATAATTGAAGCTAAAGAAAAGGGTACAAAGCTCATAAGCTCTGATATCTGGGTAAACTATGGTTCCAAGCCTTGCTTTTGTTGAGACTGAACAATCATTATTGGAATATATTGAATGGCTTGAAAACCATTCACGTCTTAGCTTTACTAATCACTTAATTGGAAAAGTCAACAGTCTTGCTGGAATTCTCCTTTCTAACATACTGATCCATACATACCACACGTGTTTATTTTATATTTTCTTAACCATCTCATTCTGAATTCATGACTTATCATGATAAAATTCCCTATTTTTCTTTTTCACTGTAGCTCTGCCCTAATTTGAACTTTAACAATGCTTCTATGTGATACTCAATTGTACAAATTACTTTTAGATGGAAGAGTTGTGCATATTTACTATTTTTATTTAAAAAAATTATAAATTTTTTTTCTTTGTTTTATTTCTTCCTTATGTCTCCTCTTTCTGTTTTTTATTACAAAATGATTTCATATGCAAATAGAACACAGAGTAATAGAAATTTTTGAATAAAAACATTAAGATTAAATGGAAAATCAAATGAGCTCATGATAAATACACGAGTGTGTGTGTGTGTGTGTGTGTGTGTGTGTGTGTGTGAATGGTGTATATAATATAAAGCACACAATTCCTCTAGAGATATAGAGTGCAGTTATATGTCATGGTGTTATGTATGATGGATGTATGTTCTGAAAAATGTCATCATTAAGCAATTTTGCTATTCTGCAAATATCAGGGTGTTTTTGCAGAAACCACCACAGTTACAGTGTCACTTGATGTAAAGTCACAGTAAACCACTGTTGTATGCATACCTGTCATGAGTTGAATCATCTTTATAAAGTGTATGATTACATACACATATGAGAGGGGCTCATGGACAGAATGCTTCTGAAATGCTCTGTACAATTTTAGAGCATGCTGTTGATGTTTTATAGCATCAAGAAAAGGAGGAAAAATGATGAGTTACATATTTCATCATAGCTACAAGCTCAGAGCCCATTAATCGGGAGAAATACAGCTATTGCTTCAACAGACCAAAAAAATCAAAACCAAAATAAAAGAAAATACTACAAATTTGTGTATTATAGTAAAGATGATTCTCAACTACATTAACAAAATATGCCACGCTGAATTTTATAAGAATTTATCTTTCAGCACTCCAATAAGACATAGTTCATACCATATAGTACTTTATCTAAAGGTGTTGTATGTATAATCTATGGGAAAGAAGACTAGTTTTGAAGGAAAGGCACAGTGTTCTTCATTTTGCTTATTAATTGGTGTTTTCAATCACTGCAAAAAGATACCAACTGTACCTTGTAAGACAATTTCCATGAAATCGAGCACCCAAACTCTTCTCATAATTCCTGAGGAGTTCTTGGTAATTGTTGATGGTCCATAGGTTGCCATAATGTCTTATTCTTAGGAAAATCCAGTCCTAAGCACTGATCAGTCAAGGCCTTGATTGAATCAAACCCTTTGGTAAAATGTTTGTGTATAGTATTTACTGTCATTATTAAATGTGTAACATTTCCAAAGCATCTAACAGCTTCTGTAGGTTGAGTTTTGGGATTCATTTTGTCCTTAAAGAGAAATATGGATTACAAGAGGAGAGTCCTTTGTCTACCCACTTAACCTTTCTTTATTTGCCAGTCCTTGGTTTTTCTTTTATCAAAAATCCATCCTGAGTGAGGTAATCCAGAACCAGAAAGAGAAACATGGTATTTATTCAATCATAAGTAGATACTAGCTGTAAAGCTAAGGATAACCAGCCTATAGCCCATGGCCCCAGAGAAACTAGGGAATCAGGATAACCCTAAGAGTAACATACATGGAAAGGGGAAATAGACAAGATCTCCTGAGAAAATTTGAGCAATGGGGGTGTAGGAAAAGGTGCATGGGTGGGGGAGGAGATAAGGGGAAGGGGGGAGAACATGAGGGAATAGGATAGTAGAGATGGAGGAAGGACAGAGAGGAGGTGCAAAAAAAGAAATATCTTGACTGAGGGAGTCATAATATGGTTATCAAGAAACCTGGAACTAGTGAAATTCCCTGGAATCTGATGGGAGATATTCTTCTGTATATATGTTTCTCTTACTGGTTGATGAAAAAAACACTCTTTGGCCAATAGAGGCAGAACACAGAGATAAGAATTCTGGGAAATAGGCAGAGAAAGTCCACAGAGAGACACCGTGTAGCCACCAAAGGTAAAACAGGTTCGGACATTTTCTGGTAAGCCAAGACCATGTGAAAATACATCAGTAGATCAGTAGATATGACTTATAATTAAGAGAGAGCTATCCAGTAAGGAGCCCTAGCCACCCTCCAACAATTTATAAATTATTATAAGTCTTTGTGTTCTTATTTGGGGCTGAAGCAGCAGTGGAACCTGGCAGGACAAGAAACTCCAGCAACGGGAATCCACAAGGATGACCCCAGCTAAGACCGCAAGCATTAGTGGAGAGAGGGCCTGAACTGGTCTCCTTTTGTAATCAGATTGATGATCCCCCTCTTTTATCATCATCATAGAATCTTCATCCAGATGGAAGCAGATTCAGTGAACTATAGGTAAGCACTGGCCAAGCTCCCAGAGTTCAGTCAAAGAGAGAGAGGTGTGATAATATGAGGAAAGGGGTCAAGACCATTGGGGGATACCCACAGGAACAGCTGATCTGCACTAGTGGAAGCTCACTGACTCCAGATTGACTACAGGGGAAACAGCATTTTATGAAACTAGACCCTCTGAATGTGGGTCTCAGTTGTGTGACTTGAGCAGTCTTTGGGGCCACTGGCAGTGGGACCAGGATTTATTCCTAGTGTTTGAACTGGCTTTTTGGAACCCATTTTTTTTTGTACAGATTCCAGCCTCAAAGTGATGTCCCAGACTTTGTTGTTTCCACAGAAGAATCCTGAGGAGTTGGGAGGGGATGGTGGAGGAAACAGGAAGAGGGAAGGGAATGAGAACTGGGATTTGTATGTAAAATGAGAAAAGATCGTTTTAATGAGAAAAGAAAATGAACTTTCCCCCCCATACAATATATTATGATTACAGTTCTCCCATATACGTACATATCCCATTTCCCCCTCACATGCCCTCCCATCAGGGTCCATATCCTTTCTATCTCTCCATAGAAAATAAACTGGAATTTAAGGAATAATTTTTGAAAAGTAAAAGAAAATAAATGAAGTAAAACAAAGGCAAACACACAAGAAGAAGACAAACAAAGCAACCTACCAATAAAAAGAGCCAAAGAAAAAGCACAGGAAATATGTATAGACACAGAGACACATATGTTGACATACACATAAATTTCAAAACAAGAAGCTATTATATATGTTATATATATATATATATATATATATATTTATGTATTTATATATATAAAATCTGTAAGGTTAAAAAAATTCCCAACTTTACTTTATAAGACAAATGACCCAAAGAGATGCCATTAAAAAATTTTGTGTTGGCTATCTACTACTGAGCATGAAGTGTATCTTTAAGAGGAGTTTATTTTTCAGTGGAATTACCTAACAACAAATGTGTGGAGAGCTACCAATAGTCTTAGCAACAGCCCAGGTTGCTCAGAGGTTCTCCACGGGCCACCTTTGGCTAAGAACTGAGTTAGATGTAACACATTCCTGGTACTAGAAGCTTCATTTGGTGACAAGAGCTGTCCACTGGGGCACTGTCTACCCCCATTATATTGTTACTTCATTTAGATTGCCTTCACATACATATATATTATAGGAGCTTTCATTGTATTAGGTTTCCATATGACCAACAAAATGAACCTTAATTTTAGCCATCACTCCCTGTATTCACTATCATGCTCCCTCCCCTTGTTTGTAAGCACACCATAATACAGCATAGAATCCTTCTCAAGTTTAACCCAGTTTCAAATGACAGGGCTTTTGAATTTGATAGGTTAATATTTATTGAGTGAAGACTATAAAGATATCTCAGTGGTTAAAAGTAGGCATTGTTTTTCAGATGACCCAACTTTAATTCATAGCACTTATATCTAGCTCTCACGCAATTGCCTCTAACGCCAGCACCAGGGGACCTGACTCACCCTAATAGACTCTGTGGTCACCTTACACATGTTGCATACTCTCACAAAGACGAAGACACAAAATAATAATAATAATAATAATAATAATAATAATAATAATAATAATAATAATATGTTTATCATAGAGGCTTCATCCAGTAATTGATAGAACCAGATGCAGAGATGAACAACTAAGCACCAGGCTGAGCTCTGGGAATCTTGTTGAAGAGAGGGAGGTATTGTGGTTTAATAATTATCAGGAGAAACAAATTGGTGAAATAGATGTTTATTCAGGGGGAAATAACTTACATCATAGACAGATGAACACCAGCAGGTTCCTGATTTCAAGAATGCCTCCAGATGCTCTTCTTTCCCCTTGCTACCAGCAAGAGAGAACTCCAGGGCCCCTTCCCTACTTCCCCCAGGGAATGTTTGCCCCACCCCCAATGGGCGTGGTCAGTGCCACAGGTGTGGACAAATTGAATATCTCACTACAGGGAGGACTGAATACATGAGCAAGGGAGATTAAGGTCATGATGGAGAAATTTATGGAGAGAGCTGAACCCAGATTTTGGAAATTCATGAACTCTAGACCAATAACTGTAAAGGCTCTATGGGATAGAACCAGGCCCTCTATATGTGAGAGACCATTAAGCTTGGGCTGAGGAGTCCCGGGCAGTAGGACCAGGATCTATCCCTGGTGCATGACCTAGCTTGTTGGAGCCCATTCCCTATTGTGGCATGCTATGCTCAGCTATAAGGGGATCAAACAAAAAAAAAAACTGTAAATTCTTATTTTTTATTTAATTTTATGTCCAGTGAAATAATATGGCTGTAAAAAGTTCACTTTTAAATACAATTTAGAAATATAAAAGAAAACAATCAGCAAAACATATACACAGGAGTACAGCAGTGGTTACCATGGGAAAAAGTCATATATGAAAGAGGGGAAGAAACAGAAAGACATAGGTAGAGAATACAAAGTATACATGTTTGTTCAGCACACAGAGATTTTTAATATATAGCAGGAAGACTATACAGGTTTATACTATATTAGGATTCTTACTGAGTACATTTTTCTCCTCTTATCACAAAAGAAACTGAGATTATGGTGACTTCATTCATGATATTGATCATTTATTCTGTATGTATCCTGCAATATCAAATTGTTGATCTCAAACATATATTATAAAATGTATTAAAATGAATTTATTGAAATTGTTAAGGAATATTTGAAGTTGGTATACATAACACACAAGTGTAGTTTATACTATATTATTAAATTTATTATGTATTTATGGTTCATTTTTCATTATGTAAAGTAATGTTGTGTTCTGGCGATTTCTATGTCAATTTGACACATGCTAAAGTCATCTGAGAGGAGAAAACCTCAATTGAGAAAATGCCTCCATAAGGGCAGACTATAGGGTACTTTTTAAATTAATTGTTGATGTGGATGCCTATAGTTTATTTTCTTAAACAGTGGTTGATGAGGGAGGGTTCAGCACATTGATCCTGGATTTTGTCAGAAAGCAGCCTGAGCAAACCAGTAAAAAGGACTCCTCCATGAATTTAACATCAGCTCCTGCCTCCAGGTTCCTGGTATATTTGGAAGTGTAAGTCAAAATAAAGCCTTTCTTCCCTGAGTTCATTTTGGTCATGGTATTTGTTCCCATCAATAGAAACCCTAACAAAAACTGGCTGAAATTATCATTATTATGTCTAATATTCATAAAAGTTATTATGCACACATGCACAAATCACTTTTTTGTCTACATGAGATAAGGTAGTTCATTAAACTTTTCAGTTAACTAGAAGAACATAGAAACATCTCTTCCTAGTGGTCTGACCTGATAGTCATGATACTAGGGAGTCTGAGATAGTAGGACCACAAGTTCAGGGCATGCCTCAACTATAAAGTAATTCAAAGCCATCAGAAGATGCAGAATTAATTAAAGACCAATCTGGTCAACTAGTGAGAATTTGTTTTAAAATAAAGTGATAAGAAAAGGGCTAAAGGTGAGTTTTAGTGGAGAATATGTAGTCAGTGTGAGACAAGGTTTAGTAGTTTTAGGGACCATTGAGGATAGACACCTCCTTCATTGCCAGCTTTGGAGTTCTCCTCCTTTTTCCCTGATAAATCTATAAAGAGTTAAATATCACCCATGACCACATAGAAATATAGAGAAAGGAGAAAGAGGATAGCAGAGCATTTTAGAGGTACTTAACAGGAAAAGCTATTTTCTCTTTGTCAAAATAAGGTAGAAGCCCAAGGTAGATCTCCCTGGGAAGGGGAAATAGAATAGAGTTTATGGATGGACTGCAAGTAGGAGGGAATGGGAACAAGAGGGATCAGGTAGGGTATAAGCAGAATAGATGGGGAGAATGCTGAGAGAGATGAATGGAATTAGGGGGTGGGTATTTGAGGAGCAGTGGAAAATCCTAGTGCAGTGAAAACTCCCTAAAATCTGAAGTGAAGGCTCCTAGTAATTGGGAATAAGCAGTCTGAACTGTACATCTATTATCAGGCAAGGTTCCTAGCATTGGAATTGTGAAATGAACCCACCCACAAAGCTTTCAACTTTTAATCTGTCCTGCTTGCAAGATATGCTGGGGTCATGGTGCAGACCTCTTGGGAGTTGCCAACCAATGACTAGTCCAACTTGAGTTGCATACCACAAGAGGGAGCCCACTCCTGATGCTGCCTGGATGGCCAGAAACCAGAGGCATGATAGCCTAGAGACCCAGGATAGAATCAAACCCTACTGGAAAAAAAATAAAATAAAATAAGAAGTCAATAAAATGGTTTCTAGTTATTTTCTGCTATACTCATATATCAGAGCATAGCAACTGATGGAAGCAGATGCAGAGACCTACAGCCAAATACTAGGTGGAGACAGGTGAGCCAGTAAATGGGGAAGAAGAATTTCAGGAGCCAGAGAAATTCCAAGAGAACAGACTACACAGAATCAACTAAGCAGGGCTCATAGGGGCTCAGAGAGTCTGAAATGACACTCATGGACCCTGTATGGGTCTGAGGTAGGTCCTCTGCATCTACCTTATGGTTGTGGTTGTGTAGCTTGCTGTTTGTGTGGGACTCCCAGAAGTGAGAAATGTCTCTGACTCTTTTACCTGGTCTTGGGATCCTTTTCCTCCTACTGGTTTGCCTTGTCCTGTCTTGATATGGGTGTTTGTGCCTAGTCTTACTGTAACCTGTTAGGAGTCCATGTTAGGTGGATATTCCTGGGAGGCCTGCTCCTTTTCTGGGAGGCCTGCTCCTTTTTTTCAAAAGAGAAACAGAAGAGTGGATCTGCATGATAAAGAAGGTGTAGGGAGGGGCTTGGAGGATGGGAGGGAGGTGAAACTGTCCTGGAAGTATATGTATATGAGAGAAGAATTTTAAAAAAAGAAAAGAATTAATTTAATGGGGGAAGTAGGAATTGTTAATTGTCAGCAATTGAGCTGGCCAGGAGACTTCCTCACAGAAAATTTGATTCACCTGAACACGTGCTGAGGAGATTTGAAGAATAATGTCCCCCTTCATGAGATAACACAATTATCCTTCCCAGAATGCACCCTACCTATGAATGCTATGAATGCTATTCATAGCAACGATGCATAGAGCCTCTACCATGTACTTTTGCTCAGCTTGCACCCTTTTCTAAGTTCTAACTCAGAAAAGCATAACTTTTCCTTCTTACTTTAATATTTCAGAACTGGCCAAAAGTCTGGGTGTATTTTTCCTGATGCTGTGGGTTTCTCTCCCTCTCTGTGTAGTACCTTTCCCCCTCTGTCATACACTTGCTTGCAAAGTTATATTGGGAGAAGCATTATTTTCTCTTTTTTTCATCTTTCTGGTCTAGATTTTCACCTTCTTATCCTGTTGTTTTCATCTGAAACTCTAATAAAATCATCTTCAAACTTCTTTCTGTGTCTGTTTCTATATTTTTGTATTAAAAAGAAACTTGAATTTCCCACTAACAATAGCACTAAGTAAAATTCTTAGCACACACCAATCCCACTTTATACACAAACATGGATAGAATTTCAATATTAAAGGGAGGGCACAGGCATGAGTCTAGTTTGAGGAATGAGTACTTTAAAAGAAAGGCAAAGCTTGGTGAATAATTAATGAAAAACATTGAAAGGAGTACGGCAAGCTAGAACAAATAATAAATGGTTACTGAAGAAAGAGACAAAGAACCTGTGTTTTGAAATTAATATGAAAAGAGAAAGATTGTTCTTTAAAGTTTCATTTAAAATTATGGTCAGACATGAAGCTTAGACCAATTGGTGGGAGAGAGAATGGGCTGGAATTAAAGTGCAGGGACAGTAGGGACCGTAAAGAGACTTGTCATTTGCTCTGATTATTGATAGACACGATTTACTATAGGATAATAAAAATTAGATGAATGGATGGAGTCTAGAGACAGTTAGGTGATGCACTTGTAAGGATTCTCTGGCTGATGGAACATAGGTGACTAGGAAGATAGCTTACAAGGCTGATGCTCAGATTTCTGACTTACAAAAATTGATGCTGTCACTCACCAAAGTGAGGGATGCTGGATAAGGGTCATGTATTTAGACACAAGAAATTCTCTTGAGTACAATAATATATGTTCAAAGGACTAAGGTGGGGGGGGGATTTGTGTTGGTGTAAAGTTCCTAGATAGTTAAAGTCCTCCAGAGCTAACAACACCAAAAACTCATGATGACCACTTAACATGTTAAATTACTTTTAAATAATATTGAGTAGATTTCAGACATTAGTTATGTTTAGGCAGTTAATTAAACATACTTTTGTTAATCTTGTAAGATTAACAAGGGGAAAAATCATCCCCTGCAGAAATAGGGAAGTGAGTGATTGTCAAAGAGACAAAAGTCATTCATCTCAGTTCTTTCCACAGTGGTTTTGTGGGTAAATATAGGTGAATGAAGATGCTAGAAGGCTTTTCTATCTTAACCGTATTTCTGGACATGGTGATGTTGTATTTGATAGACAGATAACAAACACAGTACCCAAGTAACAAACACTCACAAGAATGTTGCCCCTCTTCTCAGACTCTTCCCAGGCTTGAGTCCTTCAATGTTTTATTCACTTTCCAAAGTGATCACTCAAGACTCAGATAGCTTATGATTTTTTTCTTATGTCTCAGAATGGAATTCACCAAATCTCAGTTCCACTGAGACCCTCTCAAACTCTTCTCTGTACTCTCCTTTACACCCTGAGTCAGGGTAATAAACTGAAAGAAGAACAATTTATTTGTTGTTTCCATGGTTGTAGATCATAGTTTGCTGGTTCTATTGTTTCTGAGCCTAAGGTGAGGCAAAACATCCGGGGAGATGGGGGTAGTATAACAAAGCTGTTCACTCATGGCTGTGAAGAAGTTAAGAGAAATGGGTCAGAGGGCCCACATTTCCTTTAAAGGCACACTTTGTCTACTCTCTCCAGCTAAGCCTCAACTCTCTTAAAGTTTGCCACTTCCCTAACAGCTCCTCCCAATTTAGCACATGACTTCTGGAAAACATCTCAGCTCCAAACTGTTACAATTACTCTGATTCTCCCAATCATACAACATAATAACAAAATCCCAAGGTCAAACCGTTATTGAGTTGTGTTATAGTTGTGACCAAATCCCTGATAGAAGAAACTTAAAGGAGTTACTGCTTTCTTGGACTGACAGTGATAGAGGACTCATTCCATTTTTGTTGTGTTCCCTTGTACTCACTTGGGCAGAGCACTCTGGCAGTCAGAAGGTGTGGCAAAGAAAAGTCTCCATTTCAAGATGAACAAGAAGCAGAAAAAGGGACAAGAAGGAACCATGAAGACTAAGCCCTCCATGACCTACTACTTCCTTAAACCTCATATCCCCACCCACGATCTAACACATGAACATCTGGGAGACACTTCATGTTGAACTGTCATAAGACTGACTTCAAAACAACTGAAGAGTGTAGAGGTGAAGGAAATTCTTTATCCTGAATGCTTAAAATTCAAGGACTGAAAATCAGGACAGAATATACAATGGTGATCCTTACAAAATAAAAATAGCCTATAGTATTCATATTACTATTGGTTTGTGATAAATCATCAGTCCTAGAAAACTATGGGAACAGAGGACTGAATTTGCAGGATTCTAGTAGAAATGTGGATGTGTACCAAGTGTAGTCATATCTCAGTAAGAGATGACAATGTTCAGAGATGCTTTCTAGGTTACTTTTCATTGATTAATTGGCCTGAAACAATTTTTATTGTCATATCTTAGGTTTCAGGCATCTAAAAAATAGATGTTCATAAAAATGCACAGCAGTTTTAAATGCTAACTTTAACTTGGTAAGACTTTTATTAGTCCTTTGATCTTTTTAAAAGAGCTTTCTTTACACAGGATTCATGAAATTATCCCAGTGTTGTAGCTCACATCTTTTTCAGTATGGTTTTAGATAATTAACTCTCCCAAATACTATTGATGAAATATTCCTGAAGTTGATTATCTCCCATGAATATTCCACAAAGACACTACACCAAAAAAAATAAAAAAAGGTTTGGGATGAAATAGTCTATGTTATTTCTAGTGTCCTAGCTATTGTTTGGAGGAGTCTCCCAACGTCAGTGTTTATTTGCAGTCCAGAGATGTCATTGGGAAATGTGGAATGTTTAAGAGTAGAGATGTAGTAAAAAGGAAATTAGGTAGCTAGAGACATCCCTCAAAGGAGATATTAAGACCTTTTCCTTTCCATGTTTTGCTTCCATGGTGCCATGAAGTTAACAGGCTTTTGCTACCATGCTTTCAACTCTGCCCAGCATGTGCTATGCCACAACATGCCTGAAGCTACAGAGCCAAGACCATAGAAAGAAATCTCCAGAACTATGAACCATTTTAAACCTTTCTTCTTTATAAGGCTGATGATCACTGATAGTTTGTCACAGTGATGGAAAACTCAGGAACACCAAATCGAAATTTTTTTGCTTTCCAAAAACGTGTGTTCTTTACATCCTATCACTTTAGCCTGAAGTTATCAGGACATCCAGAGTACACAACTCATCTGTGCATTTCCTGGACTAATCATCTTGTTAAATAAATTAACATAGAATGTGCTACCTAAAATCCAATTATATTTTAGTTGTTCTACCTAGAAACAAACAGTTATTTTGAATCCACACTTAATTAGAAGCAGAATATGATTTTTTTTTTATTTGGTCCTGGTGATTATTTTCAACTGTCTCCAAGCTTAACTTTATTTTAGCTTCTTGCCTTATGAAGCACTATTTATTTTTTCCACAAAGGCTCTTTCCAACTAATAGTCAAACCAGGACTTCTATTGCATTATATTCTCTATTTGTATCTTGTATTTCATGTCATCCTCATCCTATCTCTACTATTTAGGATACAACTTAAATTTGATTGAGTATTTTGTCATTCCTGCATTACATCCCTTATAACACAATGATTCATTAAAATAAACAACAATAAAAAACTTCCTGTTTAAAACTCAAAGTTTGATTTAAAGGGTTGTATGTACCAAGACAGAACCCAGAAGTGATCATTCATTAAAGTGACTTTTTTATGTGTATAGGAAAAAAAATGCAAGAAACAGGGCCTAATAATTCTTACTTCTAAGAATCTACCCAGAACATATTGATAAGAATATAAAATAATGGGGTCACAGAAGTATTCAATGGCATAGTATCATATTTCAAATGATTGGATTCAAAACTATCCAAATACTAATGACATGGACCAATCTAATGGGCTATTGGGCTATATCTTCAGAGAATGTGGTGGTAAATAAAATAAGAGATAAAATATTGTATACACACATTTGTAGCTGTGTGTCAGTATTTATGGATAGAAAGACCATGAGAGAGAGAAAGTTATAGAGAAGTCTAAGAAAGAGAGAGTGTACTAATCAAGGATTTCCAGAGAAACAGAACCAATAGATGATGGATAATTACATGAGGATATTTATCAGATTGACTCACAAGGTCTACAGGCTAGAGATCCCCGAATACCAGTAGCTCCTCATACTATGGTTGTGTTGCTTGGTGTTTTGTGGGAGTGCTAAATGGGAATCTCCTAATCTTTTCCTAATCTTTGCCTGATTGTGTGCTTTTGGGACCCTTTTCTTCTTACTGGGTTTTTTTTTTTTTTTCTTAGCCTTGTTATGCTGTCTTTAGTTGTGATCCTTGGGAGGCCTGGTCTTTTCTGAAGAGAGAAGGAGTGGATCTGGGGAAGAGGGGAGATAGGGGGAGGCTGAGAAGAGTGGATGAAGGGCAAACTGCAGTCTGGATGTATTACATAAGAGAAATAATTTTTTTTTTAAAAAAGAAACTATGTAGCACATGACAAAATAAAAGAAACGGGGAAACTGTGTGCCTGTGGGTGATTGGGAAGAAAAAATTAACAATTTAAAGGAATAGAATTGGCTCTCATTGATTTAAGGGTGTAATCTTTAGCTAAAGGCAGTAAGAAAGCAGAATAATTTCATCTTTCAAGGGCATCAGATGTTCTGTTATGCTTTTTCTCAGAGACTGAGCTGATTGGAATGACTAATCAAGAACATAGAGGGGCCTTTGGGATCTCTACCATAATATTCTAGAAGCGGAGAAAATATTCTTGTACAATAATATTATTTACATAAGAATTAAACTTAAGAATAAATTTAGATTTTCAGAAAAATATCCAATATAGTATTCAATGCTTCTAAAACTTCACCAAATTCTTATATTTTTATAACTACATTGATCATTGATTAACCAATGAACATACTTTGAGACAATTCCCTAGTGAATTCACACTTCCTTTCTATGTCTCTAGTTTTGCTGCAATGTCCTCCCTTGCTCTAGGACCTTATGCAGGAGACAATAGGTTCAGTTTTCTTGTCTAAGCAGGTAATGCTGCAGACACTCCACATTTCTCCCTATTTTTCAAGGGACATAAGGACTTTTGATTTTTGTTATGTTTTTTTATTTTGGGGTTCTTGTTTGTTTATTTTGTTTTGTTTTGTTTTGCAGATGGTTGTTAGTTTCCTGAATTCTTCCCTATGTTTTTGTGCCCATTTTGTAGATTTCTTCATTCTAACATTTTCAGACTTTTTTATTATTTGCTTTTACTTATTCTAGTTTTTTTGTGTCTGCTTGTTTGCTTCTTTATTTCTCAACCTTTCTTGCAGTCTAAAATATTCCTTTGAGTCTACTACAAAACCCATTTATGTTTTCTTGGGAAATTTTCCTCTTTGTTAATATTTTCTTCAATTAATTAGTCTGTTAGATATAGGTATAGGTAGATAGTAAGATAATTTAATAAGAAGTTGCATGAGGAAAATGTGAGAAACACATTTAAAAGAATTGGATAATAGGATAACACTTATGCCCAAAGAAAATATAAAATGCAAGTAAAAAGTAAAAATAAATTGGAATTTGTATCTAAAAATTAAAACATGTTAATTTGTATTAATACTGACTTTACTAATACTAAATACTAATTATAAAACTGCAACTAGGGGCTAGAATAGTTAGCAATAATGTGGTTGTTAATATGCATATGCATGTATAAACATGCCATTAAGATGCTAGGAATATAGTATTACTTTAATGTGTTTCCAACCTAACAGTTTAAAGCAATAAAAATGAGAGTAAATTTCTAATCAAATTAGTTAATGTCCTTGAAGTTTCAGTTAGAAATATATTTCAAAACATATGCTTTATGTTATCTTTACAAAAATGAAATTATTTGTAATCAGCTTGAACATGTGCATCACATACACACACACACACACACACACACACACACACACACACACACACACACTCAGGCTCACACAGGGAAAAATCTTCATGTCTGGCCACAGCCTCCTCCAGAAGGTGGGGGAGTCAGTCTCCTCATGTAAGCCATTCTGCTTTATTGTTTGCTGACCTAGACTTCTCACTTTTCATATTAGAAAAAGCTAAAAGAAAACATTCACATCTTAGATATACTCTCCTCTTCTTTCAGTTCTCTTATCAATGTGCTTACGTCTTTTATGCTTTCAGTTAGCATATGTCAATTATACATAACAGCCTACCTTGTGGCTTTTCCTATTTGTATATATTTTGATCGTATTTGTCCTCCAATACTCCTACTTGTCTCCCAACTCTTGTTCATCGGTTAATTATCTTCTACTTAGAAACCACCCCCCTTCTACCTCCATGTCTTTTTTGTTTTGTTTTTCAGGATTTTTTAATTGTTTGTTTTGGTTACTCAATGAACCTAATTAGGGCTTTCTATAGGCACATGGGCTAGAAATTATTTACAGAGGCATGGGAAACTCACCACTGTCCATGCCGTGAAGAAAACACATATAATTCTTAAAAGTGTCATGTATTATTACTGGTAAAAAGTAAAATGAGTGTGATATGCTAAGCTTCCCAAAAGTAAAACTCCTTCAGAAATAATTAAGTAACACAATTATTTATTCACTTTGATTCCATATGTATTTGGGCAAATTTGTTTCCTTTAGAGTTTTAGGCACTGCTTTGAAATAATGTGGGTTCTTTTAGTTTCTTATAATATAGGCCAACAAAAGCCAATTATTCTTGATTTCATGAGACACATGAAGGCACACACACACACACACACACACACACACACACACACACACACACACACACACATTGTAAACTTCATATACACTTTTTTAAAATTTTTCTTATTTTATATATGGATCCCAGTTCCTTCTCCTTCCCTTCCTCCCTCCCTCCCTCTCTCTCACCCTCTCACCCTCCTTCCCTTTCTTTCTCCCTCCTTCCCATGCACCCCAACCACCCTCCCATCCCATCCCCCCCCAACTCCACAGGGAGGGTGATGCCTTCCAGGAAAGATCAACAAAATCTGTCAAGTCATTTGGAGAAGGGACTAGGCCCTCCCTCCTGCCTCTAGGTTAAGGGAGTATCCCTTTAATGGGAATGTGCTCTCAAAGTCCTTTTGTGCACCAGGGATACATCCTGGTTCTACTGTCAGAGGACCCTCAGGGGTTCTGAGTCAGTCCAATGCTGGTTTCTCAGCTATCAATCTGGGGATCCATTAACTCCACCTCAGCTGTCTCTGTGGGTTTCTGTAGCCTGGTCTTGTCCCCATTTTCTTATCATTCCTCCCTCTCTACATCTGGATTCCAGTTCGGCTCATATACACTTTTAAACTGTGACTCTTCTCCAAATCCAAACTCTTCCTTATAGTCATGCTTAAAATAAATTTTTTCACAAGTGCTTCCTATTCTAGAGCCCTGGATTTTAAAAGTACAAAACAACATTCCACAATCAATTCTAATAATCAAGTACAATTGTCCTCTGTTATCTTTAAGGGAACTAGTTCTAGGTCCTTCCTGTGAATATCAGAATATGCGCATGCTGGAGCCATTCATATGGAAAAACTTATTGTTTGCATGAAACCTGCATATCTCACTCAAAACACAGTATAGCATTTTTATGTTACTTTACTACATAACAACGCAAGTTATTTTCAATTAGTTATTATACAGTATTGTTTCAGGAATTAATAAAAAGAAAATTAATCTGTGCATATGTAGCACAGATTTTGTTTTCTTTTGTTTTCTTTTGTTTTTTAATTTGATTTTGCTTATTCCTAGCCATGATTCTTAAATCTGTGAATGTGAACCCTCACATATGAAGATTGCCCATTTACTGTTAATGATGCTGTCCGTTTCTTGGATGATAGTATCCATATGTGCCAATGAACACATCAGAGTTTACTAGTGCATCCTTAAGTTCCTCACATACATTATTTTTCTTTTTTTTTGTATAAGGAATCATAATCTTAAGTGTTGCATATTATTTTAATAACATTTTAAACACTTTTCCATGGTAAGCATCTAAATTATTTTCTGTGTCTTTGTTTGTTTATTATGGGCAAGCTTTGATCCACATTGCTGCTCATAAGCTTTTATGCAAATCATGAGCTAATTCTTTAGGATGACCTGCCAGAAGTGGAATTAATGGATCAAAGGGGTTTTAAGGTTCTCGGTAATCTTGCCAGGATGATTTCCAAAAAGTGTTGTACTAAGTAACATGCCCTGCAGCAATGCATGTTCAGGACGCTCTGTATCAGCACGACTCTGCTGTTGCCTAAGCCTGTGAGCCTGGTGTGTATCTCTGCTGGGCTTTCATACTCACTTGCATCTGGCATTGCATAGTGTGTTGAGTAAGAGAAGAAGGAAGGAGATGAGCCTCAGATATTTCTTCCCCTTGGGCTATTTTTCCTAGTTAGATTTTGTGCCATTACTTTGCCCAAAGATTGTTTCATTCACCAGTGCCACAATTTGGATGCATTAAGTCATTCACTTTTCCTGCTTTAATCCTCTTAGTTCTTTTGATTTGTGTGCTCGTGGAAAACAAAAGAAGTCTGTAACTGGCACATAGAATAAAAGCTGGTTCCAGATAAAGTTGCCTTTCCTTAGGCTAGAGCATTACAGACTTTATGGCTCAATATTTGTTCTCCATTACTTCCCGAATATCTGTAGTGGTGTGTCTGCTCCAACCATTTAATTGTATTAGATGCCACTACCATGAGCATTATAAATGATTCATAAATAAAAACAATATGATTTTCCACCTAAAAACAAAATTCAAAGGAAGTCTGTCTGATTTGTGATTCACTCTAATACAATCACCCAGAAAGACAAACTGCTTTGCATATTGCTCCCTGAGAAGACACAATGAAAAACAAACAAGGGGCACAAAATTGACAAACATTACAAACCACCTTGCCCATCTTTGTGACATAGTTACAATGTCAATTATTTTTAAATATTACAAATTGTGGCTTTAATCAGCAAAGCATTTTTTTGTTTTGTTTTGTTTGTTTTTTGTTTTTGTTTGGTTTTGGTTTTGGTTTTTTTTCTGGTTAAGTTCTATTTTTAAATTTTATTTATTTATTTATTTATTCTTATTTTCCATATTGATCCCAGTTTCCTCTCCCTCCATCACTCCTTCTATCCCTCCCTCCCATGCCCCCTACAACCTCCCACCCACCCCACCCCCCCACTCCACAGGGAAGCTGATACCTTCCAGGAGGGATCAACAAAATCTGTCAAATCATTTGGAGTAGGGACTAGGCCCTCGATCCTGCCTCTATGTTAGGAGAGTATCCCTTCATGGGAAATGTGCTCCCAAATTCCTTTTGTGCACCAGGGATACTCCTGGTTCCACTGTCCGAGGTCCCTTAGACTGCCCAGGCCATCTAACTGAGACCCATGTTCAGGGGATCTGAGTTGGTTCAATGCTGGTTTCCCAGCTATCAATCTGGGGGCCCATTAGCTCCCCCTTGTTCAGGTCAGCTGTCTCTGTGTGTTTCTTCAGCCTGGTCATGTCCTCCCTCTCTGTACCTAGATTATAGTTTAGCTGTGGGTGTCTGCTTCTGTTTCTATCAGAAGCCTTAGATGAGGGCTCCATGATGGTGGATAAGCTAGCCGTCTATCTCATTATCAGGGAAGGGCATTTATGGTAGCCTTTCCACTGTTGCTCAAATTGTTAGTTGGGGTCATTCTTGTAGGTCTCTGAAAATTTCTCTAGAGTCAGTTTTTGTCTTCAAACCTATAATGGTTTTGGTTTTTTGAATCCCCCCTTTCCTCCATTCTACAGCAGGCCAGTAAGGTTTACACTCTTGTCTCCAGGAAATGTTACAAAAATATCTAATTTATGTTGGTTTATTATTAAGAATCCTGAAGCATCAGGGCTTGGTGACCCAAAGATGGTGAAGGTGAAAATATGTGGTGACCCAATCTTTTTGGGCTGGATCTTGTGTCTTTGTACCTTAGTTGTTGCTGTGATGTGGATGTTGCTTGCCCTCGAGTAGTTTATGCATTGGGCAATATGGTAACCATAATAGGCACCTAGACCCTTTTAATAGGGAGCAGCTAATGTGGGGTCATTAGTGCCTTCCAATCTTCCTCTGCCTGTTCTATTTCACCAAGTGTTTCACTGCCCTTTCACCTGATCCTCATATGAAGCCATCTCCATAATGTATGAATGAAGTCCTCAACCAAAATCACACTGATACTGACAGCAGGTCTTTGAACCTCCAGGACTAAGATAGATACTCTATTTTCTTTATATAATTACCTAATATGGAGTATTTCAGTATAATTATAAAATACATAAGAATATACTGGCTGTCAATAGAACACCAGAAACAATTTCAACCATAAAAATATCTCTCTACTTAGTTTGTCAGTAGGTAATAACCTATGAGTTCCCTTCTTGGGGCTCCTCTAGGGATTACAAAACCTAGGTTGTCCATAAAAATAAAAAGTCTCATTTATATACCTTTTAAAAGGTGTCTATACTTCAATTTAGACAGATTTGATGATACTGAGTTCTGTAAAGTTCCTGGCTATAATTCACACTATAATCTCAAAGGTTAACAAGATGTAGTATGAAGATATACAATGTGTATTTTCAGAAAGAGGAATGAGAAGATGCATTGATACTCTGTGACATGGCATTGATGATTTCTTTGATTTGTGTTCCCAGCATTGCTTTGTGTAGTCCACCATATTCTGGGACCACATTCCTGAGGCTGAGGCTTCTTCAGTATCTTGCTCTTAAAATGAAGGTCCTAGCCAATGTTGGAAACAATAGTCAATCAATCTCTTCAGAGTGGCTCTCTTGTTTTTGGCTGACCTAGTGTTAAATATTTTTCTTGGTTAAAAGTTATTTTTCCACTTATTTTTATGAGGAGTAAAAGCCATAATCCTCATTACTTTTAGAGCAAATATAGACCATAATCTCAGTGGCATAAGCATTTTCAGGAATGTTGACCTTTACTTTGTCCTTATATAAGAGATCGGTCCTTGACTTGGAAGGTTTTCATCTGTTTTTCTCTGTTTCTGTACACACTCAATTCTTCTCAATTCTTTCTCATGGGGATCAGGTCATCTGTCATCTCTTCCAACAGTTATCCAGTCAATTAATATTCCGGCTACTATATAGCACTTATTTGTGTATTCTTATGCAAATTACCCACACAATTTATTTCCTGCTGAATTTCTGGTCTATAGCACAGTGAGTGACACATCAGCTGGAAGATAAACTCATGACCAAATGAACTCATAACATGCCTTTACATCATTAGATTTCTTCACAATCCAATGAAGCAGGTGCTATTTAACTTTTCTATTCAAAAATAGGCTGCTATGGCAGTAATGGGTTTCTATACTGGCCCCAAGGTAGAGATATATGATAATGAAAAGGAGCTGCCTTCTAGGCTGATAACTCAAGAAAATACATGAATTGCTGCTCATTTTTCTAATTTAGAGAAAGCTGATTGGTGGAAAATTGCTTTCACTAAGGAGGCTTCACTGATGAGCAACATTTACTAGCCTATCTTAGGAGTCTGAAGGGGAAATTCCTACAAACAATAACATATTGATAATAAAATTTTGATTGGGGTGCCCATTTCCGGGCAACTGTATTCATTTCCTTGTGGAGGCTGGGGCCTCAAATAGGCTGCAGACTGACATCTTCAGTCTCTCAGGTTTCTTTTCTGTAGAACTGGATTGGGAAATGTATTCAGTTCATCAACACAAGTACTATTTCTACTTTTCTTATGGCCTTTCAGCTGTCTGTTTCTTCCTCCTCTTTATCTCATCCTCTTATTTTATATCTGAATATTTTTCAATAAATATTAGATTTTGTTATTTTGACTTATGATGTTTTCATAGTAGAGCATACAATTTGTGATTTATAAAATAAGACACAACAATATGAAGAAGCTTTGTGGAAAGAAAACTCTAATATCAGTCAAACTAGCCCAGATGCAGCTGATGGGAGATGTTATTCTGTAAATATGTTTCTCATACTTGGTAACTAATAAAGCACTGTTGGGCCAATGGGAAAGCAAGATAGGTGAGCTAGGAGACAAGGAGGAAAGAGGAAGTAGTTGGGAGGAGTCAGCATGTAGAGCATGGAGGAAGCAAGATGCTGGCCCACAGCTCTCTGATAAGATGACCACGTGGAACTACTTAGATAAGTAGAAATGGGTTAATAATTAAGACAGAGCTAGCCAAAAAGGAATTAGTATCTGGCCAACAGCCTTATATCAAATACAGAGTCTCAGCATGTTATTTGGGGTTGGCGTGGCAGTGGGGTGGCAGGACCAGACCAACAGCAGGGGGGAAACCTGCTTGTAACATGCTGCAGAATCTATTGGTCAAGGATGGCTTGACTAGACATCATCCTCAGTTAGTACTTATATCAGAGACAACCTTTTCCATTGCCCATCCTTTGCATAGCCATCTGAACCCTGACAGATGGACCATACCCTCACACAATGTCAGACATATGGCACAGACTTTTAGATAGAGCATTCACCATTCTGCACAAAGATTTTTCTCATGCACAGGACAGAAAATTCCCAAATAACTTAAATAGATGCTATCACCAACTCTCATGCATGTCTTCAACTCTTACCCACAGTCCAATCTAAAAGACCATTTTCTAAGTTGAGGATCCTTTATTCCAAATGACTCTAGCTTGTGTCAAGCAGACAAAACACTAGCAAAATCATAGACATCCATCAATTTATTTTAGGTTTTCCAACTTGGTGAGTTAGAGATCAGATTAAATATGACATGGTTATTTTATGAATTTCCCCAGTATGTGCTATAATGCCTCCATTATAAATTTCAAATTGAAAATTTCACAAATTGTATGGCCTCTTTCTCCTTTTCTCTCTGTCTAAAAAGTTGTTAATCTTATAATTTTTTTAAAGCACCAACTCTTAGTTTCATTGTTTCTTTTTATCACCTTTCCCCCATTTCTCTTTCATTAATTTCAGTCCCGTGTTTGATTAATTATCTCTACCAAGTCTTTTTTGTGCTGTTTTTTTTCTTGTTTTTTTAGAACTTCAGAAGTTGTCATTAAGGAATTAATATGAAATCTCTCCAGTTTCCTTTGTTTATGGAGATACTTAGTGCTGTAAACTTTCTCTTAGGAATACCTTCATTGTGTTCTTTAGATTTGGAATTACAGGTGTACGCCAGACTGGGAAAACAATTTCTAAAATAGAAGCAAAACCAGTGAGAGTCACAGTGGTCATATATCATAGAACTAGATTAATGAGTGGAACATCATAGCAGTCCCAAATCATAGTTAATCTAAAGTTTGGTAGAATGGGAAGATGAACATTTTATACTTCTATGTAGCAAATGACTGAAATGACACAAAGAATGAAATAGTCACAGGATCATGTCTCCCTAGATGAAGAACATGTTAGAAGATCCTTAGCTACATGGAGCATCCAGTGCTTCATTTACTCCTAAGATATTTGATGAGATTTAATGTAAGTAGGAAGGAAGGTTGAAAACCTAAACATAAAATGTTTGAAGGCCAGAACTTGTGAAGATCAACGATAAGGCACTTGCCTGTGTATATGAGGCCCTGGATCTGATCTCTACCACTAAATAAATAACCTCTGAAGGCCAAAACTAAAAGCTTGGGTCTTCAATTCTAAGGAATAAAGATCTTCCAGTTTGTTAGTACTATGCATAGAGAGCAAATGCTGAGGGACATGGATAAACTCTAATGAAGTTGTGTCTCACTAAGTCTCTTCTCTGCTCTGATTGAGAGTAATTGCAGCTCAGAGTGAGATGAACACCTCTTCTCTGTCAGAGACTGCAGAAGGAAATTCATCTTTTGCCAAAATAGCTCTGTTTTGGATACTCTAAAAGTATTTTATAATGATACACAACAGTCAGTATGTATAGTAAAACTGTAAGACAGCAAATGATACAATTAGGAATGATAATTTTGAAAATGGAGATATACAGGTAGTTGAATAAGCAGAGAAAGATTATAATTAATAAAATGTTCAAGTAAGTTAAGAAATAATCAGCAAAAATGGAAGATATGGATATTTCCAGTAACTAGAACTATATGAAAAGACTGAAATACTTTATGGGTCAAAATCATAATTTTTAAAATTATGAATCTGTTGGATACTTTTTCAGAAGTGGTTATTAATTTTTGTAGTTGTGCAGGTAAGCTGATTCATTTGTACTCTCTGGGCCAGGACACCAGGCTACTTTGTCTTAAGACATGGCAAAGATTCAAAAAAGTAATGTAAGGGTTTAAGTCCTTCAGAGACCTAGCCTCATGGTTAGTATTGTTTTTATCCATGATCTTTGATTAGCCCAAATGGAAAAATAAGGGAACAGACTGTGTTGTGTAGATAGAAATTATACTGACTGACAGTGTGAGAATGTAGGAAAGAGCAGTTATTTGGACAGCAGTGGCTTTCCATTAACCATACATAGTCCAGTATACATCTTTCTGAACATGATAGAAGACAATTTCCAAGGAACTGAATGAAAGTCAGTGGCCCCTGTAGAGAGTGTCTGTAACCCAATCCCTCCACAAAGGCTCAGAAAACTGTATGAAAGATGTGGCAGAAATGTGACAAAAGCCAGAGGACCTGGAATTTTTAGTGATGTTGTGTTTTCTAGAAATGATAGGGAAAAGCAATACCCAAGGCACTACAACATTATGCTTTCCTAAAGAAGATGTGAACAATATCAGCACTAATAAACATGTTACAGTTGGAGGGGAAAATTATATCAGGCCACTCTCCTAGACAAAATCTGCAGGCAATTAAGAACTTCTGAGAGGGAGACAATTAGTCTTCCCTAGGAATGAGCCCCAATGTTGGTCATCCAATATCATCCCTGAAAATATATAATTGAAAGAAACATTCAATGGACCCTGTAGATTGTAATTCTGTACTCATATGTTTGTATATACATATATGACAATAACAATTAAATAAATAGAGGCCAGAAATATGAGAGGGAATTGGAATGGGGAATGGGAGCAGTTGGATTTCTAAGAAAAGGAAGGAGAATAATACAGTTATCTTTTAATTGTAAATAAATCAATATAATAAGAATAATATTAAAACTTAGAAAAAGCCCTGGAACACAATAAAAGAACTATGTGAGACACTGAAAGGATTAGCTTTTCATATTGCAAAGTCTCAGAAGGGAAAAAAAGTGACAATGAACCATTATAATTCAAAGAGACTATTACCAGTGATTGCTCAAAATTGTGAAGTTCATGAACATGCATACTCAAGAAGATGAACAAAAACAGGGCAGAATATTAACAAATAGTATCATGCCAAGCTACATTTCTTATCACACTGTTGAATGTTAAAGGCATTGATAAATTGTCTCTGTGTGCTTTGACAGAAAACAACTAGAAATGTTTCAACACCGTTTACAATAACACCCAAATTTACTTTTCTGGTAGTAAACCTGACAGGATATGAGCATGATAAATTTTAAAGCAAATTGAGAGAAAGAAATATGTCATGTTTATGGCCTAGAAGTCTTAGAGTTGTTAAGATTTCATTTCCCCCTAAATAGGTCTGTATAATTAATTCCTACCAACATCTCCTATTTTGTGTTTATGTGTGGTTAAAGTAGTGATTTAGAAAAGTATATACAAAAGTGAGCAACCTAGAATAACTAAAAAGTCCTAAGAAAACAAAGATGGCTCATACTATGGAATTCCATTGAAATGTTACAATTATCAGCAGTGATACTTTACAATAAGAAGCAATGATCAAAGAAACAAACTCATCCATATCTACTCATGCTTTTCAACCAACAAGGCAGTACACATTCAAACAGAAAAAAATTCAATAAATAATTTGTAGTATTTACATATCAATATAAGAAAAATAATGGAACTTGTTGACTCATACAATATGAAAATTTGGCAATCACCTTCTCAGCATAAATTAATAGAACTAAATATTAAACAATTCATGGGAGACACTTTTGTTTCTTGGTTAAATAATTATTAAACATAGACCAAGAATTAACATTAAATAATTGATTATATTCACTGGAAAAATATTAAGAGCTTCTTATTATCAAAAGGTATCATAAAGAATGTGAAAAGGCAAGCTACAAATGGATAGGAAATATTTTTAGTTTGTATGTGCTACAGAATACTTGAGAAATCATAGATAAAGAACTCCTGCAAATTATAATAAAAAGACAAAATGTTCAACCAAAGTCAGATGAAAATAACAGGCAATTACAAAAAAAAAAATGTTACCCATGTGGTAAACCAGCAAATGTGGATATCAAACTAACAGTTCTTAAGGAAATACAACTCAAATATACAATCAAAAGTCAAAACTCACATTGGCAAAGACGTAGAAAACTGAAATTTCATGCAATGTAGTTTGGCAAGTACCTAGGAGAGCTAAAAGTATCTACTAAAATCAAATAAATGCTTTATCTGAATCTCCTTAACTTTATTCTTGTATATACATAAGTGAAGACATGCTGAAGAATGTTTATTCTCCCAAACTGGAAACAACACAAAGGCCCCTCAACAGGAAGATGGGAAGGTAAGCTGTGTTTTAATCATGCCGTGGAACATGACCAACTAATAACTTGATAAGAAAAACTATTCATACAGGCAATCTCAAGGATGAATCACAGAGACATTGAGGAATAGAAAGAGACACAATATAGCAAGTGTCATTCCATACACCTGATATTTCAAAACAGGAAGACACAAATCAGTAGAGATAGCAGTCTAAACTTTGGCTAACACTCAATAGAAGCTTTTCATTGACTGAAACAGGACAGGACACTTTCTGATAGTTTGCCTAGTCTGGAGTTACGCAAATGTCCCTGAAACCATTCAGTTAACTCGCTGAACTATATGTATATGTATATGTATATGTATATGTATATGTATATGTATATGTATATGTATATGTATGCACATTAACTGTGGTACTTTTTACTTTTTTCTTGGACAGGGTTTCTCTGTATAGCTTTGTGGATCAGAGCTCTGACTACCTCTGCCTCCTGAGTGCTGAGATTAAAGGTGTGTGCCACCACCATCTGGCCAACAGTGGCATTTTTATGTTTTCAAATATGCTCAAAATTAGATGTAGCAGGTTTTTTTGTTTGTTTTAATTTTTGTTGTTGTTGCTTGTTTTGAGTAATGTCCCAGAGCTACCAGTCATAGAACATAACAGCATCATCACTCAACACCTTTGTTTGTAGCAGCATAAATCAGAGAACCATATACAGTGCCAAATGTTTCTGCACCTTTAATTAGCCTTAGCACAGGGGAGATAGAATTGAGGGTATCGGGAGTTCAAGGTCAGGCTTGGCTACATAGCAATATCGAGGCTAGATTAGGCTGAATGAGACTCTAACTCAATAAAACATACAAATATGTGCAATGAAAACAGGGATAAAATTAAATCAATCATTCATCATCAAGACAGTCATCAATTAAATACAATCAAAATCCAAGAAGTCAACTCCAATTTGTTCAAAGTAATTATCTATGATTTTTTTCACTAGGGTATGAAACACTCTTGCTTGGTAATACTGTTGAGATACAATTCTATTTTTCTAATGCAAGTTCTTAGTACTAAATCAAACAAAGACACAGCTATACATGTGATCTGTGGAATCAGGATGGATTTGAGAATCAAGAGAATTAGACTTTAAAATTCAGTCTGATACTCAACCGGAATACCTTGTCTTTATCTATTTATTCATTCTTTAAGCCTAGATTACTCTGTTATAAAACATAAATGTAATTATCTTATTTTTTCAAAAAAAATTTAAATTATTTTTATGTAAAATATAAATTAAGAAAATATGAATTATATAAAATATGAATATGTATGAAGTTTGTATTATGACCCAAGGAGTCTTCAGTCCCAGCCTGTTCTTAAGATTTCACTGAGACACAAATGACTAGGGGAGATAATGGTGTTCTCTGGTGTTCAAGGATGAAAGTGAAATCTCAAAAAAGTTGCCAGGGTAGGCTTGCCTATCTCTTTGAACCTTAGCAATTCTGTTTTAGCCACTATGCTCAGAAGAGGAAATATTCCTTTTCATGTCCAAGAAGCTCCCTTTCTGCAGTGTGCTGCTACATCCTGCTTCACAAGAGAAGCTACACAGAGAGAAGTTTCTCATGGAGGAAATTATTGTGTGTGAGAAATTCTATTCTGTCCTTTCATTTTGGTGCATGGCTTTTCCTAAGACTTTAATGTGTGACTATTTAATTTGCCTATAGATGCTCAATAACAGCTCAGTTATTGGTTTGTGTTTCCGTTGAAAGAAATTAATTCTCCTCTATCAGGAAGTAGTGAGCAACAGAGACTCAGACATTATGCAGAAAAAGTACAAGAGAAGAAACTTTGGAAGCAGAAAACTTGAGTTTGGGTATCTATATGTAGTTTTAACTTAGTTGATGAATTTCTTTGTGTCATATTTAGCATTTTTTACTAAACGTGTATAAAATGTTTTGTGGAATAATATGAATAGATATGAAAAATAGCCATATAACTATAGTAATATTTTGACCAAAGGCAATTTATTCATTCAATTACTTTACACACATACACACAAACACACACACACACACACACACACACACACACACATATTTATATTTATATGGTGTGAAATAGGCATTCTGAAATATTATAATGAAGATTAAATTAGTATTACCTATTAATGTTGGAACCATCTATTATCCATACAGTTGTGATGATAATGCTGGTATAAAGAAAAATTAATCTTTTGCAAGTCATAAAGGATATAGAATACTCAAGTGTATATAATATATAATGACTAATAGTGATTATAAATGACCATGTTACTGGTTTATATAATTAATTTTCATTTCATGTTTTATATTTTAATAATAAAAATAATAATTTGCTATTAAATGTTATGCCAAGCTATACTAGGAAGAGTATATGAAAGCTTATACCCCTCATTTGTATATTCAATCAACTATATTCAGAATGAAGTCAGCATAGAAAGATAAGGACCATCATCTGACCTTCCTGACTTTATGTCTAGTAGACACAGTCAAAGCCAAATAAACAATTTTCAAATGTAGTAGATTCCATAAAGAAGCAATTAGTGTATTGAAATAAATGAAAGATTATATTAATGAACTCCACTAGGTAGAAGGATCTGACATGCCTTCATAGAGATAGTAAGATCAACACTGAAAGTAGATAGATAAAAATGAACCAATAAGACAATGTACAAGACCAGGAAGAGGGTTACTGTCATGGTTCCAACAAATAAGCAGGTTAAAGTCAACTGTGTCAACATTCTGTAGTGTGTGTGGCTTTTTGCCTCTTGATAATTAGAAGAAAAGCATGGCAGTGGCTTCTGTATGTGAAAAGTCGACTGTATGTGAAAGCCAGACTTAAATATTTTGAGTCAACAGTGTATGAAATGGTCAACTGCATCCTATTACTGTTGATTCAATCACATAGTCAGGTAAGGTCAGCTTTTTATGAGTCCAAACTCAGGAAGCATGTGTTCTCAGAATGAAATAAAAAGCAATATTCATTCATTTTTGTTTACTGTTAATTTTGGGGTCCACTAAAAGCTGCCCTATTGTTGGCTTTAACCCCATGATCATGACCTCTAACTACTCTGCTGGCTTATTTTCAAGCTACACTATAATAAGAAACTTTAGGCTTGCTAACTGGAAAAAAATGGCTACTTTACTGAGACTCTACTTCTACACTTCCCTCCCCCCCAGTTCTTAACTCTTTCTCTAAACCAACATTTAGCCTCTCAAACTTTATGTGAGTTATGAGGGAGTTCCCTTAAATTTGCTTTTATTTTAGGCCTTTTTGTTGAGGAGACTCAACTTATGGTTCTGTGATTGTTAGGCAAGCAGTTTCCCAGTGAACTGAATATCCAGTCCCCAAATAAGGAAAAGTGGGTGGATCTTGGAAAGGCCAGAGTTAAACAAAGTTAATTCCAATAGGTGTAGGGTGGCTATTGTACTGAAAGAAGGGGCGTTTGACATGGTGGAGAAAAAAAATTAGCAAGAAGTTATTAATATTGTTGAAGAATAAGAATAGATGTAATTCAGCTAAATCTATAGGTGGTAATATACAACTGAAACAGAATTTAAATATTAAGATTTAGAAGGAAGCTCTTGGGCAGTGGGGAGATACAATATGGGAACAGGAATATATACTGAGTAAGAGAATATTTTTTCTGGAAGCACACAAGAGAAAGGGCAGAATCAAAATAGATTATGGATTTAGAAGTGAAATAGATTATGGATTTAGAAGTGACAAATGATTTTGTACCAAATACCCAATGACCTTTTGGGAATCACACAGAGTCTGAAATGAGTACGAGTTAATAATAGGTTTTAGGGAATGGAATTAATTAATTAATTAGAGGTAATATAAGCTGAGCTGAAAATGAATTTGAGTCAGGAACAATGAAAATTTTCTCCCCAGCAATAGTTGAAAAAAAATATCAATTGAAAACTAGAACACAATTTCTCTGAGACAAGAAAATTAATTTTCACAGAAGAATAGCATATCACGAAAAGGTTTTATTATGTTTCTTGTTTTTTGGCTCAGTGGCAAATGAAAATCTAACAAAAAGAACAAATGTTTATTTTAGCTCTCAAATTGACATCATTGTCCATCAGGCCAGAGAAGCAGGGAGTGATGACTGTTGCTATTTAGCTCCCTTTTTCCCTTTTATAGACTCTGGATCCCCAGCCCAGAAAATAGTGCCGCCCACTTAAAGTAGTTCCTGCTGCCTCAGAAGTTCCCTTTCATAGTGATTCTAAAACTCATCAACTAGACAGTCAAGGTTAATCATTATAACTATTAACGGCAGTCAAAAAACATGTTTGGTAATAGTGCAGGTGAGAGTGCACATGTTGATATCCACAAAACTCCACAAACAGATCCATATGTTAGATTATCTGAGGTAAGAGCATTAGACCAACCTTTAAAAACATTTGTTTGAGAACTTCATATATGACTACTCCATCTATATCATTCCCATGCACTTCCCTTCTGTCTTAGTTTGGGCTCTTATTGCTTTAAAGAAAAAATGTGACCCCAGAAACTCCTATAAGGAAAATATTTAATTAAGGGGACTAGGTTCTAGTCCCCTTTATCATCATGGCAGGAAGCATGGAGACATGCAGGCAGACATGGAGCTTCTGGAGTTACTGAAGGTTCTACATCTAACAGGCAACACGAATTCAACTACCACACAGAGTAAAACTTGGGCAAAAGAGAACTCAAAGCTCATCCCCACAGTGACACACTTCCTCCAACAAGGCCGTAGCTCTTAATAGTGCCACCATCTTTCAAAGCACCACACTTTATAACTATTCTTGTACTACACACCTCAAATTGACAGTCTCTTCTTTAATTTTTATTGTTATAATTGTTCACATGCATATGTGCACACTTGCATATATGACCTACTGATTCCATTTAGCATCACTTGTACAGACATATGTTCATGGATGACTGCTTGTAATTGGATGACCACATGTCCCCCTTTGAGGATAAATAGTAAATCTTTGATTATTTTATACCTCTAAGTATGGCTCTTTTGTATCTAATTCTGAGAAGTTATTTGTATTCTAGGGTTTTATCCTGGAGAGTTGAACCAGTTGGCAATCCTTTGGGAAAAGTTCTTTGGATATGTGATAATGTCTAAGAATTTCAATTCTAAATGTGGAGAAGCAGGTCAGCTAAATGACATTATGAGAACCTTATAAGGACCGAGTTACCCCACTTAACCAGCTCAGAATGAGAATCCTCAAAGGAGGCTGATAGAAGTTTGTTCTTTTCAAATTTTTGTTAACTGATGGGATCATTCATTCCTGGGTGTCAAGATTATGTGGCCCTGCAATGGATTTTTAATTATTCTTGTAGTCATCTCTGATTTAAAGAAATTAACTGGATAAGAGATTACAACTGATCATAGAGCAACTATGAACTATACAAAAACTAAAGAATTTGTTAATTGCATATGCTTTCCTGTTATATATCTAATATATCATGATGGATATATGAGTTGTTGAAAAGGGCCTGACCTGGCAAACTAGGCAGCCTTAGTCCTAAAAGAGGTAAGAGGCTTCCCTCCCTAGAGGGAAGAACATTTTTTGCACTAAGTGAGTTTCTTTTTCATGGTAGGTAAAGACCTGTTCTCTTAGTTCACAATTGATGCCAACATTTGTTGTTGTTGTTGCTGTTGTTATTTTTGTTTTTGAGACAGGATTTCTCTGTGTAGCTCTGTAGAGCAGGCTGGCCTCAAACTCACAGAGATCCACCTGTCTCTGCCTCCTGAGTGCTGGGATTATAGGCACCTGCCACCACTGCGAAGCTGATGCCAACTTTTGAATGCCTCGAATTTCCATGTAGTGGCAAACACTGGCTCCTTTCAGAATTCTCTTCGTACTTTTAACCTAGAGTTTAGACTGTTTAATGAATTCTCTTGTGGCCTGTTAAGGGTTTTTACTAATAAACACTCCAAGGTATTTTTTTTTTGCATAGAGGCAAATGGCCATAGCTAATATCACAAATCACTGCAACTTGGGGTTTGATACAATGACATGAATACCTGAAAAATGAATCTCCAAATATTTTCTTCTCTTTTAATAAATTGTGAAAGTTACACTTAAGGTTTAAGTTTTCAATAAGGCTTAGCTCTTTACCTGACCTAAAACCCTGTCCTACAGCCTTACTGAATGCCTACAAACAAACAAAAACACTTAAATTAGGTAAAATTGGGAATGAAAAAGGAAAGATTTCACATTAAGAAATTAGTGTGGAGCATATGTCATGCATGGGAACAGTCATACCTGAAAGTATATCAAGTGTATAATTGTGATGCATTGAGAAAAGATGAAGTCTATTTTTTGGAAGAACTAGTGGGATTGAAAATCTGGAATTTCAGAGTCGATGAAAGTTGATGCTAGAGACTATGAGAATTTGTCTGTATATTTTTCTTGAACACTGTCTTTGGTGTTATTTTGAGTAGATCCACTAGTAGCTAGCATAGTGTTAAGAGCCCCTCTTTTATATTTTTGGTTTTGATCCTAGCCTTTAGTGCTCTTTGGATAGATACATTAGCCTAGACATAGCAGGAAGGGCCTTGGTCCTACCCCTCCTGCTGCTCCTCCCTTACCTCCCCCCACCCCATCCCCATCCACTGCTCAAAAAGGGTAAGGCCTTCTGTGTGGAATCAACAAAGCCTGGCACATCAAGTTGAGTCACAACCACACCCCTCCACCCACATCAAGGCTGAGCAAGGCATCCCATCATAGGGAGGAGGTTCCACAAAGCCAGCTTATGCACCAGGGATAGATCGTAGTCCCATTGCCAGAGGACCCCTGTATTTTTATTGTTAGAATCAGTTTAGGTGCCTTAGGGGTTCCTGCAAGTTTGTATGGTAAGCCCATTGACTCCTTTAGATTTCTCATCTACCAGCTGTTCCTTCCTCTAAAGCAGGATAGTGTTCCTGACTAAGAGCTTCTCTTAAAAACACTGGACATATTTCTCTTTCATGATTCTTCTCTTAGCAGAATGTCCACTGGTTAGAGTACAATCTATGAGGTATTCATAGATTTGATCAAGTGACTTACTGAAATTGTTAGATGCTTTCAGTAGAATTCTATGATTCCTCAACTCCTGGTAACTTCAGAGTCTATAACTCATAATATCAGCTTTCTCTTTGACCCCTTATCCTTCTTGTTTTCAGCCTCCATGTTTTGGTTGTTGAATACTAAGATCATCAGCTTCGCTAGTTTTGAAAAGGAAGTAGTGGATTTTATTTCTAACCTATGTATACCATTTAGATAAAGGTTGGGAAGGCAATATACTTTTCTCTTTCAGATATACATATTTTTAGTTAAATATGTAAGATGTTACTTATATCACAATAACCTCAAATAATAGTTGCTTATTTAACTAAAGCAAAACAAACAGATATTTAATAAATTCATATCCTGTCATTATTTAATTCTTTTAAGTAATTAAAAACTTTATACACTCCTGTTTTGTTAAAACACACCTCATTATAACACACATCTCCTGGGGAGGAGCCTAAAAATCCTGTTATTTTTCCATTGGACTATAACTCAGTATTTAGGCCCGTTCCATCCCCTCAATAAACGGCTTTCAGCATTCAGCATTCTGACATTGCCATTGAATGAATGACCCCATCTTTTCTCTTTATTTCCATCTCTAGGCCTTTGCCCAATTTGTGGAACAGATCGTAGAGCAGGCACTACAAGTGGAGTGGGGAAGAAAGGATTATCTAAGAGAAGGCCCTCTGATTCCGGCCAGCAAAGTAAGTGAAGTAGGGTGTATTGAAGGATGGGTGCCAGTAACTCTAAGGAAATTCTCAGTGGGCAATTAGTGGCCCTATTGAAAAGACAGGGCAGGCACCAGGATTGAAATAAGACAGCTAAATAATTTATTGCCATAAAGCAAAAGAAAAAATGGAAGAGGTGATTAGGACTTTTGAGGAGGTACAAGATTTAGAATTTGTGAAATCTATCAGAACAAGAGGGATCTCAACTATGAGATGATAGTTCTACTGTAACTGATGAAGAAGAAGATACTTTGAAAGCAAAATTTGAACAATTAAAACAAAGAATGTCTGAAGCTTATGAACACAACTGCCATCTTGTATGTATGCATGTATGTTCTGTATGTACGGTGTGTGTATGAAGTGTGATTATAAATGTGTGAATCCTAACAAAGGTACTATTTGAATTTCTTGGGATATAGTCAAAAAAGACATCAGGTTAGTGTCTTAATTGGAAGGGTTGGCGATCTTGCCTCCCACAGCAGGCCTCCAGAGCAGGTCGGTGGGAAAAGGCCAAAACCAGCATGGCCTGAGAGCCAAAGGAATGTGTATGGATGATTTGATAGCCTATAGATGAGGTGCATGTACTGCTGTGACTCCAGAATGTAGTACTCAGCTTCTTAAATGGTCAGATAATAAAGGACATACATGTCTTTTTCAACCTTTGTGTTAAGTCATATCCCTGTTAATCTTTGGAGAAGAGATGTGCTTCAGGCCATCGGAGTGGTACTTACTACAGCCTATTAAAAATATGCTAGCTGACCAAGGTTATGTACAAGGAACAGAACTGGGTAAATTCTTCCAAGGTGACCCTCAGTCTGCTGCCACCAAAAATTTAATTATCAAAAGAGCTGGAGATCACTCTGGGTTGGGAAGTTTTCCTGAGGGGCTATTGCTGTGCAGCCTGTTCCCATTCCTATTATCTGGAAAACGGGTAACCCAGTCTGGGTGGAGCAATGACCCTTATCTATTGAGAAATTGCAGGGCGCACATAAACTTGTACAGGAACAATTAGAGGCAGGACATATTGTTCCTTCCACTTTTCCATGGAAAATACCAATTTTTGTTTAAAGAAAAAAAAACTGAAAAATGGAGACTCCTACAAGATCTTTGAGCTGTTAATGATTGTATGCAAATTATGGGAGCCACGCAACCTGGCTTACCTTCCCATATAGGTATTCCTCAAGGCTATCATTTATTAGTTATAGACCTAAAAGATTGCTTTTTTTTTTAAGCATTCCCTTGCATCCTCAGGATAGTGAACGATTTGCATTTAGCATGTTAATTTAAAAGAGCCCTATAAGAAATATGAATGGGTAGTGTTGCCTTAAGGAATGGCCAGTAGTCCCACTATTTGTCAAATTTATGTATCTTTGGACATTGTCCCCATTAGGGAGAAATTTCAATCCCTGTATATTATACATTATATGAATGATATTCTTTTAGTCAGCCCAGATCCTAAGGAAGTGAATGAGGCTTTTGGGGAATTGCAACATAATCTTCAACTAGCTGGCTTAAGAATAGCCCCAGAAAAGGTACAACAAGAATTTCCCTATCAATACCTGGGTCATCAATTGTTATATTCTGGTATCCATCCTCAAAAGATTACTTTAAGGCTGGGTTATCATCATCACCCTTAATGATTTTCAAAAATTACTGGGAGATATAAATTGGGTTCGATCTAGTTTGGCCCCCTTAGAAACTGCTGCCTATATATCTATCCCTCATGTACAGAAACATTTACTAGCCATACAAAGCCTACTATGGAGGTCCTCTCATCTAATTTTTGTAGGACATCTCCAAGCGCATTCTGATTTGCCCAGCCTTTGCCCTTTGAGTGAAGGGAATGCCATTGCCGATTTTAATACTAAAACAGATAGTGCTGTCATGATGATGAGAAATTCTGGTTATGAAGCAGCCTGCAAATCTCATACAACCTTCGACCTTAATACAGAGTCATTTAAATTCCATTTAAAATTACTAGAGACCAACCTATTAATATAGTTAAGAATTTTCCCCTATGTGCAAAGTTCTTACCTGTTCCACACCTTGGAGTTAGCTCCGGTGGTCATGCCTAATGATATCTGGCAGATGAATGTTACCAATGTTCCTTCCTTTGGCCAACTACAATTTGTTCATGTATCTGTGGATACCCATTCTCATCTCATATTTGCCTCTGCCCATACTGAGGAAAGGCTTAAGGATGTTAAGAGCCATTGTTTGCAAACCTTTGCTTATATGGGAATGCCCAGAGAATTAAAAACTGATAATGGCCCTGTCAGGGTTTCAACTCTTTTTGCAAAAAAAAAAAAAAATTATCTTACATAAGATGGAAATACCTTATAGTCCTCAAGGTCAAGCCATGGTGGAGCATGCACATTGCACAATTAAAGCCTAGCTTCATTAAACAATAAAGGGGGAATTTACAGGGTCTCCTCATAATCACATTTCTCTTGTCCTTTATATTTTAATTTTTTTTAATTATTGGTGGTGCTGCTCAATCTGTGGCTGACAGGCTACTGCTCAGTTCTGTGGAAGAATGTCATTACTGGACAATGGTACATCCCCGACCTAGTTCTAATATGGGCCTGAGGGTTGGTTTGTGTCTTTCCACAAGATGCAGATAACCCTGTTTGACTGCCTGAGAATCTGGTTTGCTGTATGGGGAGGGACCATGTTTGTAGCAGCCAATGAGAAGGTCCAATGTGCCTTCATCAAGAATCCACCCATTCTGATGTTTGGATAAAGCAGCTATAAATTTACACTTTGTTCCAAAGGAAAAGAATTTCACCTTCATCCAGGCAATTGTATTCTGGTTCCCTTCTTTTTTGTTGTGACTAATGCTACTAATTTTGGAGGAAGTCTCAATTGTTCTCAGCAGGTCTGAAGACTGGTTAGCTGCTGAACATATGAAGCAACAGCTGTCGTGGGCCCCATACCTCAGGTGGTACCTATGCTAGAGACCTCTACAGATGACCAACTTGTTCAGCAGAGAGAAAAGGAGATGATCACAGCTGCCTGTGCTGCCTCTGCCACTGAAGCAACAGTTTCTAGGATAGCCCTCTCCCAGTCTGTAAATACTGCAACAACAGTGGATCAACTATCAGGTGATTTGGCTGAAGCCTTAGCCACCCAAAACACACTTGATTATCTAGTGCAAATTGAAGTTTTTAAAATAAATCTACAAACTCGCCTTCTAGATGAACACTTGGATTTTTTGTGAGAGGCTCATATGGCTTATTGTTCTCTTCCATTCATACATGTCTGTGTTAACGCACCAGTTTTTAAATTATACACATGCTTTAGCCATACAGATTAACATCAATGAAACCTCTGTACCACCTGCTAGTGCAGAAGACCTTTTACAGGGACTTCATTTGTGGGCAGATTATTTAGAAAATGGGCAAGCTCTCTCTCACTGGGGTTTGTAGCCCTTGCAATTGGTGCTACTTCACCACAGCATTAGACAGGCCCAGGCCAACTTTCAAACAAGACAGACTCTACTTTCTTTGGCTCAAGAGAAAACACCTCTGGTGGCTACAAACAAACTATTCATCAGAGACAGGTAAGGCAGAAGGGGGCAAATATACAACCTAAGACAGGAGGGTTACAGTCCTGGGTGACCTCTCCAATGATGGATAAGGAATTATGCTGACATCCTCTGCCACCTAAGACAGACATTAGTTTATATTAAAAGAAAGGGGGACATGTAGGGCCCTGAATGGATCCCCAAGGGACCTTGAGCAAGCCTGAAGCTGTT
The DNA here is from genome assembly GCA_030556225.1 of Cricetiscus sungorus. Taxonomy (NCBI): domain Eukaryota; kingdom Metazoa; phylum Chordata; class Mammalia; order Rodentia; family Cricetidae; genus Cricetiscus; species Cricetiscus sungorus. The sequence goes on from JANBXA010000007.1 coordinate 42,706,879, forward strand.
AGCTGGAACTCCTTGGCCTAGAGCTGGTACTCTTCCTGTTTTGATTACACACACCTCATGATAACACACACCTCGTGGGAAGGAGCTAAGCCTAAACATCCTTTTATTTTCCACTGTGCTGTAAGTTAGTATTTAAGCCCGTTCCATCCCCCTCAATAAACAGCTTTCGGCATTCGGCATTCCAACATTGCCATTGAACAAATGATCCTCTGCTTTGTCTCTTTATTTCAATCTCTAGGCCTATGACCAATTCATGGAACAGTTTGTAGCACAGGTGTTACAGAATATAAGGTGTTATCCTTCTAAGTCCAGCGTAGAAATCTTCCCAAGGATGAGGATGAATCCCAATGGGAACTTCAAGATAATAGATTTATGGTTCCCAATTCTAAATGGCAGAACAGGATGGAACCATGAGGGACAACAGAATGCAAACATCTGATGTAGAATTGCTGTGAAATTGTAATACAGACCACAGCCATAATGGGAAGGCTGAATTCATCAAGTCTATAATTTTTCATATCCTTTTTTGGAAGGATTTTTACATCTTTAATACAATAGACCAAGAAAAGCTATGGCTTTGTTCTGCCTTTTGGAGCAAGGAAGAATTCAAATCTAGGACATGCCACCAGAAAAAAACTTAGAACAGAACGGAGACCAGTTTACTTATGAAATTTATTTATTTTTCTGTCATACTACTTATTTCATAAATACACAAATAAAATTAAAGAAAATTAAAAAAAAATAAAGAATAGATGATAGAGAATGTCTCATTTATGAGACCAGGAGTCTTAACATTCTCCTGAGTGAAGGCCCTAATTATTAATTAATAAGACAATTTCCCTACAAGACATTATTTACCAGATTGTCTGTGTTAATGAGGAGGCTTTGCATCTAATTTCATGCTCTGCAATGAACATTTTTATCATGAAAAGGACAAACCTTTTCTACATAATCAAAAACTCTTATTAGCAGCAAACTTGTAAATATTTCCTAACTCCTGATAATGCAAATTATCCTCCAGGAGAGAGAAAAAATTTCAAATGTGCATTTAGCAGGAGAAATTTCCTATTAATCTTTTCTAAGAACTATAGTTCTATGTTCACATGATTTCCCAAGGTCCATATGGTGGAGCTCACAACTATAGCCGTCAACCTACTCCAGCCTCTGATGTTCACTCTTGTTTGCTTAGGGACTGAATATACATATACTTCCAAAGCAAGCTCAATTGAATATTTTTTTTTCTTATGGCATTCATAAGAATTTTACCCCCTCAGCATATAAGTGACTATTCTTACCTGAGAACACTCTCATTTAAGATCTACAGTGAAACATCAAATTTTACTCTTCTACCTTTCAGCTATTCCACAAGTCTCTTGTATATGATTCAATTTCCTTAGTCTGCATGAAGATATCAGTGTATAAGCTTCAAAACCATGCCCACATTGTCTGATCACCATAATGCCAAGAATTAAAATACACTTCTATATTTGTGATGCAATGTTAGTTATTTGGAAAGCTGACTTTAGATTCACATTTTTTTATCTCTTCAGTTGACCACCTTGGCCACAGTTGGCTTTCCCCCTTCCCTGGCTTATTTTCTCCACCTAGACATAAAGATCATATTGCTGGCTTAGGTTCAGTTGATAACATTTCTACCTGTACCTGTTTTAAGCAAAAGCCCCTGACTGGATTACTATTTCCCTCTCTCTTATCCAAATTAGAAAGCAGAGATTGAAATATAAGAAGCATACTTATTTTAAGCACCAGAGCAAACCAATTAAAAGTTCAAACATGGAAGGCTTGTGGGCTCAGACACCCTACTGTAGCTGAGAAGTTATTTGTAGTTGATTGTTATTGGGGGAGAAAGAGTCAATTTTCTTTTGGATTGTGGAGATGGATGGTCCTATGCCCATGTACACATGAGCAGTACGAATTAGACTCAATGGGTAGTATCACTGAACATACTGAGCAAAGTGTATTTATGTACCTATGAATATATATATATATATATAGGTTTATACATATAGTTATGTATATAACAATAATTAATAAAAAAACGGGGCCATGAATTTGAAAGAACAAGAAAGAGTATATGGAAGTGTCTGGGAGAGGGAAGACAAAGGAAGCATGATGTAATTATAATATTTAAAAACAAGAGATATAATTTTAAAAGAAATAAATGGAGAGCATGAAGCTGTAAAGAAAATGTGGTGGGAGTTCCTGGAAGAAATTAGAATGAATATATTGTATACATGTATGAAATTTGAAAAGAAAATTTAAATTTTTCAAAAAAGCATGGCACATGGCAATAATATAATTTTCAACAATGTTAGCAACAATGAGCTTAGCCTGACAACTTTTTCTAGAAATAATGAATACTGGGATTGGTTAAAAAAAAGATTTATTGATTTAGCCACTTTCATTTTCCTTTCATCGCAATGTCACCAACATAACTGAGTTTTATTGTCCCTCCTGACCAGAGCCCCAGTGTGGGGGCCACTCTACTCTCTTTCAATACTGCCAATTTTCCAGATGGACATCTTCAATTGCTTAAGACTACTGATGGATTAAATGAGCCCACTAAGTGAAGTTGGATGTTCTGTGACACATGGAGATGCTCCCTAATGGTGACATATATTAGGAAATCACAGAGAGAAGATACAACAGTTGCACTCAGTGTGGTGATAAACATCACCAAAGGATGAGGAGTATGCCTAATGCAGAAAAAAGCACTTTAGTTACCATATAGATTCATGAGATGAATCTTTCTTTCTCTCTTTCTTTCTTTCTTTCTTTCTTTCTTTCTTTCTTTCTTTCTTTCTATCTTTTTCTTATTTACATATCAATACCAGTTCCCTTTCACTTCCTCCCTCTCTCCCTCTCTCTCTTCTGCACCCTCAAGCCCAGCAACCACCCTCCCATCCTCCACAGGGAGGGTGATGCCTTCACAGTAGGGGTCATCTAAATCTGTCAAGTCATGTGGAGTAGGGACTAGGCCCTCCCTCCTGCCTCTAGGTTAAAGGAGTATCCCTCCATGGGAAATGTGCTCCCAAAGGCCTTTTGTGCACCAGGGATACATCCTGGTTCCACTGTCAGAGGTCCCTTAGACTGCTCAGGCCTTCTAACTGAGATCTATGTTCAAGGGATCAGAAAAGGTTCAATGCTGGTTTCTCAGCTATCAGTCTAAGGGTCCAGTAACTCCTTGTTCAAAGTAAACTCAAAAAAAAAAAAAATCAATAGCCATGCTATATACAGACAACAAAGGGGCTGAGAAAAAAAAATCAGAGAAACATCACCCTTTGCAATAGCCACAAACAACATAAAGTATCTTGTGGTAATGCTTACCAAACAGATGAAAGATTTATATGGCAAGAACTTTGTGTCTTTAAAGAAGGAAATTGAAGAAGATACCAGAAAATGGAACTATCTAACATGCTCTTGGATAGGTAAGATAAACATAGCAAAAATGGCAATCTTTCCAAATCTACAGATTCAATGCAATCCCCATCAAAATCTGAGCACAATTCTTCACTCACCTTGAAATTATAATAATCAACTTTATATGAAAAAGCAAAAGACACAGGATAGCCAAAACAACCCTGTACAATAAGGGTTGTACAATCAGGAGGCATCATCATCCCCGACTTCAAGATCTACTACAGAGCTATAGTCCTGAAAACAGCTTAATATTGGCACAAAAATAGACAGGTAGACCAATGGATTTGAATTGAAAATCCTGATATTAACCCACACAACTATGAACACCTGATTTTTGACAAAACATCTAAAAGTATACAATAACAAATGGTGCTGGCACAACTAGGTGATGCTATATAGAAGACTTCAGATAGACCCATGTCTATCGACATGCACAAAATTCAAGTCCAAATGGATCAAAGACTTAAACATAAATCCAGCCACACTGAACCTCTTTGAAGAGAAAGTAGGAGGTGCCCTTGAACAAATTGGTACAGAAGACAGCTTTCTGAACATAACTCCAGTAACACAGACACTGCGATTTACAATTAATAAATGAGACCTCCTCAAACTGAGAAGCTTCTGTAAGGCAAAGGACACAGTTGATAAGACAAAACAGCAGCCCCTAGACTGGGAAAAGATCTTCACCAACCCTACATCTGACAGAAGGCTGATCTCCAAAATATACGAAAAACTCAAGAAACTAGTCACCAAAGTACCAAATAACCCCATTGAAAAATGTGGTACAGAACTGAAGAGAGAATTCTCAATGGAGTAAATCAAAAAGGCTAACAGACACTTAAGAAAAGGCTCAACATCCTATCAAGGAAATACAAATCAAAACAACCCTGAGGCACCATCTTACTCCTGCCAGAATGACCAAAATTAGAAACACCAATGACAACTTATTCTGGAGAGGATTTGGAGAAAGGTGAACACTTCTCCACTGCTGGTAGGAGTACAAACTTGTACAGCAATTTTGAAGAACAATATGGCAGTTCCTCAGGAAAATGGGGATCAGTTTATCACAGGACCCCCTGCAATCCCACTTTTAGGCATGTGCCCAAATGATCCACATCTATGCAACAAAGACATCTGTTCAACTATGTTTGTAGCAGCACTATTTGTAATAGCAAGAACCTGGAAACAACCTAGATGCTCTTCAACTGAAGAATGGATAAAAAAGATGTGGCACATTTACACAATGGAATACTACTCTGCAGAAAAAAATAACAGAATCTTGAAATTTGCAGGCAAATGGATGGAACTTGAAGGAACCATCCTGAATGAGGTAACCCAGTCACAAAAAGAGGAACATGGTTTGTACTTACTCATATATGGATTTTAGACATAGAGCAAAGGATAACAAGCCTATAATTCTCACCGCCAGAGAAACTAGGATACAAGGGAGAATCTAAGAGATCCATACAAGGTCCCTCACAAAGTGGGAAAAAAACCAATATCTCCTGAGCATATTGTGAGTTGGAGGGCAGTGAGTGGAGAGGGAGCTAGAAGAAAGAGAATGGGAGTACACGAAAGAAAGCATGTGAGACTAGGAAGAATGAGTCAGGGGAGGAATTGAAGAGAGAGAGAGAGAGAGAGAGAGAGAGAGAGAGAGAGAGAGAGAGAGAGAGAGAGAGAGAGATGCCATAAAAGAGGGAGCCATTATAGGTTTGAAGAGAAGACTGACTCTAGAGAAATGTCCAGAGACCTACAAGATTGACCCCAACTAACAATTTGAGCAACAGTGGAAAGGCTACCATATATGCACTTCCCTGATAATTAGATTGATGACTAACTTATCCATAATCACAGAGCCCTCATCTAGTAGCTGATGGAAAGAGAAGCAGACACTCATAGCTAAACACTGAGCTAAACTGGAATCCAGATGCAGAGAAGGAGGACAAGACCAGGCTACAGAAACCCACAGAGACAGCTGACAAGGATATATCTTAGTTCTTGTTCAGCTATATAATCTATATAATTTGATGAATACTGGAAGTTTTAAAAATGTATATTTTTCTTTTCTTTCACTTTGAAACTCACTTTGACAAAATTAGTTTTTGATGTTGAACATCACAAAAACTTTCCCCAGTCATCACATTAAAACATGGATCTCTGCTCTCTGGATGATCATAAGTAATTCTGAGAAAAGATGGTAAGGTATGACTATTCCTTAAAATACAAAAATAATGATGATGTACTTCCTATGTTTTATGAAATAAATTCTTTTCCTTACTGCATCTAATGCAGCACAATGCACCTGTATATGAGTCTAGAGCCCAACAGTGTAGCACCAGCCAAGCAGGGGAAATGCCTTTTCAGATTCTTATAATTTTGAATCTCCTACTATCTTAAGGTTTTTTGGGATGTGATAGGGCCTTTTATGGCCTTGGTATGTGTGGCCTACCGGCCTAAGATACTTGACACTCATCATCCTGGTACAGTCAATTGTCCCACAGAAATGGTTAATGATGAGGACCCACTTGCATGTACACAAAGTAAAATTATGCTTTTTGAATCATTATTAGAGGAAAGTGAGAAACTAAGGAGAAACAAAATAACCCTCTGAAAATTTCCAAGAGAGGAAAAAAACTGCCATTGTTTTATTTTATTTTACTTTATTTTATATTTTTGGCTTCAGTTTTTACAGTACACAACAGCAAAACATGCACAAAAATCTGATGTAATCACTATTGAAATTGATTAGATTTCTGAGTTGTCATGGACCATGCTCTATGTGTGAACTCCTACCCAACTAGAAGCTGTTTGTGTGTTACCCACCTACTTAGGAGTGGTTGAAGGCCACATTTTCTGTCTCTGACTCCAGCCTTGTTAGCTCTTGACCTGAGTGTCTGTAAGCTGGTGGTCACTTGGTTGTACTACCCTCAAAGACCACAGGTATCAGAGGACTGTCAGTTACACAAAGCTCTTCTTGTCTTCTCATGATCAACTTAGACCTTTACCATTGCACGATTTTAATTTTATTGCAATTCCAAAAATATAGTGGTTCAGTTCCTTGTCTATGGGACCTGGGGTGGTCTCCTAGGCACAAGCTTCTTGTTAGCAGTATATTCTCTTATAATAAAATCTGTTAAAATTTGACTAATTAGAAGGGAGGATGTATGAACATACAATATTGCCTCGCACATGTTCCTCAAGGACTTTGATGTACAGGGTGGTAGATGGAGACAAACTGCTACTCTCATGTCCCTGCTCCAGAGATCTTTCCTTCCTCTTAACCATCTACTTAGTTATCTTTTACCACACAAAAAGGCCTCACATTCATATTCTTCACTGCCACAGATCCTTCTGTTTGGTTCACAATCTCCCTTTAATTCAAAGCCTCTTTTCTCAATGCAACATATTTGAACAACTTCCAGTTTCCCCCATGAGTCCTTTTCTCTTACTACCAGCAGAAAATATTAGTCTAGAACTCTGAAGGGCCTTTTGCCTTCCCTTGCACCCATGATATTGTTTTTTACCCTAGAGCCATTTCATATTTCTCACACTGTTCCTATACTTTTGGATGAAGATCTCTCTAACCCTTTTCCAAAAGTCTTCTTTTGGCCTGGTCTATATGTTAGGGATGTTATTTACATGATGGGCTTCTCACTATATTCATGTATGAATTCATTCATGGGAGATATCATGCCTTTCTCCAAGTTCCCAACTCTTGATTTAGCCTTCATCTTCAAATAATTATATTTTTCCTAGGTCCAGCCCTGAAGCTAGTACAATAATTTATAATAAATAACATAAACTAGCCAAATACACTGTTTTCAATATTCTATAGTTTCTAGATGAAGTGCTGACAAGAGATTCAAATTGAGGTAGGTGCTCATCTAACCCTGCATGATTGGTAGCTCTTCTGCAGCATCCCCAGAGGCTACCACACAGCTGTCTTTTTGTTATGTTTTAAGGGCTGCTCAGTCTTTTTGTTTTTTAATCTACTCAGAGAAGTTAAAAGAATCTTGTCTGTGCAGTGGTGCCAGCTGGCTTGATCCACAGTGACATGATCTTTGTTCACACTCACTTTACCTTCCTGAATCTGAAATACAGACAGCAACCCCTAGACACTGTAAAACTGCTGAGCTTGTAGGTGCAATTCTTATATCTCTATTTCCTCTCTAAAGTGTCTTTCTAACACTCTTTTTTTTTTCTGGCTTTCTACTGCATCTACCATCCTTAAGTGATGGGTTTGCTTTATTCCTGATTAGCCCTTCACTGGAGCTGTTGAATTTTTCCCTGGGAAGATAGGAAACCATTCTCCTTGGATATGACAATGGGGGTAGACCAAAACAACAACTCCATTCAAAACCAGCTTAGTGAACCAATGAGTTTACTGGAGTTACAGGATCATGGGGAACTCAGAGGTAGCTACAAATCCTATTCCAGTGTGAAAAATGAATCCCAAAAGCTGCATTCTTGGTACTCCATGAGCAATTCTCAGTTAACTGTGTAGGATAGAAAATCCTGTCCTGTAGTGAGATATCCACCCTGCCTGCACCTGTCACACTGACCACACCCATTGGGGCATGAGAACAGGTGCAGATGTGACCTGTGGGGTCTAGATCTGGGGTCTGGACCCAAGCTCACATTCTTACTTCCTGGGAGGGTTGCAGAGAGCATTGAAGCATCCTTGGAACAGGAACCTGCAGTGGTCATCTGTTTCTGGTGTAAGTGATTTCTCCCTGAATAAACATCAACCAGCCTATATCATCCCAGAATCTTATTTCCCATGCAATCCTCTCCCCAGCATGTATTCATGGAAAGGGATCTTGTGAACCTTGTAACTTTCAGAGCTTCCCCAGCAGTGTATTTCATTATTTTACAGGGTCACATGAGCATTCATGTCCTTCTCTAGGAAGGAATGCTGCAATTCACAGAATATGGCTACACAAAAGGAATCACCTCCAGATGTATGCTGATGTTGCACATTGTAGGTGCTGAAGTAATTTAGGATAAAGAGTTTACTTGAAATTTTCTATCAGTGTTTAAGAAATTTATTGTTCAACTCTGACAAAATGATCTGACTAATTGGTTGCATAATTAGTTAATCAGTAGCCTCTCTTTTAAAGTGGTAATGTTGGAGGGAAATCCTTTGATTTCCCAGGATGCAAGAAAACCATCTAATTTGTACCCAAACAAATGCATTTAAAACTACCTTAAGAAAATAATTAGGTGACTGGCCTTGATTTTCCAGAATTGTAAACGAAGCTTGAGTCAGCTGGCCTTAGAGCAGCAGTGTTCACCATTCTATCACCTGTTTACATTCCTAGTTTCACCATATGCTAATGTGATGCCAAGGTCAATGCCTATGATGATATTTTTAACCTGCAGTAGAGCTGTGCTTATCTCTAGACAAAATAATATTTTAAGGATCCTTTCAAAGTAGAAAGTTTTTTAAGTCTGCACTGGTACCATCACTGTGTCTTTGGAGCAGCCAGAATATCTGTCATCTTTTTAATTTGTCTGCCTAGATTCATATCTGTCTATCATTTATCTCTATGCATAAACCTTACATGAATGTAGATCGTAAATGATTTGGAAATGGGAAAGATGATGCAAGAGAAGAAAGGGATGCAGAATAGAGCATTGGATGTTGTTATCAATTAAAGCCATCACTTTGTATACTAAATTTGTACTGATAAAACTTAAACATATAATAAATAGTTGAACACTGCACTCTGTATACATGCATCTGCATGTGCACATGTACTTTCACATACATGTACCTAAACATGTACAAACATGCATGTACACTCACACATGAATACAAACACCCCAAACTTTTTGAGTTGAACAGTAATTCACTGGACCTTTTCTCATGATGAATCCAATTAAACCTGCAGATTACTCAATATGATATAAGACCATAATGTCCTGGGCTTTTTCTTAGGCTTATTATAACTTACAATACCAGTCTAATTTCAACTCTGAAAACACAAACCAAACTTCTATCACTAAATCTATATAAGGCAGCATGGTATTTTCCAGAATCAAAAGGCTTTCATTTCCACACCCACTAAATTATTTCAATTATAATCTCAGAGCCCATTCCTCCTTCTTGTCTCCAAATAGACTGTAGATAGTGACTCACTGTAAAAACAATGACAAATGCTCTGAAAACTGTCTTAGATAGTAAGCATCACACCTCCTTTTGCACAGACTATCTGTGACAGCTGCTGGGATAGAAGTAGATCCAGTAGAGTTGGGGAGACAAGACTGTAAGAACAAGATAAACCCCTGTCTTTCAAGAAAAGCATCCCAGGGACCAGAAAGCTGCCACCTGAACACAGTCCCTTCTACTGTCCTCCAGGGAAGTCTACCAGTCAGCCCATTGTTCCTAAATATCCAGGGTAAGATGTTGATAATTTGTGCTCTAGAAAATGTATCCACAGATTAACTTCAACCAATTATTTTTGCATGGGCAGTCAAAGTTGATATTCTGAGGAAAGAAATTTCACCACCCAACAGGACAATTGAATTTCAAATACCTTTTATGAAGTTGGAGGCACTCAATTGATAGTGGATGTCCATTCTGTATGCTATGAACTTATGTTTCTCTTATTGGTTGGTGAATAAAGCTGTTTCTTCAAATGGACAGGCAGGATGTAACTAGACAGTAGGTATTTATGGGGATACCAAACTAGGAGAGTGAAGCCATGGAGAGACCCTATGTGGCTGACAAGGAAGAAAGAGGCCTAGGAATCACTGGTAAGCCAAGACTAAGAGGAGATATGTTACGGCAGGTTCCTCCCCGCCGGCCTCCTGGTCCTGCCGCCATTGTCCCGCAGCCATGTGTGCCCCAAATAACACTCAGAGACTCTGTATTTGATACAATCCTGTTGGCCAGTTACCATTATTGTTTATGGGCTAGCTCTGTCTTAATTATTAACCCATTTCTACTTATCTAAGTATTTCCACGTGGTCGTCTTATCGGGGAGCCACGGCAAGCATCCTGCTTCTTCCCTGGGCTACATCTCGACTCCTCCCCCCTACTTCCTCTTTCCTCCTTGTCTCCTAGCCCCGCCTATCTTGCTATCTCATTGGCCACAGAGCTTTATTAACCAGTATGAGAAACATGTATACAGAATAACATCTCCCATCAGAGATACATAGATTAATAGAAACGGGTTATTAATTAAAAGAGAAGTAGCCAATATAAAGTCTGAGACATCAACTGAATAGTTTATAATGAATATAAGCCTCTATGCATTTATTTGGGAATGAAGGGCAGTGAAACTAGGCTGTCTACACTCAATAGTCTTAGTTCTGAAGGAGAATGACTTGGAATTAGTCTAAAATTTTCTGCTGAGACATGACTTTGAAGGAAGAGACTACCCAGTTACATATACATTGGTTTCATGTCATTGTTAATAATGCTAATGATAAAGATATTAAGCAATAACATATTCAAGTAGTAATTAATCAATTCTTTGGATAATGGGTGCAAAAAGAACTCAAGCATAGAGGTGGGGGATGGTTTAGTTGTCTCTCTTCTCCAGATAACCAAAATTTCTAGAGCCTGGAGTATTGGTGTTCCTTTCCTACCTCATTTGATTGTTGCCTGTGCTCAAATATCACTTTCTCGAAGGCAGGATTAATTAATATTTGTGTGAGCTAATTTTATATGTTAACTTGGCTGTGCCAAGGGAGACATAGGTGCTGGTCAAGCATGTTTTGGTAGTGTTTCTGTGAGGCTGCTTTTGATATATACTAACAATTCCTATTGTCAAAAATTGAACCTCTCTTAGGTATATACCCAAATGACCCACATCCATGCAACAAAGACGTGCTCAACTATGTTCATAGCAGCATTATTTCTAATAGCAAGAACCTGGAAGCAACCTAAATGCTCCCAACTGAAGAATGCATAAAGAAGATGTGGCACATCTGCACAATGGAATACTACTCTGCAGAAAAAAATAACAGAATCTTGAAATTCACAGGCAAATGGATGGAACTTAAAGAAACCATTCTGAATGAGGTAGCCCAGTAACAAAAAGAGGAACAGGGTATGTCCTCACTCATATATGGATTTTAGACCTAGAGCAAAGGATCACCAGCATATAATTCACACCACCAGAGGAATTAGGATACAAGGTGTATTCTAAGAGTTTCATATATGGTCCCTCACAAAAGGGGGAAGGGACAAGTCCCCCAGAGCATGTGGGAAGTGGGGGGGCAGTGAATGGAGAGAGAACTAGGAGAAAGAGAAGGGGAGGAGAGGAAAGCACATGCAACTAGGTAGATTGAGTCAGGGTAGGAATAGAAGACATGAGAGACAGAGAGATACAGAGAGAGAGAGAGAGAGAGAGAGATTAAAAGAGAGAGCCATTATTGGTTTGAAGAGAAAACTGAACCTAAAGAAAGGTCTAGAGACCTACAAGACTGACTCCAACTAACAATTTGAGCAACTATGGGGAGGCTACCATAAATGCCCTTCCCTGATAGTGAGATCATCAACTAAATTATCCACCATTATGGAACCCTCATCTAGTACCTGTTGGAAACAGAAGCAAACACCCTTAACTAAACACTGAGTCGAACTATAATCCATATGCAGAGAGAGAGAGAGAGGACAAGACCAGGTTGCAGAAACACACAAAGACAGTTGACCTGAACAAGGAGACACTAATGGGCTCCCCCAGACTGATAGCTGGAATCCAGCATGGGACTGCCTCAGAACCCCTGAATATGGGTCTCAGCTAGAAGGACTGAGCAGTCTGGGGGACCTCAGACAGTAGAAACAGGATGTATTCCTGGTGCACAAAAGGACCTTGCAGACACATCTCTCATGGAGTGATACCCCCTTAACCTAGAGACAGGAGAGAAGTCCTAGTCCCTACTTCAAATGATTTGACAGATTTACATGACCCAACCTGGATAGCATAGCCCTACAAGAGGAATGGGGGTGGGGGGTGGGGGGTGGAGGGGAGGGTTGCCAAGGTGCATGTCACAGGGGAAAGAGGGTAAGAGGGAGGGAGGGAGAAAAAATGGAGGGAAGGAGAGGAAACTGAGATCGACATGTAAAATTTTTATAAACAATAATAAAAAAGTAAAAAATTAAAAAATTGAAGTAGTTTAATGAAAAGGTAAGTTCTCACTGAAACATCCGTGAAGCAAATGTGATTGATTTCCATCACTGACCCTGTGATTTTCATGTAGGCAAAAGTTTGTGTCTACTATCCACTATTGACAGGGTGGTAAGTAGAACTAAGAAATATGTTTAAATAATAATAGGGGGCTTATTTGATGATGGTAAAAAAGATGGTAATGGTGATGATAGTAATTTTTAGGATCCCTGAGGACCTGCCTTAAACCTTTTGGGGAAGCTTACAGATAGGACTCACATTATACTTGATAACAAACCAAGAACAACATAGAAACATGAAAAAATATTTTGCCTTAAATATCCTTCAAGACCTACCTAAGACTTCCATACCTCTTAAGCCTTTGTTAGCCCTATTACCCTACTGTTATAGAAGCCAATATTATCCCCTGCATTGTTATTAAGTGTTTGGATGAGGCTGTGATTTTAAACTAACTTTGTTATGCCTGGTTATATCAACCTTAAAATGTCTCAGCTCTTTATTGTCTATCTCCTGCACAGAGTTGCTGTAAGAATGAACTGAAATATATGAGAAAATGCCTTGGAAAGCACATAATGAAAAATAAAGACACCCTATGCATACATTTGTGTTTTCTGTTAATTATTTTTTCAGTCTCTGGCCTAATTTCTCCATGGAGATGACTAATAGGAATTCAAATATTTGCAATATGACAGCTATCCTGAAAGCAGAATCCACAGCAGTGAAATCAACAAAAACAACTGGAAATCATCAGGAAGGAAATAAAGAAAGGCTTCTTGTAAGTGGAATGATTATATGATTCTAAATGAGCAGTATAAAGCTTGACATAATCATGTCTTTTTTTTCAATAAAATTTTAGATAATTTCAACTCATTTAGAACACTGCTGATTAGCACTCTGGACTAGAAGTTGAGATAACTAGGTTTTATACTTTCTTTTAGGGGAAAGTGACTACATATCTCTTCAGAGATTACTGCATGTCTGTGGATCTAACTTTTATAGAGAATAAAAACACTACACCATTCCTAAATGTCTTTGTCTTGCTGATTCTAGAATGCAAGATAAGTAGGGCAACAAGGCTCTCTTGGTCTGGAATATAGGGCACCCATTGCAAAGTGACTGAACCTAATTCCAAGGATCAGATCTGAGATAATTTATGTCTCTACATATGGAAAAAGACATAGCATCCATAGCAACCAAAGGGGAACACTGAGGTCTGTGTTGTAACACTTCTTTAAGTTTTGTTATTAACCATGGCAACAAAGCTCTTTCTTTCCTGCTTTGATCACCATCTGTCAAATCGGAGGATAGCAGGTACTCCTGGTTGGGAGGAGTCTCATTTAGTCCATCTTCAATTGAATATTCCTGAATGACTGGCTTAGGTGCAACCATGTGTGAAGAAATCTCTCATATTAGTATGTTCATTAGTTTTAGAATCATGGTATCCTGTAGTGGAAAATTGTTGTTAGTTTCACTTTAGTCATATGGGAGCCATTCACTGGTCATTTCTTTACTAGATCTTCAGTTTCTTTCTTTTTTGCCTTCATCTTTGTGTGTTTACAATTATGAATAACAGAAAGAGCCAACCAAGGTCAATATATTTAGTTGATTTAATTATTACAAGTGATACAATGAGTAACATCTAATTTGTTGGCTAGCATCAAGGGCTGCCTTAATAACACATGGTCACCAATTTAAACTATTATCTGCCTGCGTCCTTTGATCCTCCAGATTAATTTCCAGTTCATATGCTCATCTGGATTATATTAAGCAGAGACTCCTCACCCTGGGAACAGGGTTAGCCTCAAAGCTTCTCAGCTTAGTCATGTTAGAGAAAGAGCACATACACTGGGAAAGCTGTGACATTCAAAGGCCACAATAACAAAATTAGATGAGTAGCTGTAACCATCTTGGGTGACTATCTCCTGTGTGAGAGATGGCCAGGTCAAGCTGCTGAAGACAATAGCTGCTCTGGGCTCTGGTGTTGATTCAGAACCATGGCTGGGAATAGCATTGGAGTCCATAGAATTTAATAGTATTCACCAATATTAGCAAGGTGTTTCCTTTAATTCTGGTCAGCCTTAGTGTCATTATTTGCATGAGTCCATTGCCTTAGCAAAACAAGAATTTCATACTCTCTTCAAGACCTGTGCTCTAACACCAATTTCAGATCACTTTATAATTTCTATTCTCCCCATTTGTCTTTCATATACTTTTAATTCCCCCTCTCTCTTTGTGTGTGTGTGCATGTGTGTGTGTGTGTGTGTGTGTGTGTGTGTGTGTGTGTGTGTGTGTGTTTATGTATACATGCCTGGGGGTCAGAGGACAAATTTATAAAGTTTGTTTTTTACTTCCATCTTTATATCCCCTTTAGGATCGATTTCAAATTGCCAGGCTTACACAATATCACGTTTACCCACTGAGCCCAAGACATTTCTTACTTTTCTATATCTCATAGTCTTTTCCATATCTCATACTCCTCCAAACACTGTTTTAAAAAATTATTTATGCCAACATATAAGCCAATCAGGACAGGAAGATGAGATATATACTTGAAGTCTTTGATAGGAAAGTATATATAGTTGCTTCAATGGATAGAAGGGGACAAATTTAATTTTGTGTGTGTGTGTGTGTGTGTGTGTGTGTGTGTGTGTGTGTGTGTGTGTGTATGTGTCCTTTGGAATACTTAGCAACAGTATCTCCAAAAAGTCTTGGAGGATGAGAAAGAATAGGTAGTTAGAGTTCCTTACACATTGTTTTGTGATAATTCAAAACATCAACAATGTTACTAAATTCTGAAGAATTGTGCAAGTGATTCTTGTATAATTTGGCAATAAGCCAGGTACAGTGTACTTACTTTAGTTGCTTCCTGGCTGATGTCCAAAAGAATGAATTAACTCAATAAAATTTAGTACAAAGGTGTGCAGATAACCATCGAAGTTGTTCTTATGAGCCAATAGCTTTCATCAGACATTTAATGAGATCATCACCTCTCCAAAAGGCTAAGAACTACTAGCAACATAGTTTCTGAGGGTGTATTAGCATTAATGCCTGACTCACATCTTCTTTGAAAGTATCTTGGAAGACTACCCTGTTTACCCCTTTAGGGTTTAGATAGTTCATATAACTAATTGTTGGAGATGATCCATGAACACAGGTAGCATCTCTCAATTCTAAGTTAAAGATATTTTAGTTCATTTACTTTATCTCATCATGACTTTGTGCAGCAGAGAGCTTGCCAATGCTCATTAGGTAACAACATACTTTGAAATAAATCTTATGCTACTAAGCTACCAGCAGGGTGAAAGTGTGTGAATATGATACCACAGCAAAATCCAGAACATTCCTAGAAAAATTTATTTTGTGTTTTCCATACCTTAAATTATATAAATGTAAATAAATTATCTAAATTATTTAGACTCCCAATTGGATTTGTTAACCTATATTAAGGCTTTTTCCATAGTATCCCAGATTTCAGATACAGCCTGGGACTGGTGTTCCAACTTGAGTTTACTTTTTTCCTCTCCATTGGCGACATTTTTTGAAGTCCATTTTGTAGTAGTCACATTTTACCATGGGATCCCTCTGTCCCATGAAAGCATGATTTAATTTGAATAATGGCTGATATCACTTCTTAACTTTTTCATTGTAATAAACTTGCAGTATAGATCAGATCGTATCAATAACAACCCTGATGGGTGATATACATAACATGCCCAAAGAGTAATGAACTGAACAAACCTAATTTCAGATACAAGCATAATATAATTTTTAAATACATTAAGAATGTTACCTGGAACCAAATAGTTGTTGAATATAACACTGACTGGATTTCTACAATTATACTTTTTTTGCCAAATAAAGGCCATATTTAAAAAGTAAATTCTCTTGAAAATGACATGATTTGATCATCACTCATTTTCATCACTGTAGGGATGATGGAACTTGAGAGAACGTCTTCCTAGATGTTTGATGAGAGGAATGTAATAAAATATATAGGGGTAAGTCTCTTAGAACTGCTTTCATTGTGTCCAATAAGTGTAGATATATTGTGAAGTAATTTTCATTCAATTCTATAAAGTCTTTTATGTCTTTCTTTATTACTATCTTGACCCATTTTTCATTCAGGTGAGAGTTGTTTATGTTCCACAAATTTTAAAGCTTTATGTTGTTGTTGATATCTAGATTTAATCTGTGACATTATGATAGGATGCAGGAGTTATTTAAATTTTATTATATCAGCCGAGGCTTGTATTGGGCCAGAATATGTGTTCTATTTTGGGTAAAGTTTATGAGGTACAGAGAAGAACATGTATTGTTTTGTGTTTAAGTGAATTGTTCTGTAAATATCTTCTAGGTGCATTTGGTTTATAATTGTTAGCTCCAGCATTTCTGTTTAATTTTTTGACTGGATGACCCTGTCTATTGGTGAGAGTTTTGAGAGTTGGGTATTGTAGTCTACCATTATCAGTGTGTGAGGAGCAATATGTGGTTTATGCTGTAGTAGTTTTTTTTGGGGGGGGGACATAGATATCATATGTAGCTATTAACCATTAAATAAAAGATAACCCCACTGCATCGCATAGATCCAGAAAGATTAGATGTAGAGAAAGTGAAGGAGAAGGAAATGTGTCTATCCATGGTATATGAAAAATAGAATAGATTTTGTGGGTGGAGTTGGAGGAGGGGTGGTAACAGGAGAACAGGGTGAGGAAGGAAAGAGAATATAGGGAGAGACGACCAAAACTGAAGGGTGAGGGGTGGTAGGATACCTAGTGCAGGGACAACTTGCTAAAATATATGATGACAGACATAATGGATTCTCCAAATTTGGGGGAGACAGAGTCCCAACTAACCATTGCTTGTCACTAATGGAAGCTTCCAGTACTGGGACTGAATTACATCCAATTGAGTTACTGGCCAAAGGGCTCTCTTAGAAATCTCCAAATAACCCAAATTGTTGCCATGACAATAGGTTACTCTCCACAAACTGACAGCAAGTCCCCATTGTCGAAGACAACACCCAAACAACTCATTGATCATGGAGAGGTCAAGCTGGTATCTACATAGAACATTCACCCTTGTGTTACAGTGTCTCTGTTATAAAAGGTACCAAAAAAACAGGCTCCAAAATGAAATATGTACACACCAACCAAATCACAAACCTTTTGATCTATAATGCTGCCCTGCCTGCAATATATGCTAGGGCAATAGCAGCACAAAGTTTGTGGGAGCAACCAATCAATGTCTGATTTGACTTAAGGACTATTCTGTGAGATGTAACTCATGTCTGACATGGCTTGAGTGATAAAGAACCACAGGCTAGGTAGCACAGAAACCTAGGGTAAAACCAAGTGCTACTAATCTTAATTTTTAAAAAAAAATGCAGTAGTAACATGACTCCTTATGTTATTCTGCTATAATCATAGATTGGAGCCGTAGGATATGGAAGGGACCAGGAGAACAATGCCCTCTAAGTCAACTGAGCAAAAGCTCCTTAACTCACAGGGACTAAAGCAATTAGCACAGGGCATTCATGGGTCTGCACCAGGTACTCTGAATCTATATCATGACTTCCAGTTTAATGATTTTGTGGAAATCCCAAATGTGTAAAAGGGTGGGTCTCTGATTCTTATGCCTTCTCTTGGGGGCTGTTTTTCTCCTGATTGTTTGCCTGGTTCAGCTTTGATGTGATGGTTTTTGTTTTATCTTAGTATATTTTGCTTCTGTATCATTTGTTGTTATCTCTTAGAAGCCTGTGTTATTGTAATGAGAGACAGACCTGGAGTAGATACATATAGGAGAGGTTGTGAAGAGAAAATGGGAGTAGAGGGAGGAGAAATTATAATAAGATACATTGTATGAGAAAAGAATCTATTTTCAATAGAAGGTAAAATAAAATTAATAAAAGGAAAGAAAAGATAAAAGAAGTCAGGGAGTTTTTGGCTTTCCCATTATAAATTTCCACAAGTTAATATTGTTTTTGTTTCAGAAATGTTAAAAACCATACTTAGATATAAAAAAAATAAGAATAGTCTGACTACTCATAACAAACTTAAAAAAAATGTTACAAAAGAGTAAGAGTTGAAGAGTTTTCATGGAAGGAGTTTATGGAATTGAGACTTCCATTTTTTTCCATTAATTTTTTTTAATTCATTTTACATTCCAACCATAGTTCTCCTTTTGATGTCTCCTCCCATCCCCCATTACCTCCCCCCTCACCAACCCCTAGTCCACTCTTCACAGGTAAGGGATCCCATGAAGTGTCAACATAGTCTGGCACAATAGGTTGGTCCAGGGCCAGGCCCCTCTCCCATGCATTAAGACTGAGCATGGCATCTTACCATGGGGAGTGAGCTCCAACAAGCTAGCTCATATTCCGGATTTGTATAGTGGTCCAACTGCCAGGGACTCCTCAGCAAGTTCAAGCTTCACAGCTGTCTCCCATATATTGAGGGCCTAGTTCAGTTCCCTGGAGGCTCCACAGTTGTATGTTTAGAATTCATGAGATTCCCTTAGTTTGATTCAGCTGTCTCTGTAGGTTTCTCCATTATGGTCTTGACCTCCCTTGCAGGTTGAACAGATGATCCACAACCCAGAATAAGATTCAGAAGTTTTAGAACATTGGATACATCACAGATTTTATCCTTAGATTTCAAAGCTAGGTTAAACTAATTTCTACATGAATTTTAGCCAATTGCTTTGTCTGTCAGGAACTAACTTGGATTCAGACAACACATGATTCTTTAAGCCAAATAATTTGATTTTAAGTTATTAGATATTATGAGGTACCTTAGAAGTCTAATAGTGAATACTTAACAATACCAGAAATAGTAAGAAGGAGTTCCTCTTAGAATAGAAGGAACAAAAAGAGAGGCAGTAACATATAGCTAAAAGACTAGGTCACCCTTCAAAAGTGGATGCCCTAAATTCTACTTTATTAATTTGGTAAGACCAAAGGAAAGACTCAACAACCACTGGAAAACTGAAGTAGAAACAATGAGATAGGAATATCCTGGCTTCTCTTCTACTGGCCACTTGCCAGCCTCTTATTAGAACCTTGTAAATAATCACTCCTAGCCAACAGCCCACAGTCACGCAAACTAAGAAACCAGGCCAAGGATTCAGGTGCCTCTCAATGCAAAGTTTGACACTCACTGTCAAGTCAACAGATAAAGTATAATCAATGGCATGCTAGTAAATTTTTAATAATGGATTCTCTATGGTAAATGTCTTGATATGTGGTATGAATCCTGCCTCCAAGGTTAACACTGTAGGACTAATTCAAAGTCACTGAATATAGTTAGTGAAGACACAAGTATGTGTGTAGTAACTACTAAACACTGTCATCAAGCATTTAAGAGAATAATAAACAAGTATGTATAATCTTAAGAAAATGGAGAACCAGCAGATACAAATTGCTGAGAAACAGGGCTCTGTTAAAAGAAAAGTTTTGATTTTAGGACTATACCTTGCCTTTTAGCATATAAGGGTCCCATTGCTTGGGGTGATACTAGACAACTGATTATTCTGCACAGATATTTTTTAGGCAATCTGTATCACATAGATGCTGAAGCATGATGGTGAATGTGTTCATTCCTCCATAAACATGACTTTAGATATAAATTGTCACATCTCAGCCTCATGATGTCCTCTTGCAGGGCAGATATGAGTACTTAAAATCTAAACTCTCCATAGGAATTATTGTATGCAAATGGGATCTTGATGCTATTCATATGCTTCCTCTTCCATTTCTTTTTTGCAGGCTCTTTCTCCCCCTTCTCTTTCTTATCTCATCATTGAAAATCTAAGAGCAACCTGGCAGGGTTCCTCTAGCCACTGATATGGAACATGCTTAGGGTTCTGACCTGCTGATTTCTGTGATTATACAAAAGCATTGTAGTCATCACTAACCCATTCTTCTCAGGAGCTCTCCACAGCTTCTATAGTCACTGTTGCTGTCAGCAGTCTAAGAGATAATCTCTTTGGCACACACTGACCTTCATGCTTGCTGTGGTTCTGGCAAGTCTGAGGACAGGCCAGAGAAAAATCTTTGAATCTGTAGCTGAAACAATTCCTGGGTATTCATATGTCTATTGGCACTATTTCTTCACATAATAAGTATCATAAATATTTAAATAGCACTTAGACATAATCTAAAGTATATACAAGGAGTCACCCAGGTTAGATGCAAATAAGCTATTATTTGTAAGGGACTTGAGCATCTCAGATTTTGCTGCCCATTAGAAAGACTCTGAATCATTCCCCAATAGAAATCAAGGGAATACTCGATAATTGTGACAACCAAGAACACAAAAATCTGTCATCATTGTCCTAATTTGAAAGGGTAAAGTATCTCCAGCAATTTTTTTCTATTTTCTCCACCTGTTTACCTACTTGGTTGAAAACAGCTAAGAGTTATTTACACTTTCTAAAATAGTGAATAATAGATATGAATCTTAGAGAAAAAGCCATGGAGAATAATAGTGGAAGTAGCCTGTATCATGATGCCTTTACAATATTTGAAGTGTAAAAAAATTGAAGATAAGAGCTAGCCATTGTCTTCAATGCTATCAGTAATAAAGAAAGTTCAGTTTTGTGTCTTCTAAAGCAGCAAGGGAAGCTGGTTTGGGAGAGTTCCCACAAAAACCAGTGACAGCACAGCAATTTCAAAATTGTGCATTAAAGACCTTAATCAGATAGAATTGTACAAGGAAAGCTAAAAGAATGTGAAAGTACCTGAAAAAGAAAAGAATCAGGAAAAATTCACTCTTGCCAGTGCTTCTAGAGTTACTTGATTTTATGAGAGAACTCGAGAAAACCTGAAAATGTATTTGTGAGACTGTGATTTTCAACTTATTTTCCTTCAGGCAATGATGAGACATAATTCAGCTTGACAGTTATTTATCTAGTATTTATGTTATTTCAGGTATGATCAGAATTGTAAAGATGGTTTGAAGTTTACAGGATAATGTGTAGATGATTTTAGATTATGCAAATACTATGCCATATTATTTAAATCACTTGAGAAGGAATGGGTCAAAGTAACCACTAAATAGGTGGATAAATGTCATTGTACAGTGGATACTGAATAATGATTGTAATGGTAGGATTAGTAACCAGGGCTCACCCTGAGCAGATACCCCACCTATTCCCAAAAGTGAAACAGGAAGGGCCCGTATTTTCTGAAGTACTAGGAGACTGAAAAGACAATTTCTTCAATAGAGAGAAATAGTTAACCCTGCAGTAAAACTTTCTCTGGACCCACTCACTGAATTCTAAGAACAAGATCTAGAAGAGTAGAACTATGTCTTGGAAACTTAACTGCATTCCAGGAAAAGCTTGATATTAGAGAAACAACAACAATACTCAGCCTAGAGTAAGTCTAAATTCACATCATCTTGCACTCACTCAAATATCAACTAAGTGTCTCCAAGAAAAATGTATATCAACCTGGTAAAAGTCAAAGCTGACACAGAAGAGTAAAAACACCCTAATAAGTGTATTCCATTCCAAATAACCTAAGATTTAAGATTAAACTACAGAGTATATTTTAAGACATTTACCTAAGGATCTAGAGACTAAAATGGACAAATTAGAAAGTTCACTGGGAAGGTGTAGTGGAAGTTGATTAGACCTGTAATGCACAACTCAAAAGACAGCAAGAGCAGTCCAAACCTAAGTCATAATGGAAGAAAAATTTATGGAACTCTGGGACACTTGTAAATAGGCAAAGTATATGGAATTCAATTTTCTAAGACACACATCAGGGAGAAAGGAAGGATATTAGAAGACAGTGTCTGAAAAAAAAGACTTAAAGAAACTATAAGCCATCCCAACCAAAGAAGGTCAGCAACTGGAAATGTGGTGTGAGAAAGGGGAGCAAAAGTATACATACACCAGAGATACCTCTGAAACAATGACATGGAGAAAAGCAGCATTAGGCCAAAGAAGGGGGAATTATACATACAAGAATAAAGACAAAGATGAAAGTCAATATCCCATCACAAATAACAAGAATAAGATGATTGGGGCTGGAAAAATGGTTAATTGGTTTAAAGCACTGGCTGCTATTCCAGAGGATGGAGATTTGAACCTAGCAACCATATGGCTATTCACAATAGGAACTCCATTTGCAGTGGACCCAGTGTCTTCTTCTGGCCTCCATGGGAACCAGACACACACACTGTGCACATACATATATTCAGGCAAACACTCAAACACATACAATAAAATAAAATTAAAATTAATTGATGTAATACTACTCAGTGGGTGGAAAATGGAATCTTGAAATTCATAGGCAAACAGATGAAACTTGAAGAAACCATCTTGAGTGAGATAATCCAGTCATAAAAAGAGAAACATGGTATGTACTCACTCATATATGGATTTTAGACATAGAGCAAAGGATCACCAGCCAATAATTCACACCACCAGAGAAACAAGGATACAAAGGGGAACTTGAGAAATTCATACAAGGTCCCTCACAGAAGGGGAAAAGAACAAGATCTTCTGAACATATTGGGATCAGGGGGAGGACAGAGAATAGAGAGGAAGCTAGAGAAAGAGAAGGGGTGAAGAGGAGAGCATGTGGGACTAGGAAGATTGAGTCAGAGGAGGAATAGACAAGAGCTGAGAGAGAGAGAGAGAGAGAGAGAGAGAGAGAGAGAGAGAGAGAGAGAGAGAGAGAGAGAGAGAGAGAAATACCATACAAGAGGGAGCCATTATAGGTTTGAAGAGAAAACTGACTCTAGAGAAATGTTCAGAGACCTACAAGACTGTCCCCAACTAACAATCTGAGCAACAGTGGAAAGGCTACCTTAAATGCCCTTCCCTGATAATGAGATTGATGACTAACTTATTTACCATCATAGAGCCCTAATCCAGCAGCTGATGGAAACAGAAACAGACACCCACAACTAAACACTGAGCCAAACTGGAATCCAGATGCAGAGAGGAAGGAGTGATAAGAAAATGGGGACAAGACCTGGCTACAGAAACTCATGGAGACAGATGACCTGAACAAGGAGGAGTTAAGGACCCCTAGACTGATAGCTGGGAAATCAGCATTGGACCGACTCAGAACCCCTGAATGTGGGTGTCAGAAGTCCTGGCAAGTCTAAGGGACCTCTAACAGTGG
The DNA here is from genome assembly GCA_030556225.1 of Cricetiscus sungorus. Taxonomy (NCBI): domain Eukaryota; kingdom Metazoa; phylum Chordata; class Mammalia; order Rodentia; family Cricetidae; genus Cricetiscus; species Cricetiscus sungorus. The sequence goes on from JANBXA010000007.1 coordinate 42,730,594, forward strand.
AACCAGGTTGTATCCCTGGTGCTCAAAAGGACTTCGGGAGTATATTTCCCATGGAGGGATACTCCCTTAACCTAGAGGTAGGAGGAAAGGCCTAGTCCCTACTCCAAATGATTTGACAGATTTTCTTGATCCCTCCTGGAAGGTATCACCCTCCCTGTGTAGTGTGTGTGTGTGTGGGTGAGATGGGGAGGGTGGTCAGGGGCCATGAGAGGAAGGGAAGGAGGGAAGGAGGGGAAGAGGGAGGGAGGGAGGAAGGGAGGGAGGGAGAGGGAGCTGGGATCAATATGTAAATTAAGAAAAAATTACATGTCTTCAACAAATAAAAGGAAAGAAAAGAAAAAGTAAAATGTAGAGTGACATTTAGAATAAAAAAATAAAATTACTTCCTAGCTTAGAGTTGTATGCCCAATAAAATATTGTCCAAAATGGAGATAAATGAGGAAATAACCAGGTGTGCAAAGCTGAAAAAATTTGAGGCTAGTAGGCTTATAACCTAAGAAATTCTGAAGGGAGTTAGAGAATAGAGAATAAATAAGGTCATAAGACATAAGAGACTGTTTGAGCACAAAATATTGGAAATGGTAACTACTTGTATAATGATTTTTTAAAATGTTTATAAGAAAATTGGCTTTTTAAATAAAAATGTATTGTCAGACTTATACTTATTTGGTTGTACATACTTTCTAATAATGCCCAAGGCCAGGAAGGAAGAATAGAAAGTGTGCTATTAAGGCTACTTTAGTATAGATTAAGTAGTAAATATCATTTAAAAGCAGCTAATTAAGCAGTAAAGCTCTACACCACCTTAAAGCAATCACCTAAATAGCAGAGCCTATCTAAAGCAAGCGATGAACAAAGGAAATTTAGCATATTATGAAACCAGTCATTGAACATAAAGCTAAAACAGAACAAGAACATATGACACAGAGGAAATGAAGAGAGTGAGATACTAAAACTAAAGAAATGAAAATAGTAAATGATTAAATAAATAATAAAAGTTATCTAAAAATCTTGACTGTAAAATAATTGGAGGGAGAAATACCCAGAAGAAGCACACTCTGGCTGTATCTTGTAAAAGTGGTTTAAAAGAGATTGGAGTCAAAGGTAGCAACATGCCTTGGGTGTAGATCATACCATTCCACAGGATGGGGCCCCACACAGAAGGCAAGTGATAGTAGAGATAGGCAGCTCATTATTTCTCTGCTTCCTGGCTACCCTTAAGTGAACTACTGTGGGAAACCACAACCCCAAGATGGTGCCTGGCTGCATTCCAGGTAGTTCATGTGGGAAGTCACAGCCACAAGATGGCATGGCGCCTGGCTGGATGCCAGATAGTTCAAGCTTAGCTGTAAACAAGCCTTATTTGGAAGGGCTTGATGGATCTGGAAGTGCTTGATGGATCTGGTGCGCTTCCCTTTTCTGTGACCTATCCAGGATCGCCAGGTGGCATGAGCTGATTGGGCTATGAGAGCACATTTAAGGGCTTACTGGGGCTGGGAGAGGTGGAAGCTGATGTACAAGGTTCCTGAATAAACTGCTTGAAAAAGAGTCATGGTCGTGTTTCCTTACTGGCCGAGGTAGACGCGGACAAAATACTTTCAACACCTTCTACCCCACACTAATGGATAAAACTTCTGACACCATGGTCCATGTAAAATTACTACTTTTAGGTTATTATTCTCAGGTCCAGAAAAGGTGACTAACACAGAATACAAAAACACTCCAATTAGAAATTAGGATATTGAGATTTATTTTAATGATTTAATAATTTACTTCAGTTTGCCTTAGTTCGCTTCTCTGTTACTGTGATAAAACCATGACCACAACCAACTTGAGGAAGGAAAGCCTGTATCTGACTTACACTTTCATGCTACAGTACATCATTTAGGGAAGTCAGGGCAGGCATTCAAGTAGGCATCAGAGACAGGATGGGAAGTGGAGACAACAGAGGAACAGTTTACTGGTTTGCTTTGGGTTTGAGTTTAGCTACCAAAAAAAAAAAAAAAATTGCAAGAGGAAATTAGTGGGATGCTCACACAGAATGCTGTCCATTTTCCAAAAAAACAAGTACATCAAAGCCAATTTTATACATGTATAAAATCTAAATCAAAATAGATCATAGGCCTAAGTGTGAAACCTAAAATGAGGAAAAGCTAGAAGAATGTCTTAGTCACCTTGGTTTAAAAAATTATTTCTTAAATAAGTCATTTAAGATACAAGTAATAGAACTGAAAAATAAAGCATGTTGTAAGCTAAAGATTTGTATCCTCACCCCCAAAGAGATATGTCAAAACTTTTAATCCTGTACTTGAAGACAGGCGTCTAAGAAAGTCATTGAATTATAATGAGGCTTGTATGGTGATATTCTGATTCAATAAAAAAAATATGTTCTTGTAAGAGAAGATTCTTAAACTCACTCTTTCTTAGAGGATAGATGAAGATTGGGAACCCTTGGCAAATTCTAAACCCACTGTAACCTTACTTGATCTTAAGCTTCCAGTCTCCAGAACTCAGAAAATAAATGCTTGCATTTATTAACCTGGACTTTTTGTTACAGCACTGGAAGTCCCCTGAGATAAGGGATAAATTAGAGTTCATCAAAATTAACAGTTTCTATTCATAACAACCACTGCTGACTAAATTGATAAGCCATAGAATGAGGAAAATTATTTTTCAATCACAGTCAGATGTAGTATCTCAGAACATTATATAATTTTAGAATAAATTCTATCTAAGGTATGTAAGGAATGATTTTATGAAATAACATAATAAATACAGGAAAATTGAAAATATACTGACTAAAAAGAGATATGGTTTGCAAGAAAGTACATGAAAATTTCCCAATATAATTAGTCTTTAGAAAATTGCAAATGGAATCCACGGTGTGGTTTCAATACATTGCTATTAGGTTAAATAAAGGTTTAAAAATGTACTGCAGAAAATGTTAACTTGGCAAGGATGTGGGGGCCTAAAAATATCACTGTTGGTAGAAAGTAAAATAGTGCAGCCATTTTGGGAAAAATTTGGGCAGTTTCTGGAAAATTGACCATATAAATTGAAATTATATTACATAGAGTTGGGCTAATAATCTGGCACTACTAGCGCTTTTAGAAAATGACACAAACATGTACACAGAGAATATCATGTGACAATTATAGCAAGGATAGCACTAATCCTTCTGGATTGATTAGCAGCAAACCATGGACATGAGATAGATTGTCCTTATGGTACTTAGAAGGAATCAATCATCCTGACATCTGATCTTCAGAATTACAGCCTCCAACAATACATTTATGTTAAAGAATGAATAATGTTACTGAGAATCTATAAATATCTACCAATACCCAATCTATTCAATGACAAGCAATCAAGAGATAGGAAAACCTTGGTCTAAAGACTAATATTCAAATGTTCACAATAGTCATGACAGCTTCATCTATAACACCAAACACACACACACACACACACACACACACACACACACGCACGCACACATACAGCAAGCCTGTAAACCTTGTAGGAAAAGAGTAAAATACTTTCAATACTAATAGAAAATAAAAGCAATTAGGTCATAAGTTTAACTCATTGGTGGAGTACTTATCTAGCATATGGAAAGCCCCAAGGTTTAGATCCACAGCACTAGAAGAAAATAATATTCACACCCCAACTACATTGATGAATTAAAAAAAAAGATACTGGAGAGGGAGCATAACTTGATAAAACAATACAGTGTTCCTTTGGCTAGGAAGATCAGAGACTGCTAGGAGGTGACTTATCTGAAGATGAATCATTCAGGAAAAAGCAAAGGAAGCAAAGGCAACTGAAGAGAACTTCCTGCTGTGCAGGAAGAAGAGTAGAGGCAAGTGAGAGATGGTGCTAGGAAGCCTGGAGGTCTTCCACTGTCTCCCCTGACAAAGCATTGAAGATCTGTTTTTGTGTTTGTTTTTGATGGTTCTTTTTTCCTGTTACAAAGGTTGAGCAGTATATATAAGTCATGAAGAAAATAATAATCTTCTTATTGAAAAAAAAGCCAAACAATAAATGAAAAGTGGATGTGGTCATTTCTGTGAGACTCTAAATAATTTTGGTCATTCTATGGTAATAAGAGTAGTTAAGTATCTACTCCATGTGCAAAGCCAAATATAGGCAGGAGGGGATTGCATAGAGCAGTAGAGAATGGTTGAGAATAGTTTGTATGGTCACTTTATGGTGACTTCACAGAGATATATTTAAGTGAAATTTTATCATACCCTGATGTAAAGAGAAAGAGCTCCAAAGATGATACAAGCCTTGTTTTCAGCCTCTACTGTGTGTATATTGTACACAGTGGTAAGAGTTAATGGGCATTGAGGCCAGGTAATGAAACTTCTGTCTAATCTATGGGGAAAAGGTGTGTACTTATTCACAAACACAAATGAAAACACCTTTCTTTTTAATGAGTGTGTGTTTATTTTATGTTATACTTGTCACCCTCAGTGAAATTTTATGTATTTTTTACACTGATTTTACCAAGCCAGAAAAAAACAAACAAAAAAAGAAAGAAAAAAAAACAAGAAAGAAAGAAAGTAGGTAAGAAAGAAAGAAAACACCCACAAAATCCAATAAACTACCCTAAAATCAAAAGAAGGAAAAAGAAGGAATTACATCTCAAACCTCAAACAGGATTCTTCTCCATTCTAGAAAGTCTTCAGGACCTCTGATCCCATAGCATACTGATGAAGAATGATGTGCTTGTCCTTTTTTTTTTTTTTTTTTTTTTCAGATAATATGATGCATTTCCTGGCATAGTCATGGACAATATCCCCTGTCTAATTCAATCTCTGAGAAGACAACTAATCGGTGTGATTTATCTCTGCCTGCTCATCTCCAGTTCCTCATGGGAAAAATAATTTTCACTTTAATAATTCTGCAGAAATCCTAAATCTTGAGCTTTGAGATCTTTGCGTAATCTTGAGCTGATCCAAACCACCTTTAAAACACAACTTTTGAATATGAGTAGTGGTTAATAACAGAGCCCTTTCCATGTGGTCAAAGGATATTAAGCTTTCACATACATAAGACCCCAGCAGAGAAATATGAGTGGAATTGAGGTTAGTTCTCTCCAGCTGCCTTTCATCTTTTTTACCACTCCCTTCTACCCAGGATTGTTTCCACTAGATGATGAGATCCAAATAATATATTTTTTTCCTTAGGTACAAATTTAGTTGAATATAAACCTATGAACCATTCATATGAAACATTGTTTAAATTAAGGAAAGAAGTCTACAAGACCAAGTCTGCTGTTATGAGAAACACGGATTTGAACTTGGCCTAGGGAAGAGTCCTTGCCTGGATTTTAATCAACACAACCAGTGTTTTTAAGTCAGAGCCAAATTCTTGTGTCATGTGAAACAAAATTTATGAACTTACTGAAACTGATTTATAAACTGATAAAAGGATAATATAAGCATATAGAGCCATTGCAGAATAACCAGAGGATAAAATAGAAGGTTTATGAAAATGACCTCAATTGTTTTATCTCATACCTACATGGGGAAATAGTCACTTTTGGAGGTTCTGTAGGCACAAGGGAGCTCCCATCCCATCTTTCTAATGCATGATGAACGTGAGATAGAAGCCAGTTGTTTCAGAAAAGGAGACATATCAAAATAAATCCCACAAACATTTGGTAAGCACTTCCTCCATGTTAGGCTTGGACATTTGGAATCAAAATGCCTTCCCTTTAAGAGGTCTTCAGTACAAAGTGTAGGAAAATAATGTCAACACACAGAACATCTAAGCAATGGGGAACTCGGAAAGTCCAACTGATTGGAGATGTTATTCTGTATATATGTTTCTCATACTGGTGAATAAAGCCCTGTGGCCAATAGAAAACAAGATAGGCGGGGCTAGGAGACCAGGAGGAGGAAAGAGGAAGTAGGGGGCAGGAGTCAAGATGTAGCTCAGGGAGGAAGGAAGACACCCGCCACGGCTCCTCGATAAGACGACCACGTGGAAATACTTAGATAAGTAGAAATGGGTTAATAATTAAGGAAGAGCTAGCCCATAAACAGTAATGGTAACTGGACAACAGGATTATATCAAATACAGAATCTCCTGAGTGTTATTTGGGGCTGGTGCGGCTGTGGGCCCAGACTGGCGGGCTGGCGGGCTGGCGGAAACATACACGATACAGATGACGCCCAACATGGCTATAAGAACTTTCACTTAAAACTAATAAGAGCTTAAGAAATGTTTTAGAAACAAAGGAGCAGAGACTAGCAAGACTTCTTGGTAGCAGCATTTTCTCTGTTGGATTTGTTTTGTTGTAGACAGAGATTTGTGCAGCTCCTTTAAGGGAGGTTTCCAAAATTAGCTTAAGTGGCAAAAAAGCCGCCTTGCTTTTAAAGAGCTCTGCTAACAATTCATTGGTGTATACGAGAGCTGCAATGAAGGTTTACACGGTGTTTTAAAAAAATACGCTGGCTTGGGAGAGAAAAAGAAACAGGATACAATGGTTTAAAAAAGAAAAAAGGAATTATATGGTGGCGCATGCTGTTAATCCCAGCACTCGGCAGACAGAGGCAAATAAATCTCTGTGATTTCAAAGCAAACCTGGTATGCAGTGAATTCCAGGAGACATAAAAGTTACACAGAGAAACCCTGTCTCAAAATATGTAAAAATAGAAATAGAATAAATAGAATAGTAAAAAAGCCACGTAAAGATGGAAAACACAGAGAAATTTTGGATACTATACGCGCTTCTGTTGTCTTTAAATTATTTGCTGAGAAAATAACAACAACTGATAAAAGAAATGCTACTGGATTAATTCAATTTATATATTTTAAAAGTGCTTTGACTCCAAAATTTAAGCCTAAGGACAAGTTACTGGGGAAAAGGATTTCTATTTTTGTTTCCACAGAAAATGAAAAGCTATGGATTCTTTTCAGACTTATATGGTTTGATCAAGCCAGACCCCCTGAAACAGTGCCCCAGATGATCCAACATTCAAAGTAGTTGAGACAAAGCCTTGCAGACTACTGCCAAGATTTCTTCATCTTCTTTGGACCCCCATGACAGTGCCCTCTACCAGCAGGAAGTAGTTTGGAAAGAACAACGCCCAAATTCCCAAATATTGTTTATAAATGTTTGTTTTCATTTAAATGGGCTTGGTTACAAATGGTTAATGACCGCAAGCAATCTTTTTAAAGGTATAAAGGGAATTATGGTATAGAAATGAATAGTTTGCTTTGGAATGGATTTTCTTTTATTAATACAATTTAAGGTCAATTTTCTAACATGTATATTTCTCCTCTTGTTTAGGTATTGTGTTTATATAGCTCATTTAGAAATGTAATGTATAATTTAGTACAGATTAGAGAGTTACCTATGATAGTCAAGCTTGGAGTTACTTAGGTTTTGTAGATATATAGAGATGTATTTGAGATGGATAGGCATTCTTCAAACCTTTCAAAGACCTACAGAATATGGCATTTAAAATGGTTTAGGGATTTTCTTGACATTGAGGCACAACTGCTCCTGGTAACACCACCTGCATCAGAAAGGAAGATGGACATCGAAGAAAAACATTATGGAGTTTGCTTCTAATGGCAAGACTAGGCATTTGAGCAAGGTACTTCTCTTGTCTAGACTGTTTGACTTTATGTTGTAGAAACTGGACATGCAGGACCCACAAAAGGTGACTGCTGATTCAAGACGGACATTGCTACAGGGTTCCTGCTTCATGGAAGAGACTGCCAGACAGCCAGACAGTCTACAGGACACAGAGAAAAGTTTCCTGCCTTGTTGAGGAGTCTGGACACACACTATGGCCTATGGGCTGAAGATGGAACATTACAGAAGAACTTCGGGTGACTGACCAGGCAATGAGTTGTCTCTATCATTTCTAGAGTTTATATATTATCCTTCTGTGGTCTTTGATGGAGTTGAAGACAGGTAGTTATGGTTACAGTTTTCCTTAGTTAGTATTAAAGATAAGTTACATATAGGACTTTTTTCACAAAGATAGGATAGATGATATTTTCTTTAAGTCTTACAAAATGTCAATGGACTAAATATTGTTTACTTTTATTCTTATTTGATAACTATTGTATGTTATATTTTACTATGTTAAGGTTAAACACCTTCTTTTACTTTAGACAGAAAAGAGTAGATGATGGGAGATGTTATTCTGTATATATGTTTCTCATACTGGTTAATAAAGCCAATGAGATAGCAACATAGGCGGGGCTAGGAGACCAGGAGGAAAGAGGAAGTAGTGGGGAGGAGTCGAGATGTAGCCCAAGGAGGAAGGAAGACGCCCACCGTGGCTCCCCAATAAGATGACCACGTGGAAATACTTAGATAAGTAGAAATGGGTTAATAATTAAGGCAGAGCTAGCCCATAAACAGTAATGGTAATTGGCCAACAGGATTGTATCAAATACAGAGTCTCCTGCGTGTTATTGGGGGCCGGCATGCCAGACCAGCGGCAGGCGGGCAGGCTGGTTGGAAAACAACAGTCCAACAGAAAGGTTGAGGGATAAATATGGAAGGAAACAAACAGGTTGAGTTCAAATTCAATCATTACTTCACTTATTCATTCAAGAAATACTACATTAATGCTCATATCAGGGATAGTGGCAGGCATTGAACAATAGGAACTGAAGCTGTTTCCCACTGAAGTCTCATTATAATTATTTTCTTTCTCCTTGACAAAAACAAGTTGCAAGCAAAAAACAATATTCCATTTTATGAGTAATAAAATACTAACATTTTATTGTTCAGCATTTACTAAAATGATAAAAAACATTTTTAGTTAAAATTTTATTACCTTTACTTATTCATAGTATCTCTGGAGATATGTGTAGATGGATGCTTGTACTATGTTGTTCATGGCATGTGATGTGTCAGGGGACAGTTTGCAGGAATGAGTCCTCTCATTTAATAATCTGGGTCCAAAGGATTGAATTCAGGCTGTCAGACTTGGCACCAAGCATTTTTAAACACCAAGTCTCATCTTGTTTTGTTTCAGAACAATTCTCTCTCTCCATCTCTCTCTCTCTCTCTCTCTCTCCTCTCTCTCTCTCTCTCTCTCTCATATATATATATATGAATATATATATATATAAGAATATATATATATATTCTTAATTAACATATTGATCCCACTCCACAGAGAGGGTGATGCCTTTCAGGAGGGATCATCAAAATCTGTCAAGTCATTTGGAGCAAGCTCTAGACTCTCCCTCCTGCCTCTAGACTAAGGGAGTATCCCTCCATGGGGAATGTGCTCCCCAAATCCTTTCATACACTAGGATTACATCCTGGTTTCACTATAGACTGCCCAGGCCTTCTAATTGAGACCCACATTCAGGGGGTCTGAGTCAGTCCAGAAAGCAGAACAATTCTTATATACAGACTTTATTAGAAGAATGGTGAAAAATATCTTTCATCTTGTTTTGCTTTGACATTTTATCTTGGTAGTCTTTGGGCCTTTGTATCATTCTATGTAGCCAAGTAGATGAGGACATTGTTCATGCAGCCCTACAATGGTTATGACTCATACATATCCTCAGCATCTTTAACACTTTGATCCCCTAAACAAATATACTTAGAGTCTACCATAGGAAGAATAGTGGGAAGGGGACCTAGAATTTTATTAGAAGTTTAAGACTGAATAGTAAGATCCACCCATATTTTACATTCATAATTTTTAGATATTTGCAACTCTGAGGATATAACCATACAAGTAACTCTGTGCACTCAACCATTTGACATAAAAAAAATCAGATATTCTAAGAAACCGATATTTTGTAGAAACCAGTATAATATACCATCACAACAGTCTAAATGTGCATCCATTTATGATGTTGATTTGAAAACTAAGACAGACTAAGAAGAACTCAGCCAATGACGAGACAGCTTAGTTGATAAAGTGGTTACCCTTCCAGTATGGATGCCCCTAGGAGCGATGTTGTTGATGATGGGTCTCAATGGAGCACATAGCCCACCTGATCCAAACTTTTCTGTATGTGTGTCCCTCATCACCACAGTTATGTCAGTACCTAAGCCATTCAGGTCACGCCACACCACAGTATGTACAAGATTACTAGCCAGTGGTCTTGAGTAACTTATTTTGTTTCCCTGATTTTCTTCCTCTTAAAAGGAGTAATGTTAGCACTCAGTTAATAGAGTTGTCATAGAGATAAGAAAAAAAAGGTAAATACAACAGTTCCTTGAATCCTTGAATGAGGTAAGATAAGCATTCAAGAACTGTTAATCACCATGATAGTGTATTAATGGAAATCCAAATGTACCTTCTGCACACTGAAAAAAGTATGCAAGTCAAGACTGTGAACATAAGCCATTATATTGTTGAAAAGTAAGGATTGGAGAAAACTGATAGGCTGAATAAATGTTTATTTAGGGAGAAATAACAATGGAAACAAATGAATGCCAGCAGGTTCCTGTGCCAAGGATGTCTCTGGATGCTCTCTGTCTCCATCTAGCCAGTAAGAGAGTGCTCTGGGGTCCCCACCTGAGACCTGGTTTTCCCAGGTCATGTCCGCACCTGTCCCCACCCCCAATGGACACGGTCAGTGTAACAGGTGCGGACAGAGAGATGCCATTCTGTAAATATGTTTATCTTATTGGTTAATAAATAAAGCCCTGTTTGCCAATAGGAAAGCAAGATAGGAGGGAATAGGAAGCAAGGAGGATTCTGGGAGATATAGTAAGGGATTCAAGATGTAGAGACTAGAGAGAGAAGAAGTCAATACCCTCTCTTCAGTAAGATAAGACCACATGAAAACACTTAGATTGATAAAAATGGGTTAATATTTAAGACAGAGCTAGCTAATAAAAAATGCTAGTAACAGACCAATAGCTTTATATCTAATACTGTGTTTCTGTGTGTTATTTGGGGCTGATGCAGCTGTTGGACCAGGCTTGTGGAAAAATTGCTCATAACACCTTATTATTAAATTTTGCGCTGATCTTGAAGGCAACACTCTCCAAGCTTACTATTTTGTTGTTAAAAGGAAATATAAATCAGTTGTCAAGGTTAGCCAAATATTCCCATAAAACCAAGCCTTTCTCCTTGTTACAATCATGGGACTAAAGATGATGGAGAAGAAAGCAATTTCTGTGTATGACTTGATGACATTTAATTTCTTAACCTAGGCAGCAGCTTAAAGCTAAAATACTTGGCAGTTGGATGTGAACAACACATCCAGAAATTCATATTTTGGGGTATCAAGGCACACAGGCAAGTAGGCTGTCTGAGTCTGGGCTGGTATAACAAAATTAACCTAGGTGACAAAAATAACAAATATATATTCCTCACAGTTCTGAAGACTAGAACTCTAGCATCATAAGTTTTAGCACTAGCATGAGCATGTAAAAGGAGGCTTTTATCAATTATAAACTATTTGGCCAATGGCTTAGGCTTCTTATTGGCTAGCTCTCTCATTTCTATTAATCTGTATATTTCCATGTGGTTTTGGCCTCCTGGATAATGCCTGGACCTGTTACTCCTTCAGCAGCTATGTGGCCTCTTTCTGGCAGCTCCTCTCTGCCTTCTTCTTCTTCACAGAATTTTTCTACTCTGATAGCCCCTCCTATAATCCCTTTCTTGCTACTGGCCAATCAGTATTTGTCAACCAATAAGATGAACATATGTACAAAAAGACATCACCCATTATGAGCAGGTTCTTTCTCCCTTTCCTTATCTCTTAGTGAACCTTTATGTATGCTCATGGAGATTCAAGCAAGCCATATAGCTCTCTAATGTCTTCTTCTATTAGAACACTAATGTCATTCATGATGAATCTACCTCATGACCTAACCCTAACCCTAACCCTAACTCTAACCCTAACTCTAACCCTAACCCTAACCCTAACCCTAACTCTAACCCTAACCTTAACCCTAACTCTAACCCTAACCCCTCAAAGGCCCACCTTCTAACACCATCATATTTAGGCTTCACTCTCTAAGTCGTATGAGACAACAAGTGACACTTAGACAAAGTTTCTCCTCTTGTAACAGTAACCACTCTCATAAAACAATAGCGATAAGCTATAAATGCCATTTGCACAGTGGAGAAGTCATTACCAACCATTGGACCTAAGCCTCTCAGGATGAGAACTTCTCAAGAATTAATGATAGAAGGAACAGAATATACTGAATGTTTTGGGAACTAGGGCATGCATAAAGTATAAAGGGCATGTTCCAGGAATGATTGGCAGCCAGATGTTTGGGGCAGAAGTGATGGTTTAGCAGTTAAGAGTTCTTGCTATTTTTCCAGTGGACCCTGGTTGGGGTTCCTGACCTTATGTTAGGGCTCACAACTGAACTCCATCTCTAGAGGACCTGAAATCTTCCTCTGGGCTCTGTGAATAACTATGCATATCACAGTCACACATGCACACACACACTCATACACATATTCATATATGCACTCAACATACACATATACACACACACATACACACACACACACACACACACACAGAGTCCTCAATAAAACAAAAATAAATACAAAAAAAGAAATCAAGAAACCATTCTAATAGAGAACTCAACAAAGTGAGGGAAGATGGATGGGAACAACTAATGGACATTTGGTTGTCAAGCTAAGGAGTATGAGGTACCAATGATAATATTTATCTTTCTCCAGACTCTTGAGCAATTTTTGTTTGTGAGGTATCAAGGGGCCTTTTAAGCTGCCTGTAACAATGTGGCATTGTGTTTGCCATTACCAACCCTAGCATGATTGTGCAGCCTGTTCCCCAGACCCACTGTTGTATGCAGCCTCCCTAACACATATGAATTTAGAAACCACATGGACATCTGATGGAGAAATAGAAACCAAATAAATCTGTGGGTTCTAATGACTTTCCTAAATAGATAGATGTATTTGTCCCTAAACTCTGTGCTGGGAGCTTGTGAGATGAACAGAGACAGTCCTCAGTGCATCTGAGAGTCACATTCACCACCACAGCAGGGCTGATGTCACTGCCCTGCTGCTACTGTGCCTGGCTCTTTCTCCTCTCCCTTTCTAGCCCATCCCAGTATGATAAAGTGTGGGATGAAATGCCCCTTACCTCATGGCTCTAGCAGCTGAGGTCCTCTGCATCAGTAAAGAGGGCTCATTTCCACTTCTTCACTTCTGGCACGTCTGCTTTTTAACCCTCTGCACTATTTTATTATCAAGGATGAAATTGATTTTCTTAAGCAAGCAGGCATCTAAATCCTCTCTCTTCACCCTCCCTCCCCACTAGCTCCCATGAGCCCTTGCCTCTCAACCTTGTCTTTCTTTTTTTCCACTTCCTTCCTGCATTCACCCCCTCCTGTTTTGGTTCATTAACAGAAAAGAAAAACTCATTTGAAACAATTTAAGGGGTGAATAGGCAAGCTGTGTTCTCCTAACAGCCAGGCCAGGCTGGAGCCGGAGTGTAGCTTGTGACTTGGGTTCTTGGGACGAGAGCCCTCTTGTTATCCCTGGCTGTCCTGTAGTTGTCTGCAATCCTCCCTGTTGGGAAGCAGGGGGAGGTTCAGACACAGGGTCTGTAAAGGAAAAGAATGTGCCTGATGGGCAATCCCCAGGTGGTTTGGAAAAGCAGGCAGAGAAGAGGAGGCAAAGTGGAAGATATTGTGTGAAGCATCATCTTGTCATGTTCCATTGTCTGGGAGTGTGTGCTGAACAAATTGGTTTCTGGAGCTGCTGTGTATTGTAAGACTTGGGATTCCCACTGAGCCTAGATGCCTGGCTTCTCTGAACTCAGTTTCTTACAATTTCCTGAGCATTGCCTTCAACTACATGCTGTGAGATGGAAAACATCAGGTGGAGATGGCTAGGAGGCTTAACCCATCACATAGAAACATGAGCTGTTATATTTGTGTGCATGCTATTTGGAGGAGAGAAGGAAAATCCAAAAAACAGGAAGAAGATAAGAGACAGAGACTTAAGCTTGGTGTCCACCACTAGTGATCAGTACCCATGTAGGTGTTTAATGGTTGGCAGGTCAGATCTACTGAGACCTGGCCTCGACATCCCTCCATTTGGCTCACACATTTTGCTCTACTGAAGGATGCTGCAGAAGCAACTTCATCCCAACAAGCTTATGCTGCAGAGACATTTATTTGTCAACATTCTCAGTATTACTAAGTCTGGGGTGTGCTACTTTAAAAAAATTCTATAACATGTTGAATTTTAAATATTATAATCTACATAGAAAAAAAAAGATATTCTTCATATTCCAAATTTGGGGGCTGGAGAGATGGCTTAACAGTTCATAGTATGTGCTGCTCCTGAAAATCCTGAATTTGGTTCCCAGCACCTAAGTTTGGCAGTTCACAATTGCCTGTCACTCTAGTCCCAGGGGATTAGAGACTCTGAACTCCATAGGCACTTGAACTTATGTAAACACACACAAGTGCACATACAAATAAAAGTAAAATAAATACTTAAAACAAAGATTGAAATCTAAAAATGAAAAGATATAATCACTTCTGCCATAATAAAATGTGTGAAAGTTGTGTATGATTTTTAATCTGTGTTTTGACATTCCCCCAAATGTACAATAGATATTTTATTAAAAAAAAACTTCAAAAGAATGCTTTCCTTCATGAGCAGTGTTCAGGGTCTTGTTATACTCACAGGCATGGCTTTTCACTAGGGCACACCCTATGCATCAGAAACCTGTATTGTCTGTTGGTATTTATAGTATGGATTACATTCGATTTTATGTCACTCGGGAGTGTAGGTTTTGATCTTATGGGATGTGAACCTGCATATAACATACCAGTGAGTTTATACCTTCTCAGATCAAAACTGTCTGAATATACACAAGTACCCCGGCGGGATGCTCTTTACCTCCACTGTTTCACACAATTTCTTTCAGGTAATCTTAGAGGCTTCACCTATGATATCTTAATTTTGTGTACGCTGAGCACTATATGGGTCTCTCCCTCCCTCCCTCCCTCCCTCTCTCTCTCTCTCTCTCTCTCTCTCTCTCTCTCTCTCTCTCTCTCTCTCTCTCTCTCTTTTATTTTTCGTTCTTTCATATATTCCATCCTGACCACAGTTTCCCCTCCCAGCCCACTCCTTGTAATTTCCCCACACTTTCTACTTTGGGGTATAAGTCCCTAGGAGTATCTTCTTTCTCTTTCCCTGGCCACTATCCTGTGTCCTCCTTAATCACCGAAAATGCTTCTGAGTCTGCCTAGCTTTGTGGACATGCTCACCTGTCTGTTCTCGCCTTTCCATCTTCTTTCAGCCTTAGCTGGCACTTCTGTCTTATGATACTAGCTCATGGCAGCTTTACAGAATTTCTGGGCTTGCAGTAGAATGCAGACTGGTTGCTATTGGGTTCCCCTTTACTAACATTCCAAAATAAATATCTGTTGAGTGAACAAGTGCATAATTGACTGAATGATAGCCTTACCCAAGCTTGTGAACAATTCCAGATGTGACCACAGAACCTGTGGAACTTGCCTTTGAGAGTGAGCTAGATTCTGAATAACTAATGGGTGCTTTCTCCTGTACTGAGAACTTTGAAACTTTACTAATCTCTGTTTCCTGGAGCTTAGAGGTCTGCACTTCCAAATACAGCCACAGAAAAATGAAAAACCACTTTAATTTTTGGGCTTGCAGAGAAAAAAATCTCTCATCTCCCTGGATCCCAGAAGAGGAAGAATTTAATGTTTCTTAATTCTTTAAATGTGAACTCACTGAATTGATTCAGATGTATTTTGTAAAATTACTAAGTCTGCTGCCTGGCTCCTAAGCCATGCGGACAGAAATCCCTGGAGCCACCTGGACAGGACAAACTTCATGGAGGAAGACAGAAGATAAGGAAAGAGTTTGGGGAGGTAGGTGGTGTTTGAATGTAAGAAAAGTGGCATTCAGAGAAAGACACCAGGAGACAGAGTTCAAGCAGAGTTTTTTTTTTTTTTTTTTTTTTTTTTTTTATGTGAGGGGAATCATTAAAAGGGGAAAGAGAAGGGGAACACCAATCTCCAGAGACAGGAGCAGTAGGAGATAGGAGGGAGAAAAGAGGGATAGAGACAAAGAGGAACAGAAAGAGAGGAAGAGAAAGAGAGATAGAGAAGGATGGGAGGTGGGTAGAGCCCTTTTAAAGGGAACAGAGTGAATATGCACAGGTGATGCTCTTAGTGGCTGCAGCTGAGGGCATATCCTATCAGAATGCCAAGGAGAGGCCAGTACAGATATCTGAATACTAACAGGTGGTAAGTGAAAAGAAGCTCCACGAACCCTAGCTGCTTGTTTTCAAATCTGGTTCTAACACCTTTCAGCTCTGGATAATAGGGAGTAAGTTACTGTCTTTATTCACATTTGCTTTCTCATCCCATCATGGTTATGCAAATTTCTTGTTTCTAACATCAATGAATAAAAATTAAATGGCTTGAAAGATGGGGAAGATTCTAAAATAATGTTTGGCCCTCAAGACCAGTTTATACTTGTCTGATAGATCCCTGAGCCATACTCCAAAGCTAGAGTCACCTGAAAACACACTCTAGACATAAACTCCAGATTGTTACATTTTCTTTTCCTCTCAATTCTTGAAGACACCTAAGAATTGTGGAGATAAATTTCCTCTCCTAATTTCTATTTGTCAGCAACACCAGTATCCTTTGCCATCTTGCTTGCTATGAAACCCTTCATTTAAGAAAGCTATCCCCCAACTCTCTCTCTCTTCCTATCTCTCACACACTCAAATCTAATATATCTCATAAGTTCAAGTTTATGGGCCAGAAAGTTCCAAACACTTTTCATGAAACAATAGTGAATTTATACTTCAAGCTATGTTAGACCCTTGCATCTGAAATAACCTATTCCCAAACTTTGTGCATTTGAATATATAATGATACCATATATCAAAAGCACGGTTCCAGTTTCTACTGCTGAGTTTCCTCCCACACTGTAAGTTTTCACAATTTCTTCATTCCCAGGGAAGATTTCAGTTACCAAAGAGCTCAGAGATGAGCAGAAGCACAAGGAATTAGATTTCACAGCCAAGTTCTGCTGAGATGTAACATCTAATAACTCAATATTGTCACTTCAAGTTCACAAAAGGGAAGGAGGAAGGTCTTCCTGTGCTGGAACTACTTGTGAGGACCACCCACCTGACTCCTTCTCCGTTGTGTTTTTTTGGGAGGCCACTTTGTTCATCCTCCCTGCATATAGCAGTGGTTCTCAACTTTCCTAATGCATGGCCCTTTAATACATTTCCACAAGTTGTAGAGACACAACCTAAAAGTTACTTTTGTTGCTACTTCATAATTTTAATTTTGCAACTTTAATTAATTGCCATGTAAATATCTAATATGCAGGATATCTGATGTGTGAACCCCAATGGGGTCAGGACTCACAGCTTGAGAACGCCTGGTATACAGCCTTCTCTGGATGCTACAGTCCTTTGCTCCAATTAATATTACTTCTCTTGGAAATAATATTACATTTTCTTGCCCTCTTAGAATATTTACATAACCCCATATTCTTTTCACCTTATCTTAGCTTGTAAAATTCCTGACATATTTCTATAAATATGTACTTTTTCAATTACTTTTTTTCTGTCCCAAAGTCAATTTAAGATTTTTTTGTGGCTCTCCTTCATACCTCATGCTAGCAAAGACACTTCGTAATTTCAGAGTTCGTACATGTTTCCATCTTCTCCAATCTGGGAGATGTTTCTCCAATGCTGATTGCATGCTTGGATACACAAGGTGAATGAAGGTGTTATTTTAATTTGTTCTCTGTTTAATTTTTGAGAATGTAGAAAATGTGCTAAACTCAAATGTGGCTCAAATGACTTAGATCACACACTTTAGTCACTGAAACAGTGGCTTCCAAATGTGTCTCAAATCACCCACAGAGCTTAATAAGAAATAGATTTCTGGGCCCTACTCATAAAGTTTCTGATTTTATAGGACTGGGCATGTCTATAGACCTTCTTCTTACAACAACTGTCAGGAGTCATGCAAGTGCATGAGATATGGGTATCTGTGGTAACCAAAAGCAGATGAAAATATTAACACCTAATATACAGTCCACTTAAATGGCCATAATGGCGGTTATGGAGACAGGCTAAAGTATTTTCACTCATTTCCTCCAAGCATTGTCTTTAACATCAAACAGGAAAACTAAAGTCACACTTCCACCATGTCATCTCCTCTACACACAGGCATTGTTATCTCATTATTTTTCCTTTCAATTAGTCAGTTAGTTTTTAGGTGGGAAAACAGTAATCAGTTGCATTATGACATTTTAATAGATAGAATCATTAAATGTTGATCTCATTGCCCATCACTAGTGCCTCCTTCAGTGTCCACATCCAGCCCTGTCCTCTCAGCTGTGTGTCTTCCCAGATAGTCCCTTTTCTCTGTTTTCATGCCTTATGTATTCTACCACCCTACTACTACTTAGGCCATTTTGTACTCTTCTCATGATCCTTTTTCCAGTATCAGGACCTATGTGTGCACATGCAGAACACACACACACACACACACACACACACACACACACACACACACACACTTAAATTTTAATCTAGCTTTTCATGTGAGAGCAAACATGGCGTCTTTAGATTTCTGACACAATGATTTCTTAACACAATGATTTCCAGTACTATCCAATCTCCTGTGAATGCCATGGATTCAATTTTCTTTATGACTACTTAGAATCCCATTGTGCATCTATACCCATTTTTTTGTTTGTTTGTTTAATTCTTCTATCTATTGATTGGCATTTAGATTGACACTATTATCTGGCTATTGTCAACAGTGCAGCAATAACTATGAATGTGCAACTATCTCTGGTGGGATATACAGTCCTTTTAGAATACATACACAATTGGGATAGTTGGGTCATATTGTACAGTTCTATTATTATTTTGTTGAAGAATCTCTGTACTGTTTTCCACACTAACTGTAAGTTCATACTCCCCCTAGTAGTGAATTAAAGTGACTCTTCTCCCATATTTTTTCTATGATTACAAGTTATTTATTTTCTTGGAAATAGTCATTCTGACTGGGTTGAGATGGAAACTCAAAGCAGTTTAAGTTTTCACTGCATTTTCCTAATGGTTGTTAAATAATATTTCAAGTATACATTGGCTATTTTTATTTTGTCTTTTGAGAATGATCTATTTATCACAATAGCCTACTTATTGATTGTGTTATTTGTCTATTTCTATAATTCTCTAGCTATTTGGTGTGAAATACAAGGAGTTAGACACTTCCCTGAATGTGTCAGAAGCAAACAGGGCAGTGGGGGTAGAGAACTCAGAGCAGTATCTTTCAAACTTATCAACAGGTCAGAAGCGGACATCTTAAAATGCCCCAGCCTTATGTTCACTAAGGATAAAGTTGATAAGATTTTGTTATCTCTTTAGGTGGCATACTTACCTTTAGTGTGTCCCTAGATTGACCCCCCAAAAAAGATGACAATGATGACCATGAGTGTGATGATGATGATGATGATGATGATGATGATGATGATGATGATGATAAACATGAGGAGGGCAAGCAGCAGGAGATGAGGAAGAAGAAATAAGTGCAAATGGCTAATTAAAACTCTCAAAATCTAAATATAGCTCTTCTCGATGAAGGACAAGTTACAAGTGCCACAATGAAGTACAAACAATTATTCTCTATCAATATGAAGATAAATGTTAAGAACAATGTATACTCAAATATTTGTTTTAACAAAATAAAAATATAAGTTGACTTTTTAAAAATCCCATCAAAGTTTGATAAGGAAAACTAGCAAAAGGAAAGGAGCACCAGGAGAAGACACAAGAATCAGTGACCCATTTGTTTGCACACTCAGGACTCTCATAAACAAAACAAAACAAAAAAACTAAGCTATATATATGCATGCATAGGACTTGGTAACGAGCCATGTAGGTCCCAAGTTTGCTGTTTCAGTTTCTGTGAGTTCATATGAGCTTTGCTCTGATGTAGAAGGCCTTGTTCTCCTGGTAACCTCCATAACCTAAGACTCTTACACCCTTCCTACCTCCTCTTCAGCAGAGCTCCCTGAGCTCTGAAGGGAGAGATTTGATGGAATCATCCTATTTAGAGCTGTGTGTTCCAAGGTCTCTCTCTATTCAAAATATCTGGCTGTATGTAGGTCTCTGCATTTGTTCCCACCTGTTACAGGAGGAAGCTGCTCTGATGGTGGCTGAGTAAGGCCCTGATTTGTGAGTCTAGCAGAATAGAGCCACTTTATCGCTACATTGGTTTCATTTTTTTTAAGACCAGTAGTATTTGCTTTTACCCCAAGTTTCTGGGCTTTTTAATCTCTAGTATTTGGTCACCCAAATAGTTTCAGGTATGTGTTCTCTCTCATGGAGTGTGTCTTAAGACATATCAGAATTTGGTTGGTTATTCCAACAAGCTTTATACTATCCTTGACCTGGCATATTTTGCTTGTAGGACAGCATTGTAAATCAAAGTGTTTGAGACTAGGTTGATATTTGTTTCTGCTTTGGTAGCCTGGGGAGCTCCTTCCTATACCAAAGACACTAGAACATAGGGGTGAAGGTTCTATGTTGGCACCATATTGACCTCTCCATGTGTAATTAATTGTGTGGGTGTTGTCTTCAGCAATGGGGCCTTGCTGTTACATTATGGAGAGCCAACTATTGTCTCGATGATAGCCTGGGTTGTTTGAAGATTTCCATGGGACTCTTTGGCTAAGAACTCAATTGGATATAACCCAGTGTCATTACTGAAATCTTCATTTGGGAGAAGAGATGACCAGTATGGGTTTTTTCTTCCTCATTATTTGAAGACTCCATTAGGATTGTCTTCATATACTCTAGGAAGTTTCCACTGCACTACGTTTCCATAACACCCATCAAATGCCCATCAATTCTAGCTGTTTCTCCTTCAATTCCCACTCTCAAACCCATCTTCCCTCTTACCTCCCCCACCTAATCCTTTATCCTGTTCCTGTCCACCTTACCTCAGTCTACTCATAAAATCTAACCTATTTCCCTCCCTAGGGAAATCCATATGCACATCCCAGTTCCTTTATACCTAACATCTTTCGGTCTATGAACTGTAGTTTTGTTATCATTTATATAATATCTGGTATCTACATATAAGAGAATGTATACAATATTTATCTTTTCTGGGTCTGTCATACCTCACTCAAGATTTTTTTCTAGTTCTATCCATTGTCTGCAAATTTCATGATGGCATGTGGAGGAAAGTGAACACTCCTCCACTGATGTTGGAAGTGACAATTTGTTCAGCCACTTTGAAAATCAGTATGGTGTTTTTTCAGAAAATTGGGAATCAATCCACCTCAAGATCCAGTGATAATACTCTTGGACATTTTATCAACTATGTTCATACCAGCATTATTTGTAATAGCCAGAGCCTGGAAAAAACTTACAAAAATAGCTGACCTGAGCTTGTTAGTACTCACAGATTCTAGACTGACATCCAGGAAGCTGACATGGAGCCAAGCTCGGCACTCTGCATCTGGGTAACAGATATGTAGCTTAGTTTTGGGGAGGCCCTAGCAGTATGACCAGGACCTGTCTCTGATGCATTAGCTGGCTCCTAGGAACCTGTTCCTTATGGTGGGATGCCTTGTCCAGCCTTGATGAAAGGAGGAGGAGTTTTATCTTGCCTCAACTTGATATGCCATTCTTTGTTGACTCTCCTGGGAGGCCTTACCCCTTCTGAATGGAGATTGGGGAGGAATGCGGGATAGAAAGTACATGCAGAGATGGAATAGAGAGAAAGGAGTAAGTGAAAATGTGGATCTTATGTAAAATAAATAAATAAATAAATAACTGATTATTACTCCATGTGTAAATGTGCCACATTTTTTTTTTTATCTGCTGTGCAGTTGATGGACATCTGTTTTTTTTTTCTTATTTTTGGCTATTATGAATAGAACATTAATGAACATGATTGAGGATGTGCCTTTGGAATAGGATGGAATATCCTTTGGGTATATGTCCAAAAGCAGTATAGCTGGATCTTGATGTAGATACACCCTCGTTTTCCTTAGGAAACAGCCATACTAACTTCTATAGTGTCTGTACAAGTTTGCAATCCAACCAACAGTGGATAAATATCCCTTTCATTCTAAATTTTTATCAGCATGAGCTTCCACTTGTATTATGGATTTTAAGCATTCTGACAGATATAATATGAAGTCTTCCCAGACTCTGGGAATCTAACAATTTTTATTGAAAGAATTTAAGAACATATACCATGTTTGTCCTTTTATGACTGGATTACCACACTCAGTATGCTTTCTTCTACTTCTATCCATTAGTCTGTGAATTTCAAGATTCCATTGTTTTGTTTTTGTTTTCCACTGAGTATACTCCATTGTGTACATGTACCACATTTTCTTTATCCATTTTTCAGTTGAAGGGCATCCACATTGCTTTCAGGTTCTGGTTATTATAAATAATACTGCTAAGAACATAGTTGAATAGATGTCCTTTGGGAATATGCCTAAGAGTGGATTTGCTGGAACTTAAGGTAAACTGATTCCCATTTTCCTGAAGAACTGCCATACAAATTTTCAAAGTGTCTGTGATGGGAGATATTATTCTGTAAATATGTTTCTCATACTGGTTAAACAATAAAGCACTGTTGGGCCAATGGGAAAGCAAGATAGGCGGGGCTAAGAGACAAGGAAGAAGGAGGAAGTAGTTAAGAGGAGTAAGATGTAGAGCCTAGAGGAAGCAAGATTCCGGGCCCACCACTCTCAGATAAGATGACCATGTGGAAATACTTAGATAAGTAGAAATGGGTTAATCATTAAGACAGAGCTAGCCTGTAAACAATAATAGTAACTGGCCAACAGGATTGTATCAAATACAGATCTCTGAGTGTTATTGGGGGTTGGTGTGGTAGCAGGGTGGCGGGACCAGACTAGCTGAGAAAACGTGCTCATAACATGTCTGTACAAGTTTGCACTCCCCCCGCCCCCAGCAATGGAGGAGAGTTCTGCCCACATTCTCCACAGCATAAACTCTCCTTTTTGATTTTGATGTTAGCCATTCTGACAGGAGCAAGATGGTGTCTCTGAGCTATTTTGATTTGCATTTCTCTGATGGCTAAGGATGCTTAGTACTTTCTTAAGTGTCTTTTAGCTGTTTTAGATTCCTCTATTAAGGATTCTCTATTTAGTTCTGTATCCCACTTTTTAATTGAATAATTTGGTGTTTTGGTGACTAGCTTCTTGAGTTTTTTTTTTTTTTTTTTTTTTTGTATATTTTGGAGATCAGTCCTCTGTCAGATGTGGGGTTGGTGAAAATTTTTTCCATTTGTAGGCTGCAATTTGTCTTGCTGACTGTGCTCTTTGTCTTACAGAAGCTTCTCAGTTTCAGGAGGTTCCATTTATTAATTGCCAATCTCAGTGTCTGTGCTATTGGTGTTATGTTCAGGAAGCAGTCTCCTGTACCTATTTTTTCAAGGGTACCCCCCTTTCTCTTCTAAAAGGTTCAGTGTGGCTGGGTTTATGTTGAATTATTTGATCCATTTAGACTTACATTTGTACATAGCAATAGATATGAATCTATCTGTAGTCTTCTACATGTCAGCATCCAATTATCACAGAACCATTTTTGAATATGTTTTCTCTTTTCCATTGTATGATTTTAGGTTCTTTGTCAAAACTCAGATGTGTGTAGGTGTGTGGGTTAATATCAGGGTTTTTAATTGGATTCCATTGGTCTACCTGTCTATTTTTGTGCCAGTACCAAGCTGTTTCAGGACTATAGCTTTAATAGAGTTTGAAGTCAGGGCTGGTGGTGCCTCATGATGTTCCTTTATTGTACAGTGTTGTTTGGCATCCTGGGTCTTTTGTTTTTCCATATAAAGTTGAGTACTGTCCTTTCAACAATTATGCTGGGAATTTGATGGGGATTCCAATGAATTTGTAGATTGCATTTGGCAAGACTGCAATTTTTACTATGTTGTTCCTATTTATCTAAGAGCATGGGAGATCTTTCCTTTTTCTTGTCTCCTCTTTAATTTCTTTCTTCAAAGACTCAGAGTTCTTGCTATACAGATCTTCCACTGGTTTGGTTAGTGGTACTCTAAGATACATTGTTTGTGGCTATTATAAAGGGTGATGTTTCCTGATTTCTTTCTCAGCCCCTTTATCATCTGTATATAATTGGGCTATTGATTTATTTTGAGTTAATCTTGTATCCTGCCACTTTGCTAAAGGTGTTTATCAGCTGTAGGAGTTCTCTGGTAGAATTTTTTGAGGCACCCATGTAAACTATTATATCATCTGCAAATAGTGAAAGTTTGACTTCTTCCATTCCAGTTCCAAGTTCTATCCCCTTGATCTCCTTTTGTTGTCTTGTTCTAGCTAGAATTTCAAGTACCATATTGAAGAGATACGGAAATAGTGAACAGTATTGCCTTGTTCCTGATTTTAGAGGTATTGTGTTGAGTTTATCTCCATTTAGTTTGATGTTGGTTTGCTGAAACATTTAGATATGTTTCTGTTATCTCTTATCTCTCCAAGACGTTTGTCATGAAAGGGTGTTGGATTTTGTCAACTGCTTTTTCAACAGATGATCATGTGGTTTTTCTTTTTTAGTTTGTTTATATGGTAGATTACATTGATGAATTTTCATATCCCTGCATCCCTGTGATGACACCTACTTGATCATGGTTCATGATTTTCCTGATGTGTTCTTGAATTCGATTTGCCAGTATTTTATTGAGTATTTTTGCATCCATTTCCATGAGGGGGATTAGTCTGAAGTTCTCTTTCTTAGTTATTTATGTCTTTCTATGATTTGGGTATCAAGGTAATTGCAGCCCATCTCACATGTGCATATTAGACATGGAACAAAGGATTTCCAGATTGCAAACCAGACTACCAGAGAAGCTGGGAAACAAGGAGGACTTTGTGAGTGACACACATGGTACCCCTGAGAAGGGGAAAAAAGATCTCATAAGTATATTGGGAGCATGGGGTGGAGAGGGGGTTAGGAAAAAGAGAAGGGGAGAAGAGGAAGGTGGAGGAGGACATGAGGAAGCAGAAAGATTGTAAAAGGGGAAGAAGAGAGGTAAGCAAGAAAAGAAATACCTTAATGAAGGGAGCCACTATAGGTTTAAAGAGAAATCTGGCACTAGAGAAACAGAGATATACAAGGATGACCCCAACTAAGAATCTAAGCAATAGTGAAGAGCCTACCTTAAATGCCCTTCCCCTATAATAAGACTGATTAGTTCCTTATATGCCATCCTGGAACCTTCATCCAGTAGCTGGTGAAAGGAGAAGCAGACACCCAGAGCTAAACACTAAGCCAAACTACTGGAATACAATCGCAGAGAATGAAGAGTGATGAGCAAAGGAGTCAAGACCAGGCTGGAGAAACTCACAGAAACAGGTGATCTGAACAAGGGGGAGCTCATAGACTCCCAGGCTGATAGTTGGTAAACCAGCATATGACTAACCCAGGCCCCCTGAACATTGGTGGGCAGTCTATAGGGCCTCTGGTGGTGGATCAATATTTATCACTAATGTACAAATGGACGTTGAGAGCCCATTCCACATAGAAGTATAGATCTCAGCCTAGACCCAAGGGGGAGGGCTTAGGCCCTGTTCCACATGATTTGATAGACTCTGATGTTCCCTCATGGAAGGCCTGACACTCCCTGGGGATCAAAAAAAGGATGGTATGAGGGGTTGGTGGGGGTCATGGGAGGAAAGGAGTGAGAGGGAACTGAGATTGATATGTAAACAAAATTTGTTTCTAATTTAAATTTAAAAAAGAGAGGATAAAAGAATTGAAGGGCAAGGTGAAGTTGTTTTTGTTTTTGTTTTAGTATTAATATTTGGTACTCTCAAAAAATAAAATCAATTCTATAAAGATTAATATCTGCAGTGAAATATTTAATTATACAAAGTTTTCAGGTGGTAAGGAAAAATTTAAATATAATTAAACTGACAGAACTTGTCAAGAAACCATAAGGTATAAAATTAACACAGTAGAAAATTAAAGCAATAATGTAGATGACAAACTAAACCTGTAAGAAAAGAAAAGGAAATAAAATCTAAGAAGATGTAAGTTAACAGAAACTGATAGGAGATGAACAAAATAATTCATTTAATTTATTAATTTCCCATGATGCATGAACTCTAAATTTTAGAGACTGTTTATGTGTGGTTCATTGTTCACCTGACAGCCATTCATGCTTTAGCTAATATCTATTTGTCAGACATTATTTTTAAATTAATGTTAAAGGTGCTATGAAAAAATGGACTCATATATTAAGAAATGTTATTTTCAGAAAGGATCCATAAAAACATGACCAAAAGTAATGATAAAAATACATCAAGGACCAGAAAGATGGTTCAATAGGTAAAAGCATTTCTGATCAAGGCTGATGACCAAAGATCTGTACCTGAGGCCACATACATGGTGGAAGGAGAGAACCAATTCCTTCAGTTTGTCCTCTTACCAACAGTGGGCACCATGGCATGCAAATGCAAACACTTAGGGCTTCCAGAACCCTAACCCCAAGAAAGGTCAACTCTACCCAAAGGGGTGAAGGCCCCACTGATCCTTCAATTTTGCTTGTATATCTCTGATTTAGCCCTGGTATGATATCTAGAAAGTAATAGTTTCTGAGTTTCTCCCCTTCACAAATCTCTTTCAAGAAACTTAACCTAAAATCTGTTTCAAAAAGTATAGACAGTCACATAATACCAAGTTATTTCTATTGAGTTTTCCAAAGCAGGTTAAGCTGGTATAAGCATTTTTTCAGAAAGAAGGCTACACCTCAGGGTCTTAGTCTGCCCCAATTGCTTCCATAATGTGCTGGCTTCTCTGTTATATTGAAGTCCATAAAGAAAGCATCTTGGTAATATAAACTCAATGTGCGGTCAGCTGCCAACACAGGGGGCCTTGAAAACTGGATCTCACAAGACTATTACTCACTTGGGAGATGAGATGTACTTGTGTTTGCAAAATATTATAAGTCAAAGAAGAGACTTTATATACAGAAGAAAAACCTGGGTTTTCATATTTCAGCAAGATTTCTTCTCTCATATCCATACACATAGAGGTTGCTATGGCTTCAATATGAAATGTATCCTCACATGCCCAGGGGATGGAGGCTTGAATGATGTTGGATTTGGGGGGCTCTGACTTAATAAACTAATTAAAATACTATGGATTAATTATGGCTTAAAAGGGGGTTGAAGGTAGGAGGTAGGATGTCACCAGAGGACAAAGGTTAGTGAAGATTAGCAATGGAAAGATGTTCACTGTACCTTGTGTAGCGTGTATATTTTCTGCCAGCCTTCCCGCCACCTGTCTGGTCCCACTGCTGTGCCGGCCCCAAATAACACGCTGAGACTCTGTATTTGATATAAATCAGTTGGCCAGTTCCTAATTCCTTATTGGCTAGCTCTGCCTTAATTATTAACCCATTTTTACTTATCTAAGTCTTTCATGTGGTCATCTTATTGGAGAGCAGCTGGTCAGCATCTGCTCTCTTTCGGCTCTCCATCTAAACTCCTCCTAACTACTTCCTCTTTCCTGCTTGTCTCCTAGCCCTGCCTATCTTGCTTTCCCTTTGGCCACAGTGCTTTATTCATTAACCAGTATGAGAAACATATTTACAGAATAACATCTCCCATCACCCTTGTCCCTTTTCTACTTTTCTATTTCCTGGCTGTCATCTGCCATCTGCCATTCTACCATGAAGTAAACTATTCTCTCTCTCCCTCCCTCCCTCCCTCCCTCCCTCCCTCTCTCTCTCTCTCTCTCTCTCTCTCTCTCTCTCTCTCTCTCTCTCTCTCTCTCTCTCTCTCCCATATGTGTGTGTGTACTTGTATACGTAAATAAGTCCTGAGGAACTCCTCTGCCACATCACCTTCTTCCCATATCTCATTTAACAGAAATTTACTTTATATTTATTCGTGACAATTGCAAAAGTGATGGGACAAAAGACCATGAACTGAGACCTTTTAAGCTATGAACCAAAATAAATTGTTCTTCTTTCAACCTCTACCTCAGATTCTTGTCATTGAAGTGACTAATGTAATGAGAAAAACAAAGTACTTTATGCTTAGAATGTAGAAAATGAGTTTGTGCTAGTACAGCATTAAACAAAAGCATTGGTTTTGAAGACTGAATTCTTTTTTATGTGGGCCATTTAGTATGTCTGTTTAAAGGTGATTTTCTTCATTCTTACATATATAAACATAGCCCTGAAATGTAGAATTATATATTTATAATATGGCAACATAGCCAATGAATATCAGAAGCTCAATGGCAGTAATTCATATAGGACAAAATGAAAGTAGAGTCACTTAGGTGACAAACAGTGGTTGTAGAAGTTCTTTGATTCTACTCTCTACCTTCTAGAACTTGCATCTATATAATGCATAAAATTATAAGATTTTATATAAAATTACATAATTAAAAGCATGAAGAGATATGGAAGTTTGCATACTCATTCTCAGTATTTAGTCAAGTAAGTGTCTCTACTTGGAAGTATACGCTACAAGGCCTCACTGAGTCATAAACGTAGAGGGAAACATATGAGACAGAAATCTCTACTGCTTTCAGTCACCAGCATACATTTCTCTTCATGTCAATACTATGTGCCTCGTTCTCTTCCCATTCTATCTTGTAACTATAGTGTATATGAGAGGCGAGTGTAGAAGCATAAGCCAGCTTTGGCCAATTACAGCATCTCTTTCCATGGCATCTGTGCTCACACATTTGTGTAATCGCAGATAGGCTCATTTATTAGTCTCAATTTTAAAGTGTCAATAGGAAACTTTGCAGAAGTTTGGAAACTCTTAAAATAAGGCCAATACCTGCATACATATTGCTGCTATAAAATGAGGACAGGATTTTGGAGATGATAGATTTGGAAAAACAGAGACTAATAACAAGAGGTCTATAGATTATTGGAGAAAGGGTATTAAAGGGGACTATATAATTCTGTTTGTGTACTCTTGGGTTTTTTTTGTTGGTTTTTTGTTTGTTTGTTTGTTTGTTTTCTTTCAGTGTCCTAGCTCAAGAAATGAGTCACCCTCTATACACTGCCTCAAGCATGCATCTCCACCATCCAGCCAAAGTGATTAAACTACCTGTCTTAGACTGAAAACACAGCCAAAATAAACTTTTCTATAGGTTAAATGGGCCATGAATTCTATTACATTAACAAAGACCTAATGTGGGAATGGGATGGGTCTTACCATCTTCAAGTGAAATATCCTTCACAAACAAGGTGAACTGCCTTTACATTACATAATAGCTATACCGTTTAGATGCTCTTTGTAAGAAAATAATAGAGTATAAAAAAGTAACAAAATAGTTATTAATAATTTCATATGAATAACATGTAAAGATCTCACAAATATAAAGAAAATTTAAAAGTAATGTTATACATGTTCAAAAAGTTTAAAATGCAATTTATCTGCAAATCTTTGATCACATGATAATCATTTCAGTGAACTTTAAAAATATAACAGGAGTTTAGCGCCCTCTGTTTGCTAAGCAACATTTACTTTGTGTTAATTTGTTAATAGATCAAGACATTTTTCTTTTTTATGGTTTTTAAATTTTATTTTATTTTATTTTTTATTGTTTTTGCAATCCTATTCATAGGGCCACTAGTCATATCCACATGCAATGGGACTTTTCCAGGATATTTAGTTCTGTCTGTCTCATGTTATCTCCATAGTTTAAGCCTTGGCTTTATCCTCATATACTAACATCCCATTGTTCAAGATAAGTCACATGGTAAAGACATGTATCAACAGGACAGAGGGGCTTACTATGAAATTACATAGAAAAGGGAATTCATGGAAGTCACATGAAAAAAAGGCAATTAGAGAGATGAAGAACTGGGAACAGTGATTCAGGCTGTCCCAAGACCAGCATCCCCACTCAAACTGTTTCCTTTAGATAGGTGTCAGAGATTCATTGGTTTCTTAAATAATCCATTTTGGTAAAAAACAAACTATACAGATTTCTTAAAGCATGACATTCTAAATGCATCAAAAATGCTAATTTCTCTTTTTTATTTTTTATTAATAATATAATTTAAAAATTTTACATGTCGATTCCAGTTTCTTCTCTCCCCTCCCTTCCTCCCTCCCTCTTACCAGTCTTTCTGCCCTCACATGCATCCTGACCACACTCCCCTCCTATCCCCCCACCCCCATTCTACATGTAGGGCTATGCTATCCAGGTTGGGTCATGTAAATCTGTCAAGTCATTTGAAGTAGGGGCTAAGAATTCTCTCCTTTCTCTAGGTTAACGGAGTATCCCTCCATGGGGGATGTGTCCACAAGGTCCTTTTGTGCACCAGGAATTTTCTGCAACCTGGCCTTGTCCTCTCTCTCTGCATCTGGATTCTAGTTTGACTCAGTGTTTAGTTATGGGTGTTTGCTTCTGTTTCCAACAGGTACTAGATGAGGGCTCCTTGATAGTGGATAATTTAGTTGGTGATCTCATTATCAGGGAAGGGCATTTATGGTAGCCTTTCCATGGTTGCTCAAATTTTTAGTTGAAGTCAGTCTTGTAGGTCTCTAGACCTTTCTTTAGATTCATTTTTCTCTGCAAACAAATAATGGCTTCCTCTTTTATGTTTTCTCTCTCTCTCTCTCTCTCTCTCTCTCTCTCTCTCTCTCTCTCTCTCTCTCTCTCTCTCTCTCATCTTCTATTACTACCCCGACTCAGTCTTCCTAGTAACACATGCTTTCTTCTCCTCCCCTTCTCTTTCTCCTAGTTCTCTCTCCATTCACTGCCCCCCCACTTCCCATGTCTCTGGGGGACTTGTCCCTTCCCCCTTTTGTAAGGGACCATATATGAATTTCTTAGAATACACCTTGTATCCTAGTTCCTCTGGTAGTGTGAATTATAGGCTGGTGACCCTTTGCTCTAGGTCTAAAATCCATATATGATTTTATATACAAAACACATACCACATTCTTCTTTTAACCCACACACATATGAATACCTGATTTTTGACAAAATAGCTAAAAGAATACAATGGGGGGGGGAGGAAAGCATCTTCAACAAATGGTGCTGGCACAATTGGATGATGGTGTGTAGAAGACTGCAGATAGACCCATGTCTATCGCAATGCACAAAACTCAAGTCCAAATCGATCAAAATTTCAACATAAATCCAGCCACACTGAACCTATTAGAAGAGAAAGTAGGAGGTACCCTTGAATAAATTGGTATAGGATACTGCTTCCTGAACATAACTCCAGTAGCACAGACACTGACATCAACAATTAATAAATGAAACCTCCTCAAACTTAGAAGCTTCTGTAAGGCAAAGGACACAGTGAACAAGACAAAATGGCAGCTCACAGACTGGGAAAATTTTTACCAACCCTACATCTGACAAAGGGCTGATTTTCAAAATATACAAAGAATTCAAGAAACTAGTCACAAAACACCAAATAACCCTATTAAAAAAAAGATATTTTTTAAGCTTACAAATAAGTATTCAAAAGTATATTATTGTTCTACTGTGGTTTACTGTTAACCTTAAGAAGCCCCACAAAATAAGCTGACCTGAACAAGGGGGAACAAATATACCCCAGTCTGATAGCTGGGAAACCAGCATAGGACGGACCCAGAACTCCTGAATGTGGTTGTTAGTTAGAAGAACTGGGCAGTCTATGGGGCCTCTAGTAATGTATCAGTATATGAATGCACTTTTGTAGCCCATACCACATAGAGGGATACTTTCTCAGCTTAGACAAATTGGGGAGGGCCTAGGCCCTGCTCCAAATGATATGACAGGCTTTGAAGATCCACATGGAAGGCCTGATCTTCCAGGGGGAGTAGAAAGGGGATGGGCTGGGCTTTGGTGGGGGTAATAGGGGAGGATGGAAGTGTGAACGAACTGGGATTGACATGTAAAATAACCTTGTTTCAAATTTAAATAAAATAAACCTCAAAAAAATATAAAAAAGAAAAGAAGACTCATATGAAGATTTATTTACATATAAACTGTAAGTTTCTGTGTATTTCAAAGTTCCCTGTATAAATACTTACCAAAATCTTTTGACTTGCTGCCATTCCCATTTCCACATAATTGTTGCTGATATCCCAATTGTAGTGATGTAATTGGAACTTCATGTTATCTTTTTCAGTGGCAATATTTAATATCATATTAATAATAACATTATTTCCAATATGGTCAGATAATTTTTTATCCCTATGAACTTATTGCACAACTCAAGTAATTATTTGAACTAACTTCTTTTCTTACTGTTATTGATGTATTTTGTTTGATATTGAGCATTCTGGAGTCATATTGCTGTTATCCTTGAACATTCTTTTCGTCCCAAAGAGTAGGTCATCAACACAAGAACAGGAAGAGGGCTGGTAGCTGCCATTTCGCAATCAAACCTTTCACGAATCCCCAAACTGCTCACAAGCCATTCAGTATGACCCTACATGAAGAAATACATGAAGGGGTCATCACGGTATAAACAATAACATATTAAGTGATTATTGTTAGAGTTGTTTATTTTTTTCAAACTTCATTAAATTTCTTACACAAGATGAAGCACCATAAACTAAACCCAGGGTTGTAGAAAGAGCTCATACAAGCAGAGGATCCTGACTCTTACATTTAATCAACTTTACTAAATATTTTCCTCTGTTGGTAGAGTATGTGACTTGGGGGTGCTGAACAGTTTTAACACGACACCTCTAATTGGAGTTCTAGGACACTTTTGACATATCAGCAGTCAGAAACTTAGTGTTTACATTCTCTCACTGTAAGAACTTAGAGAAATTGCTGAACTATAGCTCTGTCACACAACTCAAAGTTGATGTCTTTGGTGTTCCAGTGGCCTCAGGACAGCTTAGCATCAACACAATGAGTACTGATACTTATGGAGCCACAGTGGATGAGATGTCATCTCAGGTCAAATAAACAAGTGTGTTATGCTCTGGGTTTGGAAACAGACAAGAGGAGTTATCTTTGGCAAACCAAATCTTTTTCTCTTTGTCAGCATCATAAGATCAGGTTTCCTTGTCTAAATATTTCATATATCCCATTATTTTCTTTCTAGGTGCTCGACTGTGGTCTTAGGGCCTGAGTGACTTATATCTGTCACCTTGAAAATTAACAAAAGGCCTTGGATTATTGAAGATAAATGCTAATAATAGGGGATTTGAAAGAACTTTGTCCTAGGTCATTGTAGGTCACATCCCAAGAAGGATTTATGCTGATATACCAGTGAAGAAATATTGAGGATTAGATTTTTCAATTTGAGAAGTCAAATGGAGCCAAGGGGATATAATCAGATATTCTGTATGTGCTTCACTGGTTACCAGCAATATCTAGATCTGTCAGTTATGTGGCTATATGAAGAGTGATTCTTGGTAATTCTAAATTCATCTAATCAGATCATCCTATCTGAAATCAACCTGACAGGGGAAAACATATCAGGATCTTGAATGCCTTATTTGGGGTGTCATCTTTTCCCATGATTTTGTCGTCCAAATGGGTCTTTAGAGAAATTTATGAACCTATAATTCAAGGGCAGGGCACATGAAATTTATGAGAATATAATTGAAGGCTCTACATGAATGAGAGCTTGATATCTGCTTTGCCAAAGAGTATATAGAAGGTGTTTTCCAGTACTATCACTTATTAGTAGATTCATAGACAGCACCATTGGCCTAAGTTTAATTTACTAGGGAACACTAGACAATATTAGTTTTGGGGTTTTACATGCACCTTTCTAGACACAAGCACAACTTTCCTTTCAGAAAAACTACAGGGGGCATGGAGAAGATGAGGACTTAATCCGTAAACACAATATTTTGGCTTGATAATTTTAATTGTTTACCTGATTAGCCTTGAACGACATACTATGGTAATTATCATAAACTTTTGTGTCAAATAGATACAGATTCAAGTTTTCCAGAGAGGGCACTTTAGGCCTTCATCACTTTTGAATAAATTTCCTCATTAAATCCTGCTATTTATATTGTATTCTTGATATTAACTCTAGCAAAGTGGATTAAAATATTCACAGCTGGCATAAACATAGAATGGCATTCAAAAACTGTTGGCTCTTGGAGTCAAGTTGTACACCTTGAATAGCATTAGAAACTTAGAAGTCTGACTCATTCAATAAGATTTTAGTACAGACACTCTGTAATCCATGGTACATATGCTCATAGTCACATAGTTTTTACTCATAAGGAATAGGAATATAATCTTAGTAAAACCCAATTTAGTGTTCCATTCTGAGCCAAGTCTATGAGAATTTAGATGAGGTTGAGAGACATCGGAGTCTAGAAATGATGCCATGTTGATGGCACCTGTAGGACTAAGATCAATTACAAAGGCAAATGGATGAAGCTAAAGAGAGATACATCCTGGGTTGCTTTGTCAACTAACTTTATACATTGATATTCCTAAAAAAATTATTTGTTATGGCATATTAGTAAACAGGATCCAGTTATTGATAGCTAGTAGAAAGAGTAGTAAGATTCTATATTAGGAAGCATCTCTCCTAGGGTGGCCCAGATATTAAGGTGTTTGATTAGAAAATTCTTAAAGTCAAAGAGATGGCTCAGTCCTGGCACCTAAAAAGTGACATCTATATTCCATCCCTGGAACCCACATGGTAGACAGAGAACAGATTCTCAAAAGTAGTACTCTGACCTCTATACACATGAGGTGACTTGTGTGTTCTCAAGTTAATATATATTGAATATTATATTATATTATTATTATATAAGAAAGAAAAAGAGGGGGAGGAAGGAAAATGGAAAGGAAGGAGGGATGGACAGAAGGAGGGAGACGGAGGAGGGAGGAGGGAGGAAAGGAGGTAGAGAGGGAATAAGAAAGGAAGGAAGCTAGTTCTTCATTTGGAATGAAAATATATCCCTTGAAAAATTCTAAATCTAGTTATTGATTTATGTCTTTTTCTCAATAAATATGATTGAGAAACATCTACTAACAAAAGTTAGAATTCTCTCATACAGACTTCATAACTTTTCTATTTCTGCTCAAATCTAGTTCAAGCCAGTTACCTTTGTGTGAATTTTCTAAAGTCACATCATATTTTAGACACTTTTCTAAAAATAATGAAATGATATAAGGTCTGTCATTCATTTATGGAGAT
Organism: Cricetiscus sungorus; assembly: GCA_030556225.1. NCBI lineage: Eukaryota > Metazoa > Chordata > Mammalia > Rodentia > Cricetidae > Cricetiscus > Cricetiscus sungorus. The sequence continues at coordinate 42,765,740 of JANBXA010000007.1, forward strand.
GCCTACATTATTTCCAGTTTGTGGCAGATACAAGTAGCTACAAGAAATGAGGTAAGTAGTTGGACTGTTCTAATAATGTATTGGGAGTATTTATTTTTAAACTGGTGGTATTCAAAATTTCTCTATAGCAATTAGAAGCAGGGTGATGCTATGCCTTCTGTTTATTTTGAAATAGGTTCTATTCTACTGTGGGAAATATTAGAAGAGGCCTGGCCATTGGTAAGGTGTTTTAACAAAAGGAAAAAATTCACATATATTTGCATATTAGATACAAGCAGTGCATCAATGATAGAAATAAGCCTGTGTGAGGTTGTAAATAGAGTTCTTAAGTAGTATAAACAATAAAAGCCCAGAGTCAGATGTAGAAAAAAATGCTGAGAGATCAGAGAGAAGAACAAGCCCAAACCACCTTTACTTCATGAATTCCCAGCAGAAAAGAGCATGAGTTTCTGTTTTTTTCCTATTTGTATCACCTCTCTGTCCAGCCATTTCACTTCCTGTTTCCACCCACCACCTCACTTCCTCTCTCCAGCCAGCCATCTCACTTCCTGTCTGTCTGTATAGACCTTCAGACCTCTATGGTTAGCTAGTGGCAAGCTCTATCTTCTGATCTTCAGGCAAGCTTTATTTGTATAAGCATGATATTACTATATGTCCCCATTTTTGTCTAAAAATAAAAAAGATTATAACTAACATTAGAAAAAATATATGATACATTTAATAACTATACAATATTTACAGGCTTTAAGTATATAAACAATGTCTAGTACATTAACAGTTGACAAATTCTGAGAAAATACTCTATTATGTATTCTTTCTTGCTGAGTCCAAAGCCTTGTACCTAATTTACTTTCTATTCTAATTAGCATTATCTGATTATCTTTTAATGTCATTCAGACCTTTTACACTTAACATATTTTTAGTGAATTTCTTTTCTGAGTCTTATAAACAAAGAAAACTATAAATATGCTGGATGACTGGATAGTTATACAAGGCTAATCTGAATTGTTGGGGCATCCATCTTTAGTTTATAGGCCTAGCATATATGACAGACTTTTCTGTGAAACAAGATTTTCTGAAGGATTGACCTGCCTTAGAAGCTGTAGATACAAGTTTCTGTCCCATCTGGTCCTGGTCCTGAAGCCTGAAGTTCCAAATAAACACACAAAGCCTTATATTAATTATAAACTATTTGGCCTATTGCTTGAGTTTCTTACTAACAAACTCTTACAACTGAAATTAACCCATAATTCTCATCTACTTTTAGCCACATGACTTGGTAACTTTTCTCGGTAAGGCATTCTCATCTTTCTTCCTCTGTGTCTGGCTAGCAACTGCTCTCTCTGCCTTCCTTTTCCCAGAATTCTCCTAGTCTTGTAGACTGTACTTCCTGCCTGGCTACTGACCGGTCAGTGTTTTATTAAGCCAATATGAGTGACAAATCTTTCCGGTGTACAAGAACATTACCCCACATCAAGAGATGGTAAGAAAAAGGGAGAGAGTTGACTGTATAGAGAGTGTGGTACCAGTTGGTGGTAACTTTTTTTTAATCATCTTTTTTCTTTTTGTTGTTGTTAGCAAAACTAAAATTATACCTCTGACATAATAATAAAACCTAGGTGTTTGGCTTTATTATTATTAATCCACTCCTCCTCTCTCTTCAGAAAAGTATAGGCTGTGTATAGCTAACCATGGCATCTCATTCTGAATTCATAGTCCATTTGATAGAATACTAAAGTGTTTAAAGCACATAAGAATGTAGATGACAAAGTTGTCCAGTGTTTTACTAGGGGGGGGGGACTAAAGAAAGTAAGAGAGACAGACTGTTGTATCTTCACTGGAACATCAAAATGGTCACATTAAAGTCACTCTTAAGCACCAGATGGCAAGATAAAACACTGTCATAATTCCACAGGTAGGCCTCAGAGAAGTCTGTGAAATTTCATGTGTTTTCAGTTTTCTGAAGAAATGGATTCTATGATTTATTATATTCTCCAAATCCTGCCACACAAAGAAAGGATATGTCCTACTCTCATGGAGATCAAAAAATGTACTGTGAGGAATTACAACATTATTGAAGTAGGAGGAGAAACAAGGACGCTATGGGGACAGAGACATGAATCACGAATATAGCTGTAATATGATACTGAGGTCTTAAAAAAAATCACTGTTCTGTCAGATACAGAAATTTGGCCACAGTGATCTTCATTCCTTGCTGTGAATATGTCATACTACACAGGTAATGGCATTTTGAAGATATAATTAAAATTATTAATTAATTTATTTTTACAGCTCTGTCCTATTCAGTGATGGGAATTAAATCTGTAGCCTGGGAACTGTCTGGCAAGTATTCTACCTCTGAGCTAAATTCCCAACTTCAACTTTAAATTTTTAAATGGAAAGATAACCCTGGATTGTTTTCTTGGCAAGACTACTGTACTTACCTAGTCTTATAGTAGAGACTTTTCATGAATACAATAAAAGAAGGCAGGGAAGTACACATGAGCTGGAGTATGGAAAGTTTTAAAAAAAAATGAGGTATTTCTTCTTCTGTGACTTGGTTCATAGATGGTGGAGGAAACATTGAGTCAGAATGTGGGGTTGGCATCTAACAGTTCAGAAGCCATAGATAGTCACTTAAACATCACAAATCTACAGTAACACAAAACAAGCTTTTCTCCAATAACCAAAAGGGAGATGCTGCTGCTCTGAAGAAGTTGTCATGTAAGCACAGGTAATTCAGTAGGTCAGCTTTAGTGACAAGCTTAAATTCTTCAGTCAGGATACCTTCATGCCTCCAAAGACAAATGGTTTGAATCCAAGTCAACTCTGAGATCCATTCTTTGATATTTCAATGTCCTGGCTGGTGTAAATTTCTCTATAAATCTTTTAAACAGAATTTGACTCTGGTATGTTTCTAGCCTTCAAACAATTAGTGCTTCTCATTGATTACTTTTCTACATAAATGCCTCTGCAGAGTCGAAAGAAGTTAGTCTTTAGGAGGAAAATTCTAGATACTGTTTCCTGGCCAGAGGTAACCATAAAGGAGAAAGAAACCCCAAGAATTTAGTTTAAGTAGAAATATGCTCACTATAAGAATAAATTAGAAAAGTCAGTTTTATTTTATGACCTCAATAATTTGGAAATGTACCACAGCTTCAGTTCACCTGCTGTGTAGACTTACTTGAAGCCCTACATGTAGGGAATATCTTGTCAAAGCTCAAGAGACTTTCAGGTTAAGAACACAGTTTCTCCAACATCATTTATTGTGAAATGACCATATACTGTATGTAAATCTTATAAAAATTCCTTACTCTGCACATGAGTAACCTATTTTTGTTTGTTTATTTTTACCCAAATTTCCTTCAAGAAAAGCAAAGAGGCACCATGGGAGAAGGACTAATCTGTTTTATGATCATGTTTTACAATAGCATTTGTCCTTTTAAAGTCATCAAAATTTACTTATCTATGACTAAGGAACTAGATATACTCTAAAAATGGCTGGTTTCAAACAATAAAAAAGGAGGCAAAAGACAATGAACAAGATACGCACTTAGTCTATTTACAACCTCATTATCTCTTAATCCAAATCAAATCTTTTCAGAAAACCCACGTGCTATGAACTATTCTATTTCCTTCTACCACTACTATGTCTCCAAGGACTGGGTTTCTACATCATAAATATCATAGAGTCACTCATAATTTTTGAAAAGATGAACATGGAGGTGTTATTAAAAAGAGGTACAAAAGGCTGTCCCATTTTCCTGAGTGGGGAAATTCAAAGCTAGCCTTATGTCTATTTCTGCCTCAAAAAGGATCAAGTGTCCTTAGGCTTTCAAGTTCTTTCCAGATGATATGTCATCATCTTCCATCATCACAAACCTAAGTGGTTTCCATGGCAACTGCCTCCTCAAACCCATCAATTTTTTTCTGGTAATATCATTTCATTCTGTTCCATGGACCATATTACAGTTTTAAAAAATAATACTAAAACTATGACAAAATAAATTTAGGGAACAATCAACAGACAAAAACTAAAATAAGACTACAAAATCAAACCCACAATATGCTGAACATAATAAGGTTCAGGAGAGAATGCTGTAGTATAATTTGTATTTAGGGTGTTAATGAAGATTTGACATAAAGAATGATATTTAAAGAGCATGGACTGAAATCAAGGAAGGTCCAACCACATGGAACAGAGATAGCACCATGGTTGGGGACAGCCAACTTCCTCTTGCATTCCTCTTCTTCTCTGATAACCATACGGTCACTGGCACTGAAATAGAATTAAGCTAAAGTTATAAATTAGGTTTCCAGTAGGAAAAGCTGTCTCTTGCAGAGTTCAGAGCTAAGCTGGGAGCAGGGCCAAGTGCTCATGAAGCAATTCTGGAAGGTTCAGCCAGAAAGGCATGAATTTCTGTCCTTCCATTACTCACAATGGGCATATCATGAAATCAGGATCCCCTGGTATTAGGAGGGGTTTGAAGTGGCTTGGCCAGTATCCATCTGTCTCCTTCTTCTCAGCTATATTTCTATTACCATTGTAACTTAAGTTGGTATGAATTTAATGAGTGTCCATTTCATCCCCCACAGTCCTGGTGAAGATTCAGTTCTCAGTTTCTGAATCCCAATGCTACTATACCATTTCTTTTATAATAGAGTTTTCTGATATTTGTGATTGTCAGTCTCATCATGTTATAGATGCTGGATGCTTTGGAGGCAAGACAGACATATTTCATGTTCAATGTAGTATATACTTGTCTTAGGATCACTGTTGCTGTGAGGAAACACCATAAGCAAAGCAATTTAGGGAGATGAGAGTTTATTTAGCTTTGGCTTCTGTGTCACAGTTTGTCAGCAAAGGAAGTCATGACAGAAACTCAAACTATGGAGTAACCTGGAGGCAGGAGCTGATGCACAGGGCACAAATAAGTGCTGCTTACTGGCTTTCTCTTCATGGCTTACTCAGACTACTCTTTTATAGAACCCAGGACAAGCTGCCCAGGGGTGCCCCAGCCAAAATTGGCTGGGCCTCATCCATCAATTACTAATTAAGAAAATGCCTTACAGCCAGGTCTTATGGAGGCATTTTCTTAATTGAGGATCCCTCTTCTGAGATAATTTTAGCTTGTGCCAAGTTGCCATACAACTATCTTAGAACAAAACTATAATGGATATTTCTTAAGATTCCTAAGGACTGTGTCTGTGTGAGCTGTGCACATAGGGAGGACAGGATGAAGTTTAGGTGAGGTTCCCATGTGTCTTAAATCGATGCAGAGCCCGTGACCAGGAAGATTAGCAAGGTAACCTGGACACATATATTGTGCTGTCACACAGAAACTGGTTCCTTTTTTTATGAGCCCAGGAAATTAATCTTTTCTTGGCCTGGGAAACTGCCAAGAATGATCAGCATCCTGAGGAAACTTTTTTTTGCTGTGCCATGTCCATGGCAAAGAAAACAAAATATGTCCATATTGAGGGATCCCTAAGAGAAATAAGAGGGCTTCTCTGCAAAAGAGATACAAGAGAAACAGAAACTTACAGAGAAATAAATATAAATATAGAGAAAGCATGTGAAAGAGTTTGAAAAATTCTTCCTAGGGTAGATTCAATCATTGTAGGTCATATTATAATGGAGTAATAAACAATTCCAAAATTGTTTGCTAGTGAGATGGCTCAGTGGATAAAGGCACTTAATCCCAAACTTGATGACCTGAATTTGATTACCAAGGCCCATGTGATAAAAAAAGAAAGGACTAACTACCATTAAGATCCTCTTACCTCCATATGTGTACCATGGCATGTTTGGATTTATGTAACACAGACACACACACACACACACACACACACACACACACACACAGACACACAAACACACACCACACCACACAAATGCACACATGTACACACATACCAGAAAAATAAATATTAAATATAGAAGTTTGGGTTCATGGAAACTCATATGTATAAAAGTGTAAGTATTCAGAAAGATGAGGCAGAAAGATTTCTGTAAGTTCAAGGAAAATCTGAGTGTTAGAGTAAGTTCAAAGCAAGACTACATAGTGTGATCCATCTCAAAAGTAAATAAAGTTAATAAATAAAAGTATTTTTTTATTTTTTCTGTCATGCAAATGATGTTCATGTGTTGGGTGGGGACTTTGCTTGCAATACAACTCACAGTCATGATTGACAGCAAAGAAACACTTCAAGCTGCAGTGCTTCTGATAAACAAAACTCAAACTCTAGTGGTCCTCATACCTAACCCTTGCCTTCTACACACAGCCTTTTGGTTAGACTCAATCTCTGATTCCATGAATGCAGTGAGAGTTTTATTTTCATGAGTCTTCAGGTAAATGACAGCAAATTCTGCTCTGGTATAATAATGCTAAACACAAGAGGAAAAATTTCAAAGACATTTAAAATTATTCTATCTATGTACTGTCTTTCTGTATATGTATGCTTCTCTCTCTCTCTCGTGTGTGTGTGTGTGTGTGTGTGTGTGTGTGTGTGTGTGTATGTGTGTCTGTTTGTATTGGGAACTCAACTCAGGCCCTCTGGAATGACAGCAAATACTCTTAACTGCTCTTAGCCATCTTTCTAGCTCCCAAAGACATTTAAAATTCTAGTGTTTTGTTCATAATTAGTTGTAAAAAACTAACACAATATGTAAAACAACACTATTTATAACTGTCCACTTTACAAAAACCATTTTCCTATCTTTGAAGCTCCCCCTGCCAAAAAAAAGCATAGGTCCCATCATCCCTCATTATTGGTTCCTCAACAAATATTTACTAACTTCTATATCAAGTCCTGTACAAGACAGTTAAAAAAAATTGTATAAGTAAACTCACCTGCTTGCATTCCCTCTTGATCAATGACTGTCGCATTATTACCTTCTTTCTCTCTTCCCCATGTTTCAAGTTAATGCAATTAGGTGTCAAATCTGACTTGGATTGATAGAATTCTTAATTGAAATAAATTCCAGAAATATGATGATTTGAGTTAATATATCCTTTTGAAAGGGTCTACTCTTTATTCTGCCTCATTTCTCCTACTTCTATTCTTCATCCCTCACTCTATCCTGAGCCTATTCTTATTTCCTCACTATGGGATATTATCTTCATCTAACTGAGTCAATTTACAGATTATTTCATTGGCTGTATCACATTACTTCTTGATGTAGTTCATCAGTCATAGCCAGAATGGACCATTCTTGCCTCTTGATGATTTATGATCTTTTATAAAGGTCTATCCTCTGTAGTACTCCTAGTTAGATGTAGAAATAGATCTTAAGTCCTGATGTATCTAACATGCCAATCATTCAGAAATTATAATCATGACAGCTACTTATGCTTTAGACTTGTATATTAGTGCCAGAAAAAAAAATGATAAGAATTGACGTGTTTGGTAGTGAAACCTCTGACTTCTGGGTAAGATGGAGGACTGGAAGCTGTCCCTCTGTAACATACTGAGGAAAAAAGGTGACGATAAGAAATAATAAATTCTGTTTGAGGAAAAAGGAGAGAACTTTGAAAATTCTATAGGAGTGACAGGACAGCTAAATGTAAAGAATCAAAAGGGTGAACTGCTGAAAAGAAAACAAGGCAAGCACAGCTCTAGCTATGAAGATCCCTGGGAGTGGAGTGGGAAGTTCCATCCTAAATGTAAGTCAAATGGCCCCTGTGAAAAGATACCAGCATTTCTATTGACTGTACAAGCCCAAAGATCTCACAAGCCTCAAATCCAATTGTGGTCTTGCTGAGGCAGTTACTTCTCTAGCAAATGGGTCAACAAGGGAGAGGACTAAGTCCAGCATAATTAGCTGTTTATGGGTACCATATTGATAAGGGAGCTCTTGTTAAGATCGAGATACCCAGGAGGCTTGAGAACAGGGTACAGTCATAAATCATGAATGCTGAATTCAACCTACTGCAGACGTGTGATGAAAGACAACCATGTGAGACAGTTGAGGAGAATGAGAAGAGTAAGACAAGAGTAAATTAAAAACGGCAGGCAACAAAAGTTCAGCCTAGGCAGTGATTATGTAGGGAAAGGAAGACTCATCCTCATTGTCTCAGAGCAGACCTCACCAGCTGAGAATAACTGAGTTTGAAAACCCCCAGTTATTGTGCCTATTAACCTCTGAAGCAAGTTGTCTTGTATGAAATATGAGAACTCCAGGGATCCTTTTATAATTACCTCCCCAATATTGGTATTTCAGACATAAACCACCATAACTAATTTTTACCTGAGTTTTAGAAACCTTAACCCAGGTCCTCACATTTATATGTCCAACACTTTACCTATTTATCCATCTCCCTGATGGGAGATGTAAGTCCCATCTGTAACTATGTTTATTGTATTGGTTAATGAATAAAACACTGTTGGCCAATAGGAAAGCAAGATAGGTGAGACTAGGAGACTAGGAGGAAAGAGGAAGTAGTAAGGAGGAATCAGCATGTAGAGACCTGAGAGAGCAGAATGCCAGCCCACTCTCCTGTAAGATGAGACCACATGGAAATGCTTAGATGAATAGAAATGAGTTAATAGTTAAGACAGAGCTAGCTAGTAACTGGCCAACAGCATTATATCAAATACAGAGTCTCTATGTGTTATTGGGGGCTGGCATGGTGGTGCGACAAGACCAGCAGGGAAAAAACCTGCTCGTAACATCTCTCTTGACCCTACCTTAAACAAATTTTAATGTTATGGCACGCTTGATATTAATTTTTCTCATTGTTTATGGTAATTGGTGAAATGTTAGTGGTCTTTAAATAGATTACTATATGTTGCTTGGTTTGTTGTTACTGATGAAATTGTTTTCTTTTCTCTGGGAGAAAATTGTTAGATCAAAGGCAACTTACAGAAGCAAGTATTTAACTGGGGGCTTGCTTAGAATTTCAGAGGGTTAGTCCATTAACATGCTAGCAGGGAACATGGTGGCAAGCATGCAGGCATGATACTAGAGAAGTACCTGAGAACTCCCATCTGATCTGCAAGTTAGAGGCTAGGAGAGTGAGACAAGCCTGGTGTGAACTTTTGAAATTTCAAAGATCACCCCCACTGGCACATCTCTTCTAACAAGGCCACACCTGTGAATCCTTTCCAAACAGTTCAACTAACTGGCAACCAGTTATTCAAATATTTGAGCCTATAGGTATGTAGGATCATTCTTATTCAAACTAGCACATCACTAGCCCTAGGAAGATGCTTAAATAAAACTCAAACCAGTATCCCAAACACCATATGCATTTATTGCAACACAAGAAACATGACAAAGAAAAATATCATGACTACTGCCCCAAAATTATGCTTCATCAACTGCCAAATACAGAAATGCTAAAATGAATTAAGCACCAGATGAAGATCTAAAACTGTACTATCAAAAACAATCAATGGCCTCAAGTAGAATTCAAACCAGCAGATTAATAAACACAGCATTCAAATTTAATCTGAAGGGGGGGGTAAGGAAAATCCAGCAAAATCAAAGAGAAATTCAGCAAGGAACTTGAGATTTGAAAAAAATTTGTAAATTAAAATTTCAGTAAATCAAGTAAAACTATACCAGTGAAAACCATAGCTAACAGACTTGACAGAGCAGAATAAGTATTATTAGAAATGGAAGACAAGGTTGAAGAAATATTGTGTTCAAGCATGACAAAATTAAATAAATGAGTATATTCATAACATCTAAGAACTCTGAGATACGTTAGGAAACCTAAAAATCTTCACATTAAAAAAGTGTTCAAAATTAATATCATAAAATCTTTTTCAATAAAATTATAGCTGAGCAAAGAAAAACCCCAAATCTAGAAAATTAGTCATTCAAATGTGAGGAACATTTAAAACTCCAAGACATGACCAGAGAAGAACCTTTCAAAAAGTCAAACTGTCAAAAATACAAAGAAGATCTCTATTTTAAAAATTGAATGGAGAAAATTCTATCTTTCCTACAAAGGCAAAACCACCAAAATAAAATTCAGATCTCTCATCAACTACTATAGAAGCCCAGAAAGCATGAAACAACGTATTTCAAGCACTAAAAGTAAGTAACTGCCACCAAGGTTGTTATATTCAGCAAAGCTATCTTTTTAAATCGACAGAGAAATCAGACATTTCAAGGCAAGTGTATACTAAGGCAGTTCATGACTTCCAATTCTGCCCTTCAGAGGATTCTTAATGAGTACAGTACACAAAGAAGGAAGAAAGAATATTTCAATCATTAAAGCACAGGAAAGAATAACTTTAAGGTCTAAAACACATGAACAAAAGATGAATGGGAAGGAAGATATTTTGTGGGTAGAACTTATCGTACATCTAAAACAACTTTTGTATACTAATGTGGGAGAAAGTTAGCAAAAATAATGCCCAAACAACCAAAAACAAAATGAAACTACCAAAACATTATAGGAATCAATAATACATAAAATCAAATTTCAATCAATTATTTGATTTGTTCAAAATATTCATATATTTTTAATCAAATATATTGATAAAATATTCCTAAGATCAAATAAAATAAAATTACATGTATTAGAATTGCTGGATGCAGATAAAGTAGTTTTAAGATAAAACAAAGAGTGATTTGACACTAAAAATAATAACCCAAATGATGTATTTCAAGGATGTAGAGAAGTAGGAACAAGCCAAAACCAAATGGAGTCAATGGCAAGAAATAACAATGACCAGGGCAAAAACAACCAGCAAAATGGAGACAGAAAAAAACAGTACATGCAATTGATCAAACAGAGTGTTGATTCTTAAAAAAGAAAAAAGAAAGAAAGAAATAAAAAGAAGTGACCAGCCACTACCTAATCTAAGCAAAATAAAACAAGTTAAAAAAAATAAGATACAGTAAAGGACATATTACATATATTCAAGTATAACACAGGGATTATAAGGAGATGTTAAAAAGTTATATTCCAAAAGTGGAAAAGCTGGATGTTTATAATGCTAAAACACATAGAACTTGCGAGAGTTAAATCAAGAGGACACAGACAATTCCAACATACCCATAGCAAGAAACTAATTAGGGCTGTAATGTTCTTCCTTCAACAAGAACAGATGGATTCAATGATGAGTTATACTAAACCTTAAATATTCCTCAAACTTCCATAAAATACAAAGGGGAGGCAAACAGTTAACTCAATTAAACTCTTCCTATGAAGCTACTATGACTTGGTTATCAAAATGTACTGTGTATTATAAATCCATACATATTTATATGTGAAATTATCATCAGATCTATATCTTTATAATCTAATAAAATTAAATAGAATGCTAAATGTTAAATGTGATGTATGTAGATTGACATTCATTTAAAGACTTCTGCCACTTGATGTGGTGAGCTCCTAGGCAAGATAGAACAATTTTGGGTGGGTGTAGGAAGTGAGTTTTGAATAATTCAATTGACTTTGAGCCATAAACCTATTCATTTATAAGTTCGGAAGAGTACAATGGAGGTGCAGTTTTCTAAGCCAACATTACTTCAAGTTCTCTCATGAAAATCCATTTTCCTATCTACCCAAACAAACATGCAAACAAGCAAACTTGATGAACGCCAAACCTGGGTGGCACAAAGGTCCACATTTCCCAATCACTTACAATCACTTACAGTTATACAGTACGGTATAGCTCTGTAACTTAAGTTCTGGCTTTTGATAGTTACTGAAATTCTTAACCCTATGTCTTAGTATTCATAAATCTGACCTCTGAGCCTAAAATCTTTTCTCAGCAAGTGGACGACCACTGCCTTCTTGATGAAGACTATGTCAAACAACAAATAACAGCCCTGAGTCCAGAGCTCCCTTGAACATGTATGCAAACAGTCCAGCTTGATCTTTTTGATGCAATATGCTAATGTTCTGAGTTTAGAGATATTTTCAAGAATTCTTTTACTAACTATACTGCTTGCCCAATTTGACTGCTGACTTACTAGTGTAAAATCACTGAGGGGCAGGGAGGAGTATGGGGTAGACAGGGAGGAGGGGAGAGAAGGTGACAGACAGACATACAGACAGAGACAGAGACAGAGATGGAAATAATCACTAGAATATGAAGGATTGGTCCGTGCAGAGCCATAATTCACCAATCTGTGAGGACTTAGACCAGGCTGTTCTTGAATTAAAGCAATCTTCCAGCCTTAGCCTCACCAATGCTGAGGTTATCGGAATCCATGACCACACCTGTATTAAATATTTACAAATCTCCAAGGATTTCCATCTCCAGGACAGAGTGTAGTAGTGTTCTCTATAGACTCAGCTTACATCATTGCCCTGCCTGAGCAGGACTCTGGGTTTTTTTTGTTTTTTTGTTTGTTTGTTTTTTCTGTTTTTGTTTTTGTTTGGTTTGGTTTGGTTTGGTTTGTGTGTGTGTGTGCATGTGTGTTGGTGTGTGTGTTGATCTCTGCTCATGACTGGGCATGAAAATAAGCTAATATCAGAAAACAAAATCATCACTCCCATGTTACTGTTTTTCTTCATGCATCTTCAATACTGTGTTTCTACATTGTTAGGTTCTGAGGAACAGCCTCTTGGGATGGAGTCGTGTCTTGCATTTCTACTAGAAGCCAATTGTAGGAAATAGCTAATGAGCCTGCTGTTGTATTAGAGCCTGAGATTTCTGCTGGTGTCAAAGGAGAGCCTGAGCCTTCATGTATATCTTCTGAATGTGGAAAGAAAATTATTGCTTCTGTGTTATCATTATGGTGTCCCATCATAATGCTTACACAAAATAGAACAACTAAGAGAAAGCCAGGACTGTTTCCCTAAGTGGACTCTGAAACTTTACAATATTACCCATCCTATTTCTTTATTACAAGTCCTGGACACCCATTGAAAAGGAAATAAAATATCTATGAGACATGGCAGTGGAAATAGTGGTGTCTGTTTCAGCCCACTGTGGCCACCAGATGTTGCCATTCCTGGTCCTATGAAAAAGAGGGCCTCCTGGTTCCACTGGGATCAATTATATATATATATATATATATATATATATATATATATATATCCTCATAAAATAACTGGCATTCTTCTCACTTATATATGAAGCTTTCTTGTGTTTCTCCTTCAAGGAATTCACTTTTGTTTTAGAGACATATAGTATTACAAAACTAACAAAGGAAATAGAAATTACCTGGAGAAAATAATTAGTGAGTATTGCTATAAACCTTACACATATGGAGAAGTACCTAGTGGTTATCTGAAAGTTATCTCACCTAATGCATTTCACAATCAAAGAGGGATGTCCCCACTTCACAGACAGTTATAGTATACAGCTACCAAATGTGAAAATTCACATTTAAACCAAGGTTCAATCTGCACAACCTCCCCAGTATCTAGTTTTTGCAGTTGACTATGTCTTCACTATGTATTCAAGCTTGGGGGATGTTCACATTTCCAGTAGGGTGATGTAGTTTCCCCATGTCTGATAAGTTAACCCACTGAATATGTCCCTGCTATCATGAGACAAAGCAAATTCAGAAGAAAAAAAAGCTATAAACAATTACAATATTTTTGTTCACAGGAATAATTAGATAAGGAGTTGTGAGGTTCTTTGTTTGTTTTGTTTTTCTTTGTGGCCAAGAATGAACAGAATATCAAAGTCCCAGGGGAAGATGTCAAGGACTCAATATTAAGGCCTTGCTTGGCTTTTAGAGTACATGGCAACAAAAACACCCGATTCAATATTTACCGTGATTTCTTATCTTGCAAACTATTGAAATTTCCCTTGTCCCAGGTCATTTCTGTAGCAGTCACCAGACAATCTGACAAAAAAGCAACTTAGGAAAGAAAGGGTTGATCTTAACTCACACATCTCACAACAGCCTATCATTAAGGGAAAATCAAGGCAGCAACTTGAAGCAGCTAGTCACATCACAGTCAAAGTCATGAATGCACACATGCTATCTTGTGCTTAACACTCTCTCTGCACTTGCCTAATTCAGGATTCCTACTCTGGAAATGATATAATCTTTCTTTAGGCTGGAACTTCTCACATCAGTTGGAATAATCAAGATCGTCACACACAGGCAAGACAGACATGCCTAATATGATGTAGTCAATTCGTCAATGAAACTCTGTTCTGAGATAATTCCAGGATTTGTCATGTGAACACATGAAACTAGCTGTCACATCGAATGACTAGCTTCGGTGTCATAAGTATAAAACGCTAATGTGTTTGAGGATTTTGTCTTCAGTCACTGTTGCTAGGTTGGAAGGTTGTGGAACATTTAGGAAGTAGAGCCTCATTGAAGGAAGTAAATAACTGACTGGTATCGTGTTTCCATTTTCTGTTCACTATATGCTGCCTGATTGCAGATGTGATATTACCAGCCTCCTGCTCTTTTCACCATGATGGACTATTCATCTTAACATTCTAAGCCAAAATAAACTCTCCATAATAACCACAATACTGGGCTTCAACAACAGAACATGTCTCTCCCCTCCTGCCTTCTGTAGGGCCTCAACTGATCATGCCCTGTTTTAACCTTGTCTCTATGATTTAACTGTCAATGACAAACATGAGCATAAGACCACTGAAGTGTATGACAGTTTTGCAAACCTTGTAGTAAATATGAAATATGCAGAGATTGTGATATTCCCAAAGAAAAGTTTACATTTTTTTATTCATGTAAATATTTTTAAAGTCTGGTAAATAGATAGTTATAAACAGTTATAGCTATATAACTTTAAACTATTTGATAATGCTCTAGTCTGTGGTAGGTCAAATAGATTCTTACAACATGTATTTCTTAAAAGAAACAACTAACTAGAATAGGAATATGTAAAATAAAATGGTTTTGTGAACTAGATGAGGTAATGTCTGTGAGTGAGTTTTCAAACTTTCAAGAATGATGTAATACACTAATATTTCTGGAACAAGTGAGAATGTGCAACCCAGTTGGTAGCAAGTCCAGGAGCATTGAATGGAAAACCCTTCCATGTATGTAGCAGTGTGGTAGCCAGGTACAGGCTTATTAAGTTAGTGCTAATGACAAACTAAAGAAGGGACATTTCTAAATGAGGGCCATGCAATGAGGACCTGACTGAGCATTCATGGCTATATGACCCACAAATGCTAAATACTAGAGATGAAGAACTGCTTGCTATGATGGCTGATGTACATGTTTGTCTTTGTTAGATTTGGATCACCCAAAGCTTGACTCTAAGGGCACTTCAAGAAGGGTGTAACTAAGAATGGAAGACCCACTTTGAATGTGGATATCAGTGACCGATTATCTGGGCTCCCAGGATAAATAACATGGTAACACAGAATGCCAGCATCCATTTCCCACTAATTCCCAACTATTGATGTGCCTGTGAGTATCAACAGTTGCCTCACATACCTACCACTGTGACTTTCTATCACTATCACCATGCCTTGCCTACCATGACAGATAGCATCCCTTCAAAGTACCACAATTCCTCCCAAAGGAATTCTCCTGCCTTAAGATGTTACTTCTTATTAAGTAAACAACAATGATAAAACAGATAGTCTACTTGCCACATAATTGCAGACAAAAAGGAGGACACCATAAAGAGGGTATTAGCGATCAAATTGAGTAGAGTGGCATAGCACTTACCTAGCATTTGTTAAGCCTATGTTCAAATCCTACCTGGGGAAGAGAGAAGGTGCAGTTAATTTGGACTCTTGTGTGTTCAATGGTTCATTAGGAGCAGTTGTCCAGTTATTTACAAGGTTATTTATAAGGTTAGATCTGCCTATAGATAATGTATATGCTGTCATATAAAACTAAACTTTAACTATGGATTAGCATACGAAGTTACCTAAAGAGCAGGAGCAAGGAAAAAAAATAAAATTTAAGTAGGAAACACAGGCCTGAATCAGTATGAATCCAGAGACTGTTAACAACATGCCTTTTCAGGTAACTTAAAATTGATGAGGGCAATGTGACAAGTATACAAATAGCTTTTATGTGGAACAAAAGAAAACAAAAGATTCAATGAGCTCAAGAAGTAGGGGTGAGAAATTCATTTCAGTGGGTTGAAAAGTAATCCACAAGTGTTTACAAAAGAAAGCACATATGTTATAATCAGACAGATGTGGCTGAGAAGTGCCCCTTCTTCAAGGAAGAAAAATACTATTTGGAAAAAAAAATATCAAAATTCAGATCTAAGGTAAGGAAGCAGCTTAGTCAGTCTAGAGACATTAAAAAAAAAAAAAAAAAAAAAGATCTGAGAAAGACTCTCTAAGGAGAAAACTTGAAAACCAGGTTCTGAATGTAGTCAAGAGTCTGACAGATATTTTCCTTATATGTCAAGGAGCAGGCATATCATAAGTTCACTTTTTCCCTAAACAATGTATGTTGTTAGCCTTTCTTTACTTCTACTGCAATTCCAACTTAAACACTAGTAACAAAATCTCAGGCAATGATGTAGTAGATACCCAATGGGGCTTATGAAACATAGTAGATCTGAAAAAATTCCTATAGCCTAGTACTTTTACTATACTATTCATGTTGAGGTGCATTTGGACGCACAGTTACTCACTATTGTGTTATAAGTATCCATAGTAACAGAATGTGCAAATCTGTAGTCTTATGTGTGTGAGAGGCTATTCCTCTTGGGTTTGCATGAGTGTTTTCTATGTTTCTACAAAGTTTCCAAGAGAGCATTTCTTAGAGTGTATCTTCATTGTTAAGAAGTGCTCTTGTTAGTCATTGCTTAGGGTAGCTGTTTGGGTTAGAATAAGATTGGACCTAACATTTGAGGACTTGGTCCCTAGGACTACCAAGTGTGTCCTTGTTTAAAGAGGTGTGCCCATTAGATTTGAGGTTTCAAAAAAGATCCATGCTATACTTGGTTAGCTATCTCTGCCTTCTGGGTATGGATCAAGATACAAGCTTTCAGTTGTTGCTCTAGTGACCGACTCCCTACCTACTAGATCTTTTAACCTTTAAACAGTTTATTTTCTAGTTTCCAGCATTGCTGTGTTTCCAGCTTTTTACAGCCCTGAAATATTTTCTCTTTCCATCCTATGCACTTTCTAATGTCTACTTTCAAAGTATTCATTGATTAAATGGAATTTCTTCTTACAGACTGCTCTTTTTAGCTCAACAATGATAAGTATCTTTTGAATGACCCCTTGTTACAACCACAATACCAGAGTGTTTTGTCTACATGTTATTTTTCTTCATAAGTTTTAGGCTGAACCACTGTGATTTTCCTGACTACACATGAATCTTTTACACTCAACACAATGCCTGGCACAAGATCCCCCCCCCTTTTTCTCTCTCTTTCTTTCCCTCTTCCTCTGTGTGTATGTGTCTGTGTTGCATGCAAAACTGTTCTTTCTTTCTTTTTCTTTTTTTCAAAAGGGAGGAACAATGATTTATTTTGTGGCATAGATTCTGAGAATTCAGTGGTTCTACCTTGTCCTCACTGACTTGGGGACTTTTGGTGGTAGTGATGTTGCATGTCTAAGCCTGTATTCAGGGGTTTCTGCTCAGTCACTTCTTAGAGGCCTGGAGCTAAAATAAGAAAACAAAGCAACAGTGGCCCAGTATTACAGCCACCCTCTGTTGACCCGAGTTTTTCCAAGTAGATCTGAGTTATAAATTGTTTATCTCATCCTAGCAGCACAGAACTTTACCATACAGCCTTCTGAGGGGATGGATAAGGTCCAACCCCAACAAAACTAAGTGTTCTTTCACTATGGGATACATAATTTGACATTTTCAATTTGTATCCAAAATAACAGATTTATTGTTTGGGTGAAAAAAATACCCATGGTCAGCCTCTACATTTATTCTGTTTGTGGATACTTTAATTTAATAAAGGAATTCTTTCTTCACATCTCCTATTCTCATTGACTGAGGTGAGTGGGGATGCCCAGGGCTGCTGATAATGATCTGATTCCCATCTTATTTTGTCACAAATCTGAAGTATCATTTTCCAACAGGCTCACAAATATAAAAGATGTCATTTTGATTTCCATCTGTCTGACAGGCATGCTCATGTCTGTCTTGCATTTTGTCAAGAGCCAGTGCCCAACAGCAGCATAAGACGATATGTGGGGCGATTTAAAGCTGGGGTGAAATCTTTCAACTGAAGAAGGTTGGTTTGGCTGCCATGCATCTTTCAGTTTTCTTCCGAGTTCCCAAGAAATCTGGCTGGGCTCAGAACCTAGCAGTGCTCTGACTTTGTCCCGTGTAATTCAGCAATAACCACATGAGTCTCAGTAACATTAAGCACTTGAAAATTTGCATTAAATATAGGCTCTTTTGAGGCTTCTCTTCTGTGGCACTAATTAACTCTGCTTGAACACCTGAGACGACTGTCTGCAGCTACAAGCAGGTTTTCTTTCTTTCTTTCTTTCTTTCTTTCTTTCTTTCTTTCTTTCTTTCTTTCTTTCTTTCTGCCTTCCTTCCTTCCTTCCTTTCCTTCTTCTTCTTTCTTTCTTCCTTTCTTTCTTTCTTCCTTTCTTTCTTTTTAATTTTTATTTTACTTATCCATCACAGTTCCCTCTCCCTGCCTCCCTTCCTCTTTCCTTCTCTACCACCCTCAAATGCCCCCCTCCCACAAACCCTCACTCCACATGTAGGGTGATGCCCTCCAGGAGGGATCACCCCAGGAGGGGTCAAGTCATTTGGAGTAGGGACTAGGACTTCTCTCCTGTCTCTAGGTTAAGGGAGCATCCCTCCATGGGGAATGTGCCCCCAAAGTCCTTTTGTGCACCAGTAATACATCCTGGTTCCACTGTCTCAGGTCCCTTAGACTGCTCAGGCCTTCTAGCTGAGACCCATGTTCAAGGGGGTCTGAGTCAGTCCTATGCTGGATTCCCAGCTATCAGTCTGGGGGCTTATTAGCTCCTCCTCGTTCTAAACAAGCAGATGATATATGAGTGAATAATAATTAATAAATTATAAATAAAATGTAATAGACAATGCACTTAGAATAATGAATATACGAATGATAGATGACATATATGTAAGTTCAACAATTGTGATGCTCAGAATCTAGCTGGATTGAGTGTCCTCTAATGTAGCCTTTCTATCTGTGTAGGAAAACATTTCAGCCTCTGTGAGCAATAATCCAAAAACAGATATAGTAAACCCATGGCTAGATCTTGTAGTAGTTTGAAGGAAAATGGCTCCAAAGGGAGTAGTACTATCAGAAGGTGTGGCCTTGTTGCAGTAGGTGTGGTCTTGTTAGAGAACTTTCTGTCTCTGCGGAGGTAGGCTTTGCAATCTCATATATGTTCAAACCACACCCAGTATCTCAGACCATTTCCTGTTGCCAGTGAGTCAAGGTGTAAAAATCTTCTGCGCTTTGCCTAGAACCATGTCTGCTTCCATGCTGCTTTGCTTTCCACCATGATGATAATGTTCTAAACCTCTGAACTGTAAGTGAGCCATCACAATTAAATGTTTTTCCTTTATAAGAATTGCTGAGGCAAGCCAGGTACTCGGTAGGCATGGGCAGGCAGATATCTGAGTTCAAGGCCACGGTTATCTACAAAGCAAGTTCCCAGACAGAAAAGCCCTGTCTTGAAATTTTTAACAGAGAGAGAGACAGACAGACAGAGACAGAGAGAGACAGAGACAGACAGAGAGAGAGAGAGAGAGAGAGAGAGAGAGAGAGAGAGAGAGAGAGAGAGAGAGAGAGATGCTGTGGTCTGTGGCCATAGTATTTCTTCATAGCAATAAAAACTTTAAGATATATTTAGATCATAGTGATATGGACAAAAACAATATCAAAGGAGAATTTACCGACTACTCAATTATTAAAGAATAGTTGAGCAACAAGAACTTAAACACAGGTAAGCTCCTGCTTTTATCTTGTTTTCTTTTGTGATTTTCAAGGGGTAAGGATTCCCTATGAACAGAACTCTGCATGGGATTTCCATATATTCTATCATAGTATGTGTTGGTCAGTGGTGCTTCATGAGTCTTTCAGGATCTAAGCACAAAGGCACTTGCTTTCTTTTGGGACTCCCAGCACAGATATTTTCCCACTTCCCTTAGTTGTGCTGAAGTTTATATAGCTACAAAGCAAAGCTTGTAATGGATTTTCTTCCCCATCTTGTAGTTTTATGTGCCTTTAAGTAGGCAAAATAGGGGTGGTGTTTTAAGGTTATTTGTTCAAAATGAGGAACTTGTGTCCATGTGCTGGGCATTTGACATTTATACATGAAAGGTTTTGTGTAGTCAGTTGGTAGTAAATACATTTCAGACCCATTTGTATCTATTACCTCTTTAACCTGATCCAAACCTGAGGATACTTCTGACTGGGTATCTCCCTCATTGCAATGTGTGCAATGGAGAAAATGGGAGACAGGACCCATCTCTCAGAGCCAAACTCAGCCCAGAGTTATGCTAATGAGAGCAAACATATATTGTGTCTCTGAAAGAGGAAACAGTGAGTGTTTCTTTGTGCCTGTCCACTTTTTGCTACAACTAATTGGTCCATTGCTTTGCTACGATCTCTCAGAAGATGGATAGTTTTTTTCTTTCCTCACTTTGTAAAAGAACCAAAAATCTATTTTTTCTTTGGTGCCCATTACAACCAGCTCTTCACTAATTTTGCCTATAAATGAGGACTTAAAACATTCTGTTAAGAAGGAAATTTGATTTTTTTCTTTCTTACAGAATTTTGTGCAAGATTTATTTGCTTTCTGTTTCCCCTTAAGAAATGAAGCAATGTTTAGAACTTTGTGCATTTTAAGTCAAAGCTTGCGAAATGAAAGCAAAAAAATATTTTAAATCTTAGCATTTAAGGTCCATATGGTCTCTATTCATAGAAAACAATTAATGCAGAGCTGACAAGCATGCTATAGAAACAGACGTGCCCAGCTTTTGAGAGTGCTGGTAGATTTCTGATGATAGGACTAGCATTGCAACTTAGATGTATTACATCTGGAAAGATGATAGATAGTGAAAAGCTGAGCTGAGTGCTGAAGGTATTCAGGTAGTCTCATTCATTTATAAAGATATGTATGAAATTCTCAAAGAATAAAGTATATATTTTAAGAATGATGGGTATCCACAAATCACAGAGTGAAACAACTAGCATGTAAACCATGAGAAAAATTCTCATACAACCACTCAATCATCACTCTAAAACTGTGGTTGTGTGATGGCTTGCTTTTTGTTTTTTGTATTTTAATAATTTAAAACACAGCAGGTTACAGTTTTCTCCAACAATAATGATTTCCCTTCTATCACCAGGCTAATCCATTCACTTAAAAATATCACATAGCTAAAACTCACCTTAATCTCTGGAAATTAAACTAGACCTAAAATGGCCTGGATTGTTTCCAATGAGAACTGGGCAATCTCATAGTCAAAATTACATCCTAAGGAAGGAAAACTAAGAGCTGAATAAGCTTTACTGCAAAACAATGACTGGTAAACTCTGTACCAGAAACTGCTTAAGGGACTAAGGATGACTACTAGTCAATTATTTTGCCTGGCTGTGTTGTGTTAAATGAACGTGCAGAAACAATGAGTTTCTCTGTAGTGCACTACAGTATGTGAAGCAGGGAAGTGTGAGGCTAGAGGTTATTGTGGTCTTACCAGGCTTAGGTAGGTTTTGACCAAATGGAGGACTGAAAGACAGCATATGCAGACATATCACAGTAGGGACAAAGATATTCATATCTTTTGAAAAAAGATGTTCATCTCTTTTGTTACCTCAAATATGACAATAGTGACTGAACCTCACCTTTCATATAAAGAGGAATTCAACAGAGATGTCAACTGATATCTTTACTTCCTGAAGGTATCTGGGTTCCTATACAATGACTGTCCTAAAACCAAGAAAAAGAAAATGTAGACACACTTCTCCATTGTATGTTACAGGGAATAATACCTGTGTAGGGGAAACAGTCCAATAAACAGTCAGATAAGACATACAATTCTGAAGTATCTTCAAGGTCTTCTGTGAACTTTGATTTCCCTATAGTGATGGGTGAAGGGCATTTTCCAACATGTTGTTATTCAGAAAGTCATCCTTGCATTTTAACCACTTCCTCTTGAATCTAAACTTAGCTAGATCCTTCAAGTTATGTGCTCACTGCTCTTTCCCCCAGCAGACCACCTGAATAATTGGTGCTCTACTATCACATGCCCAGCATAGATCAGTGACACAACCCCCCCTGTTATTTTTATGACTATTCTAATAATGACTAAATTTTTTTTATATTTTTTCCTGTTTTATTTAAATTTGAAACAAGGCTGTTTGACATGTGAATCCCTGTTCTCTCACACTTCCATCCTCCCATATCACCCCCACTAAACTCTATCCCATCCCCTTTCTGGTCCCCAGGGTGGGTGAGGCCTTCCATGGAAAGTCTTCAAAGTCTGAAAAATCATTTGGGGTAGGGCCTAGGCCTTCCCCCATGTGTCTAGACTGAGAAAATACCCCTCTATGTGGGATGGGCTCACAAAGTCCATTCTTATACTAAGGACAAATACTGATCCACTACCAGAGGCCCCATAGCTGCCTAGTCCTCCTAACTAACACTCACATTCAGGGGGTCTGGGTTTCCTATGTGGGTTTCCCAGTTATCAGACGGGGGTTCATGAGTTCAGCTTGTTGAGGTCAGCTGATTCTGCGGGTTTCTCCAGGATAGTCTTGTCCTCTTTGATCATCACTCTTCCCTCTCTATAACTAGATTTCAGGAGTATGGCTAGTGTTTAGCTGTGGGTATCTGTTTCTGCTTCCATAAGCTACTAGATGAAGGCTCTAGGATGGCATACAAGGTAGTTGTCAATCTCATTATCATGGAAGAGCATTAAAGATAGCCTCTCCACTATTGCTTAGATTGTTATTTGGGTTCATCCTTGATAATTTAATACATAAAACATAATTTAATACATAAAAATATTCATGGGGCTAGAGAGATATCAGCAGTGAAGAGCAGTTCTTCTTGATCCAGAAGACCTGAGTTCTGTGCCTAGAACATCTTATAAGTGGTTTTCCCACCAGCCTGTTCCCACTGCAGTATCATCCCCAAATAACACACAGAGATGCTATTTTAGATATAAAGCTGTGGGCCAGTTACTAGCATTTCTTATTAGCTAGCTCTGCCTTAAATTTTAACCAATTTCTATCAGTCTAAGTGTTTCCATGTGGTCTTATTTTACTGGAGAGAGGGTGTGGACCTTCTTCTCCCTCAAGTCTCTAAATGTTGAATCACCTCCTACCTCTCGCTGAACCCTCCTTGTCTTCTAGTCCTGCCTATCTCGGTTTCCTATTGGCCAATAGTGCTTTATTCATTAACCAATATGAGAAAGATATTTACAGAATGACATCTCTCATCAAACACAGAAGTTGGGCAGCTTGCAACTGCCTGTAGTCCCTGTTCCAGGAGATCTGATGCCCACTTCTGTTTTCTGCAAAGACATGACCACACTGGACTCCCAGACACATGTAAATGAAAATCACATTTACAAAGCAATACTCACTTATTATCATTACTCTAGAATTGGGATAGAAGTAAAGGAGGGATTTTGCCAGACAAGTCTCAGCAAGGCTATTTTCCTCAATGGAGACTATGATGACAAATCTACCCCTGAACTCAGTCAGGTTCTTGAGAATCTGATTCTCTTTACTTAATCAGTACCCCTGGCTTAGTTCTTTCCCAACTCCCAGAATTTGCCTAATTTCTTGACCTGTTCCCCTCCATCTAAAGAATGGAGTGAATCTTTCTCCTCTCCCTTTCTAGCCTGTATTTCCTGCCCATATTGCTTCTTTACTCTTTAGTGAGACATCAAGGGTATTTCTCTGTACTTGAGGTCAATGCAAGTAGACCAAACTCACCCATTTAAACTAGGTTAATCTCCCTGTGTGAAGATCTGGAAGCTGAATTTTACCTTCTGACAACTTTCATAGCTCCTTTCCTTACCAGTCTACAAAACCAAAGACTTGAGATGTGGACATTCCCTACTTTGGCAGCTTTTGTGAAAGTCAAACAGTGAAAACATGCACGCTCCTAAATCTTGCCAGAATTACTAAAAAGGGAGGCTTGTAATATGTACAATTTCCCTCCAGGAATATTTCAAGTTTGCAACAGGCTTTGGCAAACTTTAATGAAGATAAGCAAGATACACTTGAAAAGCATCTAGCCTGGAGGTGGGCACAAAGTTAGTTTCAAGACTGTATGAATTTCTTTCCCTTATTCTTACACTTTGCATTCCCAGAGAGAGCACCATGGTGTGACTTTGAAGTTATCAAATTGATCCTACAAGCTGTGCTCACAAGACATCTTCAAGAATGTGATAGCTTGAAGCTCACAAAAGCCTATAACAGATTTAAGTACAGCACTGGGGTACTGTAAATCCTATCAATAATTGAATCAGGAATACCTCCCCACCAAGATCTGACAATTCTTGTGTGTGTGTGTGTGTGTGTGTGTGTGTGTGTGTGTGTGTAAAAATGACAACGGGATATAGTGTTTGGCTTAATAGCCTTAGGAATTAGTAAGGACCAAGGATCACTGACTTATTGCCAAATAATATATCATTACCCTCACATTACCTAGAAATCAAACATACCTGTTGGGTATCTGAAATGCTTGAGACATTGCATTTCTACAGATTTTATAAGTAAAATATTTATTCTTGTATCACTATTATTTTACACACAGTTTTAAAGAGGATTGTTTGAGGATTGAACACAAACCTAAATATGAAATAAATTTATATATGCTCTATGCTCTATGCTTGAAACATACAGACTAAAGATAACCTCAAATAGCACTTATGCTGCCCTTGGGCTCAGATTCTGACTATTTATCAGAAGTCACCTGTGAAGGTTTTCACTTAGGCCTTGCTGCAGACATCAAATTCAGCTTAGCAAATGTAATGAAGCCTCTTTACAGTTTAACCAAACATCACTACTATTCTGGGACCTTGGAGAAGAAAGGATGAGCAGAATAGCTGAAGAAATCCCAATCAAGGAAATGATCAATTCTCATGAAAGATGTTAGTAGTAAAGACATGGGTGTGACTATGTAGAAATAGCCTTCAATCCTCACAGTTGCTTTCTATGCCTATAGCAGCTCTAAATTAACTATTATATTTAAAAATTAAAAAGTAACTACTATAAACATTGATCTCAAAGTCTTATTTTATTATTAAGACTATGAAATAAAATCAAGTTTAAGTTTTTATGGATTGTTTTCACTTTGCTAATTGTCTAGGAGTAGTTTATGGACCTTTTTTTTTTTTTAAGACAGCTGACTATTATGGCATCTTCTTGTAATATCAGCTTTTACAGGCTGAGAATTCACCCTGAGAGGTATACACCAACTTCAATTACACAGCTATCCCTAGGCCAACATGTGATATTGAATGGGACTTTCCATAAAAGGGAGGGCAGGAGACATAAATGTATTTGAAAATTCCCTTTTCTGAGAACATTGAATTGTATTAACAATCAAAACAGATTCAATTAGGTAGCAATTAAAGTCAGAAGTTAGCATAAGAGGTATTTCCATTTATTCGTGCCTTCCTGAATTTGCATTGCTAAGTTGCATTGTGAGTTGCTAAGTAGTCAATGGCTAATTCTGCAGATGAGAAAGTTAAGACTGCCTCACACTCATTCAGTTATACATTACCAAATTATACCAGGGCAAGCATTATATTCCTGTCAAAATCCTATTGCTGGGAAACCTTGCCATTTAATTGATTGAATTCTAGATATACAGAAAATAAACTCAAACTTCCTGTTTTAAATCATTAAAACTATTTTCTTCCCTTTCTGAAGGAAGTAAAAATATGACATATTCCTCCATTAGACTTGTAACCAAAGTACAAATTTTAGAATCTGGATCTCCCCATAACAAAACCAAGACATCATTTCATTCACAAACCACAATACAGATGGATGCTTCTGTCTTTCATAATATAGTCAACATCTTTGTCTTAACATGTAGATACTATACTAAGCCCCTTGATAGGCCCAAGCAGATAAATCGCACACAGGTCATGGAAGGCTTCTTCACAGGCAGGTGTTATGAAGTTTGGATGGATGATGTCCAAAACTTTGAGAAAAGTCTGTTTTTGCTTTAGTCATGGTCTGACTGGGAATGTCTGAAATCTCATGAGGAAAGCGATTCTCCCCAGATTCTGACATGCTCAGCACTTGGATGGTTCACAAAAGATCTGATAAGCATCTAGCCATCTGGGTTCAGGTCCCAGCCAGACTTCTGAAGCTCCTGAGGTGCATTCATCCATGCTCATTATATTGTAAACAAGCGCAGATGAAAGGTACATATAAACTGTTGTAGGAGAATGTCTTGGCACCTATTATCAATTGCAAATTAATGGAGGAATTTCTTTCTCAGGACAAATGTGGACTGTGCTTTTGGTCCAACTATTGTGCTTCAGCCAAGAACCTGACATGATTCCCATTCTTCTCCTTCAGAAAGGAGATTTGAGCCAAGAAACACAGGCCAGGCACCTATCCTTGATTGTCCATGTTTTCCTGGAAGCCAGATTTGAAATCAATTTTCTCTTCTTTACAGTGAATATACAAGAAAGGGCATGTATGGAAGTGAACTTGAGTTCACCTTCCCTCTCAGTCATGGGAGACTATTATCTTGCCTCATTAGTGCTATTAAATTGTAGTCACAAATTCTGTCCCCAAGGCTCTGAAATTATCTATTTACATCCGGGGAGATAATAACAATATCTTGTCAGTAGTTGTAATAGAATACTAGGCACAGATTTGGGACTCCCTGGGAAAATGAAATAGAGCAATGTATTGGGCTATAGACCACAAACACATGGACAGATAGCTCCATATGGGAGCAGTCACTCACTAATACATCTAAGGGTGACTGTCAGTGTCACCCAGAAAAATAAAAAGCTCTTTTCTTCTCATTTTCTTTAGACATGATACATATTTGATTTGATGTCTGTGATCTCCTGTGTTATAATTTTTATAAGCTGCTTGGTGCTAGAAGAAATGTTAATCCTTTCAAAAGAAATCCCCAGCTTGCTTATTCTCCCCAGTGGCCCAAGTGAATAGTAATAAAACATCTGAACAGAATTGCCCCTGTGTTTTGTTCCATAGACCCATCATTCCCAATTACTCTTAAATTTTGACCTTCAAAGTCACAATGCCACATCCAGTGGAGGAGGTGAAAGGAGGTAGGTCTGAGAAAGGCATAGAGATAGAGAGATCAATGTTGTTTCCCCATCGAGACAAGACAAGTAAAGTTGATAGAAAATAATTATAAGCTAGAATAGCATCTATTTCCACATCCCGGAAAATGTCCTTAATGTAGGAATTCAGTCTAGAGGAACAGAAAACATGCAAATGAGTGATCTCCACCTGCTATCCATCCTTACTGGTTCACACAAGTAGGACAACTAACAAACACAAATTCTGCTTCTGAATGGCCTCATTGAAAACAACTGTCAAGATGATCTCCTTTGTGGCTTCTTGGAGAGGAAGTTGGAAGGAAAGCACAGCTTGATGCCCAGATGCAGCTGAAGGTTGAGTAAGGTCATCCACTGGGAAATGAGACAGCTTGTGATGTTAGACATGTGCCTCTGCTTCTCCAGGAGTCACTGGCCTGGACTAGAAACTGACGTTTCTACACACATTTCTCAGAATTATCTGGAATTGTTGTTTAATATAATGATTGCTGGAACCTATTTAACTACAATGGGGATCTGGGGATACTTATTACTTTTTAATTATCTCGTGGTAGTCTCATAGGTATAAAAATTTAAGAATGACTGCCTACAGTGCTGTTTGTTTTGTAGAAATGCATATCTTGTTTGGGAAAATGTTTTCAGTCTACCATTAATGCCTTAACTTGATTGGTTTGTGACCTTCTTGAAGAAATACATTTAACTTCAGCTGATATGGGAGGAGTAAGAAGTCCTAGGACAACTCCAGGTACTCAGTGTTGCAGGGGAAGGCTCAAAGGGAGACTCACAGCACTCCTGAAGTGAGCTGACAAGGAGAAACATCATAAACACAAGGTCAGCAAAGGGAAAGGGCAGGCTCAATAGATAACGCAATTCAAACATAGTCATTTTGTGACAAATGATTTTTCCAATCAAACGTTCTCATACTTCTCACCCCTTTTGCATGTCTCAGTAGCCCAAAGGCCATACATTAGCACTCCGCTTTACATTGGTAGATGTAAGAATTGGGCATTCTAGAGGGCTAGGGATGTATCCTGGTGCTGGACCACTTGCCTAGCATATGGAGGCACTAGGCTTGACCTCCAACAATATACAAAAGAAAAAAAAATGAGAGAGAGACAGAGAGTGAAAGAAAGAAAGAAAGAAAGAAAGAAAGAAAGAAAGAAAGAAAGAAAGAAAGGAAGGAAGGAAGGAAGAAGAAAGACAACAGACATTTTCAATGATTTACCTTTGTCTGCTGCAGCGTCAGGGAAATACATTGCTACAATATCAGGATGCAGCTAAAATTCCAGATTTCATTTTCCCTTCCAAATTCTGTCAGTTCTTTGTAATATCACTGACCAATTTTCATCAGCCAATTTTCACTTCTTTTATGTTTTATGTCCCTCCAAGAAATAGCACTAACATCTCAATTTGAGGCTGTTTAGTCTTTGCATATTTCCATCATAATGATAATGCTAATTATGATGATCATAACAATAATAGCTGCCATTTATTGAGTGATTAAATTGCTAGGCCCAGAATAAGATGTTTTAAAATAAACTACCTAATTTAATTCTCACAACAACTCTGTTTAATGTTTAGTATTATGTGTATCTTATGGATAAAGGAAAAGAAACAGAACAACCAAACTTATTTGGTGTTGCAATTCTTCTAAGGGGTACACCTACTATTGGAGAATTAGCCTGCATAACTTAAAATCCTGTCCTCATGACCACAGTGGTATCTCATTGTGCAGGGTAGTTTTATGTCAGCTTGACATGAGCTAGAGTTATCTAAAAGAGGGAACTTCAATTGAGAACATGCCTCTGTAAGATCCAGCTACAAGACTGAGGGTGGTGGCTTTTGCCTTTAACCCAAGCAATCTGGAGGCAGAGGCAGGCAGATCTCTGATTTCAAGGTCAGCTTGGTCTACACAGCAAATTCTAGGAAATCCAGGGATATAAATAGAAAGCCTATCTAGAAACAAAACAAAAGAGAAGAAACAGAAAATATCTAGCTGTAAGACATTTTCTTAATGAGTGGTTGATGAGGGAACACCCAATGTGGGTAGTGGCATTCCTGGACTGATGGCCCTGGGTTCTATAAGAAAGCAGACTGAGAAAGCCATAAGGAACAGGCAGTAAACAGCATTTCTTTCTGGCCTGTGCATCAGCTCTGGCCTCCAGACTCCTGACCTGCTTGAGTTCCTGTCCTGACTTCTTTCAATGAAGAGCTATCATGTGAAAACTTAAGTTAAATAAACCCTTTCCTCCCCAAGTTGCTTTGGTCATAGTGTTTTGTCACATCAATAGTAGACCTAACTAGGATACTCACCTTTCTTTGTGTCAGATAGATTGTTAGTTTTCCTTCCAGAAGATTATGTAATTGATTCAGTTATATTCATGGAAAGAGTTTTTTTTCTTCCTAATTTGGGCTATAAATATACCAATGGACTGTCTTGGTATTAATGATGTAGTATTAATGATAAAGGAGTATTGTACAATAGGAAATGGAAATAAATTATAATCTAGTAGCAAAGTGTTCCCATTTTACAAGTGAAGATCTACTTCTTACATGTGCATGCATTTTCTGAAGATGAGGGACACAGAATGAAGATAACCAGGTCATTGACTAAGAACTGACAGATGAAAAAAGCAGAGTAGTGAACCACTCCCTGAATGTGGTAAAACCTCCCCTCTTCCTCCGTTCACACAGCATGGACAGAGCTGATTGTTGTTAATTAGGCTGTGAGTATGGGTAGTAGAAGGCATGACAGCAATGCCAACTAGCTATGGACAAAGCCTTTGGCGGGGATTGCTGAGTAGATGTGATGAGAAGGTAATAATGGCAAAACCAGGAGCTGCTCTTTATATGTTTTGTCCCTACTGAGTATATCAGGACAGAGATTAAATATACCTGTCAGCTGGTGTGTAAGAGGTGGGCACTGGGCTAGACAAGGGATGGAGCCAGATAAGCAGTGCATCACAAAGAGATCAAAAGGATTCTCTCCCCGGGAAACTGATCTGTTATTTCTCCAGTCTTGCTTTGGACCACAACACATCTTTGCAAAATGCTGGATAATTCCTGAGTTATCTGTATTAACAGTCCTCTTTAAGTCTGAGTAGCATTACTTTGCTTTTAAATCATAATGAACGGGAAATTATCAAAAGATAGTTTGAATGACAGAATTTATCTTAAAGACAGGTAACTTCTCTCTTTAAAAAAAAAATCATCCCCACCTTTCTTATTCTCTCCAACTGTTAAGTGAATGATAATAAAATATTTGAAACAAGCTGCTCTTCTATGTTGTTCCCCAAACATCAAGAAAGGTGTTCTCGATTTCAGCTAGTCTAATCACCTTCTATCTCTCTTCTTCCCTCTTTCTCCTTTCTTTCACTCCTTCCCAACACCTCTCAATGGATATGTAAAAACAGTTCCTAGATATCAGTGTATTTGCAACTGGATAACTATTCAAATATAGACCTTCAGTTTCATGTTCTCTGATACCCTAAGACACTAAGCTCACTCTACCTTCTGCTGCTGCTGCTAAAACATATTTTCTTTTAAGGAAAGAACTATTGACTTATGAGTATAGGGCTCATGTTGACAAAAGACATGATAGATGTCATTGTCAATGACTAAAGGAATAGTGGCCTTTGAAACAATCATTTTAACTACAACTAAGGATGGCTGGGAACCTGGCTGGAGGACTAATAGCAGTTACTCAATAGTCAGAGCACTCCAGCTTGAGCGGGGTATTTTACAACTAATGTTAATACTCTCAGGGAATATACCGTTGCCTGGAAACAGAATCCCTTCACTGAATTCATTAATATTCATCTGGCATGCTTTTATGAGCTATATTATATGAATTTTCTTCTCTGATCCTAATTAACAGGTAAATATCATCAAATGAAACATTTTCAAGAGTTTAAAGAGCTGAGTTTGAATTTTCAGTTTCTTCCTTGCATTTTCAACTTTCTCATAGCTGGATTTTTTTTTTCTTTGCTGGTTTCTTTTGCTAATTCAAAGAATAAATTTAATTTTAAAACTTAACAAATAAAAAGAGAATGAGACTACCATAAGATATGTTCCTGGAGAAAAGAGGGAGGAGGATAAGGATAATGGTCCTTGATATTCAGTGATCATAGAGGGCAAAATCTACTAATCTGAGATCACTGTAAATATTTATTTTACCTGTAGAGGAACAGGACTAGCATTCTGACTAGAGATAAAGTTGGATTATGACCCTAAATAAATGCATTAGCAGTGTGCATGTATTTTTTGCTAAAATGCTTGCCATGGCACAGAATATATCAGATAGGTAAGACCATGCAAGTAGAAGGTGTTGATAATTCTTAGGCCACTGTATTTGATGGTTATCCTTTGTTATCTTTTGCTTTGAAGTCATTTTTTGGATGCTGTTGAAGGTGCAACTTAGATATGGAAATGTTAGGTTGAGGACCTATAAGCTTGGGACCTGTGAATGTGTGGTTATGTCAAAGTCTTTTGGGGAGGGAGTCCATTGTAATTGAAGTACTTAGAGTAAACTTAATTCAGCATGATGTTCCTTAGAAGAATAGAAGAGATAGAGGCAGGCATGAAGAGGTAGAAAGTTTATATTAGTAGATATCCAGTCCAAGAAATCCAATCAGTATCAATGGCTAGACCCAAAAGTTAGACATATAGACATATATCAGGCTCTCCCCTAAAGACACTGCTCTCTCTCTCTCTCTCTCTCTCTCTCTCTCTCTCTCTCTCTCTCTCTCTCTCTCTCTCTCTCTCATGCTCTCTCTCTCTGTCTCTCTCATGCTCTCTCTCTGTCTCTCTCTATGTGTTCATGTGTGTGCATGTGAATACTTAGGCATTTATGACATGTAGTTGCATTTACCCAAAGATGTTCAAAGAGAGTGTCCAGATCTCCTTGGGCTGAGCTGCTGGACATGGGGACTGGGAGCTGAAGTCAGGTGCACTCGAGGAGCAGGAGGAACTCTTCACAGCTGAGCCATCTCTCCTGCCTCTCTGGGCCCTGTAGAGTTTCTAGCGCCCAGAGACTACAGAGAGAATGGCTCAGCTGAAACTTTGATTTCAGTGTTTTAACTACCACAACTGTGGAAGACTACAATTCTGTATTTTTTTTCTACCCTGCCTATAAAAACTTGTTGTGATATCCATAAAACCAAATACAGGTAGAAAAGTGCATTTCAAATGGCTTAAATATGTACTTTATTAAGACAGAAGCAGTTATATCCTATAGAAGCTTTTTCACAGCAGGGTCTGGGACTAAGATTTCTGATTCAAGAAGAGAAAAATAGATGTTCTGTATACTTTTTAATACTTTTTTGATGAATCTACTAAACAGAAGATATACAAAATTTCTATTCTGAAAAGTACATTTAGGAGGATTTAATCTGTATAAAAATAATCCAGAAGCAATAAAATCAATTAGTAAGCTATAAACAAAACTGTATTGGCTAAAAACTGTTCTTCATTTTATCTCTTGTTGTACAGTAAGATTTTTGGCTGTAGGGATGTTATTTGTCTATTAATTTGCTCATTTGTTTCAAGATTCAATCATAAACCCTCTTTATGAATCACATATGATGCCTAGTGAATGTTCCACTCTTCTTCTCTGTCTTCTTAAATTATGGTTTTGCAAACAGTTAACAGATTTGCCTAAGGATAGAGCACCAAGATAGTCATATTCCAGAGACTTTGACACATTTGGTCCTTTAACTGGAAAACTTTGTCAAGAAAACATGTCTTATTCAACTGTCATATTTTTATTATGCTTGCATTAATTAAATATTCTGGTATTTCAAGAGAATAAACTCTGGATGAAATTGGCAAGGACTCAAAGTTTATGTGTCCTGTTGATTCAACTTGAAATTTGTAACTTTAATGTTTCCCTAATTATTCTCTGTGAACTTCTACTCAGATTGGCTATGGAAATGAAACATCATATATCATCAAAGAAGCTAGAGGTTTTGTATTTCCCTGTGCAGAAAGCTCATACTAATGATCCTAAAATGTACTCAGCTAATCCTCCATTGCTAAATAATTATAAAGTTTTAAAAATAACTTCATAAAAGTTATTACACAGATGCCACATATGAGGTATTTCAAGCAAGACCATACTGTAATAATCCAAGTGAAAAATAAAAATATAGTACAAGTTATGTCATTAATGAATAGTCTGTGAAGATAATCATATATAATCTATTCTTCTTAAATTATTTTCAAAATACAGGGACAATGAAATAATTAATTTTGCCAGACTTTGAGGACATAATCTACAGCAATCATGACAAATGCAGAGTTTCTTTCAAATCTTATTAACTTTGTTATTAATAAAAAGACATTCAATTGCATAATGCATCAGTTTTATTATAAAAGTAACTGTAATGTATAACTATAGAGCAAAAATTATTGAGTAGCATAGTGAATTAGAGTTGATAATATGCATTTCTGGATGTCATTTCTTTTGTGAGTAGTGAGAGAGTCTAGTAGTCAAGAATTACATAGCAACATTTCAGTCAATGAAGGATCTCTATATTATAGTGGTTCCACAGGATTAGAATAGAGATGATATAGTTCTACCATCTAATGATGCTGTATTCATGGTAACAGCGAATATAGTACTCTGCTTGTGTGTTTCTTGTAATGCTGGTGTAAACAAATACCGTATTGCAGTTATGTCATTGCACAGCACATGGTTTATAGCTACTACCTAATACTCAATAAACAACCTCTTATTAGATTATATATTTGCTGTACTCTACTTTACATTGTTATTTTAGAATACACACCGTGTACTTATTTTATTTTACAGATTTACTCTCATATGTTTTCTTCTATTATTCAGGCAGAAGCCTCATATGCCCTATTTACTATACCTCTTGATAGTATCTTCTGAAGACATAATTTTTGATTGACCTCTCCCATTTACACTTGTAAAATGAGAAAAATCACTGGGGAGTATAATCTTTGGAATTTATATCTATTGTTAAGGAATGAATAAATGGCTGTTTCACTTTCTAGTTCCCTGAAGTATTCAAAACCATTTGACTACTGCTTTAGCAAATGTGTTTAGCATCATTCTGGGTCAAATAATGAAAGTCTCCTAGTAAATTACCACCTATTTCTGCTTTCATAATGATGAGTGTGAAAGCATGATATCCACCTCTGAAGCTAAACCATCATAAAAATTATTGGAGAAGTGTCTCTAATCAGGATTTAGGTCTCTGGTCTCTATAGTGTAGATGTTGGACCACTTACGAAATGAACTGTATCATAATACCATGCCTTGTTATTCTAAGCTAAGCTTAACTTGTCCAACCAAATGGGCCATGTTCCTGGCTTGGCTTCAAGTCTCATGATCTACAGAACTATATGTAGATAAAATATATAAAAAGAGTTAGATTTAAATTTCTTCAAGACATTCCAAATATTAACATGAATTTTTATAAAAAATTATGGGGTTTATTGGACCATGGTGGGTCAAGAGTAACAGGCTAAGACATATATAAATTCATTCTTTTGGCATCCAGAAAACATACACGACTACACTGTAAAGAACTGATATTATTAACTGTTCACTTTTCTTAGTTTATATAATGTTTGAGTATCTAAGTTCAAGAACTAAAGAGGGGGAAATCTGAGTTTAAGAGACCATTAGAAAATAATACTTGATATACTCATGGACAAAATTGGCAGATTCAGAGAAAAAAATAAAACAAAAGAAAAATTCCACCTTTGATAGACAGTATGAAAAGTAATTGGCAGTATAACTGAGATAAAAATTACGACAAGAAAATGACTTCAAAGTTTCTCATATAAATAACAAGAATGTAGCGTGTAAGTTTCCGCCAGCCCGCCCGCCGCTGGTCTGGCGTCCTGGCCCCCAATAACATGCAGGAGACTCTATATTTGATACAATCCTGTTGGCCAATTACCATTATTGTTTAAGGACTAGCTCTGCCTTAATTATTAACCCATTTCTACTTATCTAAGTATTTCCACGTGGTCGTCTTATCGGGGAGCTGCGCGGCAGGCGTCCTGCTCCTTCCCCGGGCTACCTCTTGACTCCACCTACTACTTCCTCTTCCTCCTCCTAGTCTCCTAGCCCCACCTATCTAGTTTTCTATTGGCCACAGGGCTTTATTAACAGTATGAGAAACATATATACAGAATCACATCTCCCATCATCTCCTCTTTTCTGTCTAAAAAGAAGGGGTTTAACCTTAACATAGCAAAATATACCATACAACAGTTATCAAATAAGAATCACAGTTAACAATATTTAGTCCATTAACATTTTGTAAGACTTAAAGAAAATATCATCTATCCTATCTTTGTCAGTCTAAAGACCTATATGTAACTTATTTTTAATCCTAACTAAGAAAAACTATAATCATAACTATCTGTCTTCAATTCCTTCAAAGACCATAGAAGGATAATATATAAACTCTAGAAATGACAGAGACAATGCATTGCCTGGTCAGTCACCCGAAGTTCTTCTGTAATGTTCCATCTTCAGCCCATAGGCCATAATGTGTGTCCAGACTCCTCAAAAAGGCAGGAAACTTTTCTGTGTGTCCTGTAGACTATCTGGCTGTCTGGCAGCCTCTTCCATGAAACAGGAATCCTGTAGCAATGTCCATCTTGCATCAGCAGTTACCTTTTTTGTGGGTCCTGCATGTCCAGTTTCTACAACATAAAGTCAAACAGTTCATGCTGCCCTCTTGTCTAGACATTTCTACTCTACCTCTACTTTAGGAATTTACATGTGCATAATTATATTGTTTAGGTGTGTATCCTTGCTTTTCTCAAGGAAGTTTTAATCAGGTTTTTAGCTAAGTTCCTGAGTATTATAGATCATCCTCACCCGTGTTTCCTTTGCCTATGAGATTAGTCAGCAATAGATGCTTAATCTCCAATCACTTCATAGACCTGCAGAACACGGCATTTAAATGTTTTAATATTAGTACTCCGTTGACATGAGACACTGTTGCTCCTGACAGCACCATGCACTTTCCCGAAAGTATGTTGGACACTGTCGTTGCTCCTTCTGGAGTTCACCCTCACTTCGGCCATGGCCTCTTGGGCAAGGAACTGCCCCTACCTTGACAACTGATCTGGACATGCGGTCCTATGTGCTTGCAGGAGACAAACAGAAGACTGCTGAACCTTGCCAAGTCAGGGTAAGACAGCCTTTCTTCCTCCCTGCTTTTGTTGTGATCTGTCAGGTACTCTTGGCCTTAGCCAAAACTGGCTGTACCAACATTGCTCTGAGACCTTGGGTGATTGTCCAGGTAGCTTGCTGTTTCTGTCTTCGAGGCATCTTTTGGAAGTTGCCCATCCGCACTTCCTGTCTATCCTAGTATTGCTATTTTCCTTCTCAGGTCTTGATGAGGTTGTAGATTAAACCATCACAACTATTATTCTCTCTTCATAGTTAGATAGATTAGGTACTAGGCTTAAGCTTTCTAGCTTAGGATAACTCTATTGTAAACTGCGTTATGTCTTCATCCTAGGACTAGATATGTAGGTCGTTTTGTTCTCAATTTTCCTTTTCTTAGAGCACACTTGTTATTCACTGTTTTGTATATTTTTGTATCAAACCCAAATCTTTTCTTTAGACTAAAAGGGGAATTGTAGCGAGATATTCACCTTGTCTGCACCTGTGGCTTAGGCCATGCCCATTGGGGCAGAGACAGGGCCGGATGGGAGCGGAGAGAAAAGGTTGGGAGAGGGTCGGGCCGCCCCTTTTGGGTGGTGGACGCTGGAAGGCTCAGGATCTGCTGGAACCCGCCGCGTGCATCTGCCTATGTTGTGAGTTATTTCTCCCTTAATAAACTTCTGTTCGGCCTAATTGTTTATCCTGATTCTTATTAAATCACAATATCTGATAAGTAGAAATGGGTTAATAATTAAGACGGAGCTAGCCCATAAACAATAATGGTAACTGGCCAACAGGATTGTATCAAATACAGAGTCTCTGAGTGTTATTTGGGGCTGGCGCAGCTGTGGGCCCACGTGGCGGCAGGACCAGGAGGCCGGCGGGGAGACCTGCTGCAACACAAGAATGTTGGTATTTGTAGAAAATTGGGATTTAAATCTAAAACTAAGTTTGCACAGAGATGATTGTCTGTCTGATAGTACTTGCTCTCTAAGCTGAGGCTTCTCTTGCTGTTATCTATATAGAGACAAGCCTTTCTATCCTTTTCCATCACCAACTTAACAGAAAAGAAAGAGGAAAGTCGAAAACTAAACAATGGCTTTGTATACCCAGAATGTGGCAGTGGTATCTTTCTGCTCATATTCCATTTAATTACAAGGTCCTTATCAACGTGTGGGACACTGAAATGTACTTTACTGTCGATCGGCTAAGCTATGAATTGTCTCATTCTACCCTTTGTTGCTGTGAAATGCACCACCGAGTAATGCATTTTAAAAGATAATTCTGCATGTCACATGAGGATAGTGCAAACAAAGGGGGTTATGCAGCCAGTTCATTATTGTTTATAAGTTTGGAGAAACATAAACAGACTGAAATTTCTAAGAAAAACAAAACAAGACATTGTGGCACTGTGTAGTGGAAGTCCTTTATTTAGGTTGGTTGGGCAATATGTCCTCAGTGATCCAAGATTTTCATGCTCAAGTTAAATATCTGTTAAATTCTGCTTTAATTTTCATTTACTAACATCATGGTCTCAGGTCCCTCATAATAGAAGGTCTCTTGGGCTCATCTAAAGTAGGCAATTTGCTGCATGATTTCTTATGTGGCTTAGTTCACTGAGTTTAAGAACTTCTCTTCTGTGCTTATTTCCTTGGAATTATGACCCTCTAATCTCTGAGTGCCAACCATCTCATACAACAGCTTAGAGTGAATAGCTTTAAACCCCTGGAAAGACTGTGTCTATGTCCCTGATCAGCAGCAAAAAAATTAACTAAAAATAGATGCTTAGACATCATCACAACTTAAAATCAAGGATTCAAAGTCTCAAAGGGAAAATTGAGGAACATGGTAAGAGAAAGAAATATTTCATTCAGGGGTGTGATTGAAGTTT
Source organism: Cricetiscus sungorus (assembly GCA_030556225.1). Taxonomy (NCBI): domain Eukaryota; kingdom Metazoa; phylum Chordata; class Mammalia; order Rodentia; family Cricetidae; genus Cricetiscus; species Cricetiscus sungorus. The sequence goes on from JANBXA010000007.1 coordinate 42,803,927, forward strand.
CATGACAGCTGAGAATAAAGATGTCAAGTATAGTTAACATTGCTTAACATTATGGTGAAGGTTGCTACAATACAGTCACTATCCCTGTATATGGAGGCAATTCAAATAAGAATATTAAAATGCCCATTAATCATGCTTAAGGCTTGCATGTATATAGCCTTCCCCTTCCCATGGTACTTCCTTGGACTACCACAGACAATACTGTAAACAAAATAAACAAACACACACACACACACACACACACACACACACACACACACTAACCAAACAAACAAAAAACGAACAGTAAAAACATTTTGTTTTCCCGATTTTGCCCTTTGGGCTGGAACTTCAGGAACATCACAACCTGAAAGACATGGTTATTTTAAAGACACATAAGCCTGACTCTACCTTGAGAAGGCCACATTGTGGCATAGGTACATTTATCCTTTCCTGGAGAACCTCTTTGTATTAAATACTAAGCTTAATTTTATATTAAAATATGTATGATACACACTGAAAAGAGAAATATCTACACTTGGTTGCCTGAATATCTGAATTAGTTTGGCAAGTGTTGACATTCCATTTCACTTTGGTCTGGGCAAATTTCACAAAAGTCAGAAACACATGGTAATCTCTTAGCAGAAGATAGATGTAGTGATTAATCACACACACACACACACACACACACACACACACACACACACACACACACACACAAAGCCACAGGTAAAAAATGGAGTTACAGGTAAAGAATGAAGTTAAGTATATAGTTACTGAGTCAGGCATTTGCCAGTTCAAATACACATCACTCCTTCAGTGTGCTGTAAGGGATGAGAATTGACAAGCATGTCTCTTCAAATTTCTGTATTATCTGCTTATTTCCTGAGAAATCACAAGACAGGTATTTGTTTGCATCTTATGTGTCTCTGAAAACCCTCATGATTAACTCTTAGCCTTCAGGTCATAGTACTACTAGGAGGTGATTTAAACTTTAGGATTCAGAGCCTATTAGAAGCCAATTAAGTCATCAGGAGGAGTACCATTGAAGGTGCTATTTGACCCTGACTCTCCATTCTGGCCACTATAAGATAAATAGTCTTGCTGTATCAAATGCTCCTTTTCATGATGTCCTGTTTAACCACAGGCCCAAAGTCACTGGGCAACTGACCAAGGACAAAACCTATAAGGCTCTGCATCATAATAAATAGTTCTTTTTCATAATATGCTTCTCTTATCCCTCTTATCACAGTGGTGGAAAACTATTGAGCACAGCAGGAGTAGGGGAGGTTCTTCCTGTTTCTGGATATAGCAGTAGGGAGATTGAGGCAATGGGTATGAGGGATGGAGACATGGCTTTCTACACTAGTGGGCAGGAAGAACCTGCTTTCTTTTTGCATGTTCTGGTCTTTATCAAGGTGTCATTGCTTCTGTGCAAGTAGCTATAGATGCATAGCTTGTAGCACATTAACAGTACAAGCAACTACATTCTTCTGGTCTACCCTGTGCAGTGGCAGATCCTCATCGTTGAAAGTATCACTATCATGTCTTTTCTTCTATAACCACTGTCTTATTTGAGGTTGAAATGCTCATGGTTGACAGAATAGGAAGGATTATAAATCATAGTCTATAGCCTAAAACTCTATGGGGACATAGGAGTACTTCAGGTAGAACCATAGGATGACAAAGGGAGAATCAGACCCTCCCCAGGGACAAGATTCTGGTGAAACAAAAACAGCTCACACAAGGGACAATTCATGTGAGAATACTGATATTTTTCCATAAAGTAAGTACAAAATTATACTTGTACAGTTAGTAAAAAAAATATTTTGATAAGCACATTTAAACATGCTATAAAATAAAAAAATTATCCTGGATTCATATGTTATGTAGATGATACACAACCCATTAATTGTCATGAAGCTTCACTAGCCTTTTAAACAACATATGTACAATATTTTCATACTGTGAAAATACGTTTATTAGATCACATCCATTTTTCATTACAGCTTAGTAACACTAATATTAAGAGTCAAGTGAGGTCAATGATGACTGCAAGCATTTTTTGAGTGTTGGCAGAGCTACTGAAGGGCAAAAACTTCTCATAGAAATTTGTACAATTCAGATATGACATCATTCACATTTTATAGATGCAGAACCTAAGGCTGAAAGAAGTTAAATCATTTCTTGAAGTCTTTGAATTAGTAACTCTAAAGCCAGTAGTCCAATACACATTATTTTATCCCAAGCTAGTAGTCATAAGATACTGCGTGTGTACTGAAACCTCTCAATCCATGTCAAACCCTTAAGGAATAGCTTATCTTAATTACCTTACAATTAACAACCTGATGGAAATGTTTGGCTGAGCTCAGATCATAACATTCATCCAAGAATAGCACAACTCAGCTGAGGTGACCAACTTGGGCTTGGATTCCCTAATTTGATCCTACACTGAGCATGAAAGTTACGGTGGTTTGAGTAAAAAAGGCCGTCATCAGCTCACATGTTTGAATAATTGGTCTGTTGGCAGAACTGTTTGGGAAGGATTAGGAGGCAAGGTCTTGTTGGAGGGGGTGTGTCACTGAGGTGAGTTTACGATTTTCAAAAACCCATCCTCCTCTCTCTCTCTCTCTCTCTCTCTCTCTCTCTCTCTCCTGTGTGTGTGTGTGTGTGTGTGTGTGTGTGTCCATGTCCTCCTTTGGTCAGGTGTAAGATCCCATACAAAGAATCCTTGTACCTCCTCTTATTATTGGGGAGAAATTCCAGGTGGCAGGACACATAACTTACCTTGCTTAAAAAGGAAGAAAAAGATGTATCAGTCCTTCCAACTTAATTGTTCCAGGGTCAAGGTTGGTCATGCTTTGGTAATATTTTAGTAATTTCTTTTTTTTTATGAAATGACAATTGTCAATTCATCCATTTTGTTTAGACAAATAAATTACAGTTGTGATTAATATCTTCTTTTGAATTATCTAGATAGACCTGTAGTTTATAGCCATAGTGATAAATCAAAACAAGACAAATTCCTAGGCCTCATTTATAGAAATTATAATTTCATTAGTCTGGTCAAAAAGAACCTTGTCACTTTGTTTAAAAATCTCAGGTGATTCTCAAGTTTCAAGTAATAGAAAGGCACTGTCTTACCCCTCTTTGCATTGACTACATGTGGGACCCTGGTGGTCATATGTTCTTAGGAGGACATTGATGCAGTGTCATGTCTATCTGTTTGCTGTCATGCTCTCTGCCTTGACAGTCATGGTCTCAGCCACTGAAACTGTATCCCAAAATAAACTTCTATAATTTGACTTGTTCATGAGTTTGCTTTTGTCATGGCACTAGAAAGGTAACTAAAACAGCAGTGCACAATGTACCATAGAAGAGCATTTGAGTCATAACCACCCTCCCTGGGGAAGAAGTAGAGGCAAATTATAAAGGTTAGACAATGTACTCACCTTCTACATTGTTGTAAGTCAAGTTCATCATTTAACATAAGGATGACAATAACTAAAATTATAAATAAATTACAGAAATAAAATCATGAAAAACAAAAACACTTGGAAGTCTGAGAAACAAAGTGGCTCTCTCTCCACATCCCTGAAAATGCATTCTCCTCTTGCAGCCTTAGAAAGCTACCTATCTCCCTTGGCACTTCCTCTGGAAGTACTTTGTGATATGATGGATAGAGGATGCCACATAAAAATAAATTGGATGGTAGTCTCTCTTATTTTCTATGATTCCTTGATCTTCCTACAGAGTTATTAATAAACATTTGAATTATTTACAGTAATCTACAAAGGCATTTTAATAGTGTGTATGGTACAGGGAAAAGAGTGAAAAATGCCTTTGTTTCATTTTGACGGGGCCTGTGAACCATGACGCAAATGATTGCTTGCCTCATTTGTAATTATTCATTGTAAAGATCTTCATTCAGCAGCAGAAATTTTCTGGCTCTTGGTCCTAGTGATTATAGGAGCCTGGGAGTTCGTTTGCTGAAATCTCACTTGAGTACAAACTGTACTGCACACCAAGTTGAGGAGATAAACTTTAGAGAACAGATGCACACATTGCTATTATTGCCAGTTGTTAGAACAGCTAGTCCCAGAGAGAAATAAAACATTTAGATTTTCCTCTTATATTTTTTTATTTAGCCTTTCTCAGACACACTCTTTCTTTCTCATGTGTGTATGTGTGTGTGTGTGTGTTCATGTGTCTGTGTGTGCTCATGTGTGTGCATATGCATGTAGAAATCAGAGACAACTTGTAAGAGTTGGTTCTCTTCTTTCATTGAGTATGTCCTGGGGATTGAACTCAGGATATCAGAATGGCAGAAAGTGCCTTCATCCACTAAATCATCTCACCACCCCAGATTTTATTTCTTTTCTAATTGGAGAAAGATATGAAGTAGTTGCTCAGATAGTGTCACTGGTTCTTGTGTCCAATTGTATTTTAACAATGAGGACACGAGTTGATGGCCATCAACTTTTTATTGTGGTTGTGCTAGATCTTTGTGTATTTTGTATGTATAAAATTGTAACCAAGAACCATCAGGTAGGGAACCTGCATAGGACAAGCTTAGATCTTCTGCATATGAGTGACAGTTGTATGCTTGCTCTACCTGTGGGGCTCCTGGAAGTGAGATTGGGGCCTGTCTCTAACACTTTGGCTGCCTTTTGGGGACCCGTTTCTAATGTTCGGTTGCCTTCCCTAGCCTTAATACAAGGAAAGGAGTTTGTCCTACCTCAACTTGATGTGCCATGTTTTGTTGGCACATATGGGAGCCTGCTCCTTTCTGAAGAGAGGTGGAGGCAGGTGGACTGGATATGGGGAGCAGAGGAAAGGTGGGGTGGGAGGGAATGGGAGGAGGGAACAGTTTTTAAAAAGAAAAAAAAAGAATGTAGCCAGGAGTGATTTTGAAGATTATCTGACTAACGTAGATATCTTTAAGCAAATGTTAAGTTTCTAGCCTTGGCTAACATCTGTGCTCTTGCTTATTTTGCTTATCAACTAATTTCCATTCTGTCCCATTTATTTATTTGTTTACTTTTTCTCTTGTACTCACTTGCCTGTCATCCCAGGAGGTTTCCTTTGAGTATGTCATTTTTCATTTTATATTTTAGCTTACAATTTCTCCAAGAAGCTGAGATCCTTTCTGTCCTCAATGTCCTCCTAAGAACATATGACCACCAGGGTCCCACATGTAGTCAATGCAAAGAGGGGTAAGACAGTGCCTTTCTATTACTTGAAACTTGAGAATCACCTGAGATTTTTAAACAAAGTGACAAGGTTCTTTTTGACCAGACTAATGAAATTATAATTTCTATAAATGAGGCCTAGGAATTTGTCTTGTTTTGATTTATCACTATGGCTATAAACTACCGGTCTATCTAGATAATTCAAAAGAAGATATTAATCACAACTGTAATTTATTTGTCTAAACAAAATGGATGAATTGACAATTGTCATTTCATAAAAAAAAAAGAAATTACTAAAATATTACCAAAGCATGACCAACCTTGACCCTGGAACAATTAAGTTGGAAGGACTGATACATCTTTTTCTTCCTTTTTAAGCAAGGTAAGTTATGTGTCCTGCCACCTGGAATTTCTCCCCAATAATAAGAGGAGGTACAAGGATTCTTTGTATGGATTTGTATTGCGGTTTACTAAGGATCAGGATAAATATTTAGGCCAAATAGATGTTTATTCGGGGAGAAAGAACTCACAACATAGGCAGATAAACATCAGCAGGTTCCACAGGATCCTCTCCTCTCCACATCCCGCCAGCTCAGCCTTTTCCCCCAGGTCACATCTGGACCTGTCTCCACCCCCCAATGGGCGTGGTCTAAGCCACAGGTGTGGACAAGGTGAATATCTCAGTAAAGATTTGAGAGTCAGGAGGAGAGGTAGAGATGGGGAAGAGAGGAGAGATGAGGATGTATGGGATACATATGAATGTGCACTTGAGAGAGAGCATGCATAAGAAAAGTACTTATCTAAATCAAGATGGTACTGTAGGCCCATCAACATGGGGGGACACTGAAAAAAACATGGCTATTGGGAGTTGTAAGGTGTGCTGATTGTCTTAATCAACTGCCATGATTTATGGTCACATGTTGTATGAGTGTGGGGGAGGAGGGAATGGAGAATTGGCAGGGAGCAAGTGGGAAACAGAAGGAGGAGAGAAAAGCAGAGAGGGAAAGACTGAGAGGCTACAATGAGGCTCTTCTGCCATAAGTTTCATTCTTTCACAGGATGTTTTATTCTGAGCAGATACTGTTGTGTGGGATCCTCTTGTTATGGGCTGAAGCATCTGAAATAACAATTTTGTAGCATTCAAATGTGCTATTAAATGTTTCCACTAGAGATGAACAAAGGAGACATAAAAAAGCAGCTTACTTGAGAAATCACAGCCAAGGGCACAAGCCTGGGAAATGAAGACTCACTGAAGTGGTGCAGAAAGGCTCAGTAGAGAGGTAAGGGACCCAATTGTACATCATCAGTTGCAAGGTTACACACACCCAAGGGACTCTGTGGAAACCTACGTGAAACCTGGAGGACTTCTGGTGCCACTCGCACTTGGCCTTTGATGTTTTTAGTTGAAATTGACAATGTTGCTTCACATCCTTAAGTACAATTAGAAAAGAACCCTAAGGGGGGTATGTAGCAATGTATTTAGGCTGCTCCTTTGTTTTCATCAGGATTTTATATTTTCCTTTATAATTAATGTTTACTTATTTATTTTAGTAATCTACCTCCTACTGCAAACAAGTCCTCATGCTCTGCCTACACATGCTCAGGTAAAATCACATGGCCCATCTCACTTGGGCAGTATGAATAAAAGCAACTGAGTATAAAGAAGCGGTATTCATTTTAATTAGAAAAGAGCATTCAGCGGCTTACAATATGTAACACAAAGGGATAAAAAATATGGAACATGCTATATCTGTTCCTTTCCCAAAGGCTTCTGGGATACTTACTGTATCTTTACCCTTGAGCTGCATTCTATAATTATGATTCAATAAAATTCTTATAATATGCTGATGGGAAAGAAACATTACTTGTTATATATAGATTTTAAAAAGAACCCAAGGCATTACTATTCATACTATAAAACTCATGTGTTTTCAATTACGTTAAGTTTTGATGAGCATCTATGATGTGCTAAGTACATTTTACATTACACATGCTTTCTTAATTAATTATGTAAAATTGTCTGTAAGAATAACCAGCTCATTGATGAGGGAAATGAGGTACAGATAGAATAAATAACTTCACAGTCATTGAACAGCAATTAAATCTAAGACTGTCTGACCTCAAATCCCATGCTCTTTGCATCAACATTTGTCCAATTGGATGTCAGAGGAAGGAAATAGGTAGAAGACAGGAGAAGGGGGCTGAAGAGACCTAAAATATCCTAAGAATGCAAAGTGACACATTTACACTTCTATTACGCCCTTCCCTGTGGTGTCCCTGAACATCATTCTGAAATCACACGTAGCTCTTATTCGGAGAGTGGACATGGTAATGAATTCATGTGAAACTTGGCCTCCAATTATTGACATCAATACAAATGAAGACTGGGTATGACCCAGAATCTTTGCAGAAAAAGTAATAGGAAAGACACTGCCTTGCCTTTTACCATTTTTACCTATACATATTTTAAATATTCTAGTGAACTGATGAACACACACAGCTTTTGAAATGCAAAGAATATGCCATTCAAATGAATGGGAGCTTCAAATCAGCCATTCTTCGATTTGTCTATGGACTGATGTTGGGCTTCAATGTTTTCTTTACCAGTCATGTATGTGAAAGAAATTGATAACATAGAAAAGCAGAGACATGTGTGAGTAAGGCCTTATTTGAGCTCAGATCCTTAAGGTTTTAGATAAGACCTTGCTGTATATAAAAATTAAAATGACAATGTCTATCTTCAATGACACATGGCTATAATATCTAGTGTAAATAAAGCAGTTCCAATCATTATTGGTCTTAAGAAAGGAAGAACAGCCTGGATCAATTGTCATCAGAGAGGCCTCATCCAGCAACTGATGGAGGCAGATGCAGAGACACACATTCAAACATTCTTGCAGAGTTCAAGAATCCTACAGAGGAGAAAAAAAAGTGTAGTAGCCAGAGAAGTCAAGGACACCATGGAAAGACAACTAACCTGGTCTCATAGGGGCAGGCAGAGACTGAACCTACCACCAGGGAGAATGACCTAGGATCTCTTCATATGCTACAGTTGTAAAACTTGGTCCTCTTTTAAGAGTTTTAGCAGGGATGTCTCTGACTCTTTTTCAGGTTATTAGGACCCTATTCCTCATACTGGGTTGCCTTGCCCAGCCTTAATACATAGGGAAGTGCTTAGTCTTATTGCAAGTTGATATGCCATGTATTATTGATATTCATAGGAGATATGGTCTTTCCTGAATGGAGAAAGGAAGAGGTTGGGGAGGGTGGGAGGGAGGGAGGAATGATGATGGGAAGGTACTGGGAAAAGTGGATGTGTAGGGGAGGCTGCTGCTAAATTGTAAAATAAATAGATGATTAAAAATGACATTAATTTCAATAAAAAAGGAAGAAGAGTATGCTTGTGCTACAGAGAGAATGTGTATAAAGCATTCTAGAAATAAAAGATTCTTAAATGTAACTTGGAGGGTGGAAAGCTGTATTATTGAGCCACAAGAACAATTTTAAGCAACAAACAAGAGAAAACTGGAGACAAATTTATATAATAGGATTAAGAGAAATTTTAAGAGGTGACATCATTTTATATCATCTATGAAGGATAAACTGAATTTTAATAACTAGCCATAAAAGGGGAAAGGAGGAATTATATTTATGTAGTTAGTAATGTGTTCTTCATAAGTAATATTTGCTGGTGACTTTCTATGGATCCTGACTTGTGCTGGTGGCTGGACGGTTGTCACATTTTCAGAAGGCCATATGTCTTCAAAAGTAAAACAAGAAAAAAACCCGGGGAAAAGAAATAAATGGATGAATTTGGTAGAATGAAAAGATGAGAGGGTGATGAGTTGACAAAACAGGATTAGAAGAATAGGAGCCAGAATAAATTATAATAGAGTATTGTTTCTAAAGTTGTATGATTTTCTTGGGATGCTCTGTGGAAGCTATCAGTTACTATTGTTATAATCAATTGTTTTGAACTGTGTGTTTGAGTTTATCCAAAAGCAAGGTATTCTTGGCAAGGAAATGACATTCTTAGTGCTATTCTTGGATGGAACACAAACTTCCTAATATGCTCCAAAGAACTCTGGTATAATGGGGTTCCTCAAACACAAATCCCAGAAATGCATGCATAAAAAAAGTTCACTTCAGGACATTCTTAACCTAGTTAGATCAAATAAAACAAGGAACTTAGAGGCAGCTGATGTGAGTAAGCCACAACTTGCTTTCAAACAAGTTTTTTTTTCTTTTGCAACTACAAAATATGTCCAAAATCCCAAACACAAGTGTCTTTTGAACTTCATTTATGAATTTTTATTTACTTCTTAAATTTATTCTTCTCTCATATACTGCATCATGACCATAGTTTCCCCTCCCTTCTTTCCTCATAAACCCTCCCCCAACATTCCCTCTAACTACTCTTCCTCCTTTCCCTTCAGAAAAGGGCAGGCCTCCCAGGAATATCAACCAAACATGGCAAATCAAGCTATAATAACTAGGCATATGCCCTCCTATTAAGGCTGGACAAGGCAACACATTAGGAGAAAAATGGTATAAAAAGTATGCGAAAGAGTCAGAGACAGCCCTTGTCCCACAGTTAGTAATCCACAGGAAAAACACGCCGAATAATTATACCCTATGCAGAGGACAAGGTTGGAAATGTACAGGTGCGCTGATTGTTAGTTAAGTCTCTGTGAACCCTTAGGCCCTGGTTAGTTGATTGTGGGAATTTCCTTGAACCCACTGGCTCCCACAATCCATTCTTGCCCTCCTGTTTAGGATTCCCTGAGCTCTGCCTAATGTTTGGTTGTGGGTCTCTGTATCTGCTTCCATCAGTTACTGTGTAAAGCCTCTCTGTTAATGATTACATTAGGTTCCAGTCTAGGATTAGCAGAGGATCATTAGGAATAATTTAATAAACTTTTTTACATTTCAACAATTGTGTTTGGTTCTATATGTATATATGTACATGTGTATGTATATGTATGTATGTATGTATGTATACATATATTATTTTTAATTCATTTTACATACCAACCACAGTTCTCCCTCCCTCCCCTCCTCGCTCTCTCCTTTACTGCCCCCAACTCACTCCTATACACTCCTCAAAAAGAGAAAGGCCTCCAATGGGAAGTTAACAAAGCCTGGCACATTCAGTTGAGGCAGGACCAAGCACCTCCTGACCCCCTCCTCCCAGTTCCTGCATCAAGGCTGAGCAAGGCATTCCACCATATGGAACAGGTTTCAAAAAGCCATCTTACACATTAAGGATAGATTCTGGTCCCATTGCCAGGACTTCCATAAAAAGACCTGGCTACAAAACTGGACTGCCATAGCTCAGCATTGTGCTTGCATGTGGATTTCTGCATCTGCTTCCATCAGTTACTGGATGAAAGTTCTATGATGAAAGTTAGGGTAGACACCAATCTGATTATAGGACAGTCCAGTTTAGGCATCCTCTCCACTATTGTTAGGAGTCTTAGCAGGGGTCATCCTTGTGGATTCCTGGGAATTTCCCTAGCATCGGGTCTCTCCTAGCCCTGTAATAGTTCCCTCTATGGAGATATTTCTTTCCTTGCTCAACCACCTCATTCCTCCACAAACTGGACCATCTTATTCCCTCATGTTCTCATACCCCATCCCCACCTCTTACTCCCCCCCCACACACATATCCCCAGTTCACCCAGGAAATGTCATCTTTTCCCTTTCCCAGGGCAATACATTTGCCCCTCTTAGGGTCTTCCTTGTTACCTAGCATCTCTGGAGCAGTGCAGTGTGATCTGGGTTTCCTTTGTTTTATAAGTAGTATCCACTTATGAGTGAGTATATATGGTGTTAGTCTTTCTTGGTCTTGGTTACCTCACCCAGAATGATTTTTTTTTATAGTCCATCCATTTGCCACCAAATTTCATGCTGTCATTTCTTTTTTTTACAGCTGAATAATATTCCATTGTATAAAAGTACCATATTTTTTTTATCTATTCTTCTATTGAGGGATATCCAGGTTGTTTCCAGGTGCTGGCTTTTACAAATAATGCTGCTATGAACATAGTTGAGCAAGATTCCTTGTGGTATGATTCAGCATCCTTTGGGTATATGCCCAAGAGTGATATTGCCAGATCTTGAGGTAAATTTATTCCCAATTTTGTGAGAAAATGACATACTGATTTCTAAAGTTTGCCTCTCACTAGCAAAAGTATTCCCTTTACTCTGAATCTTCTCCAACATAGGATGTAATCAGAGTTTTTGTTTTGTTTTGTTTTTGTTTTTTTGTTTGTTTTTTGTTTTTTTTATCTTGGCCATTCTGACTGGTGTAAGTAAGATCATATCTCAGAGTTGTTTTGATTTGCATGTCTCTGATGACAAAAGATATTGAGTAATTCCTTAAATGTCTTTAGGCCTCTTGAGATTCTTCTGTTGATAATTCTCTGTTTAGACCTTTACCATTTTAATAGGATTATTTGTTATTTTGATATCTAGTTTTTTGAGTTCTTTATATATTCTGGAGGTCAACCCTCTGTCCAATGTGCGGTTGGTAAAAATCTTTCCCATTCTGTAGGCTATCATTTTTTCTTGTTGACCATGTAAGTCCTGTGCTTATCAATTTTAGGAAGTTTATCAGTTTTAGGAGGTCCCATTTATTGATTGTTACTCTCAGTGTCTGTGCTGCTGGTATTATATTTAGGAAATGGTCTCCTGTGCCAATGCACTCAAGACTTCCTCCCAAGTTATCTTCTATCATGTTTAATGTACCTGGATTATTTTAATAAACTATACATTTTGCCCCTCTCCCTTGCCCTCCTCTCCACTCCACCTCCACACTCCCCCCACCCTGATAATTCCAATTTACTCAGGAGATATTGTCTTTTTCTCCTTGAAAGGCAGATCCATGCATATCTCTCTTAAGATACTCTTTGTTACCTAGGTTCTCTGGGGTTGTGACCTGTAGTATGGTTGTCCTTTGCTTTATGTCTAATACCCACTTATGAGTGAGGAGTGAGTATGTAACATGTTTGTCTTTCTGGATCTGGGTTACCTCATTCAGCGTAGCTTTCTCTATTTCTGCCCATTTACTTGCAAATTTCAAGGTGTCATTCTTTTTGTTACCACTGAGTAGTACTCCATTGTGTAAATGTACTACATTTTCCTTATCCATTCTTCCATTGAGGGACAACAAGGTTAATTCTAGATTCTGGCTATTAAGAATAATATTGCTATGAACAAGGTTGAACAAATATCCCTGTGGTGTGATTATGCATGCTTTTGGGTATATACCCAAAAGTGATATTGCTGGATCTTGAGATAGATTTATCCCCAATTTTCTGAGAAAATGACATGCTGATTTTCAAAGTGTCCATGCAAGTCTACACTCCCACAAGCAGTGGAGGAGTGTTACCTTTAGTCCACAAAGTCTCCAGCATAAGATGTCATCAGATGTTTTGAACTTGGTCATTGTCAGGTTTAAGATAGTATCTCAGAGTTGTTTTGTTTTGCATTTCTCTTACAAATAAGGATATTGATCACTTCCTTAAGTATCTTACAACCTTTTTAGATTCCTCTGTTGAGAGTTTTCTGTTTAGATATGTACCCCATTTTTTAAATTGGAACTAAAATTATAAAATGGAAAAAAAGAAAGTATCTTCAACAAATGGTGTTAGTTTAACTGGATGTTGACATGTAGAAGAATGCAAACAGATCCATATCTGTAGCCATAAACAAAACTCAAGTCCAAATGGATCAAAGACCTCCACATAAAACCAACCACACTGAATCTCATAGAAGAGAAAGAGGTAAATCCCTTGAATGCATTGGCACAGGAGATCACTTTCTCAATATAACACCAGTAGCAAAGACACTGGGAACAATGATGAATACATGGGACCTCATGAAATTGAGAAGCGTCTGTAAAGCCAAGGACACAGTCAACAAGACAAAACAGGAGACACTTATGCCTGGATTCATGTTGATGTTTTTGATTCACTTGGACTTGAGTGTTGTGCATGGCAATAGATAAGGATCTATTTGCAATCTTCTACTTGTCGCAGGTTCTGTTTTTATGAAAATATCAACCTGTTTTTATGACTATGGCTTTATAGTAGAGGTTGAAGTCAGAGATGGAGATGCCTATAGAATTTCCTTTATTGTGCAGGATTGTTTTATATATCCCAGGTTCTTTTGTTTTTCCATATGGAGTTGAGTAATGTTCTTTTGAGGTCTGTGAAGAATTGTGTTGGCATTTTGATGAGGATTGCACTGAATCTGCAGATTGCTTGTGGTAAGATTGTCATTTTTATTTTTGTTTTTTAGCCTAGCCTTTAATGGCTGAGTTATCCCCCCAGCCCAAGATTGGAATTTTTATTATGTTGATTTTTCTATTTTCTGAGACCTTCTTCAACTTCTTTCTTCAAAACTTAAATTTATTGTCATACAGGTCTTTCACTTATTTGGTTAGAGTTACCCCAAGATATTTTATATAATTTGTGGCTATTTTAAAGGATGATGTTTCTGATTCCTTTTTTTGGCCTATTTATCATTTGTATATATGAGGGCTAATTTCTTTAATTAATCTTGTATCCTGACATATTACTGAAAGTATTTACCAGCTATAAGAGTTCCTTGGTAGAATTCCTGGGGTCACTATGTATACATTCATATCATCTACAAATAGTAAAAGTTTGACTTCTTCCCTTTCATATCTGTTGAGATTGGCTTTGTGACCAAATATGTAGTCAGCTTTAGAAAAGGTTCCATAAGGTGGTGACAAGATGGTATATTCTTTTGTGTTTGGGTGGAATATTCCATAGATGTCTGTTAAGCCCAATTGAGTCATAACCTCTGTTAGTTCCCTCATTGCTCTGTTAAGCTTTCTCTGGCAGACTTGTCCATTGGTGAGAATGGGGTGTTGAAGGCTCCCATTACTAGTGTGTGTAATAGTTTGATGTGCAATTTAAGCTTCAGTAATGTTTTTTAATTTGTTGTTGTTTTTAACATATGTGTGTGTGTGTACTTGTATTGGGGCATAAATGTTCAGAATTGAGAATTCATCTTGATGTAATGAATGAGAATTATCCTTCTCCATCTCTTTTGATTAATTTTAATTTGAAGTCTAACTACACCAGCTTTCTTCTATGGTCTATTTGATTGGAAAGTATTTTTTCCAACCCTTTCCCCTGAGGTGATGTCTGTCTTCTGTCTTTGAAGTTGAGTGTGTTTCTTGTATGCAGCAGAATGTTGATACCTGTTTTCATAACCATTCTGTTAGCCTGTGTATTTTTTAAATTAAATCTATTTTTTATATTTCATTTTACATTCCAACTAAACTACTCCCTCCCACCTTTCCTCCTGAACCCCCTCACTTCATCCCCCCCCGAATTCAACCCCATCCACTTCTCCAACATGTTAGAGATCCCATGGGGAGTTCATAAAGACTGGCAAATTAAATTGAGTCAAGACCAAGCCCTTCTCCTCTGTGTTAAAGCTGACCATGGCATCTTCTCACAGGGAATATTTTCCAATACGTTAGCTCATTCCTAAGGGATAGATCCTGGTCCTACTGCCAGAGGCCCCTCAGACAACTCAAGCTTCACAACTGCCTCCCACAGAGGGATTACTTAGTTCTGTCCCATTGATGCTTCACATTGTCAGTCTGAGTTCATGATTGGTTCAGCTGACTCTGTAGATTTCTCCATCATGACCTCGACCTCCATTGTTCATCTATTCCCTCCACCCTCTCTTTGACTGGATTGACTGAACTTGGCCTGGTGCTTGGTTGTGAATCTCTGCATCTGGTTCCATCAATTACTGTATGAAGCTCTATGATGATAGGATATTCACCAATCTGGTTACATGATAAGGCCTGTTCAGGCACCCTCTTCATTATTTCTAGGAATCATCCTTGTGGAATTTTGGAAATTTCCCTAGCACCGGGTTTATCCAAAACCTGTAAACAACCTAAATACCCTTCAACAGAAGAATAGATAAAGAAAATGTGGTACATTTACACACACAAACACACACACACACACACACACACACACACACACACACACACACACACAGAGAATGACATTTTGAAATTTTCAGGCAAATTGGTGGAACTAAAAAAATCATCCAGAGTGAGGTAACCCAAACTCAGAAAGACAAACATGGTATGTACTACTACTCACTCATAAGCAATTATTAGACATAAAGCAAAAGATAAACCAGACTACAATCCACAGCTTCAGAGAAATGAGATAACAAGGAGAACCCTAAGAGGGACACATGAATCACCCTGGGAAGGGGAAATAGACAGCATTTCCTGGGTAAACTGGGGACATAAAGGGGAGTAAGGGAAGGTGATGAGGTATGAAACATGAGGAAACCAAATTGTCTATGGGGGAGAGATGGACAGGGAAAGCAAGCAAAAAGATATCTTGATATCAGAGCCACTACAGGGTTTGGGAGTAATGGTGTGTCTTTTATTAGTGAATCAATTCCTTTGCTATTAAGAGATATGAATGACAAGTTATTGTTAATTCCTATTATTTTTGTTTTTGTTAGTGGTGGTGATTGTGTGTATGTGTTTTTCCCATTTTGGGGATTTGTTGATATGAGGTTATTTATTTCCTGTGTTATTCTGGGTGCAGCTAACTTCCTTGATAGAAGTTTTTTTTCTAGAAAGTTATGTAGGGCTGGATATGTGCACATGGGTTGTTTAAATCTGGTTTTGTCACGGAATATCTTGTTTTCTCCATCTATGTGATTGAAGGCTTTGTTGGGTATAGTATCCTTATCTGGCATCTGTGGTCTCTTCAAGTCTGCAGGAGCTTATGACTTCCAGAGTTTCCATTGAAAAATTGGGTATAATTCTGATAGGTTACCTTTATATGTTGCTTGGTCTTTTGCTTTTGCAGTTCTTAATTTTCTTTATTCTGTATGTTAGTGTTTTGATTATTATGTGGTGATGTGGTGAGGGTCCTTTTCCTGCCTTGCTTTCTTTTTCTTTCTTTCTTTTTTTGTCCAGTCTGTTTGGTGTTCTGTAAGTTTCTTGTACCTTCATAGTCATTTCTTTCTTTCTTTAGGTTGAAAAAGTTTCTTCTGTGATTTTTTTTTATTGAATATATTTTCTGTGCCTTTGAGCTGGAAAGGCTCTATCCCTATTATCCTTAGGTTTGGTCTTTTCATGGTGTCCAAGATTTTCTGGATGGTATGTCTTAAGGATTTGTTGGATTTAACATGACTGATGAATCTATTTCCTCTGTCATATATTGAGTGTCTAAGATTCTCTCTTCCATCACTTCTTTTTGACTGTTTTTTTTCTTTTTCTTTTTCTTGGCATTCTTTAAGGGATTATTGATTTCTTCCATTTTTTTTTTGCCTGTATTTTACTCAATTTCTTTAAGGGTATTTTTAATTTCATCTTCAAGCGACTCATCATTTTCACAAAGCTATTTTTAAGGTTGGTTTCTTCCACTTCTTTTCCACTGGAATGTTCCAGTTGTAAAACCACTAGGTTCTGGTGGTCACACGTGGCTCTTTACATTATTTAGTATACTCTTGCACTGGAATCTACCCATCTCTTCCTCACATTGGTACAGGTGGTGCCTGTGGCTTCAGGGGTGGCTCTTCACCCAATCTGTACAGGCAATGTCTGAATCTCTGGAAGCCTCTCTTTGTGCAGTTAGTGCAGGGAGTGTCTGTGTCTCTAGGAGCTGCTGATGCCTAGGGGTAGTTGGTGCTGGTGGGGCAGAGTGAGACTTGAAGATTACAGGACCCATTGGAGAGTGGATATGGAAAAGCCCACCTGCAGACACTTTTCCTGCTGATTGACTAGTAGGGCTGCCTAGCCCTATCCTTGGTCTCTGGGCCATACCAACCTCAAAGTACTCAATCTGATATGTGAGTTTTCAGTCATGATTTGGTATTGATGAGCACAGTGATGGTCCTTGGCCATTTTGTTTTGAAGCTTTGAGTCTCCTTACTTTGCTATGACCATATTTGGTGTTTTGAGTTGCTCCACTCAGCAAGCTCCATGTTTCCAGTCTAACAATAAACCACTGTAAGGGAATACATGCTGGGAGGCACTGTACTTGACCGTTTCCACAGACACACTATTCAGGACTTATATATTTAATACTGTGGTGATCCATGTCCACTGTCAACTTGATGGTGTATAGAATCATCTAGATGTCAACCTCCAAGTACCTCTATGAGGAAGTTCATTACTTGGGTTCAGCCTAAATATGGAGAGTAGCATTCTTCAAGGTGAGATCATAAGTGAAAAAATGAGAAACCAAGCTAGACATCAATTTCATCACTTTTCCCTGACTACAGATTATATGAATCCAGCTCCATCACCCTTGTGGCCCCCCCCCCATTTTCTTACCATGATGAACTATTCCCTCTAAGTTTGAGCTAAACCTTAACTTTTAAAAAGTTTTTTTTTAACATATTTGTTACAGCAATGAGGAAAACTATGTAATCTCAGTACAAACATTTGATTCATATGGACCTTGGTGCTATTATACATACATATATATATATATATATATATATATATATATATATATATATGCTAATCTCATTTAATTTGATCATCTTTTCAGATAATTGTTTCCCATAAGATTTTGTGATGTGTGTGACCTTGAGACCAAAGCAATGGATAACCAGGCTCTTACATCTATGGATTCTTGTCTGGGCCTCGAACAGCTTTAAAGATGAGAACTGACTCCTTTTATTAAAAACACAATAGATATGGTGAAAAGACAGGCCAGTGGACAGTCAAAATGACAAGAAGTCAATAATCCAGACCAAAAAAGAGAAAAAAATTAAAGTTATTTCTTCACCTTTTGCTTGGACCTCTATTGATGATTTCTGTGTAAATTGAGGGTTTTACTGTCTCTGAAGCAGCTTGATGTCACAGCTGAACAAATGTCTGGGTGACAACTGCCTTCATATGTCCTTGAAAATGATTTAATTGTAAAGTCCCTGGGAGTCACCATTTGACTTTCTTCACATTTCAACATTCACATCTTCAAAACTCAGTTTTCAGATTCAGCATCTCCCTGAACTCTGGGCTTGTTATTCAATCATGAATGTCACTTTTACATACTAAAATCTTCTGAATCTAAATAGTCAAAGTGGCTATCTTGAACTCCTTCCCAAACCCATCTGCCCAAGCCTGTTCCATCTTATGAAATGGAACTATTCTTTACCATGTTGCTTAATCCAAAATATGGAATCTTTATTGATTTCTTTTTCCTTTATTGTTCTTTATTTTATCAAGTCCTGCCGTGACATTAGAACTACAGTATTGATTTTATCAACTCAGCATTTTTTTTGTTTTTGTTTTTTGTTTTTTTTTTTGGACAACTTGCAGTCAGCCCTAATCATTTATTTTTAGTTGCTTGCAAAAGACTTATAACTGAGCCCCCTCCTTCTGTTCTTACTATTCTAGCCTGTGGCACTCACAATGATTTCACAAAATACCCCAAAAGACTGTTCATGCCAGAAAATCAAATCATACTCCATCTGCTGCTGTACACTCAAACTCAGGTACCATCTCACTCCTCACCCTTCTGTTCTAGCCCTATTTTGTCAAGCTTTCTACATGTCCAGCTCTCCTCTTCCCCCCAAATTTTGTATCACCTATTTCATCCTTCTAAACTTTGTCCTCTGGGAATTATGAAGCACAGCATGCTTCTTACCAGGTAACTTTCTATGCACTCAGAATTTTCCAGACATTCTACCTAAAATAATATCTAATCTGTCTCCAGTCTCTATACATTAATTCAACAACATCTTCATGAATATGCTCTTGAATTAGCACTCAGATCACATGAAGGCAGCACTTACCTTGTTTATTATTAGGAGCCATGAAAGGAAAAAAAAATCAAAAGGTCAATTATTTCTTTACCTACTGCAGTTTCTTTAAATCTTGTACTATATCAGGGCGCTGGACAAGCATTCCATATGCACTTCACAAAATGAGAGGCAGGGGAGGGGGTAGATCCAACTCTGTAACCAGGCTGTGATGAGTGCCTTAAAGCAAATTGGAATGTCGTTTTTAAGGCCTTTTCTCTTTCTAAACACTAGCATTTAAATAGGGTGCTTATTTGCAGAGGGTATTCGATTTCTTTTCTTTCTCACATTTTAATGAGCACAAATGAAATGAGCGGCCATGGTACTTCTGTTTCCCACAGCAATCACTACTCTGAGTGTTAGAATGGAAAATGTGACACAAAGACAATCTTCCTTAAAATAAAGGCCCTCAGATTGTGAAGAAACTGCACTGAAGCTAGAATCACATGACTATTAAGTGGAGCTTACATGTTCCTTAGAGAATAGCTCAATCCTATGCATGGATCTGTTTCTGAAGTAGGTGTCAGAGTATCCTGATATGGCTGAAGCTTTGAAGTAACCTAAGTAGGATTCAGAATTTAATTAAACTCTCATGTATATTTGATAGTGGATCTTAATAAAAATATTAAATAAAAATCTTTGCTCATCATTTAAAATTTCAAATACAGAAAAATATATAAAATGCATCAATAATGTAAAGTACTTGAGCAACCCAGCCTTGAGTGCATAATCTAAAACAAAAGAGGTTGTACCTTTCACTGCTCAAGTATTACTGGAAAAAAAAAAATAGAATGACTACAACATCCCAGAGAAATGGAAAGCTGTCAAAGAGTAGAACCATTCAGGCACCCTGTTGACTCCATGACTACACAGCCTGGGTGAGCTATAACTCCCCTACATTCCTTTTCTTAGACTTAGGCAAAGGAAAGCTGGGTGAAGGGCGGCTTTCAGAGCAAACACATGGGGGAGCAGAAAACTGAGGCCACACTCCCACTGTAGCATCCCTTTTTTGCCTTCCCAGGTCTTAGCTCCCTAACCGTGGCTTTGTTATAGCAAAAGAAGGAGGAGGAGGAAAAGGAGGAGGAAGAGGAGTAGAAGGAGGAAGAGGAGGAGGAGGAGGAGGAGGAGGAGGGAGGAGGAGGAGGAGGAGGAGGAGAATCTAACACTGAGATATGTAATGTCTTTCAAAGAATAAGCATCTCAGTAATCTCAATAGACTGAGGTTCTCCATTCCAAATGCTCTAAGGAGATATGGACTATGGTTTCAGTGTCATCTATGTGAGCCTCTAAAAGACAGCATGACTCATGAACATATCACTTTACACATATAAACTATGTTGTAGGATGATTCTGCTTATCTTTAACTTTGCTGTAGCTTTCCAAATCTTTGTTTCAGACAGTGGATGTCACATTATTTTTGGACTTGTTTTAGATAACCAACCAAGTAAAATACAAAGGTTCAATATGGGGCTTTCAAGATCATGGTCCTATTTATCATTGCTTAAGATCCCTTGCCACATCTTCTCTTCTCATGTATCAGCTAGTCTACCTAAACACTGGCCAATAGTTATTTTATTTATTTAATGTAAATACAGGGTGGCTCATTTGTACATAAAAGAATTCATCAGACTTCTGAATAACTAAGCTCTAAAATCAACACAGGAAAAGACTTACTGGACATGGTAGTCCATAACAGTCAGCATTTGGAAGGTAAAGAAAGGATAATCAAGAAGTCAACGTTATCTTATGTAAATGGTGAGTTCAAGGCTAGGCTGGATGACATGAGAACCTATTCTAAAAAAAAAAAATCAACGAGGACAAGAAAGATGAAAAGAAGAGGAGAATGAGTTAGAAAATAAAGGAGTTAGAAAATAAAATGGAAGAGAAAGGGGAAACGATGAGGAGGAGGAACAACACATGCTGTTGGGGTAGACACTGAGACATGGGAAGAGATAACAAAAGGAGAGAGGAAGTAAAAAGTCTCTCTTATCATCATGTGAAAAAGAGCATCATGTGGTGTATGGTCAGGACTGGTGATTCACTCATCACTTAGGCAAATGATGGGTTCATTTATCAGGTAATTTATTTGGAACTGGAAAGAAAGCTTTGTGAAAACCACACTTTGACCTCCATGGAACATTCAACAAATATTTAAACAAGAATTAAAATGATATTTTGTTTTTAGTATCTATTAAAAGTCACTGGAACATGTTTCATATAAATTACTCAGTCTGAAGCTTCACTATGGCACTGCAACAATATAACTACCTAACCAAAACCTGAAGAAGTACAACACCAATACTCATGCTAACATGAAAGGGTTAATAATACGGAGCCCTACCCATAGATAAATAACTACAGGAAATGAGGAATGCTGAGAGCAAGAGAAATAGTCTTGCTCAGGGATGAGGGCCCAAATTAGCTATGCACACCAAGTATTGACCCTAGAATATAGCTACAACTAGCATTAAACAGGCATATATTTATATATGTATATGCATATATGTATATAAATATATGGTGAAAAGCCATGATTCTGATAGGGAGCAAGAAGGTATGCTACATGAATAAAATAGAGAGAGGAAAGAAAGGGAATTTACATAATTATATCTTAATTTAAAATATCTAAAATATTAAATGACAATTCCTCGGTCTTTTAAAAAATTTCACAAAACAAACATTTTTATTTTACTTTAAAACTGAGGAATAAAAAGTGGTAAAACCATAGGACTCACTGAAGTTGAGATATATAATTGAAAACAGGCCTGAGGAATCCAGTGGATTATTGGCTTTGTACAGTGGTCCTTAAACAACAAAAGTTAGTGAGATAGTCCCCTTCTTTCCTTTTCCCTCCTCACCTCCCTCCTTGTGTCTCTCCTAGAAAAAGAGTCTGCATCCTTACATCTCATATCATACTGCAAAGGTATATATCATGGAAGTGTCATTAAATCCAAGAAGGCTGGATTTCCAGTAATTAATGATTCATTGTGCCATTTGAACACACCTATATCTTATTTCATTTTTCATTACTCGCAGTAAAAATTATTGGTGGCACTTAATGAATTAATCATCTGTTGTTTGGTGTTGTATTATTTACAAAGTACTCTCAAGTCAATTCTTGAAAAAGATTGTCACTGTGCCCCTACTGAGATGAGAATAAGGAAGCTGGGAAGACATGGAGTGATTTTACCACCAAGTTAAATCTTAAAGAATCAGGTCTTGAATTTAACTTTGTCAGAGCTAGTGTCTCTTTCAATTACCTGTGAGAAGTGAAATAAATATTTAAACAATAAAATGAGATATTTAGGGAAAGCATTTCAGTGAAAAAGTTCTGGATGTTAGCAGTTCTTATTCTAAAAGAAGCAGCTAAGCCAAGCCAGAGCACACTCAAGGAAACTGCTTCAGGCCTTATATGTTCCTTTTCCCTATAACTGGAAAAGAATCACTTCAAATCAAAACTGAATAACATTACATAAACTTATTAAAAGGCAATAAACAGAGAGAGCAGATATGTTTTCTAGTTTTAAGTATGGACATACATAGTGTTGGCAAATGCTGGCATTATATCCCAGAGGGCAGTGCGGCTAACAAGTTCTCAGTATCCATTAACAGGAGTTGAAAAGAAGAAATAACAAAATACACTGAGTATTTAGAGTTTCTGATGTGATCATGTGAAAGCTTCAGACAAGCCCAATTTTAGAGTCATTCTACAAGCCTCAGACTAGTGTTTTCAACAGTGTCAGGGGCACATTAGAAGAGAAAATACAGAGAAATTATCCGTTTTTTTTAGATTAAAAGGGCCTGACAAATAAATGTAGCATTATTCATAAAAAAAGTGTTTATAGGAATGTTTGTAAGTGCAGACAAAAAAAAAAAAAAACAAACAAAACAAAGCAACCAACAAAACAGAAAAACCCTACAACTTGTGTCTGGGGCAATACTGGTACCCAGCAAACAGATGGTCGATGTAACAGGAGATGGAAAGAAGGAAAACCAGCACATCAGCAAACAGAGAGACTTGTGATCTTAAGAATTTTCAGACACACAGAAGTGAAAATAACCCCAAATGTGT
Organism: Cricetiscus sungorus; assembly: GCA_030556225.1. NCBI lineage: Eukaryota > Metazoa > Chordata > Mammalia > Rodentia > Cricetidae > Cricetiscus > Cricetiscus sungorus. The sequence continues at coordinate 42,827,009 of JANBXA010000007.1, forward strand.
GGGTTAGGTCTTGAAGCAGTTTATTTATTTATAGATGGGAGTGTGGCCCTCTAAGAAGATTGAAAGTACCTAGGGAGGGGTGAAAATGGTAGGGCCAGGTGGAAAAGGGGAAAGGAGAGAGAAATGAGGGGGGAATGAGGAGAGATATAGCTATAACTAAAGAGCATTTGAGGGGTGATATGGAAACTTAGAGCAGTAGAAAATAAGAATAAAGTAATCCTTAATGTTATTCTGCTATCGTCCAAACAGAAAGGCTACACATATACCCTGAGAGGTAGTAATTCTCCTTTACCATAACTGCTTCTTAACCAAAAGTTTCCTAGTGAATCTAGAAGCTTAAATGTTTTATAAGAGCATTTGTTCTTTTGTCAGTCATCAAGAAATGGACTCTGGTAGAAGATAGATGGCAGATTTTACTGCCTAATATATACCATATTAATAGAACCAAGATGGAAAGAATCAAGAAGAAGAAATATTTGAAACACATAAAAAGTATAGGAATAAATCCTATAAACTGAGAGTTTTTTAACATTATTTATGTATTGAACAGTTAAACAAGCCATATGATTGTGATCTCTAGGAATCTAGCCTTGTAGGAAGAATATGACATGTGTCTTCCCATGTAACAGTGAGTTCACTTCCCTGTATAACTAGAGCCTACAGGCTTACAACATCCAGAGGTAGATATAGACAGTTGTTTATGATTAGGTTTGTTTTCTGTTACCTCTGACTTCCATCACAGGAAGTTGGGCATAAGTTCATGGAATGGTTTGTGGGCAGTTTAAAGGAGCCAGGAGAATCAGCCAGGACTCTGTCTTCTAAATGCTAGAGATCTATGCTCTTACAGTAAACTGATCTTTCTCATCACAAAAGTATAGATAAAACGAGGGAGGTCATGGTGATTCAACATCAACCAGGGCCTCAAGCCCATCTCCTTCAGGCTGAAGAAAAATCCAGAGATTTAAAGGATGAATATTTTATTCTTCCTACATATAGTTTTGAAATTATCTCCTTTTTTATTTTTTGTTTTTCAGTGTCATACATTGAAGAGAAGACCAATTAACCCCATTATACATACAAAAGAAGACAATATAACTACCTATGCCTATGCCTACAGAAGGCACAGGGTCACTAAATACTGATAAATTTGTGTCTCAAATTGATCCTTGAAAGGCAACCTGCCCACAGCATCAGACACAAAACGTCAAAAGCTGATGCATGGACAGAGTATGATTTCTAGAATTGCCATGTTGTTATATTCAAGTGGTCAGTTTTTAAAAACATAAAAATTTCAAAGCATACACAAAGGTATAATAGTGTGAGACAGAATTCAAAAGGGGGGAAATGTAACAATTCATTCAAGGGTACCTCCTACTCTCTCTTCTAAGAGGTTCAATATGGCTAGATTTATGATGATATTTTGATCCATTTGGACTTAAATTTAGTACATGGTGATAGACATGGGTCTATCCGCAATCATCTATAGACCATCATCCAGTTATGGTGGCACTATTTGTTGGGGATGCTTTCCTCCTTCCATTGTATAATTTCATCTGTTTTGTCAAAAATCAGGTGTTCATAGGTGTGTGGATTCATATCAGAATTCTCAATTAGATTCTATTTGCCTACTTATCTTTTTTTGTGCCAATACCAAGCTCTTTGCAGGACTATACCTATATAATACAGCTTCCAGTCAGGGATGGAAGTTCTATTATGGTACAGGGATCCTTTGGCTATCCTGGGTCTTTTGTTTCCCCATATAAAGTTGACTATTATCCTTTCAAGGTCAGTGAAGAATTGTGCTGGGATTTTTATGGGAATTGAATTGAATCTGTAGATTGCCTTTGGTAAGGTTGTATTTTTTACTATGATTATCCAATAGCATGGGAGATCTTTTCATTTTCTAGTATCTTCTTTAATTCCTTTCTTTAAAGATGCAAAGTTCTTGCTATATATGTCTTTCACTTGTTTGGTTAGCATTACCCCAAGATATTTCATGTTGTTTGTGGCAACTGTGAAGGGTGAAGTTTCTCTGATTTATTTCTCAGCCCGTTTATCACCTGTAAATAGTTTGGCTACTAATTTTTTTGAGTTAATCTTGTATCCTGCCCACCTTGCTGAAGGTGTTTATCAGCTTTAGGTGTTACCTGGTAGAGCTTTTCAGGCCACTTATGTAAACTATCATATCATCTGCAAATACTGAGAGTTTGACTTCTTCCTTTCCAATTTGTATCCCCTTGATCTCCTTTTGTTGTCTTATTGCTCTAGCTAGATATTGAAGAAATATGAAAGAATGGACAGCCTTTTCTTGTTCCTGAGTTTAGAGTAATTACATTAAGTTTCTCTTTATTCAGTTTCATGTTGCCTGTTGGTTTACTGTATATTGCTTTTATTATGTTTAGGTATGTTCCTGATATTCCTGATCTCTCCAAGACCTTTATCATGAAAGGGTGTTGGATTTTGTCAAAGGATTTTTCAGTATCTAGTAAAATGATCATATAATTTTTTTTTCAGTTTGTTTATATGGTGGATCACATTGATAGATTTTTGTACTTCAAACCATCCCTGTATCCCTGGGTTGAAGCCTACTTGGTCATTGTGGATAATTTTCTGATTTGTTTTTGGATTGGATTTGCCAGTATTTTATTGAGTATTTTGGTATCAATGTTCATGAGTGATATTGATCTGTAGTCCTCTTTCTTAGTTGTGTCTTTCTGTGGCTTGTGTATCAAGGTATTTATAGCCACTTAAAAAGAGTTTGGTAATGAAACTTCTGCTTCTATTATGTGAAACAATTTGGGGAGTATTGGTATTAGCTCTTCTTTGAATTTCTGGTAGAATTCTGCACTGAAGCCTTATGTCCATGGGTTTTTTTTTTTTTTTTTTTTTTTTTTTTGGTTGGGAGGTTTTGGATGACTGTTTTTATTTCATTAGGGACATTGCTTACCTGATCTTAATTTAATTTTGGTAAAATATACCTATACAGAAATTTGTCCATTTCTGTTAAATTTTCAAATTTTGTGGAGTACAGGTTTTCAAAGTATTACCTGAAGAGTCTCTGGATTTCCTCAGTGTCCATAATTATGCCCCCCTTTTTGTTTCTGATTTTGCTGTTTACATGTTCTCTCTCTGTTTTTTGGTTAGTTGGAATAAGTACTTGTCTATATTGTTGACCACTTCTTGAACATAACACCGGTACCTTAGACACTGAGATTGACAATTGAAACATGGGACCTCCTGAAACTGAAAAACTTTTGTAAGGCAAAGGACACAGCCAATAGACAACACAACAGCCCACAGAGTGGGAAAATATTTTCACCAACAACCACATCTGAAAGAGGGCTGGTCTCCAAAATATACAAACTCAAAAAACTAGTCATCAAAACACCAAATAATCCAATTAAAAGTAAGGTACAGAACTAAATAAAGAATTCTCAAGAAAGTGTTCAGCATCCTTAGCTATCAGGGAAATGAAAATCAAGGCAACTCTGAGATACCATCTTACTCCTATCAGAATGGAAAACTCTGAAACACCAATGACAGCTTATGCTGGAGAGGATGTGGAAAGAGGGGATCACTCCTCCACTGCTGGTGGAAGTGGAAACTTGTATAGCCATTTTGGAGCTCCGTATGGTGGTTCCTTGGGAAAATGGAAATCATTCTACCAGAGGCCTTGGCAATTCCACTTTAGGCATATACACAAAAGATGTACCATCCATGCAATAAAGACATCTGTTCAACTATGTTCATAGCAGTGTTATTTGTAATACCAAGAACCTGGAAGCAACCTAGAGAGACCTGAACTGAAGGATGGATAAAGAAGATGTGGTACATTTACACAATGGAATACTATTCAGTAGAAAAAAAAACCTATGGAATCTTGAAATTCACAAGCAAATAGATAGAACTTGAAGAAACCATCCTGAGTGAGGTAACCCAGTGACAAAAAGACAAACATAGTATGTACTCACTCATATATGGATTTTAGACCTAGAGCAAAGGATCACCAGCCTACAATTCACACTGCCAGAGAAGCTAGGATGCAAAAAGAACCCTAATACATGGTCTCCCACAGACATGGAAAGGGATAAGATCTCCTGAGCATATTGGAAGCTGGGAGGGCCAGTGAGTGGAGATGGAGTTAGGAGAAAGAGAAGAGGATTAAAGGAAAACATGTGGGACCAGGAAGATTGAGTCAGGGGAGGAATAGAGGAGAGTAAGAAAAGAAATACCATAATAGAGAGAGTCATTATATGTTTGAAGGGAAAACTGATTCTAGAGAAATGTCCAGAAACCTACAAAGATGACCCCCAACTAACAATCTGAGCAATAGTGGAGAGACTACCTTAAATGCCCTATTCTGACATAAGATTGATAACTAACTTATATGCCATCCTAGAGCCTTCATCTTGTAGCTGATGGAAACAGAAGAAGACACCCACACCTAAACACTGAGCTGAACTCCTGGAATCCAGATGCAGAGAGGGAGGATAGATGAGTAAAGGAGTTAAGACAAAGAATGGAGAAAGCCACAGAAACGGCTGAACTGAAAAGGGGGGAGCTCATGAACCCCAATACTGATGTCTGGGAAATAAACATTGGACTGAATCAGATCTCCTAAACATGGGTCTCAATTAGAAGGCCTGGGCAGTGTAAGGGACCTCTGAGAGTGGAACTAGGATGTATCCCTGGTGTACAAAAGGACTTTGGGATCATATTCCCCAAGGAGGAATACTTCCTTAACCTAGGAGACAGGGCCTAGGCTCTACTCCATATGGCTTGACAGATTTTGATGATCCTCCTGGAAGGTCTCTCACCCTACCTGTGGAGTGGATGGGGAATGTGATTGGGGAGGGGTCATGGAGACATGGGAGGGAGAAAGGGACGGAAGGAGAGAGGGAGGGAGAACTGGGATCGATGTGTAAAATAAGAAAAAATTAATAATTTTTAAAAATGAATAAACAAAAATAAAAGGGGTGAAATGAGACAACAGAGTCTTCAACTTAAGAGACCTGGTGGCAGGTCTACTAGACAAAGACTGTAAGACAATTATATTTTTGTTGCTCAGACAACAGAAAAAAGTCAAGATAATGACAGCTGTTAAGTCACAAATAAACACACAGAAGCTTATATTAATGATAATTTGTTTGGCCAATGGATCAAACTTTTTATTAGCTAGATCTCTTTTAATTATTAACCCATTTCTATTTATCTGAGTATCTCCCTGTGGTTTTGGCTTACCAAAGAATGCCCAGGCACCCTATCTTCCCAGTTGCTACATGGCTTCCTTCTGGTAGTTCCTCTCTGTGTTTCTATTCTTAATATTCACCTAGTTCTGTAGTCCTGCCTATACTTCCCACCTAGCTAATGAAAAATCGGCATTTATTCATTAATCAATAAGAGAAACTTATATTCACAACATACAGAAGGACATCCCCCATCAAGGTTGTATAGGATGCTTTCCTCAGTCCTTTATCTCTAAATCATGGACAGGTTGGCTCATTTCTTGGTGTTTACAGTACTTGCCATGTGGTTAGTACCCTGAAAGTATACAGTAAAATATTGCTGAATATATGTTTCATTTTAGATAAACAAGAGAGATACAATCCTTAAAAATATAAATTCTACAGAAATTTGCTCTAAATCATGGTTCCTTTATTTAAGAGTGAGTAGATAATTTTGTATCATCAGTGTTTAGAGTCATCATCATGTTTCCCAATGATGACATATAGAAGCAAATACATGGGAACTTTATGCTTGTCCAGGTCACAGTTTAAAAAAAATGTATGAAGAAAAACACAGGAAGAGATAGGAATACAAGGAACTAGGAAAAAGGGAAATAGAAAGGGGGAGATCAGTTGGAGATAAAAAAATATAAGGGGAAAAGAATGAGATAGAGAAATGGGAGCATACAGAGACAGACACAGAAATAGACACCAGGGAATAAGAAGGTTTTATCTACAAGGATGACTGCAGCTAAGACTTCTAACAAAAGTGGATACATAGCCTGAACTGGCCTTCTCCTATGATCAGATTAGTGACTACCCCAATTGTCATCATAGAGCCTTTATTCAATAATTGATAGACAGAGATGTATTAGCCTAAGTATAGAAAATTCTGCTGACGAAAGATAGGAAAGATTTTAAGAGCCAGGGGGGCCAAGAGCACCACTAGAAAACCCACAGAAACAACTAAACTGGCTCAAAGAAGCTCACAGAACCTGAATCAACAACCAGTGAGCCTGCATGGCACTGACCTAGGCCATGTGTGTCTGTGTGTGTGTGTGTGTGTGTGTGTGTGTGTGTGTGTGTGTGTGTGTGTGACAGTTATGTAGCTTGGTATATTTGTGAAACAATGTACTTGATACTTTGACTGGCACTTGAGAACCTATTCCTCACACTGGATTTCCTTGCCCAGCCTTAATACAAGGAAGGGATTATGCTTAGTCTTACCACAATTTCATATACCATGCTTTGTTGATACCCATAGAAAGCCTGCCCCTTTCTGAAGAGAAACAGTGGAGTAGTGAATTAAGAGAACAGCAGAGGGGATGGGAGGAAAAGAAGGATGAGAAATTGTGGTCAGGAACATTAAATAAATAAGTAAGTAAGTAAATAAATAAATAAATAAATAAATAAATAAATAAATAAATAAATAAATGGGAAAAAAAAAACAGCCTTTCTTGCAGGTCTGTAAGATGACTTATGCAAAGAAACCAAGTTAAAAGTCTGGTTTCAGAATTAGGTAGAGCTGTGAGGTTCTCTGGAAATCAAATGACCAGTTCTTTCCAGAGATGAATTGAGACTTTATCCTTCTGACTATAAAAAGTTTCCTTCAGCTGAAGCTATAGAATTTCACTTTTTAACCCCAGAATCCAAAGCCAAATGTATAAAAGTTTCAAAGAATTATTAGTATTCCTTTCTTAGCTTAGCTTCCTTCTGAAAGAAGATTCTAAGAACCAGTTTTTCTGTGTGTAAGACTTTTGCTCACTTACCACAAATTTGTCAGCAAAATTGAAAGCACATTTTGCTGAAGGATGGACAGAATGTCTTGGTGCTGAGATGGTGCATGATTTCATATGCATTAGAATTCCTCTACAGATCACAGATTATTTTTATTGGAAACACAAGAGAAAATACATAAGCAATTGGTATTATAGGAAGAAGAAATGCATCAGCCCCACAATGTTAACACTAGTAAGAGCTTATAAGATACTAAATAGTAATGAATTGGCAAAAAAGATTACTGAATTCTCAGTGATTTACCCTATCGAGCCCCTCTTCAGTGTTCTATAATATGATAATCTGCAAGGAAATGTATGACTAATGCTTGAATTAAGAACATGATTTAAGATGGCTTCAAGATCTCTGAAATCAATAAAGTGAGTTTAGATCTATTTGACAAAAGTAGAATGCATCATTGCATTACTCCTATTTGGCAAACTGGGTGACTCTGAATAAAGCTTTGTTGTCAAAGAAGTGAACAAATTGTGCTCCATTTGAGAAACGTATGCAATTCTAAATAGTCAAACTACTACACATTGCACCAGGATTTTGAATATTATTAATATGGTAAGAAATCTTCAAAGGGAGAAAACTACTCTACAGAGATACGGCATGAAAATTGTCAATTTTTATTTATAAAGGTAACCTTAAAAAAAGAAAAAGGCTCTGCTGATATCATTGTATGAATTGTCACTGAATCTTTTGTTTGTGTCCTGTGAATGTGGTGGCTAGTCCATCTGTTGGGCAAGCACAATGTGTGGAACACATGAGGAGTCTTAGCAGGGCTTGATGAGTCTCCCCTTCCTTTTTGTACTTTCAACTCCTTGCAGTATCTTGCTCTTCCTGTGGGTCAAGGTGAATGCTTTGTGTATTATATTGTCTGACTTTTATTAAGCTATCATAAAATAGACAAATTGCTTAAAAAGATTTTTACTCAATAACTGCAGGCTGAAGATAATAATACCAATGCAAACCTGAGCAACAGAGATGGTAATTTTGGTTGACCACAAGTAGTTCTTCACTAGCTATGTGATGAAGCAAGAAATAATGACAATGTAATTAGTTTTGACAAGGCATTGGCTAAAAATAATTTTAATTATCCAGAATATTCATTGAAATATTTATATTTACAGTAGATATGGATAAAGTTTCCCCAAGTTTATATTTTGTTGCAATTTGTAGGCAAAGAGCATAAACTCAGCATGGTTATTGAAACACATTACAACAGAATTCATATCATAATCTTGTGTGTGTGTGTGTGTGTGTGTGTGTGTGTGTGTGTGTGTGTGTGTGTGTGTGTGTGTGATTCTGTATGCAGGAGTGTGGGTGGATATGCATGTGAAGGCCAGATAATAACTTTACGGGTTATTCTTCAGGCACTGTTCACATTTATTTTTGGCGAGAAATTTCTCCATTGTCCTGAATCCCACCACAAAGGCTTGCCTGTCTGGCCACTAAGCCTCGGAGATCATATTGTTTCTGCCTTCCCAGTAGTGGAGTTCATTGTCACCTCAAGCAGATTTCTTTTTAATATTGATTCTGGAGACCCAATTCGGGTCTTTATGCTTGCAAAGCAAACACTTTCCTGAGTTCATTTCATCATGCATTTCATACTTCTTGCATGGTCTTTTATATGATAAAAATACTAGTTATAGCATAATAATGTATTTCATGATCAGGCAGCATGATTATTAATATGAAAATATAAACATAAATATGTGAAGATTCAAGGTTGGTGACATTTAATGATTAGATTCTTGAAAAATGAGGTCTCTGTTTTAATAAAATGTTCTAACATAAAGAAATAAATATAATGCCTAGTTGTAGAAAGAAGGTAACTGATTGTGTTCTATGGAGTGGATTGGGGAAAAGAGAATAAGAAAAGTTACCATTGGAAAGAATCCATAAGGTATGTCTTAAAATCAAGTCCATTTCCCTCTGAACTCTGAAGTGACAAACAGTCCTGATATGTAAAATGAGAAACAAATTTCTACAAGCACGACAGACAGCCTTCATTGTCAACTGTTCTGTGCCACAAACAAGGTATGGAAGACCAAGATTTTCTCTCTCCTAGTGAAATACTCGAAGGACAGGATAGACCCCATCAATTTGAATAGACTTATAATGCCACCTATCTGAATTTCTCAAACTTCTCCAGCTGAAAGAAGTGAGCACCCAGTAAAATTTATATTCTGAGTCAGTGAGTATGGATTTGAATGAGAGACTGCATTTTAATCTCTTGGGTGATGCTGATATTGGAGGTCATTGATCTCTGATTAAGAGGGAAAGGTTCTAGTGGCAATCTCTGAGATTATTTTGCCTTGCATTATACCCAATAAAAATGTAAGAACACATATCCTCGTATGTGTGAATTTTCTTAATATATAGAGTAATATTTTGCTATCATTTCTTGCCACTATTATGGATGTTGTTAAACTGGAATACAAGGTAGAAAATAATAAATATTAATATTAAAAATAATTGGAAATGTGAATTCTAGTTTTCCCTTCCTGTGCTTTATATCACAGAAGACTGTAAAGCTAGAAAATGCTATTAGTTCTTGTGACTTGTTTCGTTTGCTATTCAGTTGGTCACTCCCAACAACGTGACCTCATAGCATGGTTACAAAAGACATCAAAACTCGAAAGTGTGAGAGTAGCAAGTCTTATGTGTATTTGTAATGAATTACTTCTTAAATTATTTTTAGCAGTAATATTATTTGTGACTATTAACCTTTGAAAACTGGTATAATTTAAAATAAACATCAATATCCAAGGAGATGCTTATAACCTGAGACAAATAAAGTATATTGCTAGCTATGATGAACTGTCCCTTAGAAACTCAGTCAGACACATCATGAGATGCAGTCCATGAATATGTGTTTAGGAAAATGTTTCAAAATATACTGAGATACATTGCTCTAATGTAATTTTTTGTTGTTGTTGCAATGTTAAACAACATGGCTAAAAGCAACACACAGGAGGAAAGGGCTTATTTCAGCTTACATTTCTAGGCCACACTCATTTTGGTTTTTTTTTTAAATACATTTTTCTTATATAATATATTCTGATTACAGTTTCTCTCCCCTCCCCATCCAAGATCCTCCCCAATTCTCTACCCACTCAGTTCATACCCTTTCTTTCTCTCTTTCATCAGAAAACAAACAGACATATATTAATAATAATAATGTTAATGAAAAATAAACCAGAATAGGACAAAACAAACAAACAAAAACTGAACTAAAGGAAAAGCACAAGAAGCATATACGAATATGAGACACACACATTTGTATACACGAAAAGCCCATTAAAACAAAATTGGAAATTTTAATATATAATCAAAAATCTGTAAGGTTAAAAAGAAGGTCCAGATGAAGCATTGAGACACAATTACCCCACATACCACTGAGTTCATTTTGTCTTGACCATCTACTGCCTTAGCTTAAGTGGGATTTCTATCCTCAGTGAGAGTCTGTTGGAGAAAACAAACCTTTTCTTTGCAAATAGATATAAAATGGAGATAGCTGCTAAGTATGGGGGCTTGTGTCTACTTCTCCTCTCAGTGCTAGGACCCCATATATTTTAGACCTTGGCAGGCCCTGTGCCAGGAGACAAGAAGGTTATAAGACCAAATGGGGATGGAAGAAACCAAGACAAAAAAGACGTCCAGACCCAACAGGACTGATGCACATATGAACTTATAGTCCTTTTTGGAGGGAAGTAAAGGCACAAAGTCAAGTAGAAAATCAAGCAGAAACCACCAAGGGAACTTGATTACTAACTTGTTCATTATCATGTCATGGTAGTGAGACTACTAGTCTGAAACCAAACCACCTGGCTTTGACAGATTCAGCATAGGACAGTTACCATTTAACCTTAGTTGAACAAATGACTTTTCCTGCATATATTACTGAAATTAATTAATAAAATTAGATGTGGGCTCTATCATCTCACAACTTAAGTCTAATCAAAAAGTGGTTGGTTATTCCTGTGATACCTGTGATAATATTTCACCAGTCTTGCAGACAGGTTGCTGTTGTCTGCACAGAGTTTGTAGCTGAGTATGATTGATGGTTACTTTTCTCCTGCAATAGCATATATATAATGCCAGTGCTGTGTATGCTAGCCAGTAGGGGTGAAGCTTCTAGGTGAGTATCAGCTTGGCTTTTCCATATTTGATGACACAAGTAAGTAGTATCTTCATTAACAGGGCTTTACAACCAACTTATGGAAGGTAACCAAGAGCATCAGCTATAGCCTGTAATCTTTGGGATCTATGGGACCCCTTTGATAATGACTCTATAGGATGTAACATGCTCCTGATTCTGGAATTTTACTTGGTAACAGACGATGATTACTGTTGGGGCACTGTATTCTCCTTTATATGGTGATTACATTTAAATTCCTTCTCTATATTTTAGGAAGCTTCTAAAATAGTAGATATCCACACTGCTTTGGAAAAGTAATTTTGGCTTGGTTGTTCCTCCCTACAGCCATTCCTCTACTCTTCTTTTCCATCCCCTTCCCAATTTAATTCTCCAATTCTAGTTTTTCTTTATCCCTTTATAATATAATATGCTATCACCCCCTCTTTAGAAAATATCCCTCCCAGGGCCATTCTAGCTACCTAACCCCTATGGTTATGTGGATTAAAGCACACATACCTAAAAGTTAAAATATGACACGCACATATAAGATAAACATGACATATTTGTCTTTCTGGATTTGGGTTACTTCCCTCAGGATGATTGTTTCTAGCACCATCCATTTACCTGCACCTTTCTTTATGTCTTCCTTCTTTCCTTCCTTCTTTTCTTCTTTCCTTTCTTCCTTCTTTCCTTCTTTTCTTTTTTATAATAAATTTTTTTAAATTTAAATTTGAAACAAGCTTTGTTTTAGATGTCAATCCCAGTTCCCTCAACCTCCCCTCCTCCCCTGTCTACTCCAACCCCCATCCCATTCACTTTCAGCTCCCCAGAGAGGGTGAGGCCTTTCAGGGAGAGTCTACAAAGTCTATCATATCATTTGGAGCAGGGCATCTGCCCTCCCCCCATGTGTCTAGGCTGAAAGAGTATCCCTCTATGTAAAATTTTCTCCCAAAGTCAATTTGTATACTAGGGATAAATACTGATCCACTACCAGGAGCCCCATAGACTTCCCAGTCCTCCTAACTAACACATACGTTCAAGGGGTCTGGGTAAGTCCTATGCTGGCTTCCAAGCTATCAGACTGTGGTCCATGAGCTTACCCTTGTTCAGGTCAGCTGTTTCTCTGGGTTTCTCCAGCCTTGTCTTGACCCTTTACTCATCACTCCTCTCTCTCTCTCTGAAACTAGATTCCAGCAGATCAGCTCAGTGTTTAGCTGTGAGTGTCTACTTGTATTTCCATTAGTTACTGGATGAAGGCTCTAGGATGGCATATAAGGTAGTCATCAATCTCATTATAGGGGAAGGACATTTAAGGTAGCCTCTCCACTATTACTTAGATTGTTAGTTGGGTTCATCCTTGTAGATCTCTGGACAATTCCCTAGTGCCAGATTTCTCTTTAAAGCTTTAATGGCTCTTTCAATTATGGTATCTCTTTTCTTGCTCTCCTCTATTCTTTCCCTGATGCAATCTTCCTGCTCCCTCATGTCCTTCTTTCCCCTCCTCTTCTCTCCTTCTCTTTTTCCTAACTCCCTTTCCCCTCTCCTCCATGCTCCCAATTTGCTCCTGAGATCTTGTCTTTTTCCCCTTGTATATCTCTCTTAGTGTCCTCCTTGTTTCCTAGCTCTTCTGATGGTGTGGACTGTAAGGTGGAGATCCTTTGCTCTATGTCTACAATCCATATGTGAATGAGTACATACCATGTTTGTTTTTTCGTGACTTGGTTACCTCACTCAGGATGGTTTCTTGTAGTTCCATCCAATTGCCTGTGAATTTCAAGATTCCATTGTTTTGGGTTTGTTTGTTTGTTTGTTGTTTTTCCTTCTGAGTAGTACTGCATTGTGTAAATATACCACATTTTCTCCATCCAGTCTCTAGTTGAAGGATATTTAGGTTGCTTCCAGTTTCTGTGTGTTACACATAATGCTGCTATGAACATAGCTGAACAGATGCCCTTGTTGTAAGAATGTGCATCTTTTATGTATATGCCTAATAGCAGAATTGTTGGATCCTGTGGTAGACTCCCATTTTCCCGAAAATCACCATGGTGATTTCCAAAGTGGCTGTACAAGTTTGCACTCCCACCAGCAGTGGAGGAGACTTGTCCTTTGTCCAGATCCTCTCCAGCATAAACTGTCTTTGGTGTTTTTTATTTTAGCCATTCTGACAGGAGTAAGATTATATCTCAGATTTGTTTTGATTTGCATTTCCCTGATGGCCAAGGATGTTGGACACTTTCTTCAGTATCTTTCAGCCATTTTATATTTCTCTATTGAGAATTCTCTATTCTCCCCACTTTTTAAAAGTGTACCCCACTTTTTAATTGGATTATTTGGTATTTTGGTAACTAGTTTCCTGAGTTCTTTGAATACTTTGGAAATCAGCTCTCTATCAGGTGTGGGGTTGGTGAATATCATTTCCCATTCTGTGGTCTGCAGTTTTGTCTTGTTGACTATATTATTTTCCCTACAAAAGCTTTTCAGTTTTAGGAAGTCCATTATTAATTGTTGATCTCAGTGTCTGTTGTATTGGTGTATGTTCAGGAAGCAGGCTCTTGAACCAATTTGTTCAATGGTACCTACCACCTTCTCTTCTAAAGAGGTTCATATTGTTGAGGACTTTGATCCATTTGGACTTAAGTTTAGTGCATGGCAATAGGCATGAATATACCTGTTGTCATCTACACACCACCCTCCAGTCATGCCAGCACCATTTGTTGAAGATGAACTATTTTTTTATTGTATAATTTTAGCTTTGTCAAAAATCAGGTGTGTGGGCTAATATCAGGGTCTTTAATTTGATTGCATTGGTCTACTTCTCTATTTTTGTGCCAATATCAAGCTGTTTTTAGGACTATAGCGCTACAATTGAGTTTGAAGTGAGGGATGGTGATGCCTCCAGAAGTTCCTTTATTGTGCAGGGTTGTTTTGTCTACCCAGGCCTTTTGATTTTCCATATAAAGTTAAGGATTGTTCTTTCAAGATCTGTGAAGAATTGTGTTGAGATTTTGATGGGGATTGTTTTGAATCAGTAGAATGCTTTTGGCAGTATTTCCATTTTTACTATGACTATTCTACCTATCCAAGAGCATGGGAGATATTTCTGTGTTCTGGTATCTTCTTTAATTTCTTTCTTTAAAGACTCAAAGTTCTTATTAAATATGTCTTTCACTTGTTTGATTGATGTTACCCCAAGATATTTAATGTTGTTTGTAGATATTTTAAAGGGTGATATTTCTCTGATTTCTTTCTCAGCCCCTTTATCATCTGTATCTAATAGGGCTGCTGATTTTTAGTACATGTGTGTGTGTGTGTGTGTTCTGACACTTTGCTGAAGGTGTTTATAAGCTATGAGTTTGCTGGTAGAGTTTTTTGGGGTAACATACAAAGTATTTTATCATCTGCAAATAATGAAAGTTTTACTTCTTCCTTTCCAAATTGTATCCCCTTGATCTCCTTTTGTTTTCTTGTTGCTCTAATTAGAATTTCAAGTACAATATTGAGGAGATATAGAGAGAGTGGGCAGCCTTGTCTTGCTCCTGATTTTAGAGGAATTGCATTGAGTTTCTCTTCATTTAGTTTGATGTTGGCTGTTGGATTGCTGTGTATTACTTTTATTGTGTTTCTCTATGTTCCTTTTATATCTGATCACTACAAGACTTTTATCATAGAGGGGTGTTTGATTTTGGCAATTTCAGCATCTAGTGAGATGATCATGTGGTTTTTCTTTTCCACTTTGTTTATATGGTTGATTACAGTGATAGATTTTCATATGTTGAACCATTCTTCATCCCTGGGATAAAGCCTTCTTGCTCATTGTGAATGATTTTTCTGATGTGTTCTGGGATTCGATTTGCCAGTATTTTATTGAGTATTTTTCATCAATGTTCATGAGTGATAGTGGTCTGTAGTTCTCTTTCTTAGTTGTGTTTTTGTGTGGGTTGGGTACCAAGGTATTTGCAGCCTCGTAAAAAAGAGTTTGGCAATGACTCTTCTGCTTTTATTGTGTGGAACACTTTGGGAAGTATTGATATTAGCTGTTCT
This sequence comes from Cricetiscus sungorus, assembly GCA_030556225.1. Lineage (NCBI taxonomy): Eukaryota > Metazoa > Chordata > Mammalia > Rodentia > Cricetidae > Cricetiscus > Cricetiscus sungorus. Next base: position 42,842,201 of record JANBXA010000007.1, read on the forward strand.
TTGAATATCTGGTAGAATTCTGCACTGAAACCATCTGACCCTGGGCTTTTGTTTGTTTTTTGTTTGTTTATTTTTTTGTGAGATGTTTGATTACTGCTTCTATTTTATTAGGGGTTACAGGTCTATTTAAATTGCTTATCTGTTCCTGATTTAATTTTGGTAAGTGATATCTATCCAGATAATTATCCATTTCTACTAAATTTTCAAATTTTTGTGGAGTATATGTTTTCAAAGTATGACGTGAAGAATCTCTGGATTTCCTCAGTGTCCATAGTTATGTACCTCTTTTCATTGCTGAATTTGTTAATTTACATTTTCTCTCTCTACCTTTTGGTGAGTTTGGATAAAGGTTTGTTTATCTTGTTGAGTTTCTTGAAGAACCAACTTTTTGTTACATTGATTCTTTGTATTGTTTTCCTAGTTTCTACTTTATTGATTTGCCATAAAGTTGATTATTTTCTGGCATCTACTCCTCCAAGGTGAGTTTGCTTCTTTTTGTTCTAGAGCTTTCAGTTGTGCTGTTAAGTCTTTAGTGTGGCTATACTCTGCTTTTTTGATGTGGACTATGAACTTTGCTCTTAGCCCTGCTTTCAAAGTGTCCCATGAGTTTGGGTGTGTTGGGTCTTCATTCTTGTTGAATTCTAGAAGTCTTTAATTTCTTTCTTTATTTCTTCCTTGACCCAGGAATAGTGCAATTATACATTGTTTATTTTCCATGAGTTTTTAGGGTTTCTGCAATTTGTGTTGTTGTTGAATTCTAACCATAAAGCATGGTGGTCTGATAAGATACAGGGGTTATTTCAATTTTTCTGTTCCTATCGAGGTTTTCTGATTGCCAAGTATGTTGTAGATTTCAGAGAAGGTTCTATGTGATGCTGAGAAGAAGGTATATTCTTTTGTATTTGGATGGAATGTTCTATAAATGCCTATTAAACACAATTGGGTCATAACTTCTGTTTGTTCCTTTTTTCTTTGTTAATTTTCTGTCTATTGACAGCAGGGTGTTGAAATCTCCCACTATAGGTATGTAAGGTTCTATATGCAGTTTGAGTTTTAGTAATGTATCTTTTACAAATGTGGGTGTCATTGTATTTGGGGCATAGATGTTCAGAATTGAGACTTCATCTTGATGGTTTTTTTTTTCCTGTGATGAGTAAGAAATGACCTTCTTTATCTCTTTTGATTAATTTTAGTTTAAAGTCTAATTTGTTAGATATTAGGATTGCTACACCCACTTGTTTCTTAGGTCCCTTTGATTGGAAAATCTTTTCCCAACCCTTAACTCTGAGGTAACAACTGTGTATGAAGTTGAGGTGTTTGTTTCTTGTAGGCGGCAGAAAGATGGAATCTGTTTTCATATCCATTCTGTTAGCCTTTGTCTTTTTATAGGAGAGTTAAGACCATTAATATTGAAGGATATTAATGAACAGTGATTGTTAATTGTTATTTGTTTTGGATTTGTTGTTGGTAGTGATATTGTGGGTGGATTTCCCCCCATTTTTCTTTTGGGTGTTTGTAAAGTAGGATTGCCTAAGTTTTTGTGGGTGCAGTTAATTTCCTTGGGTTCGAGTTTTCCTTCCAAAACTTTCTGTAGATTTGGATTAGTTGATATATATTGTTTCCATCCAGTTTTGTTATGGAATATCTTGGTTTCTCCATCAACAGTGATTGAAAGCTTTGCTGGGTATAATAGTCTGGGATGAAAAAATCTACCCAGAACCTTCTGGCTTTCAGGTTTTCTATAGAGAAGTCAGTGTAATTCTGATAGATTTGCCTTTATATGTTACTTGGCCTTTTTCCTTTTCTGCTTTTAATAATCTTTCTTTATTCTATATGTTTGGTGTTTTGCTTATTAAGTTTTGAGGGGACCTTTTTGTGGTTCACTCTATTTGTTGTTCTGTTAGGTTCTTTTACTTTCATAGGCATGTCCTTCTTCAGGAAGTTTTCTTCTATGATTTTCTTAATATATTTTTTGCATCTTTGATTTGGGTTTCTTCACCTTCTTCTATACTTATTATTCTTAGGTTAGCTGTTTTATGGTGTCACATATTTCCTGGATATTTTGTCTTAGGGATTTGTTGGACTTTAGATTTTCCTTGGTCAATGAACCTATTTCTCCTAGTGTATCTTCAATGCCTGAGATTCTTTCTTCCATCTCTTGTATTCCGTTGGTTTTGCTTGCATCTGCAATTCCTGATCATTTACTGAACTTTTCTATTTTCAGTATTCCCTCAGACTGTTTCTTGTTTGTTTGTTGTTTATTTTTTGTCTCTATTTCAGCTTTAAAAACCTTGTATTGTTTGAACTGTGTCTTAAAATTTTTGGTTTGCCTTTTCTTTTCTCATTTCCTCTTTTTACTCATTTAGGGTCTCTATCATCTTTATGAAGTTGTTTTTAGGGTTGTTCTCTTCTGCTTCACCTGTGTTGGGAAGTTTATGTCTTAGTGGTATTGAGTCCCTAGACTCTGGTAGACTTTCTGTTGTTGACTATATTCTTATATTTTCATCTACCCATCCATGCTTACTGGTGGGGTCTCTCCTTCTCTTATTGGTTATGGGACTAAGGTTCTCTTCAGGTGGGTGCAAGCAGGTCCAGTACTCTGACGTCTCTCCTCTTTCAGGGGCAGTGGTGGGACTAGGATGCTGGCAGACTGTGGACAGGCCAGTATGCTGGGACAGGCTCCCTGAATGCAGTCCCCAGTCCTCAGGAGGTTCCTAGCAGGGTATCGAAAGATGGGTTTCTCCTGCCTACCTGTACATTTCATAATTAATTTTTCTCAAATGTCAAATAATGTATTGTTGTATAAATGTAGTAAATTTTTATTATTCATTCACCAGTTGGTAGATATATGATAGTTTCCAATTTCTGACTATTATGGATAGAGCAATGAACATGAACATTCAAGTATCTTTATACTCGAATGAAGTTTGAGGTTCAGGGATCTATGAAAGAGAATCTAGAAAGATTGTAATAGCCAAAGGTGATGGATGACTTCAAGTAAACATTGTCTGCCAGACGCAATATGTCTCATGTACATATGAACTCACAGAGTCTGTGACAGCATGAACAAGACCTCCTCAAATTCAAGCCACACAACAATCCCAAAATTGAGAAGATTAAAGTAGACACAAGTCCACTAATAAGATTCACAACTGAAACTTTCCGGGAAAGGGAAAATCCATTTTCTCCAATAGAATAACAAGTGGGTGTATTAGCCATATTCTACAATAGGCCTCATGTTCAGAAGTAGTTGATTCCATGTATTTTGATGTGTATTGTTTGCTTGCTATGGTTTAATGTTTGACCTTTTATTCCTTGTTTTGTTTTGAGAGAGAGTAAGAACATTATGTTAGGTGGTTAGGGAGGTAGGGAGAACCTGGGCATACTTAGAGGAGAGTAAAAAACATAATCAAAATACATTGTAAGGAAAATTTTAATTAATATAGTATAATGATAAAAAATTAAGGTGTCTTGCATTTGATTAGGGATCCCTGATTTATACTGAAAGACAAAAAGCAAAGTTAAGGAAATCCCTCACTTAAAATAAAGTACAGTCTGACCTAGAAAAGCACCGGCAACTTCCCTCATAGGGTCCTAAGATAGAAGAATATCAAGAATTCACACTACCCCTCCTGTCAGTGATAGCTGCATCTCCTGTTTTCCCAGACAAGATTAATTAGCACACCTTGAGGCCTTAGGTCCTGCTGAGCCAAACAGTGAGACCATCCAGCCTCAAGGAGAATAACCCATGACTGGTTATGTACTCAGAGGAGAGGGAGTCACAGCCCCACCCTAAGCTTGTGGTTTTTTCCTTTTAATATGCATGAACCCAGAAAAATGTTGCTTCTCTCTAGCCTATGTGCTGAGGAAGCCTGCTTGTGCAAACATATCCTGTTCATTAAAGCCTCTTGCATGCTGCCTCAACTGGACTGAACATTGAGTTCTTGGGGGTACTGACAAAAATGGGGAGACTCCTCATTCTGAGGGTCTTACAATATCTATAACCATTCAAAACTGTGGTCAACATGTCTTTCAGAGTAGATGTAGAACAGCTGAAAAACTCAGAGATTATCCTGGGAAAACAGGCTTATGCTAAGGCAGAAATACTCAAAATATGGTCTTTCAACATGGAGCAGTGGACATCTTTAATAAAACCACAAGAAATCCTTTTGCTCCATCTCAGAACCAATAATTGGAAATTGGGTTATTTCTTAGGACTCTCTCAAGCTTTCTAGCTAAAACCCATGTACCCTGAAATATATGAATCAATCCATGTACACCTTTCTTCTTTCTTCAGATTTTACATCCATAGAGTAGCCAACTACTGAAAGAAAGCTTGCCAAACAAAGTTTTATCTGTAATAAACAACTGCAGACACTTTTCTTGTTATTATTCTATAAATGCTGCAGTATAGGAACTATTTGCATAGGTTACATTCTACTAATTGCAAAAGTAATTTATATATGATACAAAGAGTGGGGTGGAATGTGGAAGCACTAATCTGTCCTTATACAAAGGAACAACTACACTAATGGATCTCTGCCATTGTATCCAATCTCTTTGTCTCAAATACCCAAGCCTGAGAATGGAAATAAGAAAGCAAAGAGCGGAAATTTGACCCAGGGCAATTGTTTTGTAACCTATTAACATTTCTTCTAAATTATATTCATTAAAAATAAGCATCTAAAAATGGAGAGAGGTAAATGGATAGGAGTTAAACTCCAGCTCGTGAAAAAGGAATAATAAACATTAAAGATATATATTTTTAAGTACCACAGAGACAGAATCTTGAAACTAAAAACATGGAAAAGCAGTATCAATCAAATCCTATCACAAAGTAATTTGGCATTGTGCTATTAATATTAAATGCGGTGTATGTTTGAAAAATAACTTGTAAATTATTGATGATTGATAAGATGACAAATAAATGATTAAAGTTGAGTTCAGCAATAGTTCTGACATTTTAGAAGGCATAGCAGTTTCGGTTTGTAGATCAGTTATTGGTGTGTTTGTTTAACATTCAGGAAGATCTTGTCTGAAACTAGAACTCCTTTTAAGCTGCATCTGGTGGCATATGCCTGTCATTCTAGCACTCTGAAGGTGGGCACAATACAAAAAAATGTTTCTGGTCTTCTTCAGTGACATAGTGAGTTACACATAGACCCTGTTAAGAAATAACTAAATAAAGAAACATGTTGTAAACAATCAATATATTTGCTTTAAAATAAATATAGCCAAACATGCAATGAAATTCAACCAATAAACTGAATCCTGTATTAGAAAAATTCAAAAGACGTCTAAGGATTATTGACAACTTGATCAAGCAGGATAATTAATAAGGACTCATAGGATCAGAAACATGAAAGTTCAATGTACTGAATACATATATAATTTTATGTAACAATTGTAGTATGCATTTATGTTTTTGACATGTAATTCATCTAATAGTTTTCCAAAACTATGAAGAAATTTGCAAAATGCTGGAGAACAATAATTCTTCAAACTCTGATATCAAACTAAGGCACAACTTGTCTACTCATTAATAACAAGAATATTTAGTCATTTGACAATTTCTAAGTATGGCTGTTCTGGGCAAGTGCAGCTTCTTGTCAGCCAATTGCTGCCTGTTGTGGAATAAAGAATACAGGAAATGTCAATATATCGTACTGAAAATGTAAACATATTCGTAAGTGAATTGTAATGAAAATGTGCCACATGAGAAAATCTATGACCCAGTAAATATAATATGGCATGGGATACTTATCTACCTCTGTAAGGATAGGACCAAAGGTTGGCAATAGACTGTAAGAAGAAGAATAAGAAACAGATAATAAAAAGTCATGGAAAATGACACAATAAAAGACACTGCCATGGTGAAGATAAATTTGGTGGATTCCTTGAAACATTAAAATGGATACCTCTGACAAGAATAATCCAGAAGTAAAGACAACACAGGTCATGTTTGTATGGCATCAAAACAAGCTCACTCTGCAAGAGAGAGAAGCCAAGACTGACTTTACAAATTGAAAAGGCTTTCCCCTGGAGTCCTTAATTAGAGAAACCCAGGAAGAGAGCCTTGTATAGTCATCCTCACAGCAGGAACCTGAGAGCATTCAAGTGGGGTGATTGAGGAGAGCTTAATCAAGGTACTGTGGACAAACATGCATATAGGTTGGGAGGAAACTAGCAATTTTATCTCTTGGAATAACTGAGAAATTTTGTCTTCAGCAGCTCTAAAGCGTAAATGATCCAGCCTTAGGATCCATCCTCCTCCTCTCACCCTGCAAATCCCACTGTGGCTTTCACTGGCTAAACTTAACACAGAGATTTTGATTAAAGCCATTTTGTGCACCTGAGGTCTAAACAGTGAGGTAAAATATTGTAGCCTTCCCCCAGAGCATTGAGACTCTGATTATAGAAGATGTGAATGCTGTGATGAGCTGGGCAGATCTGGAACTTCCAGAGTGTTTGTCCTTCTCAGTAGCCTAGAATGGGGGAAGATGTACACAGCATAGAAACCACCATCCTCACATAATTGCAATAGGATGACAAATGTCATAATCAGCTATATGTGGAAAGGACTCATTGGGATAGATCGTGCCAGAGCCCTTTAATTACAAATGAACAGCACTACCAATGGCTGCCTGCACTTTTAACTTAGAATTTCAGAATGAAAAACAGGCCCTTCAGAACTTCTTTTACCTGTTTTGTGTGTTGACTCATGCATTTTCGTTTCCCTTGCTAAGGCCACAGTCAGGGGATTTGGGGGCATGTGGGCTCTATCTCCGTGGTGTGCTGAGGAGCAGCTTTTTGGCTTCCCATGCTGCTGTGGATTTGTGCTTTTCATTTTGATTCTTTTTCCTGTCATTTCCTTGGGCTTTGGGGAGGGAGATATTTTAGCCTCATCCACTTCATCAGCCATCATGAACTGGTTATTCTCAGAAATTCATTAAGGCTGAGAACGGGAATAAGAGATTGCTTTGGGCTCTTTAAATATATATATATATATATATACATATACATATATGTATATATACATATATATATGTATATGTATATATACATATATGTATATGTATATATATATATATTTGATGATTTAGAAATGATGTGTTCTAGTGGTTGGACCCAGAATGCTTAAATTATTTACCAAATTCTAGCTGAGTTTCTGGAACTGAACAAAGCAAACAGAATGAATCTGAAACTAAATAGGGTTGCCAGCATCCCAGGATATAAACAGAAAGCCTGCAATCCTGTGCAACAGGGTCTGTGTTCCTTGACTGGTGACCTTTGGACATAGGCAGTGCATACACATGCTAACAATATTAGGATTTATTGAAATGATAAGCAGAATTTTAGAGAGTCAGTTGTGGTAGATTTCCTGTTTGGCTTTCTTGTTCTCTCCCACTGGAAATGGTCACTTATATTCCCTAAGAATGATACAAAATTTTCATCTAATTTTTGGTGCAAGGACATTTTAACCCATGGAAGTGAGAGGCAAGGTGAAAGATTGCAAGAAGGTTGTGTTTGCTTGTTTAATATAGATCCATTACACAATCTTCTGTTGGAGCTGTAGTTACCTTCCCAATGTGCACCAAAATCTACAGGCAGGGTTTAGACAATAAAATGTTAAATGCTGAGTTGTATTGCATTATGTCTACTGGGGCATCTCATCTCAGTTATCTTTATTGTTTGAAAGATTTCCCATTAATAAACTTTACCCATTTACCTTTTCCCTTCTTGGTCACTTTCTTTAGTGCCATGTCAATTGCAGAAATCTAGTTATGATTTTTTTTAATCTGTGATAGCTGCAGACTAGGTAATGGCTGTGATGTCTGATCTGTCTTCTCTCTGCCTTGTAGTTTAGATGCATTGCCTGTGTTTGCTGGAGTATTAACAAGATCTTTTCATCTGCTCAGTCTGTCCTGCACCTAGAATATACTTATTCTTTTTCTTCTCCAAAATAGCAACTGTCCATTCTTTATATCTTATCTTAAATATCATTTGTTCCAAGAAGAATTTTCTGACCTCCTTATATAAACCCTCAGTAATCTGAACATTTTCTTCACAGCAATTATTGACATTGTAGTTTTATAATGTATGATTCATTGCATTGTAGTTCCTATTTAATGTATCCTAAATACTATGCATTAGGTCAAATATAGTATATAGTTTATTTTCAATATGAGTGTAATAGATGCAGGGTACTTAATATTTACTAAAATTCCAACACATATTTGCTAGTTTTACAGACAGAAAATACAATATAATCTAAATGAGATCTAAAATATACTTTTCAGAGTAATCAAGTTCAGGTTCACTTGGATACAAGCTGCACAAGTCCTGCATGTGTAGTAATGCTTGTCCTTATCTTCTTCTGTTCCAACTAGGCTGGCAAGCCCTTGTGTTTTTTAACTTTAGATTTATCAAAATATTCTTAGAAACCAAAGTATGTTCCTTGGCATTATCATCATAGGCATTCCACAAAACCCATTTGAATTATTATTATTATTTAATTTAAAAAATGAAGGCACAAGTATCTCTGACATGCATGACTTCAAGGTAAGGTTGTACAATCACTCAAATATAGAAATCTCCCAGAGTACACAGACACTCACAGGTGCCAGCTTCTATTCCTCATTGTGAAAATTACATGGTTTGAGACCAAGTCAGTCCTTTAAGAACATACTCACTTCTGACAATGAGTTCAATGAGTTTTTTGTTTGTTTTTTGGGTTTTGGTTTTTTGTTTTGTTTTGTTTTGTTTGAGACAGTGTTTTTCTCTGTAGTTCTTACTGTCTTGGAACTCTGTGTAGTCCTGACTATCCTGAACCTTACTTTGTAGATCAGGCTGGTCACAAACTCAGAGATCCATCTGCCTCTGCCTCCTAAGTGTTGGAACTAAAGGCGTGTGCCACCACAACCACCCGACTCTGACACTGACTTTTACATTCAGGACTATGTTTCTAAAATCACTCTAAGATGTAATAGCTTGCTAGGGCTCACAGACTCTGGGAAGGGTTACATTAATGATAATACATTGTATGCAGTGGAAGAAAACTAGCCAGTTAAGCAAAGAGAAGTGAGAAGTAGGGCAGAGTCCAATATAGAGAGTCAATATAGAGAGTCTCAAACTGATTGTAGAGCTGGGAAAAATGGTCAATGCTGAACACAATATTCCTTTCCTTCTTTTTTATTTGCTTTGCTTTGGTTTTAAAGGGGTATATGAGAAAACAAAAACTATGATTATTTAATTCTAGAAGTACATTTGTGTGTTTGGATAAATAGATATAAGAGCAGCATGCTGAGGACTGGACCCAGCACTTGCCATGATAGGGATGATGTATCGCTGGATTAAATTCCTAGTAATTTATATTTGAGTTTGACATGGAGCCTTGAAATATAGTCCAGGTTGCCTTCACTTGTAATCGCCTGTTCTAATGTCTAGAGCCGCTAGAATTTTATGCATGGACCACTATGGACATCCACACATGGGTTTTTAATACTGATTTTTTTTCTGTTCTTTAAAATCAAAAACAGAAGAGTATGAAGAAACGTAAGTAGTATGATCTCTCAGAGCTGTTTGTGTAACATTTAACCCAAGATAAGAACACAGTAAGCCAAGATCAGAACATAGGAAAGGAACCACACATTTGAAGATTTTAAGGAAATACTTTCATGCAAGGAGAAAAGTAAATGTATAAACTGTAAATTATGAAGTGACATGGACAAGAAAGTGGAGCTGGAGAAAAGAATAGAAAGGATGAAATTATAGGCAGCAAAATCTGAGTAGACAAAGGCTGCCACCTGCTATCATAAAGGAATTAATGTTTTCATGTAAATTAAAGGAAGTCAGAGAAATTAAGCAATTATTAATGACATAACTTAGTTTCCACAACATGCCATTTTATCTCTTTATAATATTTAGACTAGAAAACAGAATTTAGAAGCTCAAAGCATATGTTCTGGTTTGGGGTTGCCATTGAGTTGGTTGAATGTTACCCTAACAAACACAAAGCCCAGAATTCTATTCTCAGCATCATGTACCTGCTCCTGTTCTCGTGCCTATAATTTAACATTCAGGAGGGGAAGGCAGGAAGATTGAAAGTTCACGGTCTCCCAAAATTTGAAGAATACAATGAAAGAAAGAAATGAAGGAAGGAAGGAAACAAAGAAAAAGAATTCGAAGTCATTTTTTTACTACATAGTGACTTTCTTTTTTTTAACCAGTGTAGGGTACCCGAGTTGTCTCCAAAGATGAGGGAAAAGACCTACTTTCAACCCTCAATATTTTTCTACCATGATCATGTGAGATCCTTTGATTTCAAAACACACAGCCTTTTTAATATCTCCTCCTCCGCTTTGCACCCTCCCTCTCTATATACACTCTGTTTCTGAAGATTAGTAAATCCTCCAAGATATTTCCCAAGCACCTGAACCCACACTGTGCAGCCTACCTGAGAATCACCTGGGGAACTTGTTAGAGCATGAGATCTCAGGCTGAACTAGTCAGCCTTTTTAGTTGGAAGTCACAGAGTACACTCTTGCAAGTTGAAACAAAAAGGAATTTATTACAGCATATTTGATTTTCCTCAAAGTCCCTATGGTCTCAGAGATTGAGATTTCAGCTCAGAATATAGAAACAAGAAGGGGATGAAAAGCACATACTTCTCAGCTCCCAGACAGGATTATAAAAAAAAGTCACTGCTGAGAGGTTGCCAGAATGGATGTTGAATGCCGAGCATGAAGCCAGGGCTGTAAGCAAAGCAAGTGCCTAGGATGGCTGCGGGCACAGCCTCCCTGGCCTCTTTTGTGTCATGATTGCAGACCATCACAGATCAGACACCATTTGCCTTCATATTTGCCTTCACAGTTCTCTTTGTGGAAATAAAGCCCATGAACAAACATCTGGAGAGTGGAACATGAGGCACAGCCACAAAGCAACAGGGACTGCCAATGTTCAGATTTTTTTAAAATAATACAATTATTTTATTTTTTCAAGTAAGGCAAAATAAAATATAAGATATATAATATATAATAAGCAAAAATCACATCTGAGTGATGGGCTCAGAGCAATAGTGTGTAAGTGATTCCAACACATGTCAGGTAGCACCTGCTACCTTTTATCACTAGAAGTCCAAACAATTCTGCTCACTGTGTCTTGGGCTCAGAGAGACCAGGTAAACATGAAGTAGTGGCTTACTGAATGGGACAATGCTCTATACAAAGAAGAAGTAGAATAAACCTATTTGAGTAAAGGACACAAGCCCTACCCTAAGCACCGACAAAGTCCAGTAAAATAATGGGACTTGCTATGACACTTCCTTACTCTCTTACTTATCTCCTTCATTACCTTTCCTGGTTTCCTTTTTTTCCTCTGCTTTCATATCACACACATAACACACACACACACACACACACACACACACACACACACACACACACACTCACCACAAACATACACATACACACATATATATACCACACACCTATACACATATACACATGCCACACATACATACACAAACACATGCAAGCATACATGCATATTAACATCTACAGAGACACACACATATGCACACACCATACAATACACAAATGCATGCCACATACATGTGCATACACACACATATAAGCACACACATGTCTGCACGCATGCACTTACACACAGACATGCAAATACATATATACACATGCACAGAAACAAACACTGATATGCCCACACACATGAACACGCAGATACAAAGACAAATGCATGCACACAGGCAGGCACACATACACACAATACACATGCATACATGTATGCACACAGACACATACACACACACACACACACATACACTGTTTTGCTATTTATATTTATATAGTTTTAATTCCACATATGAGAGAAAACACAGCTAGAAGAATGGAACTGTTGGTAAGCAGGTTTTCAGGCCCTCTCTGCCTGTTCATACACAACTGAGTGGAGATAGGAAGCACATACAGAAGACTGCCTTTTCTTGTTCATGCCATCCCATGATTTCACTAACACAGCTACAATGTAGAGCTTCTTCCACATTTCAATACTGAAGAACTTGTCTACCAAGAAACAGAAGTGTGTGTTCTCTTGTCCTAAGTTGAAACCCATCAAAGTATCACTGGCACCTTCCTCCTCTAAAACCAGTTTCTTCAAGTGATGTTTGTTCTCTTTTAGCTATGCCTTAATTCTATCAGCTAGCTGGTAGTCTATTCTAACCTCTAGCTCAAATGTACATTTTTAAAGACATTCTGCATAAAATCCAGAAATGTATAGAAAAATAACCTTTTTGTTATATCCAGAAAGAATTGTAGCGATGTATTGCTCTTAGTGGGTAGATTACTTTACTCACTACATTTCTGTATTACTGCATTCTCGGCACTTGAGATGTCCTCTGCTTCTTTTCCAGGTGGGTGACCTAGCTCTTTGTGGTTTTGCCTAAATTAGACTATTTAGTCTTCTATACTTTTCTTCATTATTCTTGGCAAGAGCAGAAACAAAACTTATGTGACCACTTCAGTTTCAGAAGAACATCATTGTCCACCCACTCCTACCCTGTCTATTGTATATCAGCATCCCCACTACAGAGTCAATAGCTTGACACAGCATAAAACTCACTTTCAACCTAGGCCATCCAATATCCTGATGGACTTGAAATTTCAAAGGACTCATTACTGAAGGGCCCTGCAGAGACATTTCTTCAATAGCTAAGACCTCTAAACCTGCAGAATCTAGAGTTGGGTGAAGAAAGCAAAGCCTTGTAAATGAGTCCTTAGACAGGGCAGTGTAAAATACATTCCAAATGACTCTCCTCCATTCTAAGTTTATGTATTCTGACTTTGAATACAGATGATGATTTTTGAAGCATAGGAGATCAGTGGAGGATCCCTGGATCCTATGAATATGATCACTGTTTTGATAATCATTGAAATCCAGTGTCTCTGTCTGAGTTAACATGCTACATAGGCAATTTTCTCAATCATAAATTCTGTTGCCCACAGAATCATGACTGGTAATGGGGATGTTTTCATACCCAGTTATTTTGTTTTACCCAGGATAAAAATTCATTCAGTCCTCCATGATTAGAAGAGTCTATAGGAAACATTCTGGAATTTTCAGATATGAAACCCCACTTCTGGCTTGGGAAATGAGGTTGTTTTTAAAGAAAAAATTCTGAGGATATCAAGCCAGACATCAAACAATATCAGCTACCAGGACTGGAAACTGACTATGACTTTACACAACAGAAGCTACAAGGCAGTAAAGCTTCACCTGAAAAACTCATTAGTGAAAAAATATGACCATGTGTGACAACTCCTTTTCTAATACTCAAAAATCTTGTCAAACATAAAGCTTATATGCAAATGTTCTCAGCCATTCAGATCCTAGAAATTTATGAGCTATGCTCAGGGAAACTCGAATGGGAAACAGTCAACTGAAGCCTGACTGGAGAAATGAAGGCTAAATAGCTGTATGCAGCATTGACTATGTTCAGTGTTAACAGAAAGACTGAAGGGGCAAAGGAGATTATAGTTACAGAAACCGAAGGAACTATACCAGACACAGGGATTGAGGGAGTTAACGCAACTAAGAGAACAAAGATGATAAGGGAAATTGAGGGAGCAGAACACTGATCAGAAGATATTTGGTTATTTAAATTCTTTTCTTTTTATTGCAGAAAGTCAAAATGCTTAAATGATATCCATTACAAAGATTGATGTGTACTTAAAAGTTTAAAAACATGAAAAATGAAATAGTTAATACCATATTATAAGAAATACAGGAAGAAGAGGGGGCAGTAATTTGTTTTTATCATAACTTAGATCTGAGACTAGATAATGCTTTGTGAAGAAGTTAGAGATGGTATATCTCAATAGGTTGACTTCTGAAATCTATGCCAAGTATGAATGTTATCTTTTAACATGTAAGTAATTTGTATTTTAAGTTGAATGAAATTCATATAAAGATAATGGCTATTTGTATGTGATTGTGTGCGCATGTATGTCTGTGGGTGTACCTGTGTATATGGGCCTTTGTGTATTCGTGTGTGTGTGTGTGTGTGTGTGTGTGTGTGTGTTTATACATATGTGCTTGAGTGTGTGTGTGCATTTACGTGTATATGAGTATGTGTGTGAATACATGTGTGCTTGACTGTGTGTGTGTGTGTGTGTGTGTGTGTGTGTGTGTGTGCATGTGTGAGCATGTAACATTTATAACAAATATCTGACATAATAAGCCTCCAAAGAGGAAAGATTTTGGCTCACAGTTTAGAAGATTGAATCCATGGTCAGGTTTGCACTGTGTTTGAACCTGAGAAAAGGCAATATATCATGGCAGGACTACATATTGGAGGAAGCTCTTCATGAGAACACTGAAGGCATCTGGGTCCTAGAATTCTTTTTAAGACTATGTCCCAATGCTCTATCTTCCTCCAATCAGGCCCCACCTCTTAAAGTCACCACCATTTCTTAACCATCCCAATGGCTGGCAAGCAAAACCGTTCTGACACAGGCCTTTAAATATCATTTCACTTCCAGGAGGGATCATCAAAATCTGTCAAGTCATTTGGAGTAGGGTCTATGCCCTCCTTCCTGTCTTTATCCTAAGGGAGTATCCCTCCATGGGAAATGTGCTTTCAAATTCCTGTCATTCACAAGGGATACATCCGTGGGTGGGGAATTGGACAGGAGGGCAGTCGGGGGGTACAGGTTGGAGGGAAGAAGAGGGAAATGGGACAAATATATAAAATAAGAAAAAATAAATAAATGTAAAAGAAAAAAGAGACCATTTTATATCCAAAAGGAATATACAAATATAAATCTAAAATAAAATAACATTATAAATTGAACTAAATAATAGTGATATCTGTGTATTGTCAGTAACATATCATTATTTAGATTCTGTACACTGACAAGTTTTTTGCTTTCTGACAGCGCTTCAGAGACCCACTCAATGATCACTCTTTGTATTGTATCCTGTGCACCCCCACAGTTGTGTGTATGTGTATGTCTGTATGTGTGCAAAAGCAGATCTTCTTTGAATTTCTACACATGCCATCCTACTCTTCTATCATGTGAAGATTTCTTGCTTCCTCTTCCTAACTCATGAAAAGACATCAGGGTCTGTTTTGGAAGGTTGATGTCCTTAGTTAAGTTCACTTCCTTCTCTGTGCATTGTTTAATGCAAAGAATATAGATTTAGTTGCTTTATTTGCATCTTTACTTAATAATAGACTATGTCATTCTAGTGATTTCCTTGTATTTTCTCTTTGCTAAATTGTATGTCAGATGACATAGACAGAAATTTATGTATTCTCTCATTTCTAGCTTTTATAGTAGTTCAGTCAACCAATAATGTGCATTACATATAATTTTTACACAGTTAAAACTCTCTTTGCATAAATATACGTATCTCCATGCAAAACATAAATGCATTATATGGATAGTGATAGAATAGATGTAAAGACATACTTTCAAGACTTTAAGAAATTTGATAAGACTTTTCTTCATATTGTAAACTCTACGTGATGCATACTGTATTGCATTAAATTTAATCTCAGTAAGAATTGTTGCAATGAAGATATAATTGGATGCTTGGTCATTAGAGAGAAAACAAATAATAATTTCAATGACATCACATTATACATAAGCAAGAGTTTCATTTACTGATAATAATATCTTCTTTCCCAAAAAGTAAGTTCATTTGCTTGTAAGAAGAGTCTGAGAATGAACATGTGATTATTTTTTTCCTCTCCCTTCATGGTCAAACAATTTCCAGATTTGTCAGACTTTCTTCTCAGAAGATCTCAAAACTTTTTTTGAATCTAATGTTGCCCTCAAAATTCCATTAAAATTATATTAGTTTGACTACTTTAAAATCTCCAATGACTCATCATTGGACCAGACCAGGCAACTCATGTTCATTGTCATGAGGCTCAGTTATTCTTTAAAGTTTTTTATTAAGAGATGTCTTATAAAAGATGAAAACTCAAAACTTCTCTAATTACCCCTGCTTTTTATTTCTTCAACTGCATGAAGGTTGATTTTGAGTGCATTACTTCAACCAGATTATGATTGTTTGAAATATGTTGGCTGTTTACTTAAACTAAACCATGTCCCAGTGGCATGCACCAGCATCCCATCCCATATTTCATTGACAGTGACATTTACTCCCAACGGTTGGAGGTGCAATCTTATTTTCTGGTTGCTTCCTTAGGGCAGGATTTTACACTACCTTCCCTTTTTTTTTTTTTTTTTTTTTTTTGCTTTTTCTGTCACTGATGTTTTGTGTTTTATTTTTCTTCAAATGGTCTGATGGCAGAGGAGTATAAAGTCATGTTAGTTATTTCTGAGGAATGTTCCTCTTTACATGCTTAGTTAAAGAGGATGCCTCTGAAGCACAAAGCTCCTAATCTTTATAAAGTGAGCTGCACAAAGTGTTTATTGTGACTTACAGATGAATCACAGAGATATTTTATGTCATGATCTTTTATTAGTCAATGCAGACGGTGTTTCAAATACATGGCAAGGAATGGGCCAACATGCCTTAACAGGTACACCATCCATGCCAGTAAGTTCAAATTAGTGTGTGCTATAAAACCTTAACTGGTTTTACAGTGGGTAAGTTAAAGATTCCACCTTGATTCCCACATGTGTATTGATTATATGTCTTAAAAGTAATATCAAAATCAATTTCCTTTTTATTACATTTATCCTCTCGTGTTTTTGTGTGCACACATGTGTGTATGTGTGTGTGAGAAAGAGAAAGAGAGAGAAAGAAAGAGAAAGACAGAGAGAGAAAGAAAGAGAGAGAGAGAGAGAAAGAGAGAGAGAGAGAGAGAGAGAGAGAGAGAGAGAGAGAGAGAGAGAGAGAGAGAGGATGTTGGTGTTCACATGCCACAGCATGTGAAAGGACTCACATGCTGGGAGTTGGTTCCTTCATTCTGTCATGTGGGTCATTTGGATTCAATTTCAGGTCATCAGGCCTGGCAGCTAGTATATTTATTCACTCATCCACCTCATGAGCACAAAAGAATGAATTTTTAAACACAGTTGAGGCTCTGCTTCTGTTTTTTTTTTTAATTAATTGTTTGCTCTATTTTAAAATGAAAAAGGAGACGGTTGGAAAGTACACAATTTTTAATATCATCAAGAGAAAATTACTTTTCTTCATCAACCTATAACATTTATATCATATATATATATTCAAGTTGTTAATGTGGACCCCATTTCCACATATAATTTTCAATTTACTAGTATATTGCTAGTCCTCATTCACTAAGTATATAGCTATACTGCTAACAACTTCATCTTACAGGAATAATAATCATTATTTCAAGGGTTCCCACAGTACTTAACTACAATAAGATAAATTCTAACTCAAGAAACCCAAAATTCAAGAGGCCTATTGATCTTGCCCATAATGTAGTTTTATTTGAAAAGTTAATTGAAAGATAAAGCACAAATCACAAGAGAACTCAAGATGAAGACAGACTTTTCCAAAGAAAACAAACATAAATACAATATTGCTTTCATAAACAGAACTCTAAAAATCTAGCTGACTAAATATACTTAAAGATGTCATGGATCTCTGGTGTAAATTGTACTACTATCAGAATGAGAGAGATGAGAGAGGAATGTACTCACTTTAATCAAGTGTATGGTCTTTCCTCCTCACCTCCTATCCATGAAAAACTATTTTGGGGAGGATTGAGGGGAGAGTAGGGTGGGGTGGAAAGGGTTTATTTTGCTTACATTTCCACATCACTGTTTAATATAGAAGGAAGTTCAGGCAGGAACACAATGACTGGTAACTGGAGGCAGGAGCTGATGCAAGGCCATGAAGGGGTCCTGCTTACTGATTTGATCCTCATGGCTTATTCAGCCTGTTTGATCATAAAATCCAGCACTAACTACCATTCCAGGGTGGCACCACCCATAATTGGCTGGGCCTTCCCACCCTAATCACTAGTTAAGAAAGTGCCCATCAGGATTGCTTACAGCCCTGATGGGAGATGTTATTCTGTAAATATGTTTCTCTTATTGGTTAATGAATAAAGCACTGTGGGCCAATAGTAAAGCAAGATAGGTGGCAGGAGGAGACAAGGAAGAGAGAGGAAGAAGTAGGGAGGAATTTCAAGATGCAGGACTAACAGGTAAGAACGCCGGGCCCTCTCTCAGCTAAGACCACGTGGGCATACTTAGATTGACAGAAATGGGTTAATATTTAAGACAAAGGTAGCCAATAAGAAATGCTAGTAACAGGCTAACAGCTTTATATCTAATACAGCGTCTTAGTGTGTTATTTGGGGCTGGTGCGGCAGTGGGACCAGGCAGGTGGGAAAAACCTACTTGTAATACAGCCCAATCTTATGAAAGCATTTTTTTTTCCAATTGAGGTTCCCTTCTCTCAGATGATAGTAGCTTATATCAAATTAACATAAAACTAGTCAGCACATTGGCCTTTTTCTTCTTTTTTTCTTTTTGAAACAGGTCATGTAATCCTGACCTCTTGATTTTCTTTTTTTAATTTTTTAAACAACTTTTTTTTATTTATTTTGCATGAAAAACATTTAATAAAATAGGAAAGGACTTTAATAGTAAGAGGGTTTTGGTATTTTTTGTTTGTTTGTTTTTCATTGTTATTTTAAACAAAAACCCATTGATCTGCAATAATCACACAACAATTGAGAATGGAGTTAAATTCCATCTCTGATGACATTGTCTCTGAAAATGTAATCAATTCAGTTCATAGAATCTTTCTGATTTGCTTGTCCAAGATATGGCCCAGAGACTAAGTAAAAAGGCATCCAGCAAGGCATTGTGATGTCAACATCTGCCTGGTTATTAAACCAAGATTTGGAAAAGTCTGATGTCACAGAAAAGGAGGGAGAAAAGAAGCACAAGATTAATATAATAAGAAGAGCCAAAACTTTCTGTAAAAGATGAAGTCCTTTCTCCCTCTCCCTCTCCCTCCTCTCCCTCTCCCTCTCCCTCTCCCTCTCCCTCTCCCTCTCCCTCTCCCCTGTTCCCCTCTCTCCCTCAAATCTCCTGGCTCAATTTTAATTGAGTTCCTCTTTGACAACAATACCCCTTTAACTAAACTACAGCAAGTAATACGTTAAAAAAAATCCCAGACACACAGATTCATTGATTGTAAAACACCCTTGCTTTCAAATCTGATTCTGTGTAAAAGGTGTTTTTGTGAAACCCAGTTAATGCTCACCTTAACTCAGTACTATTTTGAGCTGAAGATAGGAGAGGCGATATGAACTTGGAGGAACTCCTTTCTTTGAATCCCATAAGCTGAGTGAAAGCCCTTGAATGAGTATATCCCCTTTAAGATCAATGGCTCTGGTAAGGCTAATTACCCCAATCCTCTCTCTCTGAATTTAAAAAGACCCTGTTAACTGGAAGGACCACATGATTAACTGGCTGAGAAGATTAGCTGTGATAAGAATGGCTGGGTGCTGCAGGTTTCCCCTTCAGCTACCCATTTGTCACTTGTAAAGTATACTGTATGTGTCTATGAGCTGTATCTTAAAGGACTGGACGACTTTCATGGAGATTGATGGTGGTGTGAGGGTGGGGAAAGATATTTTAGGAATTAATGAGCTTGTGCTTTCTTGGAAAATGTGGAATGTCAGTGGGCCCCTGGGGACTCATGGACAGTCTAGGTGACATTGTTCCATTTCTTTTCAAATCATAGCCTAGATTTTCTATTGAAGATAGAACCATCTATGGCTCCTGGACATCGTTACACATCTAAGATTAATAGTATATTTATGAAAATGAAAATGTACAGCAATTGGAAATACTTTTGTTTCTGTGTATGCTGCTTAAATTATGTTTGTACAAATTAGTGACTGTTGATCCTGCTTGATGCATGAATTTGAGCTTGTACCCTTATTAAGAAACTTGAATCATCATAGCACAGTTCTTCATAACATAGTGCTTTCTTCTTGCATTCTTTTAACCTGGTTGTTTTCCATCACACAGTATTAACTTACTTATTGCCAGTGCTGGAATCATAAATATTTTATAGAAGGCCAAACACAATTAGCATATTTTCTGTGATGTTTAATGAAAATTCTGTGAGTACACACATTAACTGGCACAACACCTTGGACTGTTGATGTTTTTTTATGTGCTTTGGCTCAAGAAGAACATTCCTGAGACCTTATTCTAAAGAATTTAGACAACAGATGTGAAAGCAAGCACATGTATTGCTTATAATAAAATAGCTGCTAATTATCAAAAATTATAAAATTCTTCAGATGTCCATTCATAGGAAAATAGCTAAAACTAAGTTACACTACTAAATAGCATATAGTCAAATGGGTATTTTAAAAAGCATGTATGGTAGTACATGACTGTAATCACAGCAAGGAAGAAGCTGCAGTAGAGGGATGGAGATTTTAAAACTAACCCTGGATCTATATATAGCAAGAACTTGTTTGAAAAAAATGATACAATAAAATGATAGTTTATAACAATATGTAATAATTTAAACTGTTTTTCAGTTAAAAATTATGTAAATTATGTAAAAGGGATAGTTTTATAACAACCATGTAGAATGATATCATGATGGTTATGAATGGGCAGTATCATAATTAGCATTGGTTATCAACTTGGTGGGATCTAGAATCACCTTTAAGACTTGCCTCTAGTTAAGTCTGTGAGTGATTATCTAGATTAGACTATTTGGGTGGGAAAATCCTCCCAATTTAGCTTGGCACCGGTCTTGTGCCTCAAGTTCTTAAAATCAACCCTTCCCTACCATGAGACCAAATAAACTCTCCCTTAAGTTGCTTCTGTTAGGTGGTTTGGAACACCAACAAGACAGGTAACTAATATAGATAATGGTATGCAAATGAATGAATTGATACCTACATGCTAAGTAATGCTAATAATTTTGCCTCTGGAAATCTTTTTCATTATTTTATTTTTGTTTGACTTTTTATCTTATGGTTTTTTTCATGGCAATTTTCAAATATCAAATCTATTTGTACACCATGAAGTTCTGATTAAATATGGTGAATGGTGAGTGATGTGAAGTGGAATTAAAACTTGATTTTTAAATATTTATGTAGCAATTGAGTGAGTGTGAGAGTGGTGGTCTCCCTAGTATCGTAGACAACATCACTTCCTCAGCCTTCTGTGTAGTTTAAGTTTATCCTTTTCCACCTCATGCAATGAAAGCCCAGCTGCTGGACCAAGACATCAGTAAACAGACCTCCCTGGATCTACACAGTGGCCACTCTGCTCTTGCAGGGACCTCAAGGGCCTCACAGAGACAACAATGCTACAGCATGGTGCTCAAACCTAAAGAAGGGCACTGGGGTTGACAATTAAAATATTCATCAGAGTTTTATGCTGAGAAAATGTACTGGATATCATGGAGAATAGACAAAGTACTAGAACTTTTTAGGTTCCTTTGTAACTAGACCAACTCTCAAAATCTTCCTTTCAGTTCATCTGTAACCTGACTTTGCCTGATGTTTGTTTGGATTCCTCCACATTGTTCCAAAGCAAATCTATCCAAGTTATACTTGAAGATGTATAGGCTCAGTGGATCTTTAGAACAAACTATTCAATCCCCTAGAACTATTGTTGGCTTTTTTGCCTCTATTTCTTTATTTATTATATATATAATGCATGTTTGCTCAAGAAAAGAAATACACACACTATCTCTCATGAATCCACAAACGTGTATCATTATCCTACTGTCTCCAAACTTTTGAGCTACAGTTTTTATTAATCCCCATGGGAGTGAATACCTCATATGCCTCCACAATACCTATGGTGCCTGTGAGGCTCTCATTCATTTCCAGCTACATATCATTGTACAGAATTAGGAAGGAAGGGCTTCAATGAATAATAATTATCAGCACCTAAAAGGTAAGATAGAAAAAAATGTGGGAAAATCATGATGGTGGCTGGACCTGAAGTATAACAAAGCAATTTGCTCAATCTGAAGCAGAAAGATCATTCCCAGAACAAAGACAAGAGGCCAGATTGCCCTTCTTTGCAAAGCTATAAAACTTGGCACAGATCTTTATCAAAGAACTTAAGAGCTGAGTAGGCAGACATCATAGACTTTAAGATAATAGAAAGACAGACCAAGTAAAGTAAAAATCAGAGAAATGAAGAAAGCTAAAAGTTAACTATCATAACCTGACAAAAGGTACTGACTTGAAAAATCATGCTTGTTGCATAAACATGTCTAATTATATCCAAAAAAGGTGAGTGAAAATTGGAAAACATGCCCACATCTGTATATCTGACCATCTCTGTGTCTGTTTGTGGGCTTGACTGACTTTTCATGAACTCTGGTACAGACATAAGGACTCGGCCACAGGATCTGGCCTGATTGGTTTCTAGTACATTGTCCTCATCTATGACATGTTACTCTGGGTGAAGATTCATGACAAAGTTATGTGAATCATAAAATAACAAAAGTCCCTGGAAGTCTTGCCCTAAACTGCCACCTTCCCACTTCCATTACAGTCTATTTATTGGAGAAAGGCCTAAGAAAACTCTGGAGTACGTGAAGAGTTTTAAAATCATATTGCAAAGGACATAGACTCAGAGATGGAGTTGAGGTCATTTTGACAATGAGTCTATCATGAGAATATTAAGGAAACAGCTGTCATATTTGGATAAACACTATGCCTATTGATGAAGGGTAGTTGTGAGGAATGAAGCTAGGATGTAATTAAAGTCATAATTAGGTATGGTACTTTCAACTAGTTGTCAATGGAACAATCTGAGCACAGAAGTGATAACATTGGGAACATTTAACCTGAAAACACTGTGTAGAATTGTTACTGGAGGTTTTTCCTTTCCACCGGCTCCTTGCCTGCCAGCCCGCCAGTCTGGGCCCATAGCCGCAGCAGCCCCAAGTAACACTCTGAGACTCTGTATTTGATACAATCCTGTTGGCCAGTTACCATTATTGTTTATGGGCAAGCTCTGTCTTAATTATTAACCCATTTCTACTTATCTAATTATTTCCACGTGGTCATCTTATGGGGAGCCGCAGCCAGCGTCTTCCTTCCTCCCTGGTCTCCATCTTGACCCCTCCTTCCCACTTCCTCTTTCCTCCTCCTGGTCTCCTAGCCCCACCTATCTTGTTATCTCATTGGCCCAAGGGTGCTTTATTAATTAACAAGTATGAGAAACATATATATACAGAATAACATCTCCCATCATAGAATTAATTGGAGTAGGAGAGAAGCATACCTCCAGTTATGAGCCTATTAAAGGTCAAGGTAGGGATTAATATGATATTTAATCCCCGAGGTGAGTAGTTGTGTTGAAGAGAGGCAGCCAGACTTGTGCAATCTGGTATAAATTCAATGAAAAGTCTATCTAATATGAACAGCAATGAAGGAATCCAGTATTTTCTGCATATGTCTAGGTTTATGGTGAAAAAATGTTCATGCTGATAATGCAGAGATTGAATGCCTCAGAAAATGACCATTGCAAACATCATTCATACTGGGCAGTAAGTTTAATCAACATTAGTAATCTATGACATGTTAGGTGGCACAAAATCCCAATTTCACTGGACCATCATAACAAAGACTGGTTATGTCCTTATAGACCACAAGCTCTGTGGATGGACCCACAGCCCATGGAGCTCTTTTTCACAAAAAGCTTGAGAAAGTACTCTTGGAGGCATGGTTCACCCACTTTCTTGTGGGATCTTACGTAAAGTAGAACATTCACCTGAACCACTGCTTCTTGTATATAATTACCACAGTGTGTCTGGAAAAAGAAGACAGAGAATCCAGTAGGCTGGGTTTCAACTCTCCTGGGCTTGGGCCCTTCTGAAATGTAAGACTGTGGGTGGGCATTGCAAATCACTGCAGTTCTAAGTGCCCGAAACATCCATTATTGATGATTCATGTTTTTAATCAGACTTCACTTGAAGTTTCTAAATCTAAGATAATATTGATCACCCAGGGGGATCAAAATTTTATTTGGGTACAAGTTCCAAGAAGAAAAAAAGAAAAAGTAAACTTGTTCTCATCTTTCAAGAGAAATAAACTTTGATTTGAATAAGGCAATTTAAAACAAAAATTAATATTGTTAACTCACTACTTATCCAAGATAGCTTCCCTATACATCCATGGATACTATTAACACTACCAGGATATCTGAACTTTACTGCCACTGCTGTCCCTCAGAGTTTGGACAAGGCATCATGTATGAAAAACTCAGTTATGAGAGGGGAAGAGTTCCACAGGTCAAGCTGCCTTGCATAAATGACAGAAAGAAGATAAGGAGGAGGGCTCTATAGGATTAGAGCTAAAGAAAACATTTCGCTGCTGTCAGGAACTAAGCAGCTTGGAGAGAACACTTTGATAGCTTACCTGGGTTGAAGAACTGAATTCTAGAAAGAGACAAAACTTATTCTTTCTTGTTCAGACTGTCCTTCAGAACTCAAGTACATTTTCTGCTCAGTGACATAATCCTGAAGAACAGTTGACATTTGGGGCCATTGTGAACTTTGTGGTTCCTTTAGATGGAATGTGATACTTCTCTATCCCTGCCCTGTGCACATTCATTTTGAGCTTCTCTTCAGATGTTACATGCTCCATGTCTTAATGCTCTCTATACTCTGACAGTTAGGATAAAGTCATTCCTCCAATATGGACGCCTTCTATGTAAATAAAATCACAATTTTACTATTTAAAATAAATTACCACAAAATAGGCATGTATTTACTTAATTATCTTCATTAGCTACAGCTGAACTTATTAGCTGGTCTTACATGCATTTCTGTTTCTATGTGTCACTAGAGAAAAAACAGAAATTATTAGTCATAAACAAGTGTAGAGAAGACACAAGTGACCATGTTAGAGGCTGGCCCAAAAGTGCTTCAGACTAAATTTCCTTCAACCAGAATGTCATTCATTTCCCCAAGTTATCTATATGCACAACCACTTCCAAAACAACCTTGCACTTAACATGCAAGCAAACCTGTGGTCTTCATCCAAGCCAGATTTCTGTCCTTTTTTTTTTTTTTTTTTTTTTTTTTTTTTTGAGACTCAAATTGCCATCCAGCTGAGGCTTTAACCCATAACTTCAAACTCAGTTAACATGCGAGTGCATGTGGACAGATGGGTGGGCCAGAAACTGACAAGTGATTAGAGAAATTTGCCAGAATGGCTGATGAAAAGGAAATTGCCACCAAGGCCTTGGAACTCACATGTCATTACCTCACACCAATCAAACTGCTAAACTCCACATCATGATCTGTCCCCACTGCCTGACTTCAATCTGCTGTAACTCTGCCTATAACATTACAAAATCTTGTCCCATTAGGAATTTCTATTGCTTTCTCATGATTTCCCCACCAGTCCTTCAGAGAACTTTTACTGTATTGATTAAGTGTGCTCTTGCTTCTCATCTCAAAGTAGCACTAAGTCTAAAACCATATCAAGAAGTTCTGCTGATTAAATGAAAGCAGGAGATTTGCATTCAGAGGTAAAACATGGTAAAAATAAACACATTTCCTCATTGGAGATTACTTGGCATAGAAGAATAGCCCAAAGTCTAGCTTTGTGAAAAGAGTGGTCATATGTCTTTGCGGAAGACACTTAATCCTACTTGGCCTTTTTTCTTTATTTGAAAATTGACAGAAAAGAAATAACTACATCATAAGGCTACTACAAAAATTGAGTAAGAACTGAAAACCAACCGTGTTGAACAAAATATTACATTCTTGTTACACAGCAAACACAATTCATCTTAACTACATTATGTATCTCTCCATTGATTGTGAAATATGGAAGATGTGAAAGCAATGTTCTTTTGGAAATTTTAGTGATATACTGTGTCATGTATCCCAGGATGGCTACAAACTCATTCTGTAGCTGAAGATAATGTTTCATGTGTGATTTTGGAACTTACACTTTCTAAAGTGCTGGGATTTCAGGTCCTTGAATTGAACTCATGTCGTTGTTTTTGTAGTCAAAGTAGTCTGTCCACTGAATATGTCCTCAGACACACATGAAGATTTTCTGATGTTGAATACTTTTCCAGTATTTCCTAACAAGCTGTAGCCTCTTGTTTTCAGACTGTGAATAGGTATTGAGGGAACTAGGGAAAGCATCAAGGAATTTGGCTCTGAGTCTACAGCCATCCACTTCTAATCACACCAATCACTTAATCAGCCTGTGGAAGTTTGAACGTAGGTGGGGACTTCATTTCACAGTGCCTTCCCACAATGTAACATTGTATTCTTACTAAAATGTATAAAAGGTCAGACAAAATTAGAAACACAACATATATACCAAACAATGAAAATTTCATGGTGAACCCTTCTCCTGTTGTCCTCTAAAGTCATGCATATGACATGTGACATTAGTTATTTAGCTAACTTCTGGGTCTTTAGGACATGACTGATGCATTTACCTGAATTTGGCCCTGGCTTTTGGATCTATATGTACCTGGTTTTCTCTGACAGTCAGCCCTGTCTCTTCTCTCCTTTTCTGTCACTGATTTTCTTCTTCCCTACACCCTCAGCCCTCACCAGCAGATCTTCTGGAAAACTCCCTCTGTCTTTTCTTTCTTCCACACTCTCTGCTTCAAACATGACTCCTCTGCTAATGACTCCTAAATTTACATTTCCAGCCCTATTTTCAATCAAGGCAAATCTTCATCAATCTTAGAATTCTTGTTCCCTGTCTGCAACTCCCTACTGGTCATGTTTAGCAGGGATATCATGCTGTATTGTGCTACACCTTAAACCAAATACATTGTCTACTTACAAATTAAAAGTCCTGAAATCTCTAGTGGCCAATGGCACCACTCTTTACATATGCTTGAGTAATTACTGCTAGCACCATCCACTCAATTCCAGAAATACAATATAAATTGTTTGCTTCCTTCATAAGTTTACTATGAACAATTATACAAAGCTAAAGGGGGACAAAAATAGAAATGTCTATTGCATGCTCAGAAGTATTTTTCTGTTCCTTGATGAATTAACAGGATAGCATAATTCAGTTTCTTCCCCTCTGTAGAGGAGGATAATAGTAATTAATATTTTTGACTGTTCTCTATGAATAAGATGCTATACTCAGCACCTTAGACATGCTATTCAATACTCACACTTTCATGGGAGCTGGATGCTGCTCTGTTTGCACATTGTGTAACTAAAGAAAGCCTAGTGGGAGTTGATTTTAATACCTTGCAGTCTGCTTATGTAGTATGCTAATCATCTTGTCCATTTTTTTGACAAAAACAATTGGAGGAGGAAAGGGCTCATGTGTCCTCATGGACTAAGAGTAATGACGGTGGGATCATGAGACAGCTGATCATGTTTTCTTACAGGCAGAGGATGCAGAGGTGTGAATGCTGGCACTCCACTTCCTCTACACTTTTTATTTAGTTTGAGACCCTAGCCCATGGAATGGTGCTGTCTTCATCATGGATTAGCTTTCCAATTTCAGAGAAGCCTGTGTGAAAACATCTTAACAGACATACCCAGAGAGATGTCTCCTAGATAATTCTTAATTTTCATCCAACTGGGACCCAAGATTAGCCATCACAGAATCATTGCCCATTCAGTACTTTTTTTCCTTCAGAGAGGCTGGAACACATAGCATCCTTCATCCACCCTCCCCTTATCATATATCAAAATGGGGGAATTGCTTATTTTTATCAAGAATTTGGAAGCAAAAGGCAAATACTCAAAGTGTGTATTTGAGTATCTGAGTATACAGGTTAATGAAAAAACCAACTCAAAGGCTTCTTGGGTTTTCAAGAAGCCACAAGGAACACTGGTCCAGGAAGATGGGTTTAAGAAAATGAAAACTGTTATCTGCCTGTAAATAAATAAGATACAACCATCAGTGATTAAAAGGGAAATAAAGAAAACAAAAAGTTTAATGAGATTAGGGGGAATATGATATTCTTTTAAGGTTTACTGTTACAGCAGGTCTCCCCGCCGGCCTCCTGGTCCTGCCGCCGTTGTCCTGCAACCACATGTGCCCCAAATAACACTCAGAGACTCTGCATTTGATACAATCCTGTTAGCCAATTACCATTACTGTTTATGGGCTAGCTCTGTCTTAATTATTAACCCATTTCTACTTATCTAAGTATTTCCACGTGGTCGTCTTATCGGGGAGCCGCGCGGCAGGCTTCCTGCTCCTTCCCGGGCTACATCTTGACTACAACTACTACTTCCTCTTCCTCCTCCTAGTCTCCTAGCCCCGCCTATCTTGTTTCCTATTGGCCACAGGGCTTTATTAACCAGTATGAGAAACATATACACAGAATAACATCTCCCATCAGTTTACTTTAATACAACAGGGCCTCATTAAAATATGCCTTAGTGGATTTCATGGAGGTGAAACATATTTAACTACACCTAACCAAGTTTTATTAAATATTATACAGATTTTGCAAACACACCAGAAAACCAACATCCATTTTCAATTTACTAGTAAATATTTCCTTATCCTTTTTAATACTCTCTGTAATTTAACAAGTAGTTTGATATAATCACTAAAAGTTAATAATTAGAATTTTATTTGGAAAGTAATAAGTATTCAAAAATAAATTCATTGTGCATAGTATTTAATACATATTGACTCAACTCAAATAACTGAATATGTAGCCGACAAAAGCCTCAGTAGGTAAAAATACTGATCATGAAGACTCCTGACCTGAGTTCAATTCCTGAAACCCACACAATGAAAAGAAATAGCAAACAAACCCAAATTATCTGCTGACCTCCACACACATGCATAGATGACTATATACACATAAATAAATGTAATATGGAAAATTCTGGAGTAAAAAAAAAGTCATTATTGCTTTATTTGATATAGTACCTAATTTTTCATCTAATTATATATGTACATATATGCATAGATAGAGAGATAATTAATGAGTTGTATGTATTTAATAAGTTGATTATTTAAATTGATTGTAATGCTTATTAAGGAGCATATACATTTAAAAAATTTACCTCAGCTTGGATTTTTTTCATTGTAATATCTATCCCATTGGTTAAATATCTGTTATATTTGTAAAGTTCACTGCATGATTACAAATTCTGTGGTCAATTTGGGGAAACATTGAAAACATATGAAGGTTGATGAGCAAGAATGGCATTTGGGTGCTTTGTGCTACATGGAGAGCGGTGCTAGGAAATGATTGACTCAGAATACTAAAAAGTGCTACTTGCAAACATTTTAGATAGTAATTGTCACACTTCTGTAGCTGCTCAGGTGCTTCTTAGTTGAAAAGATGTAAGAAAATTGCATGAGAAAACATGAAAACAAAGACTGTGAACCTAGCCCCGAATCTGGTGTTGTATCCTTTGTTTGATGCTTCCAGAACATCTATGTCCTGCATAGATTTAGAATGTGAAGTCCATGATACTTTAGTGAAATTTCAGAGCGATTTAGTATTCTTATTGTGATTGGTGTTTGGTTTCAATAACATTTTGCTTTTTTTATTAAATAAACTTTGGACAGATTATAAACTATGTTTCCCTTAAACATAATACCCTGTCATAACACATCCAAACAGTGATTCTGTGTTCATATGTACAGACAGAGGTATGTTGAAATTTTCTGCGTACTTTCAAGTCAAAAGATGTTGGGTGTATTGATAGGTAGGACATTAGACTTCTATTTTATATTTTTACTTGTCTCTTTAGCACAAAAAGAACATCATTCATACCCTTTACTAAACAACTATTAAAAATGGACATTATTTCTTTTTGTTATCACAAATGTCTTGAAATATTTTCTAAATGTGTTATTGCTAATGCTGATTAACAAACTAATATTTAGAAGTTAAATTTTTTCACATTTTTAGTCAGCAGTGGAAATAATGATTGGAATGAAAATGGTATCATTGCAATGCTTCTAATGTATTTTATTATCCTTCACTGCTTCTGTCCAATACCAAGACCTTCAAGTTTGAGTAACATCATGATTGTAGTAGCTATCTTTATTTCACTGTCATATGACCAAGTCATAAAGATTCAGAGATAAAAAGAGTAGCATTATTATTTTCAAGTACATCAGTGTCTGGTCAGGGAGATAGTTAAGTAAAGAGAAATTGAACCCAAGGCAAATAACTTGATACATGAATCTCCTGTGCTGTAGCATATCTCAGAAGGTGTATTCAGTCACTCAAATTTGGGAAAACAAGAAAGGTTCCTACAGATATTAGGCTGTGCTGTGGGTAGTACAAACAAAGAAAAGTGATGTTGTAGGCAATAATGTTTCCTGTGCAAAGGTAGGTATGCTGATAGACAACATCATTGAATCTTAAGTAAATTATAGTTGACTGTATGTTTTAAAAAGTGCATGGACACAAAAATTATATCTTCCAATACTTAGAATGAAAGATTCATGCATAAAAGCCAAATAAGTAAAGTAAGGAAATGCTATTCAGTGAACAATGGCAGAACAATGAATAAACAAACATTGCATAATTTCTGATCAGAACATCACTTCAGAAATATACTAATTTAATATGTTATCAAGTTCAAAGATAGATTAATAAAGCTTCTAACAGAAAATATATAGAGAAGTATTTTCATAAGTTTAGTTAGTCAAAAACTTCCTAGAACACAAAAATCACTAATGATAAAATGAAGATATAGGTTATATAACTTAATCAAAGCAACAAACACACATATTTTAAATAGTACCCTTAAAAGTACAAGGTGCCAATGCCCTGGTTGGTGGTGAAGGTCTGATATCAGTTACTTGAGATATTGAGGCAGGAGGATCTCAAGTTCAAGTCCTGCCTGAGGAATTGGTGAGATACTACCTCAAAAGAAAAACCCACAAATGCCTTGTGCATCACTTGCAAAGTATGAGATAGCCCTTAGAGTTCAATCCTAAGAACTGAGAAGATGGGAGGAAGGAAGAAGAGATGGAAAAAGAGAGAGAAGAAGGGAGGGAGGGAGGTTTGAGAGAGACAGCAAGAACAAACAAAGGGAAATCACACTCAGAAGAGGTTTGTCACACATACTAATGGACAAAAAACTATATCCAGAATATGAAAATAATTTATAAAATGTAATACCAAAAAAGATAATATCCAGTTTTGAGTGGGTGAATTACTTAAACAAATATATCAAAAAATACTCATGAATGGACAAGAAGAACCATATCAAGATAATGCTGACTTAAACACTAGAAAAAGTCATCACATTTCATATCTTCTAGAATATCTTAAATAAAAATGGCCCACAGTAATAAATGCTATAGAGAAGGATAGTTACTCAGAAGTCTTAGGCACTGCATGTAGAAACCAATTTGAAAAATATTTTGGCAAGTAAAATAAAGACAAGCATCTATCTAACCTATAAAACCAATAATCCCGAGTATAGCTATTTATCTAAAGAAATGAAAATGTAAATTCATAGAAGAAGTCTTAATAGGTGATTGCTTATAAATTCCTAACTGAAAACAACCATCTGGAAGGTATATTGATAACACATTGTCATAACATGCAAGAGTATAGGCCAATATAACAAAAAATGATTCCATGCCAATAAAGATAACAGTACAAATTAATTTCCAAATTAACACTGTACCAAAGGCAGACATGAAAGAAGGCATGACATCTGATAGCAGTTGCCTTTGCAATTTGGGATGACACTGATTCAAGAAGAATATGAAGAAACACTCTGAGAAGATGAAAATGCTCTCAGTCTCCTTTTGGAGAACATGTATGGGAACATTCAATGGTCTGAATTGATCATCAAATTTTGTCATCATTTTTTTTTAAATTATGCCATAACAAAATCAAATGTAGCTCCAATGAGAATCTTTCTTAAATATTCATGTTAGGCTGAAGGAACAACTCATAAGAATTTTAAGAGAAAAGTATATTCATATTTTTAAGTATTAATAGTATTATTATACTGACAGGCTTTCAAGTTAGAAGGGAAAATACTTTTTGTGGTCCATTTAATTATTTAATCCTTAAATCAATTATTTAAGGTTTAAACCTTAAAGCCCCACTTTACATCCATTTGACAGATAAAGAAACTGAGGGTTCAAGATTTGATCATTCAACTAATGAAATGGAAGTGTTTTAAATACAATAGTAACTTGACCTTGGTCTTCTGATTTAGGTAGTAAACCACTTTTTTCAACTCCAGATGGATGCTCTGACTTCTGTTTTATTACTAGAATCTTAAATACCTTCTGCTATAAGTGGCACAGAGCTTATCTTTCATGAGAAAAGTAACAATGACTCATGCCCTTGCTTTCAAGCTGCTAACCTTTTTCAGGATAGGAGAGAAAGGGCTTCAGAATTTAAGACAAAGGGACCTAGAGGGAAAGTAGGCTCAATACAAATAAGCCTGGTTATCCTCAGCTAATGCTCTTTTAAAATAGATCAGCCAAAGGGATTTCTGGGAGGAAAAAAGAGAAACCATCACTCAGAGGGAGATAATAATCTTAATTGAAATCAGAAAACCTTCAAATCTCTTTGTGTATAAATTTGTGTGCTGTAATAGTGAACATTTAGAGTACCTTGGGGACTTTTTTTTTTAATATTTTAAAGTGTTTTCTCTATCTATCTATCTTTTTCCTGTGTGTATGTGTGTTTGTATGTGTGTGTCTGCATGTGTGTTTGTTTAATAGGAGATAAGAAGGGATGAGGAGAGTGTAGGAAATCAGGTTTCATAAACAATTCTCAGAACCATCAAAGTTCCCTTTGTTTTAAGCCAGGTTGACTGCAACCAGATTCTTGGAAGATTTCTATGAATTAATAATCTTACTAAACAAGGTAGCTGTAATTGCAGATTTACAGATATTTCAGGGAGGTAGAAATCAAGGTAATTATTATCCTGTATTTCTCTTCCATAAAGATCAGAGCCACAGGAAGAAGGGAGAGTAAGTAACTAAGATTATTATTATTCAGGCCACAACATGTTTTTAAGAAAGAGTTTCAAAATGTAAATATCATAGTGATTTCTGTGATATTTGTCTCTGAAGCCTCTATCCGTTTATTTCACAAAGATGCTAAAGTTTTGGAAAGTTTCTGATATGGATGAGAGGATCACTATTTGTTAGTCATAATATGTCCCTTTACACCTTACCTGATTTATGCTAATGCCACTGGAATCAAACATCATATTTTGAGAATGAAATAATTATTGTAACTTGTACGCTGGAGAGGAGAATGTGACTGGGATTTGAATATAATTTTTATTAACCAACAATATAGTTAATCGAACCTACAGAAGATACCTAAAAGAATTCTACCCAAATAGGAAAAAGAAAGTCAAAACATGATAGCACTGCAGAAAATAAATCTCAAGATGAATAAACAACTAAGAAGGGATCAAACATCTCCAACTCAATAAATCAGCAGGAGAACAGACAGAAATTGAACCAAACAAGGAAGCAAGCAACAAAATTATAGGAATCAGCTGCCATACATCAATAATAAACTAACATGTTAATGGGTTCACTTCTCCAATTGAAAGATAGAGACTGGAAGCATGGATAAAACTAATGAACCAAGTGCATCTTGTTGCAAGAGATACACATCAATGGAAAATACTCAAATACACCAAAATCCAAATGAGGGTAAAGTATGCATTAAAGAAGAAAAACAATAAAAAAGAAACAGCCAATAGGTAGAAAATCCATTTTTATATTTAAGGAAGACTTCAAGACAAATATATAAGTTGTGAAGATCACACAGTTTACCAGAACTTTATGTTATAGCATAAGCACTTCTAAGAGAGTAATGCATAAATACCAATGCTAATATGAAATGCCAGAGAAATATAAAACAAATAATAATGTACCTTGAGGTCTTAAAACACAAGGAAAAAAATCAACCTAAAATATATAAATAGTAAGAAATATTGAAAATAAAAATCTGGGCAGAATTTAATGAAATGGGAACAAAAAGGGCAACATAAATTATAAAAGAAATTAAACAATGGTTCTACAAAAAGATAAATCCTAAACCAAATGAACCTCGAGGAGAAAGAAGGATTGAGAGAGAGCATGAAACAAATTAATAAAATTAGAGATGTAAGGAGAACTCAACAAAATACCTCAATCAAATTCATAAGATCATTAAGGAATACATTAAAATTTATTAATCAGTTAGAGGGTCTAGAAGAAATATATAAATATTACAACATAAATGACCTATGAAAATTAAGTCAGGATAATGTAAATAACTCAAACATATATCTAATGAGCATCAGACAAAAGAAATGCCAAGATTAATGAATACACTGCTGAATTCTACTGGACTTTTACATGAAGAACTAATACCAGTGTTTCTCAAGGTATTTCACTAAACAGAAGGAATAGTGTCAGTCTTATAGTATAAGCATCCCCACATCAAATTAGACAAGGGCACAATTGTAGAATTTTATTTGAAAATGTGTTACATTTGTGTATGCGGTGGACATTTAATTATGCAAAGATGTATTACATTCTTTTATGTTGCATTTGCCTAACTCTGAAGCTTTATTGCTTTGCCTGTCTAAAACACCTGACTGATATAATAATAAAGAGTCAAAAGGCCAATAGGTAGAGCAGAGAAAGGATAGGTTAGAAAGAATAGATAGGAAGAGAAATATGGAAGAGAGTCAACAAGGAATGAGAAAAGGAGGAGAGGAAGATGCAAGGGGCCAACCACCCAGCTACAGAGCAAGCCACAGAGTAAGAAGTAAAGAAAGGTATATAGAATAGAGAAAGACAAAAGATCAGAGGCAAAAGATAGTCAGGATTCGTTAAATTAAAAAAAGCCGGCAAGAAACAAACCAAACTAAGGCTGGGTATTTATAAGAAATTATAAGTATCTGTGTGTATTTATTTGGGAGCTGGGTGGCAGATCCCCCTAAAGAGCAAAGAGCCAATTAGTTATATATGTATATAATAAAAAAAGAAAATCAAGACCAATTTCCTTTATAAAAATGGACATAAGTTTTTCCACAAAATACCTGCAAACTAAATTCAGGAACACATTACAAATATCATACATTACAACAAGTTGATTTCATTCCAGGGATGTAAGGACAATTCAATTTAGAAAAATTATTAAATGAAATGTGACACATAGACAATAATCTAAAATCAGCATAAAACTATATGGGGGAAATATTAGAAAGCATTACAAGGAAAATCAGAATTGAGACCAGGTTACCCACTCTATCCACTCTTAATGTATGTTTGAAGCCTTTGCTAGATCAATAAGATAAGGAAAAAAGTAAATGGTTTCAAATAGAAAAGATGGTATATTTGCCTTACTCACAGGTGATACAATCATGTACTTAATAGACTCAGATCTCATAAACACTTTTATCATAGTAGCAGAATAAATCATAGGCAAGCAAATCAGTAGTTTTTCTACTTATCAATAAATACCAAGCTGATAATGAAATCAGGAAGATAATACCATTAGTGATATCTCCAGGAATATGTAGGAATACATATAAACAAGAAGGTGAAAAATGTCTACAACAAGAATCTGAATCACTGAAGAGAGAAATGGAAAAAAATCCTGCAAAAGGGAAACATCTCCCATACTGGTCCATTGGCAGAATTAGCATTTTGGATGAGGTTATACCACCAGAAGTGACCTATGGATACAAGGGAGCTTGTATTAAAAATCTCAATGACATCCATCACAAAAGTAGAACAAAATAACTTTAAAATACTCAGGAAAGCACGAAATACTCTGAACAACCCAAACACTCTTTAGCAAAAGCCTATACAGAAGGAAACGCAATAGCTGATATTGCTGTGATAGCTGGTTTTAATGTCAGCTTGCCACAAATTAGGCTCCCCTGATTAGGAAGCCTTAATTGAGGAAATTTCTTAATTGCCTTAATTAATGTGAAATTAATCAAAGAACTACCCCAAATATTGGCAGAACCTTGGGTAGCAGTTCAGATTTAAAGGGGTTATGGCAAAAGAGAAGATTATGGGCCTTTTGCAGGCTTGGTCATCCTCTCCTCTGACTTAATTTATCCAGTTGGTATTGTTGCTAACACCTTCACTCATATCAGAACCAGTATTTCTAAGCTTCCATTGTTGACTGAGGAGGAACACCCCCCACTTCCCACCCACTATCCACCACCATGTTTTCAGAACCAGTTTGAGATTGCTGAAACACTTACTGTGCAAACTAAATAAGCAGTTCCGAGCTTCCTGTCTGGTAGAATTAGGCTGTTGTTACTATTCTGAAATGAGCTGACTAAATAATTATATAATATGTGTTGATCAAATTGGTCCTCCTATTCTAGAGAACCTTGATTGACACGATTACAGAGCTATGAAAAAGGCAGCATAGGACTGTCAACCAAAAACAGCCATGCTAACCAACAGAATATAATAGAAGACCCAGGAGTGAATTCCAGTTATTACAGCTGGGATTTGACCAGGATATTAAAAACATGCACTGGAAAATAGACATCCACTTTAAAAAATTGTATTGGAAAAAACTGGATATCCAAAGGTATAAGAATGAAACTAGAGCCTGCCACCGAATCGTCCAGAGGGACCTGGAGGCAGAACAAAGGACGCTGAATCAGGCGCCATTCCTGCCCTGCACCTCTTTCCTTCACTAAAATATAGAGGAAAAGACCCCACCTGTACCAACTAGAAGAAGATATGGGAAGACAACAGTATAAGAACACAACAAAAAGACTTATATGACACCACCAGAGTCAAGAGATTCTACACCAGCAAGACCTGAACATCCCAACACAGATAAAGCAGAAGAGAATGACCATAAAAACAACTTCATGAAAATAACAAAGGCCCTCAAAGCAGATGAGAAAATCCCTTAAATAAATAGAAGAAAAAAAACAAATGAAAAAAATGCAAGAAATCAACAAATCTTTTTTTCTTTTTGTAATATATATATTACTTTTTCTAATTTTACATATTGATCTCAGTTCCCTCTCCCTCCCTCCCTCCATTCTTCCCATATCCCCAGATGCCCCCTCCCATTCCATCCAATACACCCCCTACTCCACAGGGAGGGTGATTTCCAGGAGGGATCATGAAAATCTGTCAAGTTATTTGAGGTAGGTTCTAGGCCCTCCTTCCTGTCTCTAGGCTAAGGGAGAATCCCTACATGGGAAATGTGACCCTAAAGTCCTTTCCTGCATCAGGGATACATCTTGGTTCCCCTGTCAGAGGTCCTTTAGACTACTCAGGCCTCAACTTTATATGAAAAAAAAAAAAAGATCCAAGATAGTTAAAACTACCCTGTACAATATAGGAACTTCAGGAGGCATCACCATCCCCAGCGACAAGCTCTACTTGAAGTCGCTATAGTCCTGAAAACAGTTTGGTATTGTCACAAAAATAAATATAGACCAATGGAATAAAATAAAAAAGTCCAAATGGATCAAAAACCTCAACATAGATCTAGCCACACTGAACTTCTTAGAAGAGAAAGTGGGAGGTTTCCCTGAACAAATTGGTACAGGAGACAGCTTCCTGAACATAACACCAGTAGCACAGACACTAAGATAAACAATTAATAAATGGGATCTCCTGAAACTGAAAAAAAATCTCTTAAAGAAAGCAAGGAAAGCCAACAAAAAACAATCAAATAGATGAAGGAAACAATTCAAATAGTACATGACCTGAAAACTGAAATAGAGACAATAAAGAAAACACAAACTGAGGAAATTCTGGAAATAGTAAAGCTGGGTAAATGATCAGGAACTACAGATGCAAACATAACCAACAGAATATGGGAGATGTAAGAGAGAATCTCAGGTGCTGAAGATATACTCTAGGAAATAGATTCATAGGCCAAGAAAATCTTAAATCCAACAAATTCTTAACACAAAATATTCAGGAAATGTGGGACATAGTGAAAAGACCAAACCTAAGAATAATAGGAATAGAACAAGGCAAAGAAGCCCATATTAGAGGTACAGAAATATATTCAATAAATTCATAGAAGAAAACTTAACCAACCTGAAGAAGGACATGCCTATGAAAGTACCAAGAAGCTTATGGAACACCAAACAAACTGAACCAAAAAAAAAAAAAAAAAAAAACCAAACATAAATAATAAAATAATAAAGAAAGAATATGAATAGTAGCAAAGGAAAAAAGCCAAGTAACATATAACAGCAGACCTATCAGTGATTCTCCATGTAAACTCTGAAAGCCAGCTGGAAAGATGTTCCACAAACACTAAGAGACCATGGATGCCAGCCCAGACTACTATACCCAGCTGTTTGGAAATTTAAGTACTTGTCACTTACATCTCTCTTTCTCCCCACCCAGCTGTAGAACTCCCTTGCTCTCAAGGTTGAGCAAACAAGGTTGTTCTCATAACTTTCCGGTGTGCAGGGCCCATGTCTTGATCCCAGGTGGTACATGACATCCTCCTATGCTTAGCTCTTCCCCTGGCTTGGGTATATAAGCTCATTTCTCTCTGTAATTAAAAGCAGCTTCTTCTTCTTCACTTCTCATGGTGGTCTCTTAAGGGCTTTAATCCCAACATCCTCCACCAGCGTGGTACTCAGGCTGCATGGGCATGGCACCCAGCAAAACTCTCAGTTACAAAAGGAGAAAATGAGATATTGTATGACAAAACCAGATTAAAACAATACATATCCACAAATCTAGCCCTATAGAAATTTCTGGAAGAAAAACTCCAATCCAAGGATGTCAACTACACCACAAAAACATAGGCAATAGATAATCCCAATTTACCAGATGTCAAATGAAAAAGCAGGGTAAATCTCACCACCATCACCACCAAATCCAAAACAAAAAACATTAAATATCAATGGTCCTTAAGTTTGATCAGTATTAAGGGTCGTAACTCACCTGTAAAAATACACAGGCTGACAGAATGTTAGAACACTGAATCCATCTTTCTTTTGCATACAAGAAACACACCTCAACTTCAAAGGCAGACTCTACCTAAGAGTAAATGGTTGGGAAAAGACCTTCCAATCTAATGGACCTAAGGAACAAACTGATGTAGCTATCCTAATATCTAAAAATTTGGACTTCAAATAAAATCAATCAAAAGAGATGAAGAAAGTCATTTCATTTTCACCACAGGAAAAATCCATCAGGATAAGGTCTCAATTCTGAACATCTATACCCCAAATAAAAAGGCACCAATGTTCATAAAAGAAACATTACTAAAACACAAATCTCAAATAAAACCTCACATACTTATAAAGGGAGACTTCACCATCCCACTCTCACCACTAGACAGGACCACCAGACAGAAACTTAACAAAGAAACAAAGGAACTAACAGAAGTTATGATCCAATTGGCAGTTCCTCAGGAAAATGGGAATCAGTCGACCACAGTATCGAGCAATTTCACTCCTAGGCATATACCCCAAAAATGCACCATCAAAGCAACAAAGGCATCTGTTCAACTATGTTCATAGCAGCATTATTTGTAATTTCTATAACATGGAAACAATCTCGATGCCCCTCAACTGAATAATGGATAAAGAAAATGTCGTACATTTACACAATGGAGTACTACTACTCAGGGGGGAAAAAATGGAATCATGAAATTTGCAGGCAAATGGATGGTTTATTCTAGAAACCATTCTAAGTGAGGTAACCCAAACAAAATGTTCTCACTCATATATGACTTTTAGACATAAAGCACAGGAACACCAACCTACATCACACAGTCAATAAAGCTAGGAAACAAGGAGGATCCTAAGGGAGACACACACAGTCCCCCACAAAAGGTGAAAGGGACAAAATCCCATGAGCATATTGGGGGTGGGGGCAGTAGGCACAGAAGGAGTTAGAAGAAAGAGAAAGGGAGAAGAGAGGGGAGAAAAGAATACCAGGGAGCAGGAAGACTGAGTCAGGGGAGGAAAAGAAGAGAGCAAGGAAAGAGATATCATAATAGAAAAAGGCATTTTAGGTTTGAAGAGAAAACTGGCACTAAGAGAAAACTAGAAAACTCTGAAAAATGTCAAGAGACCCCAACTAACAATCTGAGCAATAGTGAAGGGGCTACCTTAAGTTCCCTTCCCTGATAATGAGTTTGATGACTACCTTATATGCCATCCTAGAGCCTTCATTCAGTAGCTGATGGAAACAAAAGCAGACACCTACAGATAAACAGAGCCAAACTCCTGGAATCCAGTTGTAAAGAGGGTGAAGCAATGAGCAAAGTGGTCAAAACCAAGCTGCAGAAAACCACAGAGGCAGCTGACCTGAACAAGGGGGGAGCTCATGAACCCCAGACTGATAGCAGGAAAACCAGCATAGGTCCAACCCAGACCCCCTGAATGTGGGTGTTATTTCGGAGGCATGGGAAGTCTATGGGACCTCTGACATTGGAATGAGAATGTATCCCTGGTGCATGAAAAGGATGCTCTTCATGGAGAAACATTCCCCATAATGGGATACTCCCTTAGCCTAGAGACAGGAGTGAAGGTCTTGGCCAAACCCCAAATGACTTGACAGATTTTGATGATCACTCCTTAAGTTCTCACCCTCCCTGGGGAGTGAATGGAGAATGGGATGGGAAGGGATGACAGGTGGTATGGGAGGATGAGAGGGAGAGGGAACTGGGATGGATACGTAAAATAAGAAAAAAATATAAAATAAAATAAAATGAATTGAGATGTACATCTTCATAGATTTTGCTTTTTATGAGTATATAATGTCCTACTACATTACTATATATTTGTTTTGATTTGAAGTCTATTATTTGGTATTAAAATGGACATAACAGGTTGCTGCTTAGATCCATTGCTTTGGAATATCTTTTTTCAAACTTTTACTCTGAGGTAATGCCTATCATCAATGTTGAAGTTTGTTTCTTGTGTGCAGGAAAAAGATGGACCCTGTTTTCACACTCAGTCTGTTAGCATATGCCCTTTTATCTGAGAATTAAGACCATTGATATTGAGAGATATTAATAACCAATAATTATTGATTCCTGTTATTTTGTGGTTGTTGCATGTGATAGTGCTTTTCTTCTCTTGGTTTGCTGGTGTGACATCATGTATTTCCTGTGTTTTCATGTAACCTTCTTAGCTTGGGGATTTCTTTCTAGTACCTTCAGTAGGGCTGAGTTTGTAAATATATATTGATTGAATGTTTTTCTGGGAATAAATTTGGGCTGTCATGTGTGGTGCCTTATATCTGAAGCACATCTGTCCAGGCAATTTTGGCTGTTAGGATAAAGATCAAGGAGTTCTTGTGTGAGGGGACCATGGCAGAATCCATGGCAGGTGAGGGTGACCAAGGCTGAGGGACAAACATGCCAGACAGAACTTAATGAGAAGGTGAAAGACCCCACTATGCATTTCTCCTGCTTGAGCTGCTTTTGCAAAGGGTCAAGGTGGGGACAAGTACAAGAGGGAACAAAGAGTCCTTGAAAGTAGCAGGACTATCTGGAAACAGAGAGTCCTTGAAATGTCTACAAGCTGCAGGACTATCTGAAACAGAAAATCCTTGAGATGTCTGTCTTATTGTAACACAAGAGTGCTAAAATAGTCATAACTGAATTCCTTGTACCCGATCTGAACAAACAACTCTGCCCCAGTCTGACCCCAACCGCTTTATTTGAGTGAATCAATGAAATCCCTGTAATCATGCATTGCATTTGCTTCTGTAAGCCCTCTTTTTGCTGCCCAAACCATATATAATTCTCTGAAGTTTTGACCTGGGCGTGCTCAGTCTCCCGAAACATTGAAGCGCCCACAGTGTGAGCAATAAATATCCTCTTGCTCTTGCATCCAGTGGTCACTGTTTCTTCTCTCGGAGAAAGGGGTCCAAGGACACATTGGGTCTTTCAAAGGTTTATTAGAAAGGGGAGGGAGGGGGAAGAAAAGAGTAAAGAGATAAGAGACACAGAGAAAGGACAGAAGAGAAGAGGGAAACAGGAAAAGTCCTCAGGGGAACAGTGGGAAGAGAGAGCAAGAAGAAAGCTAGAAATGACAGAGAGAGAGAGAGAGAGAGAGAGAGAGAGAGAGAGAGAGAGAGAGAGAGAGAGAGAGGGAGGGAGCGAGCGAAGGAGGGGGGAGAGAGAGAGAGAGAGAAAGGGAGGGAGGGAGTGAGCGAGGGAGGGGGAGGCAGAGAGAGAGAGAGAGAGAGAGAGAGAGAGAGAGAGAGAGAGAGAGAGAGAGAGAGAAGAATCAGAAAAAGAGGAAAGAGAGCTTAAGTTGACAGAAAAAGAATGTAAATAGGTTCTTTGTACCTGCATACAGACTAGTACTCATGAACCCTGGGGCTGACCAGTGTACTGCCTGAGTGCATTCTGCCAGGTGACAGGGTCAGTGTAGCATAATGACTGCATCCTTACACTGGCTTTTTGAGTCTCTACTGAGAGGAAAGTACAGGTGTAATACTAATAAGTCTGCCAGTATATGTTACATGGTCCTTTTTCCTGGCAGTTTCAATATTTGTTCTTTGTTCTACAAGTTTAGTGTTTTGACTAGTATGTGGTGAATGGGGCTTTTTTTGCTGCTTCGAACTATTTGGTGTTCCAAATGTTTATTGTACTTTTATAGGTATCTCCTCTTTAGGCTAGGAAAATTTCTTCTATGCTTTTTTTGAAACTGTTTTCTGGGCCTTTGAATTTGGGTGATTTTCCCCTTCCTATCCCTATTATTCTTAGGGTTGGTCTTAGATTCAACATTTTCTTTGATTGGTTTATCCACTTCTTCTATCATATCTTAAATGTGTGTGAATTTTTGTCATCCATTTCTTGTATTCTATTGGTGAAAATTGCCTCTGTAGTTCCTGTTTAATTTTCTAAAATTTTCATTTCCAGAATTCCCTTAGATTGTATTTTTTTTTAACATTTCTGTTTCCATTTTCAGGTCTTGAATAATTTTGTCTCACTTAACTGTTAGGTTTTTTTTTGTTTTTGTTTTGTTTTGTTTTTCTTGGCTTTCTTTAAGGGACTTATTCAATTCCTTCACTTATTTATTTGTGATTTCCTGGATTCATTTAAGAGACTTTTTCCCTCGTTCATTCTTTAAGGACTTCTATCATCTTCATTCATATCATTTTCATATAGGTGATTTTAAGGTCTTTTTCTTGGATTTTGGCTGTATTGGAATAGTAAGGACCTGCTATAGTCGGGTAGCTGGATTCTAGTGGAAACATATTGTTCTAGCTGTTCTTGATTATATTCTTAGGCTGGTGTCTAGGCCTCTGGGTTTTGGGTAATTATAGGTCTACATGCTGATTTCTGGGTTTGTCTGTTCTGTGTTGGTATTTTGTTCTTTGATTTCTGTTTCCTCTTTGAGTGTTGTCTGTTTTAATACCTTGTTTATTTGTTTCATACATTCACAGGGAATGCCTGCTGGTATTGGAAACTGGGACATAGGGAAGGGAGGTTCAGGAGGTGATGTTCTGTGGTATCCACAGGAGATACGGGAATAGAGGAAGGGAGGGTTGCAGCTGGTAT
This sequence comes from Cricetiscus sungorus, assembly GCA_030556225.1. Taxonomy (NCBI): domain Eukaryota; kingdom Metazoa; phylum Chordata; class Mammalia; order Rodentia; family Cricetidae; genus Cricetiscus; species Cricetiscus sungorus. The sequence goes on from JANBXA010000007.1 coordinate 42,885,637, forward strand.
TCTGTTGCAGCATTAGGAATGAGCCTGAGAGATTGTGTATGCTAGAAAAACAGGGAGAGCAAAGGAGGTCTGCAGGCCAGTTCCCTGGTCTCCAGCATTGAATCATTAATTTTGTGTGTTTAACTCCAAGTTCCTATCATAGCCAAGAAAATAGAAAGTAATAGAAAGAATTTAAGAGAAATGGGATATTATGATAGAAGAACTATGGAGGTACAAGCAGAAAATACTGGAATAAAAGTTTGAGGCAGGCAGAGAGGATGAGCAAGATATGGAAGCATAAGAAGAGGTTATGACAAATCCTTATGGAAACCTTTTATTTTATAACTAAATGAAAAGTGAAAATAACTTGAAGGAAACTTGCATACCTATAAAATACTGTTCCTAGAAACAACAGAACTCAATCTAGCGCTAAACATTAGCGCTAGAGCTGAATCACCTTGGTCAGGCAGTTATCCAAAATCTCCAATGTAATACAGGCTTTTACTATTCCTCTTGACTTTATATTATAACTAGATGCTAAGATCTCTATTGGTGAAGAGACCACACATCTTCCTTATATGAAATAAAAAAGCCAAGGTAGAACTTATCTAGAAGCTTCTTCCCTACCTACTAACATCCACAGTCTCAGCAAGTGCTGCACAGACTTCTGAAGAGGAAAGGGTATCAGTGGTCCATACCCAAGTATGAACTCTACAAGCTGTGAGACCAACTTGCCAAGCAAGATATGCTTCTTAATTATCAAATGCCCAGATCCTCCACCAACCCCCTGCTTTGGTATCCATGAGAGACTGCAGAAAAGACCCAGCAAGAAGTAAGCCTCTGACTCAGCAGGATGTGCTGAACACCCCCCCAGACACACACACACACACACACACACACACACACACACACACACACACACACACCTTGCCTTAATTACTGGGCGTAAACTGCCAGATACCCTCATGTGGTATGGAACAAATCAGAAGTTAGTTGGGGGCTTTGAATGTACCTTACTGATTATAGTGGAATGCAGTAGGTAGCAACAGCCCTCATATGGCCTCTAAGCATAGCAACCTTTCTGCAGCTGCAGCCAACCAATTAACTTGGGACAAGTTCCTCCAGCCTGAAGGTGCCCCAATCCTGACACTGTTACTATGCAACTAGCAGATTCAAAGATACCCAACTTGCTCTACCCCCAATATATGCCTTGCCCCACTGCTGCTTGGGATCCCTCCTACTCAGATGGTTGGAGGACCCAAGTTAACTCCTGACTTGAAAAGATTCTGCTTTTGCAATGGATCTGGTCTCTTGGTGGTTTGGGGAATTTGGTCTAGGTGCAACACTTACACAACAGTGAGTGACCTTGCTGGTGTGAGAGAGTTCATAGATAACTGTTAAATACTGTCGTTTAGCTAAATTTACATAGCATCAAATTGCATTCTACATATCTATGTTTATATTCATAGGCAAATATTATTATTAGTCTTAATCATAGTCACCATTGTTATAGTGAATGGTGGTAACTACATAGACTCATGACTGCATATAATGCTGAGAATAAGCAGCAAATGAGGACAAATCCCTAAACAACTCATTTATACTGTCACTTCTAAGGGTCAGAGAACATTGCAGAAGAGGAGGTGGAAAGAATGTAAGAGTCTGAAAACATAGAAGGGTTGTTAAGTGTCTGTGTCTTCTAGGAATGACACAGTCATTGCAAGTGTGAAAATGTATAAGCTTCAGATTCCTGTTCTGTCTGTGCAAGCATAGGTCCAGCAAAAGTCAGCTATTGATGAAGAATAATCTCAGGGATTCCCATCATTTACTGCTGAGCAATTAGCACTGGTATAGTCAAAAATAAGTGGAATCAATGCCTTTATTTGTTTCCCACTGGAAATATCATCAGGCTCCAATGGGTAGCTCAAGCTGGTAATCACAAAGATGACCCCACTTATATTCAATAGGGTCCCAATTAAAACCAAAGTTCTTGAATTTGGCAATGGTTTTGGTGTGGAAGTTGGAGGTGGGGTTTGGTGGGAATGTGTGTGTGTGTGTGTGTGTGTGTGTGTGTGTATGAGAGAGAGAGAGAGAGAGAGAGAGAGAGAGAGAGAGAGAGAGGAGGAGACTGGGGCAAGTACTCAGAATGTATATATACATACATAAATTTGTCAAATAACAAAATTCATAAAAATAAATATGAGGTTTTAAAGTAATATAAAAATATGAACAAAACCTGAAACAGTACAAAACAAAATGAGCTGTCACAGATTTTTAAAAAGATCTAAGCTTGGTAAATTCTCAGAGATGTAAGTTGTTTAGCTATCTGAATCTTCCTGCAATTTTTTTCAAGACAAATTCTCAAATTTTTTAAGACTCATCTTCATGGGTCTTAACGTCTCCTTTCTTTTTCAATTTCCTTACCTTGTGAATTTCAAAATACTGCAAAGAGTCACTGCCCTCTTTGCAAGTGTGACCACATGAGAGAAAGTGTTTGACAGAGACTGGGAATGAATTGTATCTTCACAGGGAGCAGAAATGAGCAGCATGGAAACTTGCTGCTTTGCCGTGAAGTTGTTATAATTACATGACAATCAAGCTATGATGAAGACATAACCCATGTGACATTACTGTGCTTTCTTTTTTAATATATACTTATTTTAGGATGGTTTTCCAGGATTCACTTGAACCCCACACTCTCTTTCTTCTCTTCACATAAATATTTCAAGTTTTTACTTTTTGGTTTATTTCTGACTTGATTATATAAAAGTTGTAAATAAAAACTACTCAGTGAAATTGATCAGACATAAACACTATACAATTTAATGAACTTTGATTCAGTATTAGTAGCCATTTGAAATGGAAACTATGATCCTACACACAGGATCCTATTCCTTCATTATTGAATATATTTTTATACATTTATCTACAACTAAAATGGGAAAATCCATGATGGAGTTAGAACATATATTTAGCTCTATATCCTCTTTTATAACTTGTGTTAATTTACTGTGTCCTGTTCTTCCTCACCTCCTAATATTTAGCTTTTCTTGACATTATTAATTCAAATCACACTTCATTGAGATTTCTTTAGTTTTTCTCTATATATTCCAGGATTCAATCCATAACATCACTTTATGGTTTTCAAATTAAATTTCAATGTTTATTTTATTGGTGTATGCAATTGTACATTGTGCTGGTGTTCATTAAGGACATCATCATATGAATATATAATATATGTTGACTGTGTTCTTCCCATGTGCTTCCCTTGTCTTTTTATGTCCCCTTTCCCCTCCAATGAGTTCCCTTGACTTCAGTAGACACTTGCACTTCTCCGTTTATGTAATGTATACATATGTGATTTTGTGTATCAATATAAAATCTCAGATTCATTTGCCATCCTGAGTAGTTTAATTTGTTTAACAAAATAATCTTCTGTCCTGTAAATGACACAGTTTTGTTCTTTATGGTTCAACAAAATTTTGTTGAATATGTGTGCCATATTTTCTTCATCCATTTATCTGTAGATGGACACCCAACTTCATGCCATATTTTTGCTACTGCAAGCAGTGTCATTATTAATACCGACACAAAAATATCTCTGTGATATGTTTACTTGATGTCCTTGGAGTGAATAAAGCCAATTAAAACTGCATTTATTTTCTATCCTACCCCAGTCAAAATGACAATCATTAAGAAAACAAATAACAAATGTTGTTTGCTTGTGATGAGCTTTTACAGCCTTGAAAACTATTTATAGGACAGTTTATAGAAAGTTCTTAATAGTTATTTGTCTGATTTTATTTTTTTTATTTTTATGGATAGACTGGTATGATATGATTTAGGAAGGATGACCAGTGAGTCAATTGGCTGTTTTCATGACATCACATCAGTACACTTTTTGCTGCTTATTTTAACTTTGAACCACTGGCTTGAGTTCATGGTTTTCACAGCGTTCTCCTGCTTTCACTCTCATTTTTCAGCTGGAACTGTTTAGATATGCCACTCTGTATTTCTCATTCTTAGGAAAGTGAAAGGTTATATACTGTACTCTATATGTGAAATGAACTATTTGGGGACCTTTCACCTGTAATTTCTCACAATTACTTATTCTATTATTTATTTGCACACTATGAAATCATGTCTATTGGCTCTATATCTTGAGCCATCATCCAGTTTTTATTTATTTTGCTGATGGAATTGGTTCAGTTACAATCATTTAGAGCTCTTCCAGATGAGTTGTGGTTTTGTTAGACATGTTCTCACCATTGTTGGATCATTCTGTCTGTTTTATTTTGTTTTAGCACTTTATTATTCTACATCCTCAAAATATACTCCACATTTACCTTGTATAGTTTCTCTTCCAATCTAATACATCTATTTCTTCAAGGAGTCCTTCTTCCTCTTACTTGAGAATGGTAATAGATTGGGGTGCAGCTATGTACTATTAAGCATAGTAATATTGCTTCAAGGGTTTCTTAACTGTCAAGGAGAAACATGTGTATATTAACTAGTATACAGAAATGTATGTATAAGTAGTTCCACATGTAGCCATATATTAAACTAAACTAAACTCTATTATGTCTCCAACTATAATCGTATCAAATAGATTATAATTGTCCTTAGTATTCTCTATTTTCACTCTAAGACTAGGAAACACAGCTCCCTTAATTAGTTATACATTTACTTATTTTTTCCAGTTTCAGCACATATGCATATTAGTATAAAACATTTATCTGTATTTCATAAAAAGCTTAATTAGACTAAAACATCCATGAAGTAGGTTGGCATTTTCGTTGTCTTTAGTCTTAGAGAGTATTCTCTATCTCAAAGTCACATATCAAAATCTTATGCATTTTGTGAGGTTGTTTCATGTATTTAGAACAATATGTAGGAAAACTTAATACATTCCTCATTCCAACCTTCTTCTCTAAACCTATTACATAGATTTTTTTTAAGTTGGCTTTAATTAAAGGTTCTACTTTCCTGTAAGGTTTATGAGCATTCTACTGTCTGTATAATTTTCTTTTCCTAGAATGTCATATGATTGGAATTATACACTGTGTATCTTTTTCCCACTGGCTTTTTAAATCTCACAATGTGTACATATGATTCCCCTCTGTTTTCACGACACAATTGTCCACTTATTTTAGCATTGCATGAAATGCTATTTTATATATTGCCAACAACTTACTTATTAATGAATATCTTTGCTTGGTTGCTTCCAATATTTCAATTTTGAATTGCTTTGCCATGACCATCCATATACATTGGTAGTTGTTGTTGTTAGTTTTGTTGTTTTGTTTTTGTTTGTTTGATTTTTTCCTAGACATAAATTTCCAAATTAGTTGGATAATATTTGGTATTCAATGTTTGTAAGAAATTTCCAAACCATCTAATAAGCTCGCTGTGTCATTTTCTCATATAGTGATCAGTACATAGTTTATATCCTGATCAACATGTGGTTTTATCAGGTTTTAGATTTTGACTATACCAAATAAGTATTAGTTATGTCTCATAATTGTTCTAGTTTGTAGTTCCCTATTGGCAATAATGTTTCATATATTTTGTAAATTTTTAATCAATATATTTCCTTGTCAAGACATCTGTTAATTATTTCTTCAGTTTTTGTTATATTCTTATGTTTAAATTTTGATAGTTCTTTAGATATTTGGCTGTTACCGCAGGTTTCCCCGCCGCAGGTTTCCCCGCCGGCCTCCCGGTCCTGACGCCGCGTGGGCCCACAGCCGCGCCAGCCCCAAATAACACTCAGAGACTCTGTATTTGATACAATCCTGTTGGCCAGTTACCATTATTGTTTATGGGCTAGCTCTGTCTTAATTATTAACCCATTTCTACTTATCTAAGTATTTCCACGTGGTCGTCTTATCGGGGAGCTGCGCGGCAGGCTTCCTGCTCCTTCCCTGGGCTACATCTCTACCCCACCTACTACTTCCTCTTCCTCCTCCTAGTCTCCTAGCCCCACCTATCTAGTTTTCTATTGGCCACAGGGCTTTATTAACAGTATGAGAAACATATATACAGAATCACATCTCCCATCATTTGGCTATGACTTTCTTTCTGTCTGTCTATCTTTCTTTCTTTATCTTACTTTACATATCAATCCCAGTTCCCTTTCTCCCATCCTCCCATGTGCCCCTTGACCACTACCACTCTCCTGCCCCATTCCCCATCCACTCCCCAGGGAAGGTGAGGCCTTCCAGAAGGGATCATCGAAATCTGTCAAGTCATTTGGAATAGGGCCTAGGTCCTCACTCCTGTCTCTAAGGTATGGCAATATCCCTCCATGGGAATGTGCTCCCAAAGTCCTTTCGTGCACCAGAGGTAGATCCTGGTCCCATAGATTGCCCAATCCTTCTAACTGAGAGCCACATTCAGGGCTCAGGGGGTCTGGGCCAGAAATATTCTGGTTTTCCATCTCTCAGTCTGGGGGTCTATGAGCTCCCTGTTGTTCAGGTCAGCTTTCGCTGTGGGTTTCTGCAGCCTGGTCTTGACCCCTTTGCTCATCACTCCTCCCTCTGTACAATTGAATTCCAGGAGTTCTTCTCAGTGTTTAGCTGTGGGTGTCTGCTTCTCCTTCCATCAGCTACTGGATGAAGGCTCTAGGATAGCATATAAGGTAGTTATCAATCTCATTATCAGGGAAGGACATTTAAGGCAGCCTCTCCACTATTGCTCATATTGTAAGTTGGGGTCATCCTTTTAGGTCGCTGAACAATTCCCTAGTGTCAGTTTTCTCTTCAAACCTGTAATAGCTCCTTCTATTATGGTATCTCTTTTCTTTCTTTCCTCTATTCCTCCCCTGGCTCAATCTTCCTGCACCCCATGTTCTCCTCTCCTATCCTCTTCTCCTTTGGCTATGTCTTTACCTGATATATTTAAAAAATAATTCACCTTTGAGTATTTCCTTTAACACTGTGCTTCAAAAAGTACTGTTTTTAATTTTTTTATTGTAATAAGATCCAACTTTGGTAATTAATGGAGTGATTTCCAAAGCCCTATACTAGAGGAAGAATGTGTAATGATTTTGCTTGGGAGATACTTAAATATTAATATGTAAGTAGGAATGTGCAAGCTCAGCAAGAAATGCATTCTTGCTCATGTGCAGTCTAAGATCATACCTCAAGAGAGAAAGATGGCAGAAATTTGGTCATGTTTGGCTAAAGGTTGTAGAGTACAATTTCACAGGTGAAAATGTCACAGAAGAATGCATTTGAGATTGCTCAGTTTGCATCATAAAGATGGAAGACAAACCTACAAACATGGCCATTTTTCTCCAAACAACACCTTAGCTGAAAAAATTAGAAAGGAAACTCTGAAGGTGCTTTAGTAAGGGAGTTTTCCTGACAGGTGCTTGTCTGACTTAGTCACAAACAAAACCTTATTGCTTCATGTTGTGTTTGATCTTATGTAATGCCAGCTTACTCCTTTTGTTCCTTGACTATTTCTTCCTTTTGGAAGTAAAACATATATTTACCCATTTTCCACTATTGTATATTTGGAAACAGAATGCTTTAAAGAATATTTTCATAGTCTCACAGTAGAAGGGGATATTGCTCAGGTTGAATCATATCTTGACTATGACTGTTTTCTGATTTATTTTATTTTTATTGGAAGTCCTTGAAATTACTTTTTAGGATTATGTATAAGTTACTTTCCTATTTCTGTGATAATCCCTGCTGACCAAGGCAACTAAGAAAACAGTGTTTAACAAGGCTTCTAATTCCAGACTGATGTTCATAATGGCAGAGAAAAATCATGGCAGTAGGGACGCTGAGTGTTCACGTCTCATATGCACAAACAGAGACAGACAAGACACTAGAATTGACAAGAAGCTTTTAAAACCTCAAAGGCCAACCCACCCCCTGTGACACACCTCCTCCAACAAGACCACACTCGCTCATCATTTGCAAACATTTCCATGAACTGGGGATCAAGTATCCGAACATAGGAGTCCATAGAGGTCACTACATTCAAACCACCAAAGACAGCATGCCAAGTATTCGATTTTGTCATGGTGTCCTCACACACATACTATATTATGTATTTAGCTATCTTTATCCTTCTCACTGTCCTCTCCTCCCTCCCTTTGGTTCCCTTGCTTTTTTTAAGTTAGCACTGCATTCTGCTTCCCTTCTCTTTTACATGGAATATGTCGCTCCTTTTTGTGATTTTCTTAAGTTTTCTTGATCACCTTTTATAATTTTTATTTTAGTTTGGTCACATAAACATACAAATAGAGAAATACAAACATGTACATATACATACATACATACATACATACATACATACATATATACATACATATAGTTCCTACATTTGAGGGAGAAAAAGTTGAATTCATAGTAACACCTAGGAGTCTCATATCTTCAAAATATCTATCTATCTATCTACCTGTCATCTATCTTATATAAGGATGCTTCATAGCAAAGTATAAGCCAATATTTGCTACATAGATTTATTCTCAAAAAATTAGAGAAAATATGTAGATACTTTCAATTTCACCTCTGATGCATAAATGGAAGAAGCCACCACTTCAGCTGTGTAAGAGGCCACTGAACAAACTGAAAACTATTGGCTTCTCTTGGAGTTTTAGAAAAATGGAATTACAGGTTTAAACTCCAGCGTTAAAGCTGAATAATCAAGTGAACTTTAAGGATGGCAACTTGATCCGCATAAAGAAAGCAAAAACCAGTACAAACACCAAGAATAGAAACAACTAAATAATAACTGTGATGAATTTCTGGAGCATGAGGATCAAATAGCATGAGAAGTTAAAAAGCTCTGGGCTGCAGTCTGTGGAAAGACGCACTGGTCACTATGAGATTTAACTCTAACAACACAGAAGAAGGATAGTCATTTGGTATGGTGAAGATCTGATGAGTAATCCTTCCTGGCACTAATAATGAAAACTATGGCAGTTCTTAGAACATGTAACCCCCCAGAATGTCTTGGAATAAAAGGCAACTAAGAGGAAATTATTATATCAGAGCTTTCCACAGCAAAGTGGCTGTAGTGTACCTGTCATTCTAGTCTTCCCTATTCTTCTGTTAGCCAAAGGGAACAAGGAACACTGAAACCAGCAACACTTATGAAGCTCACAGAGAAGCAGGTCTTATAAAATGCTGACATTTAGGTGAAATATTATAGACCTACCTCTTTTTTTGCACACCTTATCCTGCTTCAGTGTGGTGTCAGAATACTAACAAGTTGTAAAATACCCACAGGATATAGATGTCCTCTGACAAGGAAATCTCAAGGGAAAAATTTAAACAAAAGAAACCAAGGACATTGGGATAATCTGTAGCAGTTGACCCCATAAACTACATGAAACATCAAACAAAGCCAAAAGGCCTCCTCCAGTTAACATTAAACTTCAAAATAAAGGTACTCCTTATCAGTTCATATTTACAAATCAGTTCAATCAAGTTTTAAACTGAATATAATAAGGCATGCTAAAGGTCATATGAATACTTAGTTTGAAAACATTAAAACATTCATCAGAACCAGCCTCAGATAAGATAAGACACAGGCATTGGCATTATAAGGTAGGAAATTAGAAATAACTATAATTAATATGTTAATGGAACTTCTACGAAAAAAAAGTCCCCATGAGATAACAGATGCATAAGTCAGTGAAGAGATACAAACTCCAAGAAGGAGAGAACAGGAAAATGCTGAAACAAAAATCTGCAGTGTAGCAAAGATCATTCTTTTAATGCCTCATCAGCAGACTATTCACAGTTCAGTCTAGAATCACTGAATTTAAATCTAGGTCAAGAGGAAACTAACAAACAAAAGTGGAAGAGAAAAAGGAGTTGGGAAAAAGGCATCACTAATGATGGAATGATTACAAAAATCTTTAAAATACAATTAATTATAACTCTGTGTCATGGGGACTAGAGGTGTCACCATATAGGGACTAGTACAATGGAGTTTTGAAAATCAATGAGAGATGTCAATTCAAAGCTCAAATAAAATACACTCCAGTATATTTTACTTAAAAGTTAGGAAAAAAGCAAATAAAAGTGTTAAAAGTAGTTGACTAATGAACAAATAAAAACCAACCAACAAACAAAAAACATAACTAGAAAGGAAAATAGTTAAGAATTACAGCAGATTTCTCAAAATAAGCCACACAAGTAAGACACAGAGAAAGGGAAGTATTCAAAATATTTAAAAAAAACACCTCATAAGATAATTAAAATAGCTAGCTTTCAAATGTGAATGAATAATAAAGACATTTTCAACTCAGTACTCATGTGCTTCATTATAAGATCTGCCCTGTGTGAGAGAAAGGCAAAAAGATTTGGTTCAGTTAGAAGGAAATTATACAAGAAAGGCATTTATATCCACCTAAGACAGGTAAGGGTCATTGAGCTAATGAACTAGAAATATAATTGAAGATAATTAATTAAAGTAGTAATAATGAGTGTGTGAGTTAATGCTCAATGTTAGGGTACTTATTTGGCATATAGCAGTCCCTTTTCAATCCACCACACCTCAGAAGTAATAGTAATAATGTATTTTGTGACTGAAACATAAAGATGTTTGGAAATGAGAATAGCCACAGCATAAGAGATAAGGAAAAGGATTTATAAAGAAGGGCAGTTTGTTGTGAGTTGTCTGTTCTATAGGTGACAAGATATTTTGTTATCCAAAGTGCACTGTAAATTCTACATCAATACTAAACATTTTATGCTTTGTTTTTCTCCCTTCTCCTATGATGAGGAGGATCAATTTGAGGGCTGTATTTAAATATGCTATACAGGCAGTCTACTACTGACCTATATTCCCAGTCACAATCATTTTTAAAGAAGTATAATGAAAGCATTAGGAAAGCAAATAAAATGAAATCACATAGAAAAGAAGCAAAAGGAGGAAAAGGAAAGGTAAGCTACTGTCAATGACTGAAAAAGACACAAATGATATTGATATTACTTCCAAGTAATCAATATTTTAAATTTCAATTATGTAATATAAAAATGTAAATGTGGACATTTTTCAAAGTGCATAAATGAAGAAGAACCGAGTACATAACATTTACAAGAAATACAATTTATTTATTAAGATTTCATATGTTTAAAATAAATAAGAGTTGGGGGAAGGGATTGGTCCTGCCTCAACTGAATGTCCCAGACTTTGTTGTTTCCCCATGGGTACCTTACCCTTTCTGAGGAGTGAATGGGAGTGAGCTGGAGGGTGGAGGGAGAAGAGGAGAGGAGGTAGGGGGAACTTTGGTTGTTAGGTAAATTGCATAAAATAATAAAAATTTTTAAAAAATAAGTGGATTGATAGCTGGGAAACCAGCATTCGACCAACTCAGACACCCCTAAACATGGGTCTCAGCTAAAAGGCCTGGGCAACCTAAGAGACCTCTCACAGTGGAACCAGGATGTATCCCTGGTTCAGGAAAGACTTTGGGAGCACATTCTCCATGGAAGAATACTCCCTTAACCTAGAGGCAGGAGGGAGGGCCTAGTCCCTACTGCAAATGACTTGAAAGATTTTGATGATCCCTCCTGGAAGGCATCACCCTCCCTGTAGAGTGAGAGGGGGTGGGATTGGATGGGAGGGGGTTTTGGGAAGGGACATGAGAGGGAGGGAGGGAAGAAGGGAGAGGGAACTGGGATTGATATGTAAAATAAGAAAAAATTTAAAAAATGAGTGGAAAATGTTAGACAGTACTAACTCTAATCAAAAGAAAGCAAATAGGTATGTGAAAACCTCTGAAAAGGAGAAATTGTTAAGAATAGAAAACAACCCCAAGTAGTGATGCATAGATCAGTGCTCTGAGCAGACATAACAATATAAAAGCTGTGTGTGTCTAACAAAATAACCAGTATGAGATGAAAGTGGCATAACTGCAATGTGAAATAGATCAGTCCATTTATGATTGATTTGTAATGCAGATTTCAACAATACTTTTTTTTTATAAGTAATATACCTCAAGTCTGAAAAAAGGAAAACAAAATCAGAAAGGTTGTAGATGATTTGAAAAGCTGGGCCAGACATGCAACTTGCTCTAATTGACATTTAGAGAATGCTTCCTTGTAGTGATATCTTGTTTATAGTCTAACAAATAAATCTTTCCTAAAGATTAGAGTGCAGTGATTACCACTAGTTTACCATAAAGGTCTGGAGGTCTGTAAAGACAGATAAAAAGTGGTACAGCTGGACAGAGACAGAAAGTGATAAGGCAGGGGAGACAAGAACTCAGTCTCTTTTCAATGTGGATCTTTCATAGAGGTAAGAGCTCTAGTGGCTGGCTTCTCTGCTCCTCTGAACTTTCATCTTTCACCCCTAATATCTGACTTTATGTTTTTATTGTTAAGACCAATCAGAACTCAACTATACTTCCTCTAACAAGATCCAAAGGGTATCATTCCCAAGCTAACTTGGGTCAGTGATCAACACATTTGGTCAGTGCTGTTTTCCACACAAATACAGATCTAAAGGAATAGAGACCATACCAAAAAAATGAACTATAATTAAATGAAAACATAAATCAGTTACTGAAAATTCAGGAACAACCAGGATTTTTAAAATTAATCAACAGGGTTCTAAGCACAGAAGTTAAAAATAAGCTATGAAAGAAATATACAACCACTTGAAAAAAACAAAAGTTAAAATATATTATCTATAGGTTATGCACAATGAAATCATAGCTTGGAAATAAATACAACATGAGAGACAGTAAAAAAGAAGACAAATCAATAAAACTATAACCTAAAATTTACTTTAAAAATTAACAGCAAAACATTTTAATCCATATCATGCAAAAGTACAGTGAAAGAAAATGAGTAGTAATACATGAAATTAAAACACACACACATACACACACCAACAAAGAAAAATCAGTATGCATAGAACCCATTATATAGGATCATTCTAATTATTAAACTTATTCTAAGAAGGGATGAATATAAGTTAACATCACAAATGAAAGCAACATCATGAATAAAGTTCCTATGAGTATTAAGGAGGGATATATGGGAGGGTTTGGAGAGCAAATAATAAGATATGGATGTTGTGATTATATTACATCTCAAAATGCAAGCTAGTAAATACTAACAATACATTATGCACATTCTTTACCACCTTAGATGAAATAAAACAACTTCATGAAAGATGCAACTTTTAAAATTGTATGCAGAGTTGAATATTCTTATACTAAACAAATAAAATTAACAGTTTTCCAAAACACTAATCACCTTATGTAGATAATTTCACTGGAAAAGTGTAGCAAATATGTATGAAAGAAAATATAGCAATTTTCCATAATTTGTCACAAAAAAACAGGAAGCCAAGAGAACACTAACTTAGTCTAGTTTATGTTACTATATGAATAAGGTAAGACAGAAATTAAAGAGAATATTCTTCTGAAGCATGTATGAATGCATCATGTACCACATTTTAGAAAATCAAATTTAGAACTATATGTTAAGAATTATGTATCTCTGTGATATGGGATTCATTCTATACATGTAAATCTACCTCAACATTATGATCAGGGCAATCAATGACACATTAAATGAGAAAAATTGCTTTGATCATTTAATTGACATGGAAAGAGCCCTGACAAGATGTAGCTAGTAACATACCAGTCCCCCAAGAGTGAGTGTCTTCTCTATAAGTGACTCTGTGAACCATGCCAGGGATAGTCCACTGGCTGGTAGGATGGATTCCCAAGGCAGACCGGTCAGCAAGCCTGTGACAAGTACCCTAGGTCCACCTGCAAAAAGTTTTGGGTCTGTTATTATAGAAATTTTTCAAATTACCTTTAAGTGCATTCTCCTAAGAAACAGTCTTGATGAGCAGAAATGTATTTCTTTCTAGATTACATCTGTAAGTAAAAAATATTACATTTGTCTTTCTGAATGCGACTGACTTTATATCACTTTCTATGATGATCAGTGGTTCCATCCATTTTTTTCTAGAAAGGATAATTTCACCATTTACATCAGGACAAACCTCTCTTCTGTGTACATATCATACTCTTTCAGCTCATCTGTTCATGGAGGTCAAGGCTGGTTCCGTGAGTTGGCCATAGTCTCTCTCCAATTTACTAACTTTGACTCTTTTTCAGTGCATAATTATAATTTCTACTTTAAGTCTTCTATGGAGTCTTAGTATCCATAGTGGTTGCACTCATTTTTATCAGCATTGCATAAAGAAATAATAATGAGTGTGTGAGTTAATGCTCAATGTTAGGGTACTTATTTTGCATATAGCAGTCCCTTTTTGTATCATTGTCAGCATTTGTTGTTTATCTTATTAATTATAGCAGTTCTGACTGGGGTGAGATTTCAATTTTAATGTAATTTTATTTTATATTTTCATAATTGTTAATGGTGTTAAACATTTTCATTCATATATTAGCTATCTGCACTATGAGGACTATTTGCCCATAAAATGATTGAACTGTTTATAGTTAGTGTATAATTTGTACATTGTAGCTATTAATCCCCTATTAGATGTATACATGGCAAATATTTTCTTCAATTCTGTAGGTTTTCCCTTCACTCTAGTCATTGTTTCTTTTGCAATGCATATTCTTATTAATTTCATGTAATCCCACTTATTAATTTTACTTTATTTCAAGGCTATTTGAGGTCTTTTCAGGAAACCCCTGTCTATATTTATATCTTCAAGTGTTTTCTTCTAAAAATTTCATATCTTACATTAAGACCATTGATCCATTAGCATATACATATATATTTACCCAATTCTATATGTATATGTATGTAACTGTGTAAATGATGCAAATCTAGTTTCATTCTGTAAAAAAAACATGAATATTAGAAGATGCAAAATCAAGAGCTTTAAGAATAGTTTTCTTACAAATCAGAGTTGCTCAGTAATGTGTTCTAGCATGATTATCAAATAACAGACTTGAAGATATATTTTCAAACCACAAAACCACATGCACCAACTATTAAACCAAAGCAAATACTGTTGAGAAAAAATTCAGGGCAGTACAATGAGATAAATTAAATAAATTAGATAAATTTTGCCTCTCTTTTGTGATTATTTCCAGTTATATTTACTAATTTCTAAAAGAAACTTTTTGTTATTTTGTATTTATGTTTGTGAGCCTAGCCTTTAGTGGCTGAGCCATCTCTCCAGCCCTTTTTTGTTATTTTGCATACCAATCTCAGTTCCCTCTCCCTCCCACCCTCCCATACCTCTACTGATACCCCCTGGCCCTCACACCCACCCCTGTATTCCTCATCCACTCCCCAGGAAGAGTAAGGCCTTCCAGGAGGAATCATAAAAATCTGTCAAGTCATTTAGGGTAGGGCCTAGGCCTTCCCTTGTGTCTCTAGACTAAGGCGAGTATCACTCCATGGGGAATGTGCTTCTGAAGTCCTTTCCTGCACCTTGGATACATTAGGGTTCTACTGGCAGAGGTCCCATATACTGCCCAGGCCTCCTAACTAAGACCCATGTTCAGGGGTTCTGGGTCGGTCTTATGGTGTTCTCCCAGCTATCATTCATGAGCTCCCCCTTGTTCAGGTCAGCTGTCACTGTGGATTTCTGCATCCAGTCATAAAGATTTGGTTCTTACAGAAAATTAACAATTTAGATAAAACCCTTATACAAACTAATTAAAAGGCAGAGAGAGAGAGAGAGAGAGAGAGAGAGAGAGAGAGAGAGAGAGAGAGAGAGAGAGAGAATCTAAATTAAAAGATCATAAACAAAATTGGGGATATAACAACAGATACTGAGGAAATCCAAAGAATCATAAGGACATAGTTTAAAATCCCATACTCTCCAAATAGAAACTCTAAAGGAAATATACAATTTTCTCAATAGGTACCACTTACCAAAGTTAAGCCAAGATCAGAAAACAATTATAGATCTATAACTCCCAAGAAAATAAAGACAGTCATTTAAAGGCCCTCAACCCAAAATAGTCCAGGGCCAGATATTTTTGGCTTAGAGTACTATCAATTTTTCCAAGAAGAGTTAATGCCAATATGCCTCAAGTTAATCAACAACATAGACACAGAAGAAACATCACCCATTTTTTTAATGAGGCCATAATTACTTGACACCCAACCTTTTGAAGACTCAACAAAGAAAAAGAATTACTGGCAAATTTCCCTTGTGAACATAGATGCAAAACAAAAACTCACTAAAATACTTACAAACTGAATCCAAGAACACATCTAAAAGTTTACATAAAAAATCCATCATTATCAAGTAGGCATCAACTCATAGATTCAGGGGTAATTTAACACAAGAAAATCTGTAAATGTAATTCACAATATAAACAAACTTCAAGAAAAAAAAATGACCATCTCATTACCAATAGAAAATCCCTGTGACAAAACCCAACACATCTTCATGATAAAAGTTCTGTAGGAATTAGGGATGAAAGAGATGTGCCTCAGCATAATGAAGACAATTTGCAGCAAGCCTATAGCCAACACCAAGTTAGGTGGAGAGAAAGTCAATGCAATCCCACTAAAATCAGAAACAAGGCAAGCTGTCCCCTCTCTCAACCTCTATTGAGATGTTTGCATGACAAAACTTCAAGTCTTTGAAGAAAGAAATTTAAGAACATATCAGAAGATGGAAAGATCTCCCATGCTCATATTTCAGTAGAATTAACATAGTAAAAATGTTCATCCTACCCAAAGCAATCTGCAGATTCAATGCAATCCAAATCAAAACTCCTACACAATTCTTTACAGACCTTGAAAATAAAATTCTCAACTTTACATAGAAAAACAAAACACAAACAGACAAAGAAAAACCCAGGATAATTCAAACAATCATGAAAAATAAAAAATTGTTCGAGATATTATCATCCCTGATTTCAAATTGTACTATGCAGTTATAGTAACAGAAACCATGTGGCATTGGCATAAAAAATAGACAGGTTGATCAATTAAACTGAATGGAAGATCTGACATAAATCCACAAACATATGGACACTTGATTTTTGATGAGGAAGTCAAAAAAATACCCTAGGAAAAAAAAAAGAAAGCATAGTCAACAAATGGTGCTGGTCTAACTGAATATCTGCATCTAGAAGAATGCAGAGATCCGTATCTATCACCCTGCATGAAACTCAAGTCCTAGTGAATCAAAGACCTCAATATAAAATAAATACACTGAACTTGATTGGTGAGAGAGTAGGTAGCCTTGAAGGTATTGGCACAAGGAGCAATTTTCTGAACTGAACACAGCATAGGCACTAAGATCAACAAATAATAAATGGGGCATACGAAACTGAAAAGCTTCAATAAGGAAAAATACAATGATGTAATTTGGACAAAGTGGTAGCCTACAGAATGAGAAAAGATTTTCACCAACTCCACATCCTAGATAGGACTAATATTCAAAATATATAATAAACAAAAACCCAAATAATCCAATTGAAAAAATGGGGTACAGACCTAAACACAGAATTCTCAGAAAAATCTCAAATGGCTAAGAAATGCTTAAAGAAATGTTTAGCATCCTTAGCCATTAGGGGGAATGCAAATCAAAACTACTTTGACATTCCTTCTTATACCTGTTAGAATGGTTAATATCAATAACACAGGTAATAGCTCTGTTGCTGAGGATATCAAACAGGGAGAATACTTCTCCATTACTGGTGGGAGAGCAAACTTTTACAGCTACTATGGAAATCAATACAGCAGTTCCTCAGAAAAAAAAATTAGAATCAATCTACCTCAAGACTCAGCTATACCACTCTTGGGCATATATTCAATGAATGATCCAACTTACCACAAGGATACTTGCACAATTATGTTCATTGCAGCTTTATTCCTTCCTAAAAGTCAGAAACTGGAAACGACCTTGATGTACCACCGCTAAAGAATGTATAAAGAAAATATGGTATATTTACACAATGAAGTATTACTTAGTTGTTTAAAATATGCCATCATGAAATTTGCTGGCAAATGGATAGAATTAGAAAAAAAAAGAAAAAAGTAAACTAACCCTGACCCAGAAAGAAAAACATGGTATATATTTACTTATCAGTGGATATTAGCCATTAAGTAAGTGATCGCCAAGCTAGAGTTCATAGACTCTGAGAGGAGAAAAGGAAAGCTATAGGGAGGACACATAGATCTCCTGGACAGAGGAAATAGAATAGATTTTGTAGGTGACTGGGGCTGGGTGGACAGGAACAGAAGCAATAGGGTGGAGGGGAATGGGATGGGGAAAGAGAGTGTGGGGGAGAGACAGCTGTAATTGAAGGGCATGGGGTTCAATATCAAAACATAGTGAGTAGAAACATAAGAATTTATGAGGGTGATCCTAATGAGGACACCCAGTAATGAGGGAAACAGATTCTGTCTGAACTGGCCATCTCTTATATTCAGGCAAAGTTCCCAATAGTGGAATGGGTTGAATCCAGTTGAATTTTTCCCAGGGTGTCCTGTAGAGATTCCCCAACAAGCCAGGCTAGTGATAGGACAGAGGTCTACTTTCTGAAACAACATCCATATTGCTCACTGAACACAAAAAGAATGAGCTGGTTCCTGTAAGATATGATTGGATAATGTGAAAGTGGCCATCAATGTCTGATTTAACTTAAGGCCCACTCCATGAGAGGGAGCCCATGCCTACCACTGCTAAATGGCCAAAAACTAGAGACTATATAGCCCAGAAAGCTATGGTAGAACCAAACACAACTGGTATAAAATAAAATCCATTAATTGATTCCTAATGATCTTTTGTGATACTCATAGATCAGTGTCTTATCCAGCAGTCATCTGAGAGGCTTTCCCAAACAGCAGATGGGAGCAGATGCAGAGACTCACAGACAGACATTATGTGGATAGAGAATCTAAATTTGAGGTCTATATTGAGTCCCTCCCCTGGGAGCTCTGGAAATCTGGTAGAAGAGGGGATAGGAATATTGTAAGGGTCACAAGGAATGGAATGGAGGACATGAGGAAAATACAGCCCACTCAGTTAACTAAGCAGGGTGCATATGTGTTCATAGAGACTGAAGCAGCAAGCACATGGCCTGCATGTCTTCTGTGTATATGTTTTGGCTGTTAGCTTCTTGCTTTTATGGGACTTCTAAGTGTAGGAGAAGGTATATCTTTGACTCTTTTGCCTGCTCTTGGGATTTTTCCTCTTATTGGGTTGCACTGTCTGGCCTCAGTGTGAGGGCTTTTGCCTTGTCTTATTGTATTTTGTTTTGTTGTGTTTGGTTGTTGTCTCTTGGAGTCTTGCTCTGTTCTGAAGGGACACAGACAAGGAATGGATCCAGAGAGAGAGGAGGTAGTGGGGAGGAGGAATGGAGGAATGGGAACCTATGGTTGGGGTGTATTGTATGAATAGAGAAGAATCTATCTTCAATACAATAGATTTACATTTGAGATTGTATGTGGCATTCATTGTTCTACTGTGCCTGGAGTTTCCTAAATCAATAAAATTTTTCTGGTCCCATCCATTTACCTAAAATGTCATTGTTTCATTGAACTTTTATTTAAATGATTTTAAAAATGTTGAAAATGTTAGAGTGCCACACATCAAACCATCATACTTCCTGAGACTGATGACTTAGTGTCAGAATTATGATAGATTACAACTCCAATGTAAAATGTCACATTTATATGTTTGCCCAGATATTACATGGCCAAAGTCAATCAGGAAAGAGAACTATCCTCCTGTGAATGTGGCTCAAGAATCTCAGTGTGGTCAAAGTCCATAGGATGTGTCTTATGGTTTCTATTCCTGTGAATAAACACTATGACCATGACAACTCTTATAACGGAAAACATTTAATTGGGGCAGATGAACAGTATAGAGATTTAATTCATTTTAGTCATAGAAAGAAACATAGAGACACCTGGGTAGACACGGTGCTGGAGAGGTATCTGAGAGTTCTACATCCAGATTGGTGGGCAGCAGCAAGAAAGAAACACTAGGCCTGGCTTGACCCTTTGAAGCATCAAAGCCCAATTTCCAATGGCACACTTCCTCAACAAGGCCAGTCCTCCTAATAATGCTACTCCTTATGAGTTCATGGGGGCCAGTTCCATTCAACCCACCACATTACACCACCACTTAATGCAAATATGTATTAAGTCCAAGTTCAAAAGTCCCTATCAATAGTGTATCACATTCTCAACTTTGTTCTCAACAAAATTAAAATCTCTTCTGAGACTTACAGCAGTCTCTTAATTGTAACATCCTATAATTAAAATAAAAGACCAGGTCACATATCTCCAACATACAATGGCACAGTGTGGTAGTTTGAATGTAATTGCCCCATAATTTAATAAGGAATGGTACTATTAGAAAGTGTGGCTTTGTTGGAATGGGTATGGCCTTGTTGGAGGAAGTGTGGAACTGTGGCTTTGAGGTTTCCTATGCTCAAGATACTACTGAATGTCTCATTCAACTTCCTGTTACCTGCAAGATGTCACACTCAGCTTCAGCAAAACATGTCTGCCTGCCTACTGCCATGCTCTTCATTATGATGACAATGGACTGAACCTCTGAAACTGTGAGTCACCTCACTTAAGTATTTTCATTTATAAAAGTTTCTATGGTGATTAGTGTCTCTTTATAGCAATAATAGCCCTAACTAAGATAGAACTTGATATCACAGACTGGGATGTTGCTGTGAGTTCTGACTATGTGTTCATGTGAAGTCATAGACTTTGAGAGTTTTGGTTAGGAAAGCTGTGCAATGCTTTAAGTACTGATTAATGGGCCATACTAGTAGGAGCATGGAAGACAGTGGTGCTGAATATGACTTGATGAGCTGTGGGGATCAAGAGGTTTCAGAGGAGAAGAATGTTAATATGTTGCATAGAGATTTTTCTTGAGATATTTTAGTGAAGAAAGTGGCTGCTTTTGCCCTTGTAGGAAGACTTTGCCTGAGGATAAAGTGAAGAGTTTTTGATTAATTTAATTGGCAGGTGAGATCTTAAAACAGCCTAGTATAGACTCTGTCATGTGGTTACTAGTGTTCACACTTATAAAAATTTATACTAAAAAGGAGAAGGCTGAACAGCATAAATTACAAAATGTCAATTTTGAGGAACTTGATGAGAAAAAGAGCATCAAGAAGTAGAACAGAGCTGTCCTTTGTTGAAGGAGTTAACGGATTATGCAATGAAATAAAGGAAGTGGTGCCCTAGGTAAATTTCTAAGATTCAAAAAGGAACTAAAAAAAAAAAAAAGCTTAGGGCTGGTTGTGATAAGACACACCTGGGAAGGAAGAGGCTGGCCGATCTCTGAGTTTGAGGCCAGACTGGTCTACAGAGTGAGTTTCAGGCAACCAAACTTAGGCAGTGAAAGCCAGAAAGCTGGTGAAGATGATAAGGGGGTCATATTTCAACCCTAGTAAGAAGCAGAACTTGGCAGCTTTGGCCACCTGATGGAGTTTGTCTCCATGCCTTAAGAAAACCACTGAGGCCAAGCATGTGTCAGGGGTGCCCCTGAATGGAGGCCTACTAGAGAGTTCATTGTGTGAATCTGTGAAGATAAAGCCTGGGTTGCCTTGAGGAAACCAAGATGTTAGCAGTGTCAGAATTGTGGGCACCTGCCAAGGAGAGATGCTAACAGGGAGTTGAACCAGAAGTGTACATTGGTGACTTGTTAAAATTATATCCTATTAAGATTAGTAAACCACATGGGTTGAGAGCATAGAAGACATTCAAGAGTATACTTGCATTCAGATACTCAAGACGAGTCAATGGAAATACCTGGGAACTCTCACAAATAAAAGGTAGAAATGAGGGGGGAAGAGTAGTATGACAGAAGATTGACTAGCAAGTAAAACTTAGAAAAATGATCCCAGAAAGCAGCCATGCTGTAAATAGCTGTTTGGGATTAGCCAAACCACCTAACCCTGGTGTCCTTTAATTTTCTCTTCCCAAAACTGGAAAGAGCAACTTACTTTAGAGTGAGGTTTGAATAGTGCACATTAAGTACCCAGGAGAAGGTCTGGTACTTAGCAGATGCTCACTACAATCCTAGAATTGTTGTTGCTTTTGTAGACCTGTTGGGGCACAGAATGGAGAACTAATTAAATCAAGAAGAAGAGATGGGAAAGCAATTTCAGGCCAGTTGAAGGTGAGGGTTGAAATACGTTAATCCAGTGTGTGCTTCTGGCTGCCTCTGAAGCCCAGCAGAATTGTAATTCCTCCCTTTCTCTGGAGGCTCTCATTCAGAGGCCAGAATCACTTAGTTTATAGAATCAGGCTTGCACAGGGACACATAGACAAGGAGACAAAATCGTCTTCCCTTCCAAACAAGACTGTGATAATAAACAGGTGCAGAGAAAGTGCACAATGCATCCCCCCCAAGCAGTCTCTTTGATGTGTTCAAACTGTCCGCCCTCTCTCTATTTGTTTATGGTGTGTTAACTGTAACTCTGCTTGTTTCTCCCCAGATGTTTGGACATCCATTAATTAGCACATCCTCTACAACATACTTGTGAATGTTGCTCTTTACCAAGTGAAAGGAAAGTCTGGATTCAAGCTGGAAAGAAACTGCAATTAAGAAAACATACACACTCCAACACACTGTCTTTAGGACAGCTTGGAAATGAGACAGAAAGACAAGGGGAAACTGTGTCTATTAAGGAGCAGAAGGGCTGAGTCCCAGATTAAACATTTTCTAGCTTACACTTCATCAAGGAATACTTAGCTAGCATGTGACTCCAGGGTCAGTTTAGTTCATAAGAAATCACCTTGTGAGAGAGAAAAAAAGTCTTCATCTCAACTATGGAACTGAGTGAAGCAGGGCTCTCAGGGTTCACTATTTTTCTTGATGACCTTTCCCAAGTTTAGTCCTGACCGAGGAACCACCAAAATAACCAAAGAATTTTGTACAAAAAGGAAGGGAGAAAATGAAATGTTCAACTAGTCCCCCATTACACACTCACTCCATTGTTGTTGTTGTTTGTGGTAGTGGTTAGGTGTGTGAGTGTGTGTATGTGTGTGTGTGTGTGTGTGTGTGTGTGTGTGTGTGTGTGTGTGAAATAGGGGTGTAGGGAGGGAAGAGAGACAGACATTCACAGAGATAATCATGGATGGGGGAGTTATTTACTAGAGTCTGGACAATTTCTCAGTGGCTACACTGAGGGATAACTGGGAAGGAGTTAAGCAGCACAGTGGGGGAGGGACAAGAGAACAATGGGGAGAATCTGATAAAAGGGCATTGTATACATGTAAGAAATTATAAAACTTATAAAAAAGTAATATGTAAAATTAGAAATGCATGTGTGGAGTTGTCCAAAAATAATACACAGAAAGGAGATACTATTTTTTTTTAATTTTCAAAAAGATAAATGTTTTGAAGTGTATTTGTTCTGGCAGTATGGGGGGGTTCTTCCAGGTCCTCACAGGTCCGAGGTGAGCACTCTGCCACTGTGCTACAAACAAGCTGGCTGAGAACTTGAGCTATCTTGGTTACTGTGATGTGATAAACATTTGAAAGCCATGATGTAAGAGATGAAAGATCTTTTGTGTTGTCTCTCTGCAGTGGCATGCTCAGTCTCTCTACTATTATGCAAACCACCCTCCCAGAACATCTATCTGGCTACAGTGTTACACCTCCATATTAGATGTTATATTATGAGTTCCTGGATGAAACGGTGGTATAAAAGTCTATGAACTCCTGTAAATCATGTAATTGTTCTAATTTTTCAGATTTTATTCACCATGTAGGAGCCTCTAAGTTTTAAATACTTAAAAAAAAAGCAAATATTCTTTCCCCTATGGACAAAGGTAAAGTGATACCCAGAAGGCAGCCAACAGAACAAGGGAAGTTTCTCAACCAGTTCAGAAATATAGCTCTCAGGGAAATTGATAATATCTGTAAAATCTCATTCCTCAAATCAAAGCAACCAACTTTAAATTTTTAATGGGTCATTTCACACTTATCTAAAGCCATAATGTGAGGCCATGATTTGCAAACATTACTTTAGTGTTCATAGCGATTATTCATCATCATTTTAACATTTTACCTCTGGTTGTATTTCTTAGAAAGAAGTGAGCCTTATGACCATAGAATCTTAATAAAAATCATTGTGCGTTTATGCTTTACAAAAGAAGTGCAATAAAACAGACAAACCTGCTGCAAGGAGAAAGTTATTAGGGAAGGTTTTGGAAGGAGCCTTCATCAGAAGGGGTAATGGTGGTACTGTGCTGTGTGATCTCACACAAATCCCCACAAGAGTCATGTGAGATTGGCACTGTTTGTTTGGTCCACAGCTAGGTTAAAAAAGCCATGGTTCAGAGAGATGAAGTAACTTCATTGAAGTCAGAATCCAGAAGTAATAATTATAGAGCTATTAGCACAAATAAAAGCACAGGTTTGAGAATCTACAAAAGCTGGTTCTACTAGATCAGCAAAAGAGCTGTGGAAGATGGAGAAATGCCAAGATGGGCTGTCACACCATCTAGGCACAGAGGATGATTTGATAGCAGAGCACAAGTGTGGGTGTCATACATCCAAGGGGGACAGTAGAGAGTCAACTCCAACACGAGTTCAGAATCCAAGCTAAGGAAACAAATTACCACATAGAGTAAAATTCTGTCAGATTTGTCCCTAGACATTATTTAAAATGTATGGCATCTGCCTTCATTACTATGAATATAGGATGAATTCTAAATCATATGGCCAAGATCCCGAGTATGAACCTGTTAAGATTATGATATGAACTTGGCAGAACTGAAAACTCCATTGGGTAAACTAAAATGACCAGGTGCTTGTTTCACATTAAGATTCATCTTAATACACAAGTGGACACAAGCATACCATTTAAAGCTGTAGTGATGTCCCAACTGATTTGACTGAGAAGCAAATCAGCCTAAGTACACAACTTGCCACAGCCACACACCTTAGCTGGGACTTAATGGGGATATAAATCTAGATACCTTCAACTCTAGCAACTCTACTGTATTTGGGGATTATGGTCAAGCAGATGCTGAAATCAGAAAGAGACCATAGTGTTACAAAACAGAGATAAAGGCAGAAAGTAAAAGGCAGTTCCTATGGTCTATGATCTGTGAATATAGAAGACACACTACAGCCTTACTCCTTAACAGAATGAAAGCAAAGTACGGAGACATCACTCCTCACCTATAAGGTAGACAGTGTCTTAAATCTTTGATAATAGCAAATGCTGATAGTAATGTGAGCTTGTGGATAATCTTGTGTGAAGCTAGTAGGTTTCTTACATTTTATGGCTGTTTTGGAAATCAAACAGGCAATAACCACTAAAATTTAAAGTATAATGACATTAACTCACTATGGACATTCTTCCTGTCAGCCTGGTCCCAGAGCCACATCAGCCCTAAATGAATACTCAGGCTCTATATTAACTATGAAACTGTTGGCCATTTGTTAGGGCTTTGTTACAGGCAGGTTTTTCCCGCCGGCTGCCTGACCAACTCTTCATTCCTCCCTGCCGGCTGCCCAGTCCCGCCACCATGCGCACCCCAATAACATGCTGAGACTCTGTATTTGATACAATCCTGTTGGCCAGTTACCATTATTATTTATGGGCTAGCTTTGTCTTAATTATTAACCCATTTCGACTTATTTAAGTATTTCCACGTGGTCATCTTATTGGACAGCAGCAGCCAGTGTCTTGCTTCCTCTATCCTCTACATGCTGACTCCTCCCTACTACTTCCTCTTTCCTCCTCCTGGTCTGATAGCCCTGCCTATCTTGTTTCCTATTGGCCACAGTGCTTTATTAATTAATCAGTATGAGAAACATATTTACAGAATAACATCTCGCATCATTTCCTCTTTTCTGTCTAAAATAAAAAGAAGGGTTTAAACCTTAACATAGTAAAATATATCATAAAATAGTTATCAAATAAGAATTACGGTGAACAATATTTAGTTCATTAATATTTTGTAAGACTTAAAGAAATTATCATCTATCTTATCTTTGTGAGTCTAAAGTCCTATATGTAACTTATCTTTAATTCTAACTAAGGAAAACTATAACCATAACTATCTGTCTTCAACTCCATCAAAGACCACAGAAGGATAATATATAAACTCTAAAAATGACAGAGACAACTCATTGCTTGGTCAATCACCCAAAGTTCTTCTGTAATGTTCCATCTTTAGCCCACAGGCCATAAATGTGTCTGGCAGACTCTTTTATGAAGCAGGAATCCTGTAGCACGGTCCATCTTGTTTAAGCAGTCACTTTTCTGTGGGTCCTGCATGTCCAGTTTCTACAGCAGAAAGTCAAACAGTCCAGAAGAGCAGTACCTTGACCAAATGGCTAGTCTTGCGTATCAGAAGCAAACTTCATTACGTTTTCTTCGATGTCAATCTTCTGTTCTGATGCAGGTGGTGTTACCAGGAGCAGTAGTCACTCACTGTCAAGAAAAACCCTAAACCATTTTAAATGCCATATTCTCTAGGTCTTTGAAAGGTTTGAAAAATGCCTATCCATCTTTAATACATATCTATATATCTAGAAATCCTAACTCACCTAAGTTTTGACTATTATGTAACTATCTATAATCTGCATTAAATTATACATTACATTTTTCAATGAGCTATATAAACATAATACCTAAACAAGAGGAGAAATATATATACATATATATATATGTATATATATATACATATATATATATCTCAAAATTGACCTCAAGTTGTATCAATAAAAGAAAATCCATTCCAAAGCAAAGTATTCATATTTATACCATAATTCCCTTTTTACCTTTAAAAAGATTGCTTGTGGTCATTAACCATTTATAACCAAGCCCATTTAAATGAAAACAAACATTTATAAACAATACTTGGGAATTTGGGCGTCATTCTTTCCAAACTACTTCCTGCTGATAGGGGGCGCTGTCTTGGGGGTCCTAAGAAGATGCAGAAATCTTGGCTGTAGTCTGCAAGGCTTTGCCTCAACTGTTTTGAATGTTAGATCACCTGGGGCGCTGTTTCAGGGGGTCTGGCTTGATCAAACCACATTAGTCTGGAAGGAATCCACAGCTTTTCATTTTCTGTGGAAATAAAAATAGAAATCCTTTTCCCCAGTAACTTGTCCTTAGGCTTAAATTTTAGAGTCAAAGCACTTTTAAAATATATAAATTGAATTAATCCAGCAGCATTTCTTTTATCATTAGTTGTAGTTTCCTCAGCAATCAAACAACTTAAAGACAACAGAGTCGCGTACAGTATCCAAAATTTCTCTGTGCTTTCCATCTTTATGTGGCTTTTTTATTACTCTATTTCTTCTACTTATATTTTTACATATTTTGAGACAGGGTTTCTCTGGGTAACTTTTATCTGTTCTGGAATTCCCTCTGTATACCAGGTTTACTTTGAAATCACAGAGATCTGTTTGCCTCTGCCTACCGAGTGCTGGGATTAAAGGCATGGGCCATCACACCCCACATCTGGCCATTCTACTTTCTTTTTTCATTTTTAAACCATTGTATCCTGTTTCTTTTTCTCTCCCAAGCCAACGTATTTTTTAAATCACAGTGTAAATCTTCATTGCAGCTCTCGTACATACCAATAAATTGTTAGCAGAGCTCTTTAAAAGCAAGGCAGTTTTTTGCCACTTATTCTAATTTTGGAAACCTCCCTTAAAGGAGCAGTGCAAATCTCTGTCTACAGCAAAACAAATCCAACCGAGAAAAATGCTGCTACCAAGAAGTCTTGTTAGTCTCTGTTCCTTTGTTTTTAAAAAGTATTTTTTAAGTTTTTGTTAAGTTTTAAGTGAAAGTGTAAGACCCTCAGAAGGAGGAGTCTCCCCATTTGGTCAGTACCCCCAAGAATTCAAAGTCCAGTCCAGTTGATGCAACAAGCAAGAGGCTTTAATGAAGGGGATACGGTTGCACAAGTGAGCTTCCCTCAGCACACAGGCTAGAGAAGCAACAATTTTCTGGGTTCAGGTATATATAAAGGAAAAAAACCACAAGCTTAAGGTGGGGCTGTGACTCCCTATCTGCTGAGCACATGACTTGTCCTGGGCTATTCTCCTTGAGGCTGGATGGTCTCACTGTTTAGATCAGGAGGGGCCTTGGGGAGTGCTAATTAACCTTGTCTGGGCAAATCGGAGATGCAGCTATCACTGATGAGAGGGGCAGTGCGAATTCTTGGTATCCTGCTATCTCAGGATCCTGTGAGGGAAGTTGCCAGTGCTTTCTAGGTCAGACTGTCCTTCATTTTAAGGGAGGGGATCCTTTAACTCTGCTTTTGGTCTTTCAAAAGTTCTCAGTTCACCTTCTGACACCATTATGTTACAGGCAGGGTTTTCCCGCCAGCCGCCTAACCCACTCTTTGTTCCTCCCTACCGGCCGGCTGGTCCTGCCACCACACGTGCCCCAATAACATGCTGAGATCTGTATTTGATACAATTCTGTTGGCCAGTTACATTATTGCTTATGGGCTAGCTCTGTTAATTATTAGCTCATTTCTACTTATCTAAGTATTTCCACGTGGTCATCTTATCAGAGAGCCACGGCCGGCATCTTGCTTCCTCTTCAGGGCTTCTTATTAGCTAGCTCTGTATTAATTATTAACTTATCTCTATCAATCTAAATATTTCCACGTGGTCTTATCTTACCAGAGAAAGGGTTCAAACATTTTACTCCTCTCTAGCCCTACATCACCTAGTCTCACATATCTTGCTTCCCTATTGGCTAACAGTGATTTATTCATCAACTGTAAGACCCTCAAGCATGGTCTCTCGCACTCCCACTCACAAAAGGCGCCCCCCCAATCACTCAGGAGAAGCGGTCTTGATGCAAATGCATAAGGTTCTTTATATTCCAGTATACTGGGGCCGTCAGCCATACGCCATGCAGGGTAGAGGGCTCAGCGACTTCTAGCACAGAATTGACACAGCTTACAACAAAGCCCACACATTGTGAATTAATCACCTCGTAGCATCCAGTGCGGACCAATTACTTTAAAGTATCCAACCCCGCCCTTAGCATGTTCATTCACTACCGTAAACATTAAAGTAGGTGACCATCAGCTTGGGATTTAAGACTCCCAGCTTCCTGGGTTTTCTGGGGAATTAGGCTAAATTTTTCCATCCTAACACAACCAATAAGACAGACATATAGAGAAGACATCCCCATCAATTCTATTTTTTTACCTATGCCTAGAACTATTGTTTTTATATAGCTGCTTTTGCATTCGAAGGTACATATACAAAGTCATTGCTTACAGCTCTACTACAGTCACCACAAACTCAGAAACAAGCAAAATGTCAAAATAAAGAAAATGGAGATGTCCTTACCTTCTCTGAGGAGGGAATAGGGGACCAGAAGAGAGGGGGAAAACAGGGAGATGGGGGAAGGAGGAGGATCTAGGGTTGGTATATAAACTGAAAAATAAGAAAATGGAGAAGTCAAAATAGTGGTCACTTCACTATTGCAGAAGGGGAAAGCATTAGGTTACTAAGTATGACTGAGGAAAAACTGTTCAGATATATTGCCTGTGTCAATGATGGCTTATCAGTTAAAATAATGGTCCACTTTGATAGGGATGTGATGCTGTCAATGTGTGCCAGGACAAGAAAGCTCATACTATGTAGATTGGGATCTATATAGGAAAACGCTGTACCTTCCACTTAATATTTCTGTGAGCCTAAACTGATTTTTAAAGTAAAAGCTCAGGTTTATAACAACATTTGCATCTCCACAAATAAGACGAAAAAAACAAACAAACAAACAACACACACACACACACACACACACACACAAAGGGATAAAATCCATGGAGAATGTGTGTTAAACTGAGCAAAGAACTTCTGCTTGGAAGGGATGTGGGTGTGGAGGAGGTGTTGAAGAAAAACCCCTCTTTTGTAGGTTAAGGAAAGTTGACTCATCTGAAAGTACTAAATGCTTAGTAAAGACAAATATTCATATGGTGTTTGCTTAATTATTTAAAAAACATATATAAAGAGGAAGACACTGGAACATCGGTAGCAAACCAAGGACAGATATCTAGGCTGAGAAAGGAAAAACAGAATGAAGTTAGAAAAGACAACTACGGCTGCCCTTGTGAGCAGAAAACATTCCTGAGATCAGGAGGCAAATCCCAGTGATGTTACAATCATGTGAGATTTTCCTGTTGTATTCTTTGGATACACTTTGTGCTATATAGCTCAGGCTAGCCTTGAAATCTTGCTTCTCCTGCCCCTGTTTCCCCAGAGATAGAAATAGAGCTGTGCACCACCATGCTCTGTAAAATTATGCTTTTTTCATCTATTAGCCTATAGCATTTCTCTATGCTGTTCTGGAGGTAGTGTGTGGGTTCCTGACCTTTGACCTTAAGAATCCCTTAACTTTTATGCTAGAGGATGACATTAGTACAGTAGAACCACGTTTACTTTGAGGTCATAACTCAGGAACTGAGAGAACCTACAAACAAGATCCAAGCCAATGTCCTAGCTATGTCTTTCACTAAAAATAAATAAATCAATCAGAATCAAGATGGTGAGAAGAGAGTTGACTAGCCTCTGGATTCACAGTCCCTCTCACTTCTCCTCAGGCACCTAGTTGAAAGTGCTGTTTCTAATTCTTGGTGGCCCTCTAATTCTATGATCTATCTTCTTCTTGAATACAAAGATAATGTGATCTAGAGTAAATTAGAGGATTGGCAGGCCTTAGATAGTGCTGAGAAGAAAATGGCGCTACAAGTGGAAACAAGAAAATGACCAGATATTGCTCTGTCTTTTCTGTGTGCAAAGGTCTAAAACTTCATGGTGAGAAAAGCAACTGAGGAACTGAACATTAATGCAACTAGAAATAAAGATTCATTTAGTTTTGGGAAGAAAACATACCCAAAAGCAGACAGGCAAGTAAGGATGTAATGAGGGGAAAAGGGAAGAAGGGAGGCAGAGGAAGTAGGGAGAAAGGCAAGGATGGACAAGAAAAATAAGAAAGGAAATAGGATATAGAAAGGGGGAGAGGAGGAGGAAATAGGCAACAAGGAGAAAGTAAGAATGGAAAGAAGAAATGAAGTCAAGGGAAAGGCAAGACAGAGGTATGAGCGCATATGATCACAGGCTCATGTGCGTGTGCCTGTGTGTGTGCCTCTGTATGTCTGTGTGCATGTGCATGTGCAAGTATGTGCCTGTGTGTTTATTATGAAAAGAAAATTTCCTGAGCCAGAGCAATGTATGCTGATAAAGTCCCTATGGTTAAATGTGGCAGCTCTAACTAGCTATAGAGCAAGGGGCAGTCCCCACTCAGGCAAAGCCAATTACATCAATGCTATGGGAAATGATTAGTCATGTTAATTAAAATAACTTTTGTTCCCACTCTTAAAAAGGCCACTCTATCAGCTCTATGGAAAATGGGGCATTCATATATTTTTGTTTGATTTCCTATTGAAAGCCTAATTAGTCATAATGTATTGTTAAAAATGATAATTTTATATGATGTAGTTGCTTTTGATTATGGTGTACTTATGATATTAGTTGGAATTATTTCACAGAGGGATGTTTACAATTCTGAGCTAATCGGATGAGGAGTGGGTAGTTTCTTAGATGTTGCTGATCAACTGCAGGGTGATTGAAAGATGCTTATGGTAGAACAAAAAGGACAAACATTTCCAGGCCTGGATCATGTGTTCTTCAAGTTTCAAACAAACAAGCCATTAATATTAGAACCAGAGAAATCCTTTCTCAATGCCTGTTGTATTACACTATCTGTGACCACAAAAATCTGCTTTTCTTATCAGATCATAAAATTCCACAGCTGAATATAGGCACACAAGATGGCTTTATAGGGAAGGGCACTTGACATCAAGCCTCATGAATGAGTTCAATCACCAAGATCCCATAGTATAAGGAGACTCCATTCCTGCTAGTTTTCCTCTGACAAAAGTGTGTGTGTGTGTGTGTGTGTGTGTGTGTGTGTGCACGTGCACGTGCACAAATACATATACACACATACAATTAATTTATTAATATAGAAAAAAAATAACATTTATTTCATGGACAATAAGAGAATATGTCAAGAATCTATAGTTCTTGATGTTAAGGAAGTTGCTAATAACTGCTGATGACTCCAAGTCTATAGTCTATTTGAAAGGTAATGTATCCTAACTAATGTAAACTCTAGCAATTAGTATTGAAATTAATCTACATGGTGTGTGGATAGCTCAGTCAGTAAACCACCCAGTAAATAAGTATTAGGACATGCAAACCCATGAACATATACGTACATCACCCATGTATATACACACCCACACATATGATATTTATATCCAAATACTCACATATACATATATAACCACCACCCATACACACAATCTATATTTTGGAATTATTAAAAGTACAATAGTCTTTTATATATATTACATCACTTCAACTTCCTGCTAAAGGATGATACATATTTCATCTTGGAGTAATGGGGTGACTCTTCCAAGGTTACACAAGGAGTAAAAAGTTAAAGCAGGTCACATATCCAAACTGTTTGTATTACACTAATAGTAAAAGAGATGTTGATGCTTTCTGCAACACAGGGACCCTCTATAGTGTGCTGGTTGCCCATGGTAACAAACCACAGGCAAAAAGCACAAGCCCCTTTAGTATTCACTGATGTTTTCTCTATTCTGTTCAGGGATCTGAAAACAAACCTCGTTATGTTAAATGAGGACTTGGAACAAAGGCCTTATTGCAAATACCCACCCACCAAAACACTGGAGTAATCAAGAATCCAAATAATACATCATCCAATCCTAGTCCTCAGAGTCCTGAAAGGAATTTTGGAGGGCTGACACTTATTACCTTTTAACCCCAAACTGTTCCCAAATGGGATGGGAAAAGAGCTGGACAAATGAGCTACATTCTGTGGGAATGCTTGACATATATATCACAACAATATATATATGTACATTGTTGTGATTACCCTATGGAACTGTATGCATTGACACTTATAGACAACCAAACACTAAAATAAAGGCAAATAAAAGAGCACAGCTCTGATTCAATACAAAAGAAAGCATGTCTTAACGGTGCCCATCAACAGGAAAAGTACATTCAGTAACGCCAGTCAGAGGAGAAACCACTTAGGAAAGCAGCCACGCGGTGGATTAAAAAGCCTTTTTGTCAAATGTAAAGGTCACTGAGGCAGTAAACTCCTTAAAGGGAAAGACAATGCATTCATGCTTGAGCAGCTCAGCCTGCAACAAGACACAGAGACCATACGAATGATAGCCTTGTCTGAGGGGAAATGGACTCAGGGACATCATTTACAGACATAATGGCATAGAAACAACCTCTATCACAGAGAAACCAGCACAAGTTCATCACCCACCCAGATGCCACCAAGGACAAGTGTCCTTGGCAATCTCTGGGAGCACAGTCGAGCCTTCTAGATGACCTTGCCTGAAGCTTTGCCCTATTTGAACTATGTAGCTTCTAAGAAAATCATGAAGGCGAAAGGTCCCAGGCAAAAGTTTATAGAGTCACACAGAAAAACCACATCCTTTGTTTCCTTGATGAAAAATGTCAACTTGGCAGAATAGACCCTGGCACCCCCGTGTTATGAATGCATTAGTGACAGATATAGAGCTAATCCAGGGCACTTGTGCTAACAAGGACCCACTATTTAGCATGGTATGCAAGGTGACTGAATAATGCAAAGGAACTTGCTGGCACATTAACTGACCCTTCCAGTGAAACTTCTTAGTGTGCCCTGTCATCATATCTCACTGGGATTAATAAATAAGTAGATAAAGGAAGAAAATGGGGATCTAGATAAATGCTTCTTAACCCATGGGTTGCAATGTCTTTTGGGGTTGCATATCAAATATCCTGAGCATTCAGTATTTACATTATGATTCTTATCACTAGCAACATTACAGTTATGAGGTAGAAATGAAATAATTTCATGGTTGGGGTTACCACAACATGAGGACCTACATTGAAGGGTCACAGCATTAGCAAAGTTGACACCCACTGCTCCAGATGAAAAGCCAACTACATCAGTGCCACCATACTTCTCTAGGTAAAATATTCCCCTGCTCAGAGTAACATGCTCCAATGCTCAGCCAAATCATGAATTAATCTCTTCTGATTTGGACCTCCTTCTTTGCACAATTTTTGTGGACCTACTCTCTTCTATCTGCACTACTGGAGTCGATTGAACACAAGCTGTATTCATGCATGCCTGGGACTAGACTGGCAACAGAGCTCCTAGCATGTTCAGGGCTGTGGGTCTCATCAAGCACTGAAGAGAAGAGAAATGAAAGTGAAGGGAAAAGTAGAGGCGGGTAAGATGTAGAAGACATTCCTGTACACTTATAAATACTCATGCAGTTTGTACAATGCTACAAACCAAGTAGCTTGCTTCAATTCCCCAGAAAATGTGTTGATGTAATTATATCAAATCACATTGATTGAATAAAGCAAGCCAAATAAGTTGGATTATGGGATTTATCAGCTTTCTCAGTATATGAGATTTGTCTGTGCTGGGACTTGAAACTGGAATATATGTAACCAGTGCCTTCATTGTCAGGGTCCTTAGATGTGAGAGACAGGAAAATCCTCTGGTTATTCCTAATGGTGTAAGCAATTTATCACAACAGGGATAGGAAACTCTCCAACACGCCTGCTGAATAAGAGAAAGGAATTAAGGTGGGTCTAGGGGGTCAAGACAACAGGATTTATTTTGAAACAGTTCTGGGGCTGCTGGCCAGAAAACAAATAATGAGAATAACAAATCAGTGAGAATAACCAACTGATTATCAATGAGAGGATAACAGAGCTATCAGCACAGTTCAGATCATAACTGGGTTCTTTTTTCAGTGTCATACGGAGATCCCCAATTCATTGCCCTGCCAGGATCACATGCAAGTAAACACCCAAGTAATAGTTCCAAGTAGAAGTAGCAAATGCAGGGAAGCTCAAAGCAACAAGTTGTCCTGCTTCAAGAAAACAGAGTGCTTTATAAATATCTGCTGTAGAGAAATTTACCTAGAGCAGTGGTTTTCAACCCCCTTTGGAGGTTAACCAACCCTTTCACAAAGGCCGCTCAAGTCCCTCAGAAAACATAGACATTTAGATTATGATTTGTAATAATATCAAAATTATAATTATGAAGTAGCAATGAAAATAATTGTATGTTTGGGTGTCATGACAACATGAGAAACTATATTAAAGTGTCACAGCATTAGGAAGGTTGAGGACCATAATATAGAGAGGGGTAAAGAGACCTAGTCATGGCATTTTCCTGTGAAAAATAAAGCAGAAACACATGCAGTGAACATACAGCATCTCTTTTAATTTATAAAATAAATTAAGTGACAAGAGTAAATGAATTTCAAACTCTAATTCTTGAAATATACTTTATAATACATTGCTTATGACACATCTTGCATTTGTGGTTATAAAATAATGGCCTAGAGGAATTGTGGTCTTGAAAAACAGCTTTCAGATTATGTTCTGTGGAGCAAGGTGCAACTGTTAAGCATAGGAAGTACTTTTGCCCACTTGTCACCTCCAGATATATTGCCAACTGAACATAAAGTTGTGTATAAAACATACACTTTTGAAGCACTCTATTAAAGTTTAGAGTTTGCAGCACTTCAAGGTAGGAATAATGAAATCATAGGCCTGTCAGGGGAGAGCAGAGTTGCACTGGCCACATGTGTGCTTAGTGTCATCCTTAAAGATGAAATGAGGACATGTTTGGAATTTATGGGGTTTAAGAGCGTGAATGCTTGTAAGAAAGTCAACATCCTGGCAGTGGTGGTACACACCTTTAATTCCAGCTTGAAAAAAGACTGCCCCAGAAGCCATGACAGGCCTGAAGGCATGTGCTGGGTTTGTTGTTGCTAAAGCTCCTGTCTGGGAAGGTTCTTGATATGGGCACAGAGCAAGGCAAAGGTGTAATCAAAATAAACATGATTGATGAAAGCATGGTATGCATGGGCCCATTGTCCAAAATAAAAAAGAAAGAAGTTGCACTTAAATTTGATGAGGGTTGAAGGGTTAATGAAGCCAGTAAAGTGCTTGCCTTGCAAGAATGAGGACCTGTGTTTGATCCCAAGAAAAACAAACATTCAAGACTATATGGGCAACAAAAATGGAACTTGATGAGTTAAAAACAGTAACATAAAAAAAAAACAAAACTGGTCATTAGGAAAGTAGAGTAGATCTTGGAGGATATGGGGAAGGGGTGAATATGATTTAAAAAACACATTGTACAGGATTCTCAAAGAATTCTTAAAAACTTGCAAAAAGGAAAGAAAAGGAAAGGCCTGCCATAGTGACACATGGTCATATTCCCCATGCAGAGGAGGTAGAGATAGGTCAGCTTATTGGCCATTTCCAATCCAGTAATGCTTTCTTGCTTAAACATTCACAGAAGAACTTGTGTTACCTGGCCTCTCTGACCTCTGGGACTGATGGGAGATGTCATTCTATAAATATGTTTCTCTTATTGGTTAATGAATAAAGCACTGCTGGCCAATAGCAGAGTAAGAGAGGTGGGACTAGGAGAACAGGAGGAGAGAGGCAGTAGGAGGGATGAGATTCAAGATGGTGAGCTGACAGAGAGAACGCTGGCCCTTCTCTCTGGTAAGATGAGACCACGTGGAATTACTTAGATTAATAGAAATGGGTTAATATTTAAGAAAGAGCTAGCTGATAAGAAATGCTAGTAGCAGATCAACCAAATTATATCTAATACAGCATCTCTGTGTGTTATTTGGGGCTGGTGCGGTAGTAGGACCAGGCCGGAGGGGGAAAACCTATTCATAACATGGAACCTCATCCATTCCAAACAGGAACTTGGAAAACATGAGTGATTAGTGTAGGGATGGAAGCAAAGAAAGAAGATGGTTGAATGTGATTTAAAAAAAAAAAATGATGTTAAAATATGTTATGGCATGTTGTTCCCGCCAGCCTCCTGGTCCTGCCGCCATTGTCCTACAACCACGTGTGCCCCAAATAACACTCAGAGACTCTGTATTTGATACAATCCTGTTGGCCAATTACCATCACTGTTTATGGGCTAGCTCTGTCTTAGTTATTAACCCATTTCTACTTATCTAAGTATTTCCACGTGGTCGTCTTATTGGGGAGCCGAGGCAAGCGTCCTCCTTCCTCCCTGGGCTACATGTCGACCCCGCCTTCTACTTCCTCTTTCCTCCTCCTAGTCTCCTAGCCCCGCCTATCTAGTTTTCTATTGGCCACAGTGCTTTATTAACCAGTATGAGAAACATATATACAGAATAACATCTCCCATCATCTCCTCTTTTCTGTCTAAAGTAAAAGAAGGGGTTTAACCTTAACATAGCATAATATACCATACAACAGTTATCAAATAAGAATCACAGTTAACAATATTTAGTCCATTAACCTTTTGTAAGGCTTAAAGAAAATATCATCTATCCTATCTTTGTGAGTCTAAAGTCCTATATGTAACTTATCTTTAATCCTAACTAAGGAAAACTATAATCAAAACTATCTGTCTTCAACTCCTTCAAAGAACACAGAAGGATAATATATAAACTCTAGAAATGACAGAGACAATTCATTGCCTGGTCAGTCACCTGAAGTTCTTCTGTAACGTTCCATCTTCAGCCCATAGGCCATAGTGTGTATCCAGACTCCTCAGCAAGGCAGGAAACTTTTCTCGGTGTCCTGTAGACTGTCTGGCTGTCTGGCAGCCTCTTCCATGAAGCAGGAATCCTGTAGCAATGTCCATCTTGTTTCAGCAGTCACCTTTTTGTGGGTCCTGTACGTCCAGTTTATTCAGCATATAGTCAGTCTAGACAAGAGCAGTATCTTGTCTAAATGGCTAATCTTGCCATATTAGAAGCACACTCCATAATGTGTTTCTTCGATGTCCATCTTCCTTTCTTCTGTAGGTGGTGTTACCAGGAGTAGTTGTGCCTCACTGTCAAGAAAATCCCTAAACCATTTTAAATGCCATATTCTGTAGGTCTTTGAAAGGTTTGAAGAATGCCTATTCATCTCAAATACATCTCTGCATATCTAGAAATCCTAATTAACTTAACTAAAGTTTCACTCTATATCTCAGGCTGATCCTTGAACACTCTATATAGCCCAGACTGGCCACAAACTCACAGCAACTGTCCTATCTCAATCTCCTAAATGCTACAATTAGACATGTGCCTTCCAGCCATGTTTTCAGGTGGTGGTGTATGAATGTGCATGGGGTGGGATAGGATATATTTATCTCTGAATACACATGTAGAAGCCAGAGGTTAGCTTATTTATATATTGCTCTAGACTTTATTTTTTGAGGCAGGCTCTTTGAGTCTAGAGCTTACCATTTTGGCTTAGAATAAATGACCATCAAGGCCCTGTGACCACCTGTGACCTCTTTCCCACCTGTGGTTGTTTGAATGAAAATGGCGCCTATAGGCTCTTATATTTGAATGATTGGTTCCTATTGGTAGACTTGTTTGTGAAGGATTAGAAGGTATGCCCTTGTTAGAGGAGATTTGTTACTGTCAGTGGGCTTTCAGGTTTCAAAAGCCCATTCCATTCCCTTTCAACTCTCTCTGCCATGTACTTGTGGATCAAGATGTGAATTCTCAGCTACTGTTCCAACACCACACCTTCCTGCCTTCCTGCTCCTCTGACCACTCTCATGATGGTCATGGACTTGAATCCTCTGGAACTGTAATCCCCAAATAAAAAGCTTTCTTCTTTAAGCTTGGTCATGGTAAATAAGACACACTCTCACCTGGAAATACAGGTGTGCACTCCCCACCCAGATTTTACATTGTTATTAGGGATCCGAACTCAGGTCCTTCTGTTTATGCACCAAGCATTTTAAAAACTGATTCATCTCCCACACTCAAGCTATTTTAGCATAAATTTCAGAAGCTAAATAATTCTAAATAGTGTTTAGTTTTATCTTATAAAAGAAGTAAACCTTTTTCAGAGTATTATTTTTATGTTGTGACTATGGGTCCTTAACTAGACAGCTTGTCATCCTCACCTGGTGTTTGAAGAACACTGAAGTCTGTGGTGAAAAAACACTAAAGTCTGTCTCATTCGTGGTGCATATTGCTACCTCTGTGACTTTTGCAGCCATGGCTAAGTAGCCTATCTGCAATCACATGGCCTCTGACCAAATCTCTTAATCCTAAATTTCAGCAAGTGTTTTTGCCTCCAAACTTGTTTAATCCCAATATCACCATATCCTTTCCACTTGTAGCTGATAAATAACATGTACCAAAATCACAATTTATGAGTAATGTACTCTAGTGAGAGACAGATGAACAATAGAACAGGCAATATGTATCAGAGGGGGGTACTGGCTCATACTCAGCTGTGTGTTCTCCATGAATGTACAAAGACCATCTGGGATAAAGTTCTATTTCAGCTTAGAAACTATTTTTTTTTCATCCCAAGGGTCAAGGTCACATATTTCTCTGGCTTATCGGTCCAACTCATCTGTGTTGCCCTATGTTCCTTTTAGCAATCTAAGCACCTACAAATTATGACTTCTAGCCTCAGGGTGGCCTGGTTCCATATTAATAATGGAAAAATTTCCCTTAAACTTACCCAACTATAGATCTCAAAATTATAATATTGGCAGGAGCAAGATCTGCCTCCATGACATTTAGGTACATATATTTATGTGTATGTACCTGTAGATATGATTCCATATAGTCTCTAAAAGTGTAAAATAGTTTTAGCAATAACTTTACATTTACCATGTCTACACAAACCAAAACCGGGAAACATAATGAAGTAGATAAAAGAAGTAAGCTCATCCATACTTCTAGTTTAATACTTAAACCATCTTCTAAGATGCCAACTAACAAAATGATGCCTGAAGTGGGTTTCCTGTATGATGTTGCAAGTGCTTTTTCCTCCGCACTTTGTTAATGAACAACACTGAGCTGCAGAGGACAGTAGCCTCTGTGGACCCCTCCATTTGCCCCAACTCAACAATGGCAATCATAGCAGGAAAACATCTGGCAACTGCATTAAGGATGAGAAGCAAGCTGGACCCGGTAGAAAATAAGTGAACCAGAGGGGCTCTGTATTTCATCCTGGTGTTCTGTCTGCTTGAAGAGTTGCTTGAGGATCCTGTTTATAATCCCATTGAAAATAAAGTGCTCAAAAATAAAAGCTGCTTGGTCTTTTCAAGCTAACTGTCCTTTGTTCGTGGCACATTAATGGAACAATTTTTAAATAATGACTTGATATTTTTTTTCCCTTGTGAGAGATGCTTTCTGCAATCAAAAGCAGATTCTTTCCTTTTGAGCCTGGCACTCACATTCATTAGGACTGGTTGCATCCAAGTTGTAGAGGTTTATTTGTTCAGCTGGAAATGGGACATTAACATTTTAAGAGCATGATGCATAAGCTTTTAGAGATAATATTCTCCCTGCCTTATTCTGTTGGTACTCTCTTCAAAACTGCCAAATGCAGTGTACTTCCCCCCCCCAAGAAATGATGAATTTATAATAGTTTATCACAAAAGACATAAGTTTGTAACCCTCCCCCATTTCAAAAGCATCAAAATTTGGGTTATAAATAGAAGGTTTGCAAGTATGACAGATTCTCAGAATTAACCATTCAAATCCAAACCGACAATGAAATCTCTCTCTCTCTCTCTCTCTCTCTCTCTCTCTCTCTCTCTCTCTCTCTCTCTCTCTCTCTCTCTCTCTCTCTCTCTCTCTCTCTCTCTCTCTCTCTCTCTCTCTGTGTGTGTGTGTGTGTGTGTGTGTGTGTGTGTGTGTGTGTGTGTGTGTGTGAATATCAGCAGCCCCATACTCTCTCCCTGGGCAGACAACTAGATAGCTATATCCTGTAACTCTCAAGTATATCCTGTATCATTCAGTTCTTTGTGGGTGTTTCTCCTCTTTTTGAAAGGATCCTTCTCTCCTCTTACCTCCTCAAGGGTTCTCTTCCTGGGTCTACAGCTTGCCCCCTATACAATCTCCCTCTCCCAGTCTGCCCTCTAGATTCCTCTCATCTGCAATCAGACAAGCTCTAACATCTCAGCAGGACCATCTGCATCTCCATGTATATCATCCTTGTCAGTGGGGTCATGCAGATATCTCCAGTGTTGATTCATACATGTTATGTTGTCTCCAGTTTCCCTTCCCCACTCATTTCTACACACTGCCACCTAACTTCAGTCCCAACCACTCTCCATATCTCTCTCCTTTCCCAGCACCTTTGTTTTTCCAAGTCATGAATTCATGTTTCAACAAAACCTTCAGTTGTCCCTTATCGTTGGATTAAAAGGTGACAAAGATACTCTAAACACACATTTGGCTCTTATCCAAAGCCCTACCTCTTAAACCCTAGACTATAACATAGCTTATGCATCTGAATTCCTATCTGTCTCCACTCATGTTTTTGTAAAGATAAGGATAAACTGGCCATACTGTATATTGATAGAATTTCCTTGTAAATCTCTACTTACCAGGTCAAAGACATCGTAAGACCAGAGTCCTCTTTGAGTCCTTTTCAGCATGACAAAGAATGACAATGGAATCCATTTATTTATTTTTCTCTAATCTTTTTCTTATAATTTGGGGCCTGTCCTGGAACTCGATCTGCAGACCAGGCTGATCATGATCTCACAGAAATCCACCTGCCTCTGTTTCCTGAGTGCTAGGATTAAAGGTGTGTGCCACCACTGTCCAGCTACACTTACATTTCTTGTAGTGAAATGAAATAAAAACTTAAAGCAAGAGTCATCCTTTAAAATCCCTTTGATTCTTTAGCTCTAGGCCCTGCATAGAATTCTATGAAGACAGTTCCAGGAATGAATTTTGAGTACTTATCATAGGGCAGACAATCCATTTCTTTGCTAGCATTATGGATTTAAGTTAATTTATTAATGAAACAGATGGGGATGTGGGTGTTTGGCGATACTCTGCAGATAGTGATGAGGAATAAACCAATTCATCAACTCTGTGCAGCGAACCATCTGAGGGCTTAATTGAGAATTGTCTTTGGAACTCAGGGCTGCTGTTTCACTGGGGCATGTTTCACTAATTGTCCCCTAGGGAATTCATTCTCTGTCACTTCTCTCTCTCTGCCACTTGTCAGGGTTTCCCATCCACTCTCCTCCCATTTACAGCTTCATTGCATGGCCTGCCTAATGTTTCTGCTTGTCATCTCCCAGGCCTCTAACTGAGCATTTCCATCCTGCAGAGCACCAGGAACTGCAGACACTTTGACAGCAGAGGCAAATTAGCATGAACAGTAAACACAGGGCACTCAACTTCCTTAGAGTCAGCTATTTGCTACCCTCAGAAAGAAGTGAGCCCACAAGGACAGCCAAGCAAACAATGAATGACATAGCAACATCCCTATGAATCGGAGCACAGAGAGACCAGGGGAGTTCCAGGCCTGGGTTACATGTGAAAATCTGAAGCTTGGCATTCAGCTGCAAGAAGAGTTTTTGTTTTCTTATGGCCATTGCCCTGGGGGGGTCTGTTTAAACATGTGCCTGGTACAAGAAAATCATGCTTTTGATGGATTGCCAGTGGCAATTCTCCTCCATAAAGGATTCCCAGTGCAACACAGCCAGCTGTGAAGTATATTTAACCACAGTGTGAAAACTTTCAGTATTAAAACCACCAGCAGAAAGGTCAATCAATGGGCACCCAGCTTCATTAGTCAATGAAGCTTTCCATGAATTTATTCACACTCCTATGGTAGGTACTAAGAAGGGTCTATGAGCAGGGAGCTGTAACCAAGTCCCTCAAAACTCATCAGTTCCCTCTCACAGTTGCAGAAAGAATCTTAAACAAGGAGTAACACTACCTCTCCTCACCTTCCATCAAGACTTTTGTGGGGTGAAGATAGACTCCTTGCATACTTTGTTTACTCCCATTTTCCATCCACAGAGGTCCTAGACACATGGCTTCAAGCCCAGGACAAGCTAATCTTAACTACACACATCTCCAGTTCATTAGCAATTGGTCTCATATTGTCCCACATTCCTGTTTGTGTTAAAAGAAACTCTGAAATGGCAAACCTTGCTTGCCCCTTTGGTCCAATGCTGGATGGTTTTGTGTGTCCTCTTTTCTAGCCCCCTTTTCCACTATTCTGCAGCTTTCAGACCCTTTCTAGTTTACCTGTGGTAATTCCAAATGCGTTGGCAACTAAATTCTATATTCCTTTTGTGATGTGTTTGATATGATCAAAATCATCTATGGAACAAACAACTGTGCATATCTGTCAGGCATTTTCTAAATAAGGTCAATTGTCGTGTTATGGGCATGTGAGTAATGCCATTTCCTGTGCTGGGGTCCAAGATTAAACAAAAAGGAGGAAGTGAGCTGAACACCATGAGCTTTAATTGCTGTCTTCTTCCTTACTCAAACTCTGTGTACCTAACTCCCTCACTATCTTGATGCCATGCCTTCCTCTTCAACATATAAACCTTAAAAATCTCTTCTTTCCTTAGGCTACTTATTTTTTTAGATATTTTGTCACAGAAATGATAAAAATAACTCCTGCAATCTTGGGCTTCTTCTATGTATTTCCCCTCTAATCCCAAATAAACTAAATCCAGTTTCCCATGAGAACTGCTTTCCTCAGAGCCTAAATTGTGGTGTGTGTGTGTGTGTGTGTGTGTGTGTGTGTGTGTGTGTGTGTGTGTGTGTGTGTGCGAGCGTGTGTCCACATAGCATCCTGAATCTGCGACTCTGTTTGCTGGAGAAGCATAGTCCTTTGCATTAATTGCATCTCTATTTTTGCCTTTTGTATCCAAAGCCTCCAGCCATGAATCCCTTGATACAAAATTATGTCAAGAGTGACCACTCCACGTTTCAGTCATTTCTTGATTCCTTTCCCAGGCAGCCCTTTATTTTTTCTTCCAGGTTGCTTCAATATTTCCAGCATTGCTCTTATTAACTGATGAAATTCCTACACATAAGATGAAATTGTCATACCCAGCATTCACTTCCCTGATTGTTTTGCCATATGACTATTTTCCTACAGCATCTCTGCTTCTGATGTAGAGACCATCATTACTAACAGCAGTGGCCACCCAGCAACCATAATTCTGTGTACCTATTCTTTCCCCACTTCCTATGCAATTAAATTCTGACAACACTTTTTTCTCCTCTTCTTCTTAATGCCTCCTAGATCCTTCCATGTTTAAATTCCATTGTTGTTCGTATGATAATTCCTTACATACAATTAAAAGACTGAGATAAAATATTAGGTAAGTCCAACTCTGTTCACTTTTTCTCTGAGTTCTGACTGCACAAGGTAGAAATATAAATGTCCTGATGTCATTATTTTAAACATATGAATAGGAACAGTAAGTGTTCTTACTAAGTAATGCCTACTGTTCTAGCACCAAACCCATGATCCATTTACTCCCTCACTCTTCAG
Organism: Cricetiscus sungorus; assembly: GCA_030556225.1. Classification (NCBI taxonomy): domain Eukaryota; kingdom Metazoa; phylum Chordata; class Mammalia; order Rodentia; family Cricetidae; genus Cricetiscus; species Cricetiscus sungorus. Next base: position 42,929,947 of record JANBXA010000007.1, read on the forward strand.
GAGAATTCTTTATACTTTTCATCTTTTCTTCAAGCCTCCAACATCTCCCTAGATGTTGTTCTTTACTGATGCCCATGACTGCTGTGTCATTTGTGACAATTGCTACAATCATAAGTAGAACTTCTTAATCATAATTGCCTACTTTTTGTATTTTCACTCAATTTTCCCACCTTATACTAATGCAGCAAAATTCTGTCAAGGGGATGTCTACACTTGTTAGGTCTGAGCTCTGTCCTCCAATTAACTTGTGTTCAGAATGGTACATGCATTTCTATTTCACCAACATTCTCGGTGACTTCCACATTAAGAAACCAGAAGGTTAATCATTAGCTTCATGTTGATTCAACTTGTCAGTAGCATATAAGGTACTGGCCATTCTTTGTTACAGCAGGTTTCCCCGCCTGCTGCCTCTGGTTCTGCCGCCATTGTCCTACAACCACGTGTGCCCCAAATAACACTCAGAGACTCTGTATTTGATACAATCCTTTTGGCCAATTATCATTATTGTTTATGGGCTAGCTCTGTCTTAATTATTAACCCATTTCTACTTATCTAAGTATTTCCACGTGGTCGTCTTATTGGGGAGCCGCGCGGCAAGCGTCCTCTCTCCTTCCCGGGCTACATCTCGACCCCGCCTTCTACTTCCTCTTTCCTCCTCCTAGTCTCCTAGCCCCGCCTATCTAGTTTTCTATTAGCCACAGTGCTTTATTAACCAGTATGAGAAACATATATACAGAATAACATCTCCCATCATCTCCTCTTTTCTGTCTAAAGTAAAAGAAGGGGTTTAACCTTAACATAGCATAATATACCATACAACAGTTATCAAATAAGAATCACAGTTAACAATATTTAGTCCATTAATATTTTGTAAGACTTAAAGAAAATATCATCTATCCTATCTTTGTGAGTCTAAAGTCCTATATGTAACTTATATTTAATCCTAACTACGGAAAACTATAATCATAACTACCTGTCTTCAACTCCATCAAAGACCACAGAAGGATAATATATAAACTCTAGAAATGACAGAGACAATGCATTGCCTGGTCAGTCACCCAAAGTTCTTCTGTAATGTTCCATCTTCAGCCCATAAGCCATAGTGTGTTCCAGACTCCTCAACAAGGCAGGAAACATTTCTCTGTGTCCTGTAGACTGTCTGGCTGTCTGGCAGCCTCTTCCATGAAGCAGGGACCCTGTAGCAATGTCTATCTTGCATCAGCAGTCATCTTTTTGTGGGTCCTGCATGTCCAGTTTCTACAACATAAAGTCAAACAGTCCAGAAGAGCAGTACCTTGCCCAAATGGCTAGTCTTGCCATATTAGAAGCAAACTCCATAATGTGTTTCTTCGATGTCCATCTTCCTTTCTTCTGTAAGTGGTGTTACCAGGAGCAGTTGGGCCTCATCGTCAAGAAAAACCCTAAACCATTTTAAATGCCATATTCTGTAGGTCTTTGAAAGGTTTGAAGAATGACTATTCATCTCAAATACATCTTTGTATATCTAGAAATCCTAACTAACTTAACACCAAGTTTTAATTATCATAGGTAACTCTCTATAATCTGTACTAAATTATACATTACATTTTCCAATGAGCTATATAAACATAATACCTAAACAAGAGAAATATACATATCACAAAATTGACCTTAAATTGTATCAATAAAAGAAAATCCATTTCAAAGCAAAGTATTCATAACTATACCATAATTCCCTTTTTACCTTTAAAAAGATTGCTTGTGGTTATAGCCATTTATAACCAAGTCCATTTAAATGAAAATATTTATAAACAATATTTGGGAATTTGGGCGTCGTTCTTTCCAAACTACTTCTTGCTGGTAGAGGGCGCTGTCATAGGGGTCCAAAGAAGATGCAGAAATTTTGGCTGTAGTCTGCAAGGCTTTGTCTCAACTGCTTTGAATGTTGGATCACCTGGGGCATTGTTTCAGGGGGTCTGGCTTGATCAAACCACATAAGTCTGGAAAGAATCCATAGCTTTTCATTTTCTGTGGAAACAAAAATAGAAATCCTTTTCCCCAGTAACTTGTCTTTAGGCTCAAAGTTTGGAGTCAAAGCATTTTTAAAATACATAAATTGCATTAATACAGCAGCATTTCTTTTATCAATAGTTGTTATTTTCTCAGCAAGCAAATAATTTAAAGACAACAGAATCACGTATAGTATCCAAAATTTTTCTGTGTTTTCCATCTTTATGTGGCTTTTTTCTTACTCTATTTAGTCTATTTTTACATATTTTGAGACAGGGTTTCTCTGTGTAATTTTTATCTGTCCTGGAATTCAGTGCATACCAGGTTTACTTTGAAATCACAGAGATCTGCTTGCCTCTGTCTGCGGAGTGCTGGGATTAATGGCATGCTCCATTATACCCATTCATTCTACTTTCTCTTTTCTTTTTTAAACCATTGTATCCCCTTTCTTTTTCTCTCCCAAGCCAGCATATTTTTTAAAACACAGTGTAAACCTTCATTGCAGCTCTTGTACACACCAATGAATTGTTAGCAGAGCTCTTTAAAAGCAAGGCGGCTTTTTTGCCGCTTATGCTAATTTTGGAAACCTCCCTTAAAGGAAATGCACAAATCTCTGTCAACAACAAAACAAATCCAACCGAGAAAATACTGCTACTAAGAAGTCTTGCTAGTCTCTGTTCCCTTGCTTCTAAAACTATTTTTTAAGCTTTTGTTAAGTTTTAAGCGAAAGTTCTCAGTCCCAGTTCTGACACCATTATGTTAGAGCATGTTGTTCCCAGCCAGCCTTCCGGTCCTGCCGCCATGGTTCCGCAACCACATGTGCCCCAAATAACACTCAGGAGACTCTATATTTGATATAATCCTGTCGGCCAGTTACCATTACTGTTTATGGGCTAGCTCTGTCTTAATTATTAACCCATTTCTGGCTTTTTTATTACTCTATTTATTCTATTTCTATTTTTACATATTTTGAGACAGGGTTTCTCTGTGTAACTTTTATCTGTCCTGGAATTCAGTGCATACCAGGTTTACTTTGAAATCACAGAGATCTGCTTGCCTCTGTCTGCGGAGTGCTGGGATTAATGGCCTGCGCCACAATACCCATCCATTTCATTTCCTTTTTTCTTTTTTAAACCATTGTATCCTGTTTCTTTTTCTCTCCAAAGCCAACATTGTTACAATATGCTGTAACAATTCTTCCCTAATTTAAACACCTTTTCCCCTTTCTTTTTGCTTCTCAGACTCTATACTTCTTTAATTCTCTTCTTAGTCATTGGCCACTGCCAGTGGCTTTAGCTAAATTCGTTTCCTTTTTCTAATCTCTGAGTTTGGACATGGTCTTGAGTTTTATTCTTGCCCCTTTTCAACTCTTCTTTCCTGTTACTACTACATAATCCCATCACTTTAAAGGTGAGGTCTGTGTCAACACCTCCAAAATATATGTCTACAAGCCCATTTCATGGACTTCAAAGACCTGTCACCACCTTTTGCTGTCTCCATTAAGATTTCCATGACACACTTTGCACATACCCATCTTCTACTCTTCACACCTGAGTGTTCCACAATTGCCTGGCTTCAGTTATCCCTTTGGAGGTCAAATCTCCAAGTCTCTCTTTTCTCTCTGATAACATATTTGTGTTCTGTACCAAATGTGTCAGAAGTTTAACACATCTGAGCTCATTCTTAGATTCCTTCTGGATGGAAAGTATCTCTTCTATGGCTTCTTCACCACTGCACATACATATTTAAGGATTTTTTTGTTTGTTTAAGAAAATTGTAAACTATGTTTTCCAAAGCTCACTGTGTCCTCCTATGCTTTCATTCAATTATTAATTATACAGAATTAATCCATACAAGTTTCATCACGAAAGATACCCTTCCAATTTCAAAGTCTCTGCAAGACAGGTATTTCTCATCACATATTTTCTAGAGATGATGAAAATAGAAATACAAACAGATGTATAATGCTCCCATGGAAAAAAAGGGAATTCATGAGATGTCTGGTTATAGATAAAATAGGTGTGAAGAAATTTTATGTTTTAAGAGTACATTTTCTTTAACAACAATGGTATGGCGGGGATCCATATGAAAGTTTCAGGCCCATGATACAAACAAAGTATTTTCATTCTAAGATTATCAATAAAGTTGACATTTTGCTCTTCAGGGAAGAGGTTCTAATTAACATTTGACTTGTGCTACCTGATAGGGATAGAGACATAAGGCACAGGGGGCTTCTTCTACATGACAAGGATCACATTTTCTCTTAGAGAAGTAAGACTTGATTAATGCGTGACCTAGGATACAAGACATAGTCAGACTGACTCTATCCCCAGACAGCAGAAGGGCTGGATATACTGTTGTCTTGTTTTCAGCCCTCTCTGCTTACAACCTGGTTACATGGAGGACCTGAACCCTCTAATGCAGGTCAGGCATCATATCAAAGTTTCTTCCTCTTGAATTTTCTTCAGGTATCACACTGTGCTGCCTTTCCTAAATACTTGAAACTTCATGTAGATTTTTAAACATCTGTCTGTTTTGTGTGTATCTCTTCTGGAATGTCAGGTCTATAGAATAGAAGTGCTTTTATATGTTGTATCAAGTCTGTGCTCTCAGAACCCCAAGTACCTGCTGGATAGAATATGACTGCTGTGAATGAACAAACAGACACCAGCACATGCAGGTTACAATTTCAGTGTGAATAGGATCTTTGCTTAGGTCTCTGTGCATGTCAAACTGAAAAAAAAAGTGCCATTTGAGATGTTTTTCATTTGCTTTTAGGGTTCTTTTTTCTTCAAAATTTGGATCAGTGTACACGTAAACAAATATGTAGTGTGCCTTTGATTCACTCCTGTGTTGATAGTTTGTGTTATGTGTAGGTAAACTTTAGTCTCAAAGAATTAAGGCTGAAGTACAAGAAATCATTTGAGGTCAGTGAGAATGTGAAAAGACTGGGCAGCCCTTAATAAGAACAGAGTAGTTGGAAGGGCTGGAACCTGTCAGAGGACATGGAGACAGTGAAACTGTGTGTAAATATTGATGCAACTTTAGAGTATGTTTGCAGAACCAGGATCAAAGGCACTGAAAGAATCTACCAGGGTTCATATGCAAATTCTTGTTTATATTAATTCTTCCTTTTAAAAATATGAAGCAAGATAAAATAGTTAGTAACCTCAATCCCAAAGATCTTTTCTAGACCACATGTTATGAAAGGCAATCAAACCCAGTGCTTTGGCTTTGGAATCACACAACTTTTACTGCCAGTAAAATGCTGAGAGATGTTCAGATCCATCTCTTATTATCTCCAAGTCCTCATTTTCATTGTCTGGGAAATGGGCACAGTAACACTATCTGTCAGAACCTCCCCATTATGTAGATTTGAAGAGAGTGTTACTGAAACAGAGGACCTGAGGTTGATAGATTCAAGTAATTTTCTCAGAGACACTTGGCCTGCTAAGGGTAGAACCAGAATTTATGTCTCAATTGGCCTGAGTCCTTATCTACTAGAACATTTAAGCTGTCTAGCAAAAATATCACAGTGGTATTTCTCACATGCTTGGAAATTACTTCATGTCATGTCTGTTCTCTGAACTGTCCATGTGTAAACCCATTTCAACACTACAGACAGCAAGTAGTCCTTCTGGTCTTCCCCTTCCAGGTAGAGAACAGGCAAAGAAAGAACAGTGTTGATCATCCTTTCCATGGTTAATTTCATTCTACAATTCTCATCTCTGGAGATAGAGTGCATGTATGTGTAGATGTTCTTGTGTGTATAGATGTTCCACCATGTTGTGTTCAAGCACGTCGAGGCCACACAGTAGACGGTAGATGTTTACCTCAATAACTGTCCATATTCTATTTTGAGAAAGGCTATATCACTGAACCTATAGCTCTGATCATGGAGCTCCTGAGTTCTGCCTGCTTTTGGCCCAGCTCCACTCTCAGTGTTAAGTTAGCAGACATCCACCATTTCACTACACTGAGTTTTTAACATTCTCATTCCGTAGTATAAGACACAACCTAATGGTTCCTCCTTGGTGAGGAAGCGATATTCAATTCCATGTTTCCTAGCGGGTAAGCTTTTACAGGCAGTGAAGCTTGATATTCACCCCCACCCCCCACATTTTTAAGTCCACTTGTCACAGAGACTCTTCAACTCAGCAATTAAGAGTAAGTACTAATAGTAACAACATCTTGTCCTGTGCTGGAAATCTGACACTGACTAAACCAGCAAATCGAAATAATTGATAATAATTACAGGAGCTTTTTAGGAATAATCTGCCTGGAACAACTTTGAAATGAGAGGATTAAAAGGCAGAGATAATTCTGAGCAGCTGCTCAAAAGGCATTATGTAGAGGCTCGCCCGACACTAGCCTGTTGTGCCCAGTCAAAGCAAGCATCATCTTCAATTACTTCCTCAATTTTTCATCACCAGGACAGATATCAGACCATGCATTGCTCAGTGGACAACATATTTTTATTAATATAAAAAAATGCTCTTTTTTTAAAGACTCCTATAAATGAACATTTCTTAATTGTTCTCCTAAGGTTGACAATAATTATAGAAATAAAGCCCATGGGCTCTAGCTAGGGCTGTTTGACTAGGCTGCCATATCAAAAGTGCTTGAAAAAACAGGGTATATTATTCCTATAACTTGGAGGGGGGTCTTTCCAAATTTCTCACAGTTCTGGATACTTTTGTTGTTGATATTTTATTTTTCAAAGGTCATTTCTCCCCTTGCATAAGTTGCCTGTCTTCACATTGATTTATCTACATCCTAATCTTTTTCTCGAGTCATCATTGGAATTGGAGCCCACTATCACTTCACTTTAATGACTGTTTTTTATTGTTTTGTGTTTTGCAGAATCAAAGACCTAATTGAAAGCCTTGTATATACACCAATTACAGTACCTAGCTATACTAATCAGCTACTCTATACTCTGTGACTTTCTCAAAATAAGAACATAACCCATGTAAGATGCTAAGACTCAAATCTTCAGTATAAGGACTTTTGCGTGGAGAAGTAGGTATAGTTTGGCTGACAACACTGATAAATTCCTTCATCTTGAAGTGACTTTTATTCTGTCATCTCCCCTCTGCAATCTGTGTAACTTTAGCAAGACAACCAGAACATCTGACTATGTGAGTAATTGCTACTGAGCTCCCTAAAGCCCATTCCCCAGGCTTAAAGACTGTGGCTACCAGTAAACCTGTTTATAACCTGTTGTAAATTTTAGGATATAAGGAGGTTTTAAACTGACCAAGTACCTACATGCAGTATGAGATGATGTCTCCTCACACTAACTTTTTTTTTTTTAAGCTCTCAAGAGTGTTATAAGCATTTTACAAGTATTAAAGATCAAAAACATAAGCCTCAGAAAGCTTAATAGACAGATGGAAAAGCCTAGCAATTAGCTCTGGTGGAACTAGAAAGTTTGGATTTAAGGCAGGAGGCAGGGAGGACAGGTAATAAGGGAACAGAAGGGAGGGGAGCAGGGGCTCAGGGAGGAAGGAGTGGGGTATAGAAAAAAGAAAGGAACAAAGGAAAGGGAGTTTAGGACAGGAAGGAGAGAGAGAAACTGAATGATGTTAAAGGCAAACAGATTAACAGATGAAAACAGCAAAGTTTAAATCCACATCGTCCCCCAAATGAACCATTTTATAGCACAATAAAAGACCGTGGCATGTGATACAATCTAATGGCACCCGTTTGTTTAATCATTACATGCTTACAACTTCCCCAGGCACCCATTGTGCAAACCCCAGAACACTTCACAAGCACAGATGCAAGTCAGGCTTACATTCACCCACCATTTCAGTATAGCCCGTATGAAGAGAGATGGGGCCGCAATTCCTTTGCTCCAGGAAGGAGTATTTGTATGCAGCAGAATAATGTCCTTATACACTGTGAAGAATTGCCACTGTGATTGGCTTAATAAACAAGCTGACTGGCCAGTAGCTGAGTAGAATAAAATTTAAGCGGGAAAGCCAAACTGAGAATGCTAGGAAGAAGAAGGGCTGAGTCATGGGGTCACCAGTCAGACATGGACCAAGTCAGACACACAAAATGGGATACAAGTAAAATCCATGAGTCTCTGGGCAGCACAGAGGTTAACACAAATGGATGAAGTTCTAAGAGTTAGTAACAAGCCTGAACTATTGGCCTAGAATCTACAAGTAATCTTAAGTCTCGATGTTGGTTGTTTGGGAGTAGGCTGTTGGAATGGAAAACACCACCTACAGGTGTATGCTTGTATCCTGTAAGATTAGCATGTTAAAGCAATTGATACCACTTTGAGATATAATAGCACAATAACCAAGGATAGCTCGGGAAGAACTGGCATAAGTGAGCTGCTTAACATTACCAGTGTCTGTGAGGCACAAAGATTATGCAGGAGAAAGAAAACATCCCTCTGTCAGACCCTGACTCTGCACCTTTGACAGACAACGTTAGAAGTGGAAAGAACATCATTTTTCCCATGGAGCTGGTAATTCAAAGGAGAATTGAGAAGTATCTTACATCTATAAAATTACTCTGGGTTTCATCGAGTATAGAACTACCTCTGGCGGGGAAAACTGACCTAAGCTAGCCCCTAGGTTTCCTGCCAATTGGAAAGGAACTAACTCCCCACATTCCAATTGATCCAATGTTCCCAGGAGCCTCTGGATTATAACTGCTAAGCATTACAGTTGTATGCTTGGAAGGTAGCTATGTAAGGATGACTGACAGATTCGAGGATAAGTTTAGTAAATTGTAGGAGCAAAGTTAGTTGAATGTCTTCCTAATGTTAGCCTGAGCTCATGTGAGAGTAAACATTAAAAGTCCCCAGAGGGTTTATGAATCAAACAGATGAGCCAAAGATTGTATCATAATAAGACACAGATGTGACTCCTTGGGGCAGTTCATAAAGATACACACCCATTCTAGATACCAACACCTGTCTCAGCTTCCAGTACCTTTCCCAATAAAACAATAAAGGAATGAGTTTCATCCTTCTCAAGGACAAATTTACAAACAAATAGTTGTTCTGACTATATTTATTATTTGACTTTTTTTAAGTGGGCAGAGAGTGGTAGAGAACATTTTTAAGTCACAAGTTCTGGGAATATATTCTGGGGCAGGCTTTGCCTTGTCGAAATTTTAATGCAGATTTTATATATGGACCTGAAAAGCATACATGTATGGAGTGTCCTCAAGATAATTACTTGGTAACCCCCATTTTGGATGTTGGCCGGTCTGTCTATTATAAACGCTGCTCTGAACTTTATTTTATACTACACCAGGGAGGAGAAAAGAGAAGCCTGAGAAGTTGTACTACTCAGATATTACATGTAATAACTGAGCCATAAAAAAAAATCACACACACACACACACACACACACACACACACACAATGTAAAATTTAATGCAAAAGGGCTGTGGGCATCCAAGCATTAAAGTCAGAAGATAAGGAAGATGGAAAGTAGGACTAAGACTCAAAAAACGAGTATATTTTTCTTTAATTGTACTGAAAAGCATACAATAGAGCTCCTGTTTGCCAAGACTTTCATGAGTTAAACACATTCACGGCCATGTTTTGGAATGCACTTCTCATCTGGAGAAACTAACGCCATCATATGAAGTAAAAGTAGAACCTTATGAACTCAATGTAGATGGCAGGCTTTTTGCCAGGCAGTCACATTATTATCAAATTCTCATAATGATCCTGAATGTTGTTATTACTCCCACTGCATATATAAGGGTTCACAGAGGTTAAGACTCCAGTACACACCATATTCTTTCATTCCAAAAGCCATGATCTCTCCCAGCTGCATCTCCAGATACAGCTTTCATATACAGAACACACTTGTGGGTCTCTTTATGCACTGAACACTACCATGCAATGGGAATTATGGTTATTTCTTTGAAACCATGAGAGTAAAACTAAGAATGTTTGCTCTAGACCTTCAAGTTTCTCATTCATTAGTTGATATGAGATGGTTTTCTTTTGTATCTTAAATCCTTCTCATTGATCATCATAGGCAGATCTAGGTAGATTTGATTCAGTACTTTGTCCCACACAATGAAGTTTTGTCATTAGTAGTCACCAAGAGTCCTGTGGTTGTCTAATAAAAATTAAAAACATAGCCAGGAGTGATGGCGCAGCAGTTAGGAGCACTTGCTTCTCTTGCAGAGAACCTGGATTCAATTTCCAACATCTTTATAGCAGTTCACAGGCATCTGTAACTCCAGTTCCAGGGGATCCAAACACCTTCTGGCCTCCATGGGCCCCAGACACACTTGTGGTACAAAGACACACAGGGAGACAATTTTTAACAGTTTAAAAGCAGAGAAAGTCACATTTAAAATTGATTGCTTTTGACAGGAGTACCAAAATGTTCAAGGGAAGAAATAATTTTCTTTCTAACACATGGTGCAGAGACAACTGTAAACCCTCCCAAAGAACAAACCTCGACCATTAATCTATACCATAAATAAATATTAGCTAAATATAAACCACAGACATAAATATAAGAACTAAATCTATAAGCTACAATGAGATAAATGAGCAAATATTGAGACTACATTGAAGGGAGGCTTTCTTAGGTATGGTATCAAAAAGACAGTCAACAATGAACATCATAAATAACTTATTACAGGAGAATTGAAAATAGTCTGTCCATTGCTCAAAGTTTAAACAATCATTAAATGCAATCACTACAGGATCCAGCAATTCTACTCAGCCACACTGTCATGGATAATGAAAACATATGTCAAACAAGATCTGCAAAACATCCTGTAAAAAAGGTGATTACAACCTGCAAAATGCAAAGTATTTACAAATTATATATGAACTTAAAATGCTAATATAGTATATTAGAACAAAATACCATAAGACATATAAAAATATGACAAAGGTATTTTTGAATGTCAACAAAAGATATTAATATTATTTTTAAATGACTAGTGACCACATGAGAACACACTTGACTTTACTAGTTATCAGAGATATGAAAATACAAAAACTAGTAAAGATACCCATGAGACAGACAGTGTGGACAGATCAGAAGTTGCGTACAATAATGATGGGGAATTAAATGTCTCATAGGAGTGAAAAATAATTCATTCTTTAAAGTTTAAACTTGCAATCACTTTGAGACCCAACAAAATTTCATACATCCAAGAAATATGAAAGCATTTGTCAAAGAAGATGTGCACCCAAATTTGTACCACAGCATTATTTTTAGTAGGTATAGAATGTTAGAAAGGATGAGTAAGTTAACATGCGAGTGTATGGCATAGCAACACAATACATCTTAACTGACCAGGACATACTGAACTATTAGTGCAGGCTACATATGAGTGAACCTTGAAAACAGTATTCTAGGTAAGAGAAATCAGTTATAAAATGCTACTTATATTTTTGGTTGTGAGCCTAGACTTTGATGGCTGAGATGTCTCTCCAGCCCCAAAATGCTACTTTTATTTAAAGAAGAAAGTTCAGAGACTGAATTTTGGATCATGGTGACTTGGAGCTGAGGACACTGGGATAACGCAATCCTATTTAGTACAGAGTTTCCCTTTAGAGTGATAATAATCTTTCTAAAACTGATTGAGATTAATAATTAGCTTTGAATACATTAAAACCATTAAATTGTAAAGAAATAAAACAAAATTCAAATGTGCCTAAAGCACTAATAAATTGGAGATTGTGAGTTCAAAATTAAAATATGGTACATTTGCACAATGAAATTATTAAGAAACATTGGAATTATGAAATTTGCATGCAAATGGCTGGAGCTAGACATAATAATCTTGAGTGAGATACTCCATACCTCAAAGATAAATGACTCATGTTTTCTAGCATATGTAGATATTAGCTTTTAAATTTTAGATACATATGTTTCTTATCCAAAAGCCATTGAGGCAAGGTAGCTAGTGTGGGACCAGGAAGAAGGAGCACATCTTTCAAGGAAGGGAAATAGATTGTAAAACATAAAGACACAAATGAAACTAGGATAGAGAATTCAACAGTGGAAGGTGGGGTGAAGAAGATATGTGGTGAGACAACTAACACTAAAGATCTGTTGAAAAGCTGTATGGAAACCTACTACCATAGAATCTTCCTATAATATAAACATACAGAAAAGGAGTTTAAATTAAGAAATAATATAATGGAAGAGACAATGGCTCAATTAGACATCATATGCCACCAAGTAAAATGCCTGGTGCTAACTATGAGTTATATTTTGTTGAGCTGTTGGCCAAAAGAATGCCATAGATCTCCCTAAACATCACATACTGCTGCCAAGCATATTGGTTTACCTCTATAACTTGATGGTAACGCCCAATTTCTAAAGACACAACTTATGTCTTCAAACATAAAGAAATCAATATGGTACCCAACTAGAAGTTTCACCCCTGACTGATTAATATTTGTGGTACTGAAAGATACTCTGCACTCTACTGGATGAAGAAAATAATCATCAGCATTATCCAGCTACCAACTCTGTGACCTTCAACAATGATCTGTCAGCAAGGTGTCACAGTGCAATAGTGTCACAAATATAATGCAACTAACCAACCACTCTTTTAAAAATTAAAGTTCACTCTATGAGATGAAACCTACACATAACGCTTCTAAGTCTGAGAACCTGAGCCTAGATATGTCATGTTTCTAAGGGGGAAAAAAGCATAACTGTTATTCTGCTAAAGGAACATAGCCATAAAATGACTTCTAATAACATGTTGCTGTATATGTAGATCAGTGCCTCATTCCACTTGCATCAGAAAAGCTTCTTCTTAGAGTAGATGAGAAATAAGTTAGAGACTCACAGCTGGACAATGTGAAAGACTGACAGCCTTTAGAGCATTCAGCTCTAAATGGGATAAGTTTGTCTAGACCTTTCTCTCAAGGCTCAGAAATATAAGAGAAAGATGAGGTTGAAAGATTGTAATAGAGGTGGTGGATGATTCCAAAGAATCCTCTAGAAAAAAAAGAAAAAGGCACAACTGATGCACACATAAAATTGCAGACTGTAACAGCATGCACAAGACCTAAACAAGTATAATTTGAACAAAATTCCAGAGATAGAGAAATGAACGCAAGGCCCAACCTCTATTAAAGACACTTTCATTAAAAGTACTTTCTGAGAGAGAAGAAATCAGTTTTCTCCAATGGGGTGTCACAGAATATGTCCAATGTATTCCAGAGTAGACTCCATTCTCAGGAATAGTTGGCCAGTAAGAAACTATTCAATGTTGTTTGTTTGTTTGTTTGTTTGTTTGTTTTTCTTTTATGGGAATTTTGTTTTGTTATGTTTTGTATTACCCTTTGCTTTTGTTTGTCTTGGTTTTTATTTTGTTAATGAGAGAGAGAAAGAACATAAAGTTAAGTAAGGAGAGTGGTTAGGAGATCTGGGAGATATAGATGGAGGGGAAAGATTATGATCAAAATGTATTATATAAAATAGTTTTTTAAATAAACTAATTTTTGAAACAGAATAAAACAAATGACTTAGATCAAGCTCTCATGATGGAGAAGAGTGAAAATTATCATTGAGATATTGGCTTAAAGTGAAGAAAGAATGATGGCAGAATTAATAACTGGAGGAAAAAGGTTCATTTCAGCTAATTTTTTTCAAATCAGAAATCAATATAATCCTTAAATCTTTTTAGAAAATAAATCCTTTGGAATGTTTTTCTTCTACATGGAATCATATAGTGATTCCTATGTACCATATTTGTTTAAAAACAGATAAAGAAAAATGTATGCAGGGCAGTTGGTTTTGTCATGACAAACCCTGAAACAGTGTTCCATGTGGGCATCAGTTAAGAGCTAAAAGCCATCAGATCCTGTAAATTCTTTATCAGAAATTAATTTTATTTGTTTATTCTGTCCATCTCATCACTTCATGTTATTGTTGACTAAACAGTCCTGCTTTGCCTAATTCAATTCTACTTCATTCAATATGATGCTGTCAAATAGTCTTAAAACAGAGCTGTTCCTATTAAATCAACTCTCCAGAAATGGTAAGGTTTCTTGTGCCTCTAATTTGTAATTTTGATACTCAGTATACAAATTATTTTAAAAAGCTCCTTCCATACAATTATCCACTAATTCCCCCACTTAGTATTTTCTAATGAGACTACCCCTAAATAAAATATACCTGTTTCAGTGTATCTTTACATTTATATTTCTCTTAACATAGCCAAATTCTGTCAACCTTCAAAAACCCCAATTATTCTTGTTTTATGATACTTAATGCAAACACTAAATTCTACCTTGGCTACAGTATGACATTTAAAAAAAAATAAACAATGAAAGCAACCCTTAAGTATTCCATGACACTACAGTACCTGGCTGATCTTTACCATTATTTTCCTCTCCCAGCATATTCAGGCTTTTAAGGTATTTAAATAGTGTGTGTAACTTAAATTTTCCTGAAAATTTTCTGTACCCTTATCAGTAGGCATTGAACAGAAATATTTCTACTAGATTTAAATTAAGAGAAATACCAACAACATAACTGAATCACAGAGCTGAAGAACATAAACGGTTGAGGAAAGGTCATCTAGCTTTACATTTGGTTGTATCATTAGGAAACTGAGGTCCAGACTTGAGAAAAGATGTGCACAAGATCCTACATTTGTTTGATGACAGAGCCCCCAAAGACTCTAGTTCCTGCATACTGTTTTTAAAGCCTCATGAACAGTTTGCCTAGATGTTTATATACCCCATAATATACCATCACTACAGAAATCTTTAAAAGCTGGCACATGGTAATAGAAGGACATAACTTAGCTTGTGTATGCTGGACTTGAAATAAGGCACAAAGGAAACAGGCATGCTAGTTGCTGTATGGATGTTTAGAACACCTCTGTGTCTAGAAAAATACACAAACAGTTGACATGAATTAAACTGGTCTAGGAAGACTAGGCACATTTTTTCATGGCTCAGTGACAAGTATCAGAAATAAATAGAGAGGGCAGCATGTGGTTTTGAAAGGAAAGGACATACGTCAGTCATTCTTAATGTTGTCCCTTCTATTAGAAAGGCTTTTTCATTCTGCATTGCTAGCAACTGTGTAACATCCAGCATTGAGTAAATTCTCTTTGTTTCAGTTTTATTAAAAGAAAAAGTGTAAAAACTACTAAAAATGAGGGTCCTTAAAAACTTAAAATGTTTTAAGTCAAACATACCAAGTACCCATAGCTATTGATTTGATGAGCTACTAACCAAGATATTACATTAAGTCTTGAGCCATCCTTACCACTTGTTAACAGATAGCAAAGGCATCATCAACCCCATCTTAAAGATTATGGAGCAATGAGGACCAGAAGTCAATTGATATTTGAACTTTAAGCTAGCTCTTCTAGAGAGCTGACATACCATAGCCTAAATGATAAACCTGATGTTGTAAGTAAGGTTTAATTAGAACATGAACATACAAAATACTCTTTTTGTTTGGTTTTTTGTTTTTGTTGTTGTTGATTTTTGGTTCTTTTAGACAGGGTTTCTCTGTAGCTTTGGAGGCTGTCCAGGAACTCACTCTGTAGAGCAGGCTGGCCTTGAACTTATAGAGATCCACTTGTCCTGCCTTCCAAATGCTGGGATTAAGGCATACACCACCACCACCTGAACCACAGACAAAAACTAAGAGTATTTGTGTTCATGTATTAAACATGGTAGTTTCCACATAGACACAACAGCAGAATTTGTTGCAACAAATACTGTGTGGCCAGGAAAATGAAGAATAATTTTATATATATATATATATATATATATATATATATATATATATATATGTGTGTGTGTGTGTGTGTGTGTGTGTATGTATGTATATGTATATGTATGTATGTAGGTAGGTAGATAGATAGATAGATGATAGATAGATAGATAGATAGATAGATAGATAGATAGATACAGACAGAAAGACAGACAGACAGACAGATGACAGATAGCTAAATAAATGTCCCTTTATGGAAGAAAAAATATAATACTGTTCTGTTTTTGTATGAAACTGTCTAACCCTTCTGCAAGACCATTCTAATTTGTTCTCTATATCATCATATTCAGTCACTTAGTTCTCTTCTGGGGTCCCTGCCTTCCAAGACTTAACAGATTGGAAAATACTTTGCAGAATGAGGTACAACAATCTGTTCACCTGATTTGAATATAAGCTCATACATTACAATTTTTGATATTAACTATGGTGGATGTTTTTTAAAGGAAAAGGAAAGTGCTTAGTTACTCAGACACCTGCATAAGAAGAGAGATACATGAGAGCACCAATACCCTGATTTCAATATGATGTCGGGCTGCTAAGCACTAGCAGCATTGGATCACGTACAGCTACAATTGCTAGCCTGCAGCCTTCCAAGTGAAGCACAGCACACAGCTTCAACACAGAAGGGAACACTTGGAAAACCCAAAAATCTCTGAGGTGTGATTGAGCTCCCGGCAGTAAGCATTGAAAAAGGATGTTCACTCAATGTCACAAACCCCACAGTTGCAGAAACACACGATGACTGAGTGTTGTGTGGTTTTCTGATTCGGTGCACACATATGTGTGTGATATTTCAATTGTTAAAACTCCATTGCTTTTGTAACTGCTTTTAATTACTCATGAGACCATTTCTCAGTATGAGCTGAGCATATGGGTAGTTTGCATTTTTAAAATCCTACTTTTTAAGTTTTCCACGGGCCAAAAAAAAAAAAAAAACTGGTTGGTTTATATTTTTAAATGTTAACGAGGTGTCTCAAAAGCTTTTACAAGAAAGGTGTTACAGAACAAGCCCACTGGGTCCCCAATCTTGCCACCAAACACACTCCCAGAGGATGTCCACACAGAGCAATGGTCTTGGTCATGACAGGGTGTGCAGTCTTTCAAAAAAGAGCTAAGGAAAAAAACACTATTCTCAAGACTAGATGAGGTTACAAAAAGGAATGGAACAGGACCTTCCCTTGGCTGTGTGTGCTGATAACGGACCACTGAAGTCTTTCTTTGTTCTTAGGCAGCTGCTTATTGAGCACCCAGTGCATGCAGAGTACAATGCCAGGCCTTGAAAAATCAAATGATTAGTATACGTCTCTCTGTACTCTAGGAGTTTTAGAATGTGCTTGAACACATATGACCAGCAAAGTACCCTTGTCTTTTGTCTATATAAGAAGCTGAGTGACTAAATAGGAAAAAGTTTAAAAGAAGATACAATAGGAAAATGGACAAATACATGGACAGATAATTTACAAAAGATGATATTCAAATGGCCAATAAGCACAGAGATAAATAGTTAGCTTTCATCATTCATTAGAAAGTTGTAAATGAAAATTATTGTATAAGACCATCAAATGTCCACTTTCAGAATAGCTGTAATTGAAATTCCAGAAAACAGTAAGCATTGACATACAGTGCAACTGAGATTCATGTAAAATTATTCTGAAAACTGTAATACAGGATTCTCCACAAAAAACTTGTTTCCTACTACTCCAGGAAACCCACAACTGTGTTCATCAAACTAGAGTGCTCACAATGGCTTCAAGAGCTCTATATGGAAACCATGTTTCCTTTTCTGAACAATAGACTGGCCTAAGTACCTCACTGGAATATTATGCAGCAGAGAGTTAATGATTTTCAGTCCTAGGTAGACATGTTCAGAAATAGCAGGAACATAATATTGAATTGGGTAGATACAAAACCACAACTGATGTGTAGCTTTGGAAGTCAGGATGGGAATTCCTCTTAGTGTGAACAGAGAAAGAACCAGAGAGAAACATAAAGGGCTTGGTCATGTGTGTGTGGATTGCCTGGGTCTAATTGTCTAGTGAAAACCAACTGATCTATACAGGGCACCTCACAATAAAGGGTTAATATGTCTTAAACTAAGTCTTGGGAGAGGATTATCATTTTCATGCCTAAAATTGGACAGGTCATCACAAAAAGGGATAATGTGTGGCAGCATGAGTAAGATGGCCTTTGCATAGGCTAAGCCAGGGTAAACGCATAGCAATTTGTAGGACCATTTGTATATGGAAGAATGATAGAAACAGAAGAATGAACCCAAGCCCTCTCTAAGGCACCTTGACATAGGTGTTGGCTGTGGCAGAAAGGGCAGTGAGAACCTATGATGTTCTTGGTCAGGGAAGAGATGATGAGAACTGTGTTCAGGAATTAACTCAGCAGCTCAGATGCAGAATGAATTGAGAAATGCAAATACCAAGGGAAGGGAGAGCAATTTGGATGTAATTGCAATTGTCTGGGTGGTATGTAATTAGGCTTAAATTAGGGTGGTATAGTGAGTAGAAAAGAGGAGATGTATGTGAGAGACATTTAAAAAGACAAAGCAACATATTGGATTTTTGTCAATGGAAAGCAAAGAGCCCAAGGAGGCCAGTCTGGGGAATGGGAAGATAAATCATGCCATTAACTGAAATATATAAATTAAAATTTCTTCCACAAGCATTAAGTGCTGAGCCCTGGTGTTTCTATGTCCTTTATCGTGTACTCCAGAGCTGTCCCCTGAACATAGGACCTCAGTTCAACTCATTGTGAGATCTTGGGTCCCAGAGAAAAATGTCAGGGCATTTTGCCAGCCATTTGCCAGTCCTTCAAAGTATCTGATTTTTTATGGGATGGGAGATACAAAGATAAAAAGCACATTTTCTAGTCTTGCAGGTAACAGTAGCATTTCACTGGTTTGTAAGAAAACAGAACCTATATAACTTTAAGTCTGTGTCCTTCAGGGGAAGTCAAATGGTCTTTTCTTCTTTCTCATGGATGAATATAGGTGATGTCAGTAGGTAGAGTGGTATTCTGGGGTTGTAAGTACAAGTTACAGAAGAAGACTCTCGGAGCAAAAGGATAGACCAATCTTGACTCTTGATGACTACAGAATACCTTCCTAGCCCACGTGATCTCTGTGAGATTTATGTGACAGAACAATCAATTCTTGCTTATGTCATTGTTATTTTGAATTGCTATTACTGTAGCTAAATTATTGTCAAATAATTCATAGCCCAAGATTCTGGTTTTGATCCCTGAGATAGATTCATTATCTTAAATTATTATTAGCCAAATGATTATTAGATATTTGATGGTGTTCTAAGTGCCAGTGATAAAATAATCAGTTAATGTTTAGCATCTTCACCAAATAACCCTGACCATTGTTGATAGTGTATGATAATATCTCAAATATATTTAACTTGTATATGGCCAGTTATTGGACATATTCAAAACAACAATGCAGCATTTATGTAAGTAAACAATGGATATATTAGCTAATTCCTATTTTTAACTTTATTTTTATTACATTATTACATAGTTTGTATGCATGAGATCAAAGTGTGTGTGTGTGTATGTTTGTGTGTGTGTGTGTGTGTGAGAGAGAGAGAGAGAGAGAGAGAGAGAGAGAGAGAGAGAGGAGAGAGAGAGAGAGAGAGAGAGAGAGAGAGAGAGAGAGAGAGAGTGTTCCACTGTACTATGTCAGAGGAAAATTTGAAGAATTTGTTTATCCTTCCATGAGTGTCCCAGGAATCATACTCAGGTCCTCAGGCTGGACAGCATGAGAAGCAAGAATATAAGGTACTTTGTGGAATGCTGTTGCATTGAGATGGTGCTGAAATCCATGGAAAAAATGAAATAACATTCATGGAAAAGTGATGATAGTGTATTAAAACTGTAGTAATCACAGACTTTTCTAGTCAAATAATGTGTTCAGTCATCCTCTGCATCTATAAGAGAAAATAAACTTTCCACAGAGGCAGTGCCAAAAATTTGGGTGGTTCATAGTCAACATAAGCCTCCTAGAAAGGCCTCTAACAAATAAGCAAACAGCATAAAGGTGAAAGAAGGTTAAAGGTATGATTCAACCTTCAGAGAGTTTGCCTCAAAAGCATGACAACATGAATTCTAGCACCTACATAAATTTGGTCACAGTAGCTCATCTCAGAGGCAACAGAATCCTTAGAAGCTCCTGGGCCTGCTAGCATGATGCACATACCAAGACACGTCAA
Source organism: Cricetiscus sungorus (assembly GCA_030556225.1). Classification (NCBI taxonomy): domain Eukaryota; kingdom Metazoa; phylum Chordata; class Mammalia; order Rodentia; family Cricetidae; genus Cricetiscus; species Cricetiscus sungorus. The sequence continues at coordinate 42,949,928 of JANBXA010000007.1, forward strand.
TGAAACTGTGATCAAACAATGGCATGCAACAACTGACATACCTGGAGTCCTCTGACCTCGGTTTATGCCATTCTGCTGCTTTGTTACAGAAGTATCTGTATTCTACACATATATCACATATATGCAAACACATGCACACATACTCACACAGAGAAGGTGGGTAGGAATATGGAGAAAAAACCTAAGCATCTAAACAACTAGCAACAAAACGAATGCTTCAAGCAAAACTAAAGAATAAAAAATGTCATTATGAAGCCCATTATTTTGCATAGTGATTACAAGAACTAATTAAACAAATAACAAGTTCAACTGCTAATGTTCATGCTGATAAACATAGGTCAAGAAGCATGAAGTTGCTAGGTGACAGAGAATTCTGATTGTGTGGTTGTGGAAGCAGAGGTCTGGATAACTTGCATTCAGTTTGATTACCATTCTAATAAAAGTTTGATGCACTTGAAGTTCACATTCACCCAAAAATCCAGGGTTGAAGGAAGGATAATACACTTCATCAGGAGGATTGTTGGCTTGAAAAGGCAGGATATTTATTGCAAAAGATAAACAACAAAAGAAAATGGCTGAAAAAGTAATGTCACAGGAGAACAGAAGGGACAACTAGGAGATCAAAGTGAGAAATCCTTTATGAATAAAGTTGCTTTCTTCTAAATGTGTGCAATGAATTCAAACACGTAGTACTGAAAGAAAAGCCCTCAAGTCTGACTTCGTTAGAGGTAAAACCATCAGTCCTAGTTTGCTTTCCATTGCTCTAATAAAACACTGAAAAAAGCAATTTAGAAAAGAAAGAGTGTGTTTGGCACATGAGTTACAGCTCATCATCAGGGGATGCCAGGACAGGAGCTCAAAGCAGAATCCTGGAGACAGGAACTGAAGCAAAAGCCATGAAGGAATGCTGCCTACTGGGTTGCTCATCCGTAACCTGGGATGGATATAACATATATCCATCCCAGAACCACTTGCCCAAGAGTGGTACTGCAGTGGGATTAGGCTCTCCAAAATCAATCATAAATCAAGGAAATGCAAATGCACCCACAGACTGGCCTCCAGGGCACTCTGATAAAAGCAACTCCTTTACAGAAGTCCCCTCTCCCTTATGTCAAGATGTCAAAATCTAACCACTAAGCCATCAAACACTGCAAAAGTCGTCTTAGGGTTCGAGCAGGTCCAAATTTCTTGGAGAAATCTTCTGAGTCAGTTGGTGTCTTCCCTGTCACTTTATCATCAGAATAAAATATAAGGTTCACAAGCATTTCCTTTGTACAATAAAGTGTCTTGTTCAATTTTACAGAAATTAAAATAACTTTAATGTTATTAAATGAAATGATGGCCTTCATTTTTTTAAAATAATAAGCAAACTGATTGGAATACTATGCACATTGACTGAAAGTATAATTCCAACTGTTTATCTTATCAATGGAAAATTCAATTCAAATTAGAGCATGTTTTCCTCCAACACAATTTGTCATAAATATCTGACTGTCTATATCTAGATAATGTCTACAATCTACTCTAAGAAAAAACACACAAATCAATAAATTAGAGGTGTAGTTGCAAAGGACTTATTATGGTATATGCTTTTTCTGGATCTTTGATCAGTGACCAGAGAGGCTGGTAGCAAGCCTATTGCTGCAAGTTCAAGTAGAGGCAGAGTGCTAAACCTTGCCCTTTCTACTGTACAGCAGTTTTCAACTTTAGCTTCCAAGGAACAGTGTCTATATATACAAACAATGCATCACACATCACCTAGGCAAACAACCACCTACACAATTAAGAAAATAGGGCAAAATGTCATGAGAGTTGTAATATGATTAGCATGCAATTATCATGAAAATAGTGTGCTGCCTTCTATCTACAGATTGCCTTTCTCCCAGTAAGTAATGGTACACCATACCTTATCCTTTGTGCAACTTCTCATGAATTCTATGTTCAGTTCAAAGTTATTTTTTCATGCACACATCATTACAGGTATTCACTCTCACATAGCCCCTTTATAGGGCTACCTACAAATTTATCTTGTTGCAAAAGCAGTGACTTAGTTTGAAATGCTATGGTCATGCAATGTCAATAGTCATTGGAGAAAAGGTAAGTGGACTTAAAGAGCTGGGAAATGGCTGTTAGTAGAGTGCTTCGTGTGAAAGTATCCAGACATGAGTAATTGCCCAGAACCCACATTAAAAAAAAAGCATGTGTCTATAAATTCAGCACAGGGGAAGTACTGACAGAAGGATCCTTGGGGATCGATGGCCATCCAATATAGCCAATCAGTGAGCTACCAGTTCAATGAGAGATTTTGTTTTAAAAAATACATTGGGGAGTGATCGGGGAAGATACTTAGCCTTAACCTGTGGCTTCTACAGGCACATGCAAATACATGCATATGCATATGCATGTATGAACACAAACACAGAGAGAAAAATCTCAATTCCACTTTTTGCATTGATTGCAATCCTTCAATTTTGGCCTCTGTTAGGTCAGAAAAAAAATCATCTGACTCCAGGAAGCCAAGGATCAATAGATCAATTGTACTTGTCAGTAGAAAGCCCATGTCACTTGGCCTTCCCTTTAAGATTAGGAACCAGTGATATAGAGATGCAAAAGGATATGTTGGGTGTCAAGTGGCTATAACATGCTAGCTGGGGATGTTTCTGACTCACTGTGGACTGTGTGAGCTCTTCAGCAAATGCAGAAATGTTCCAACACTCATCAGGGTGACTGGAAATAGGCCAACTCAAGTCAATACAGCACTTACTGTTACACAGAAAGGAATGGCAAGACATTGGGCCATAATGAGAAACATCTGAACTCACTTTCTGTAGTTAAGAAAAAAAAATTAACTTTAACCGTAAGATAAAGCTCTAAATGACATGTCTTTTGTCAGTGTTATTAGATTAAAGAGAAATACTTCAAATTCATGCTCTACTTTTCCTAATTAGGTTGGCATCTCTGTCAAAAAGCCAGAAAACACATTAGCTGGTGCTTGTTTGAGTTAGGGTCTCATTGTCATCCGGGGTGGCCTGGAACTTGCTGTGTAACTCCATGCTGGTGTCAACCTTGCAATATTCCAGGGTCTGGCTCCTTCATGCTGGGATTCCTGTGTAACCTACTGCATCTAACCATTTCATTACTTTGAAAGAAAATAGCCTGGAAGGCTCACAAATAACTTGGAATTTTGGTGTTGTAAGTAACCACTTTGCTTCCCACACTCTGCTGAAATCTATCTTACACACATCATATGCTCATCATACTATGCTCATCATCAGTGTTTAACTGCATCAGTGTCTTTACACAATAGCATGTTCCCTCATACTCCTAATCATTGGCGTGTGCTCTTCCTCCTTCTGGAAATGCCCTTCCTCTCTCTACTTACCAGAACAACTAAAACTCCTCTTCTCTCAACATGCTTTTCTTTTGACACAGGTGGGAAACCAAAGTAGCAGAAGCAGCTTCCCTTTCTGGTTTTAGTCATGGAAGCTAATGACCAAAAGTAATCTAATAGTAGAAGGGATCAAACAGGGAGAAGGACTCAGGAGGATGAAGAATAGCTGAGAACACAGAGAGGAGATCTTCTCCAAAAGATTAGAGGTCCTGAGGATAAGCACACAGCAGACAGTTCCTGTTCACTCTAGAGAGCTGGCATGGTCACAGTGTCTTGGGTCACATCTTCCTAAGGGGGATTGATGGATACATTAACCTTCTGCAAAACATTTTTCTTTGGATCATGGAGCTGCCATATTGAGCAAGACTTCAAACCTCTCAGTATTGATCAGCATTGATCCATATTGATCTTTATTGATCAGTATTGGTCAGTAAGACCTGAGGGCCATGAGGAAAAATATGTTCTAAAGTAGAAACAGGGATCCCTGATGGAATTCCTTCCTGCACCTGAAAGGAGGATAAGATCTGCATTGAATCTGATAGTATAAAATAATGCATCATTTAGGACACGCATGAATTTGTGGCAAAAAAATATTTCTCTTAATACTTTGTCGCTGGCATATCTTCTGTGGAAAATTTTAACAAGTACAGGAGAACTCAGTTTTGTAGAGCTATGCCACTAACTCTCTTGGGAGCTGACGTTTTTCACAGTATCCTCGTATACAACTGTGATCAACACGATGAACCTGGCAGGAAAGCATCCATGGGGTCTCTGGTGAGCAGCCTGCCCAAGAGGGACACTTGAGTATGAGATTTGCCTCAGATCCTGACTCAGATCTCAGCAGGTACAGATAGCACACAGCAATGAAATGGTATGTTATACTCCAGTTTCTGAATTAATGCTGTTCCTGTTTTAACCCCATGTCTATTCCATGCCTATTTTATAACTTTATTTCTTAAAAAACTAAATCCCAGTAACATTTTCCCTAAGCGATGGGTACTCAGAGAGGATGGAGTCTAGGAAAGGACTGGGTGCCCTAAGATAAGTCTCTAGAGTTTCAATTCATGCTTCATTAACTTTACCAAACCTGTTCCTGCCTCCCCCTTTGTATTCACAGCACCACTGAGTGATGTTTCAAAGAGATGTGAGGTCTATGAGTGCTCCTAGTGTAACCCAATAATGTTTCACATCAGTAGTGCACTTGTTAAAGTCAATTGAATCCTCATTTCATATTCTGTTGTTTTCCTTTCTGTTAGCATGCTCATGATTCTTTTTCTTTAAGGCCAGGCATTATATTATAAAAAATGAGATGCAACTACTAGAGTCTTTTATGCAAATACTAAGGGACCCACAAGAGTAAATGAAAACAATTTATAATATGTGCAGTTCTAAATCAGATGGTGTTTAATAAAAAACAAAGTTTAGACAAATGTTCTCCATAAATCACTTTTGAGTTTATTTAGCATTCTTTTCCTTCATAACACATAGTTTGTGAAGTAGAGACAATGGCTTGGTGAAGTGTTAACAGTAACTCCCTTGTGTGATACACATAGCCACTCTTCTGACTTTTTTTCTGATTTTATATTGTTTCTCCAAACCTCTACAATTTTATGCATGTGAGTGTGAATGTGTGTACAGAAAATTAAATATTCATGTATAATAAATATGTATCTATACTCTTTCAGATCATTCTAATTATCTACTTGTTTCTTTATTGACAAAGATCTGAGATCTGAACCTGAAAGCATTTATTTTTCTTCTACTCATGTCTTGAACATTAATGAATATTATAAATGTCCTTCAAAAAGAGCCTGCCCATCCACTTCACATCACCACCATCTCCTTTACCCTAGTCCATGATGCACATCATGGTTAAGGTGATATTCAATAACCCATTTCCTTTTTTTCCCTCTTGTTCCTCTGACACCTACATCTGACACAAAAAACTAAGTGATATGTACAAAACAGGTACCACAGAAGTCTTCCCATCTTTTCTTTCACTAACCTTTTTGTTAAGGCTAGACAACATGTCATGATGTAGTAGCTGGGAATTGACCATTGCCATGTGGGGTTAACATGTCTGAATAACACCCCTGGTAACTACAGACATGAAATTTTGCATTTACTTCCAAATTCTTTTATGCTACAAAACCTCAAGAAACACATTAAGAATATGAGCAACATAGAGGACCAGAGTGAACAGTTCCAAATTACACCAAAAGAAAGGAAGGGTTAATAGTAGATGGTCATTCTTAGCAAAGCATAAAGCTTCATCTCCCTGCTCACATCTTTCCAAAATGAAGCAAAAGCTCACTGATCCAAAAAAGAAGGGCAACAACACTCTCCTCAACCATGTACAGATTCACTGTGGGAGGAAATGTGATTAGAAAAAGCATCCTCTTTAGAGTGAGGGTTCTGAGCAGTGACTCTTATGCCAGTACCAACAGAGATTCCCCATCCCTATTGGTCAGAAAGAATTCTGCAACTCCAGGTCAGATAGCACTTGACATAAAGAAAATGGAGGAAATTCCCAGGGTCTCTAAAGTTCACCCATATAGTGCTTAACTGAGTAAGAAAGGATTCTAGCAAGAGAAACATCTTCAATTGATAGCAATAACTTGTTGTACTCATACACTAATATAAATACTGTTCAGGCCAAGTAGGGCAAAAGGATCCAATTCTCATTGTGCTACAAGCATGTACTTGTCAGAGGCCTGAGCATACAGGGTAAGCACTGAAAAAAATCTATAAGTATTCCAACTTATTCTGTAAGAAAAAAGGCATTGGTAGAGGAATTTGAAGTGTGGGATATACTAAAATTAATCAAAATAATGGGAAAAGGGAAATTTAGCTCTAGTACTAAGGTGTTTGTATGTCTTACCTTACATGCCTGAGAGAAGGCATGGCAATTTCAAGGTAGAAATACTGTTTATGTCCAGCTCTGCTACTGCATATGAGGTGTCCCTCAGTGAAGCAGTTTGAGTTACTCTAAGTGTCAGGGGAGGGAGTGAGCATTATTTCAAGATACTAAACAATCAATAGAGCCAAACCAGGTATGAAAACATCAAGGATTAATGTGCTAAAGGATTTAGTGTAAAAATGTTTTATACACATGAACAGATGGGAAATTTCACCAGAGCAATGGAAACTATAGAAACAAATTAAGCAGAAGTGCTAAAAATAAGGATACTTAAGAAAATTATGTCAGAGATAATTATTTGAGCAGCCTTGAGGATAAATCAACAGAAAACACCCAAATAAAAACACAGATGAAAACATCCAAGAGCTGTATAAAAGCACCAGGTCTTGTAAAATATAATATATCATTGTATCCTCAGAGAAGCAAAAAGGAGAAAAAATAGAACTGATGAAATATGTGAAGTAATAAAACTAATAATTTTCTATAGAAAATGAAAGATGTAAAAATACCAAAGCCAGGATATATAGAAAACCTCCAAGCTAGAAAAAAGAGACTAATAAACACTAAAGCATGTTATCCAGACTGTTAAAAATCAAAGATACAGAGAACACAGTAAAAAAAGGGTAATATGTTATATAGAAGCAACAAACAAATAAACAAAAAAATTACCACAGTTTTTGATTAGAAACAAGTCAAGCTATCAGGAAAAAAAATGTAGTGATACCTCTAAAATACTGAGAAAAAGGGGGGGGACTGACAATTTCTACTTTTATAACTAACTAAATTATATTTTTAACAGGTAAAATGGTTTTCAAAAGGAAAACAGATGAAAGACATAATACTTATCAGATTACAGAATAGAATGTTCTTCACTGAAAATGAATATAATTCAAGACAGAGACTTAATTCTGTGTTAAATATAATGAGACTTGGAGTGTTTGGAACAGAATTATACACAAAAAGTAGTTTCCTTTTTCTTAAAGATTATATGTATCAGAGTTTGGGTTTTTGTGTGTGTGTGTGTGAGTTCATGTTCCCATACAGTACAAAAGATCCTGTAGAGCTGGAGACAGAGGAAGCTATGGGCCTCCCATCCTGGGTAGTAAGACTAAAGCTCTGGTCTTCTGCAAAGATGCACTTATCACCACTGAAGCATCTCTCCAATCTCCTGGAAAGGCACTTATCTTACTTTTAACATCTCTAAAAGATAACTTTAAAAGTAAAAAGTAATACTCTGAGGTCTAAAACAAATGAGAAATACTGAAAATGTACAGAAGTATTCTGTTTCAACATCTCTATATTTTACAAAATATAATATTTATCTTAGGATAAATTGTGGTCAATTAAAATGTGGATTATAAATTCAGTGTAGGAAATTAGAAAAATACAGAGAATAAGCAGTAATGGACATCATGTGGAATTACAAATTTCTTGTTTGTTTTCTTGTCTTTTTTATTCTTTGAGAATATCACACATATATACAATGGAATATGGTCATATCATTCAACTCCTACCACAGTATCTATAATACATCTCTCCCTTACCTTCCTGTTATTTTATTGGTAGAGATCTATTACGACTTACATCCAACTAGTGTTTCCCATACATGCATATATGTGGGACCATTCACTGGAGCATAGAAGCCTACCAGTGGCTATATTCTCAAAGAATAATTCTCCCTTCCCCAGCAGCTACCAAACATCAATAGCTTCTCAGTAAGTGGTGGAGTCTCAAGGTAATCTACCCAGCTATGTGGAGTTTTGGCTAGCTTAAATTTGTGAGTTGGCATATCTGCTGTACATATGTGAGTGCTATGCCCTTGTATCCTTCTTGTGTTAGGAAGACAGCATCCTACGCATCCATGTTACTTACTGAGTCTTGATGGGAATAGGGATTGATAATGATGCTGTTCAGTCTCTTCTTGTCAGTATGTTGACCACTTACACATCTATGTATTGACAGTAGCTCAATAAAAAAAAAAAAGAAATTTCTCTAACTCAGATTGAGAACACAGGACTATGAATATGAAGATAAATATTTAGAAATCAAGTAGGCGATATGAGCATGTACTAAAATCCTAATAGCAAGTTAGATACTTGGATCTCTTACCTTCTCAGACTTTGGACCAGGATGACAATATAAAATTCTTTCTTGTATGGCATACCTCAAATCCACTCAGGAAGTGATTTGTTACCCCATAAGGTATATGCCACTATTTCATCAGTTAGTACACTCAGATTGGCAGGCTGGAATTGTATTACTCAGGGTTCAGAGCTGGGGTAAGACCATTGATGTTTCTTCTCCCTCAGCAGCCTGCATAGCAACTTCTGGACCTGTGATGCTATCCAACAGGGAGGAAGTTCCCAGGTCTATGTGAGATTGATTTCTCTATTGATTTCAGCAATATGCTATTACCATGTAGATATGGTGAATAACCAGGAACAATGACAATACCATGTGTTGTTTGAGAGACCTCAGGGACCTCCCTGATTATTTACTAGTCAGGATCTATCCCATGTCATACACTGTAATTTTATTTTAATAAACCTATGTCTTCTGAAAATGGCATTGTCCACCCATGCAGAATAATTCTATTTGAAATTATTTTTAATTATATTTTGAAATTCACTTACTCACTCAATAATGGATTTTTATGGGGTCTTTTTATGTGTCCTTAGTTTAGTTTAGCCTGTTAATACTTCTTCACTTCCCTCTGCTTCAACCTCCACCTCTACTCAGTCCTTTAACTCCCTGTATTCCCCATTCAAAAAACAAAACTAAATAAATAATAAACAAAAACCCAATTAAAAATAGACTAAGGTAATGAACAGAAAATACAAATGACTAGGAAACACTTTAAAGTGTGCTTTCAGGAAATGCAGATTAAAACTGCTTTAGGATTCTGTCTTACTGCAGTCAAAATGGGATCATCAGGAATACAGATAACAACAAATTCTGGCTTGCATGTGGCTAACAGGAACTTTTAAGCACTGTTTGTGGGAGAGCAAACTATTACAGCCATGTTGGAAATGAGTCTAGAAGCTCTGTAAAAATACAGGAATTTATCTACCTTAAAATCCAGTTATACCACTTCTGCACATAGGCATACTGGACTTTGTATCCTACTATAGAGATGCTTACACATTCATGTTCATTGCTGCGATTTTCACAAGGTATAGAAAATGAATCCAACTTAGATGTGTATCAACAGATGAATAAATAAGAGAACTGTGGCACGTATATTCAAAAGGATATTACTCAGCTATGAAGAAAAGTCATGGAAAAGGAATAGAAAGAAATAAACATACTGTGAGAGAGGTGACTCAGTACCAGAGTGAAATAATAACTTATATTTTCTCATATGCAGCTCCCAGCTTCAAATCTTTTGTTCTGTGTGCTTGGAGAACAAGCAAAAGCCAAGAAACTAGAAGGTTGACATTTGTGACAGGGTACATGAAGGGAAAGGCAAGAGGACTATAGGATAAGTAAGAGAGGTAGAATTCTATAGGTAGAAACAGTTATAGGAAGAGGTATAAGCATATAACAAATTATGGAATAGGGGAAAGAACCAAAACAAGAAATGATGAGTTAAAAAGCAATATGGAAGGCTACCATCTCACAACCCAATTAAAACCCCTAAGTTTTTAAAATTACAATACAGATGTTACTTGTCATACCCCAAAATTTAGTCTCAATAATTTAGTTGATCCCCTAAGCCCTGTGAAATTTTAGTAGTATTGTAAGTCACTTAAAATAATTCTTCAAATATTCCCCTGCCAGCTATTTCATCCATAAACCAATGTATAAATAGTAATACATATGCATTATAACTCCTTATAGTGACAAACAAATCACCTTAAATAGATCTACCCAGGCATCATTACTGAAAACCTACTATTTGTATCCTGTACAGAAAGCAAAATGTAGTTACTCGTTTCTTAGTCAATCACCTGATTTGAAGAATGGGCAATCAGAATAGTATGGGTCAACAAAGCTGAAAAGGTAGACAAAGACCAAGTAATGATGATGTTGTACATAAAACATAAATCATGTAACTGGCCCTGATGCAAATGCTGTCATCATGAGAATGAGTCTAGACAAACAGCAAGACAGACTTGCTAAGGACACTGACTTTGTGGGGAAGAAGCAAATGATGTCTGGGAGAAGTGATGATCAGTTCTTCACACGAAAAGATCCATCAAGATATTCTAAAGCTTTGAATACATGATGTGTGAAATGCTGAAAGCTGTTCCAAACTTACAGACTAGGACACTTTGCTCATCCAGAGAATACATGTTCACTCCACTTTGCAATTTACAATGTAAGGAAAATTGAAGGTCATTGAACAATTAAATATCACCCCATTGTTAAAGATGTCTCAGGATTTCATAGACATTTTTCAGGGCTATGGAAAGGGAGATAGTGATAATGGTTGACCACAAAGCAAACAAACAAATAGAGAAAATGTCCAAGGATACATGTATCAACTAGTCAGATGAGAGATTTCAAAACAAATCTATCATTAGTTTCCCCAAATATCAGTATTCTCATCTCTTTATTTAAAAGCATTTGTCTACTGAAAAAAGTAGCATGTAAGTCTGCTTTGTTGGTCAGGAGTATCCCAGAAACTCTCCAAATAATATAGACTATTGCTCCTCCCTTGATTGCCTCCCAGTACTTGAAAGTAGAACTGAAGATACCACACATTTCAGATGCAGGACTTTGAAGAAGCATCTTCTCCATGAGAACTGGCTCCTATACTAGCAAAAAGGTGCAGTATAAGCTGCCAAATGAGAAAAGCAATTAATAGTTCTACATAAATACAAATAGATATATATTTTGTGAACCACAAAAACAAAATATTGATATCTCCAAGGATATAGTAGTGACACTTTTACCTGGATATAGGCAATGACTGTGTAAGTGGAGTTAAGATCTGCTCAATAGGAAGGAGTCTAAGCCTGGTATTGTAAACCTGGCAAACCTAGCTAAATATCTGTAGCTGTACAAGTTATAAACCATACAGAAAAACCCACTATTGCCATTTTCCTAAAACAGTATAATTTCTAATTGTATTCTCAATGCTTACCCTTATAGCCAAAGATAAGTATATCTCTAAATCATCATTATAGAAGGTCGTTTTCACAGAAGTGGAGACTATTATAGAAATCCATGACAAGTCAAAATGTAGAGAATAAATGGCCATGCAGTGCCCACTCTCAGTTGTTACGTGTACAGCTAAACCTGTATACTTAGATTCAAGGAACAACAGGAAAAGGTGGGCAGAAAAATTCTAAAAGCCAGAAGGCCAGGATTCATGTTGCTAGATAGTGGTTCTATACATGATGTTATACCCATAAAATCTCAACAATATGATAGCCTAAACAAGATCTGTATAATGACAGCACCAATTGACATGCCAACTTGGATGGGAGAAATTTCACATTCCTAGTTGAATTGCTAAAGACATTCAATAGCAGCTAAGAGAGAGAGAGACTCACATCTTCTACAGGGAAAAACCACCTGAAAGTTCATCTGTTCTCTCTCTCTCTCTCTCTCTCTCTCTCTCTCTCTCTCTCTCTCTCTCTCTCTCTCTCTCTCTCTATGTGTGTGTGTGTGTGTGTGTGTGTGTATAGCAATAATAATAGGTCATGAATTTGAGAGGAAATATGAGTTACATGGGAGAAACTGGAAGGGTTAAAGATGATATATGTAATTATCAAAAATAATTTTATAATTTAAATGTAAAATGGCCAAGCCAGGAATATACCACCACTTATGAATATACTTTAAATATAAAACATATTAATAACAAGAAGACAAAAATAAACATAACATTGGGAAAAATATTGGAAAAAACAATAACAAATAACAAAAATTAAGAAGAATTAGCTATGCATTATGAGAATAAGTGGACTTCAAAGCACAAAATATTAGAAAGGAAAAAGGTACATTATGTCCTGATAAAAGAATGTATTTATTTTACAAAATGCAAGTCAATCATTGTGTGTGTGTGTGTGTGTGTGTGTGTGTGTGTGTGTGTGTATGTTTAATAATGGAGCTTTAAACATGAAGCACGGAGCTGTAGAGATGTCTCAAGAGTTCTGAGCAAACCTCATCTTGCAAAGGCACCACAGGGCCACGAAGGAGATAAGCAACAAGAGTACAGCCATGGCTCCCATTCCAGCCCACTCTTTCAGATGATCCATGGCATCGGGAACCATGATGACAATCGGGCAGCCAGTCCCGCGTCCACACGTGTTGAATTCACTGCAACGATGGTCACTCACAGCTGTGCCATCAGCTCATCAAAGTCAGCAGATCATTTTCCTAAAAGATAGCTAGACAACTGTTGCGACAAATTAGCAGCACGTGTAAAGTTCTTATACTGAATACTGGTAACACACAAACCTGGATATTTCATTTCACATCTCAATTGGGCCAGCTGCCACAAGGTATCTATTTGTTCCTGCACCAGATCAATTCTTTGGTTTACAATCATTAAGCCTCCTTTCAGTTGAGCACCAATTGTGGATTGAGCATCTAAGGCCACATTCTTGGACAACTCATTTAGCTTAGAGGCTGTCTGCACCAATGTACTCATAGCCACGGCAGCCGTGGCTAAACCCAAAACTGCAAAAAGAGATAGCTGCAACTATGGCTGCTGTAATGCCAAAATCTCTCTCTGCAGCCTCTACCAAACAGGCCACAAACTCTGAAAATGGTTTTAGGGAGCCTTGTAGTATCTTAGTGAGGTTACCACTCACCTCTCCCTTATTGGGTAATGACTTCCATGCTTTTATGGCAATCTGATTTACTTGTTCAAGACTTAAGTCATTTCCTATGGCTTTCCAGACCTCAGGGCAAAAGGAACGCCCTGTACCTGGGCCCTGCCCTTCCTCACTGTGATCAGGAGATGGCCCTGAAGGCATTGTTCCAGGAGGGTCCCTCCCCCCTCTCCACATCTCCTTCCCCCTCTGCCTCTTAAAGGATTGTTTCTGAACTCCTTTTATGAGGGCTTGCAATTCTTCCTCAGCCCAGCATGCTACCTTGATGTCTCCCAAAACTGTGAACCAAGGTGCAATGGCATCGCATTCCCTCAGGAATCTTTCTAGTGTGTTTTATTTTAAGTTTCTTTGACAAAAGTAGCTTCTGAAGAGCCAGAAAAATTGGACTAGGAAGTCCCCATCTTAAATATTTTACTTTTGGTTTGTTACAACTGCTCGCTCAATGCCTGAGACTTTATTGCCACTTTTCTCCCTGTGGTCTTTAACTTTGGTCCCAACTTACCTGGGACTTCATCGCTCCTTATTGGAGACCTCATTGCCTCTTTATTGAGGGCCTTAAATTTGGTCCCAACTTACCTTGGGAACTTTCCAGCACTGCCCTGACTGCAAGAAGTTCTGATCTGAAAAATTCCCAGTATGGGCTGCCATCTGTATACACCTGACCCTACCAGCAAGGACAGTGCGACTCCGGGTAGATCTTCTTCATGCAGTTTTAATCAGAATCCTTTAAACATGTTGTTTCTGGCCCGCAGGGAGAGGGAGAGGAAGAGGGAGAGGGAGAGGGAGAGGGAGAGGGAGAGGGAGAGGGAGAGGGAGAGGGAGAGGGAGAGGGAGAGGGAGAGGGAGAGGGAGAGGGAGAGGGAGAGGGAGAGGGAGAGGGAGAGAGGGAGAGGGAGAGGGAGAGAGGGAGAGGGAGAAAGGGAGAGGGAGAGAGGGAGAGGGAGAGAGGGAGAGAGGGAGAGGGAGAGAGGGAGAGGGAGAGGGAGAGGGAGAGAGGGAGAAGGAGAGGGAGAGAGGGAGAGGGAGAGAGGAAAAGGGAGAGGGAGAGGGAGAGAGGGAGAGGGAGAGAGGGGGGGTGGGAACCCCTGCACAGGCTTAAATACCCTTGAGCTAACCAACCCCAGTGAGCCACGTGGACTCTGCAGATAGGCTACTCTAATGCAGAAGCAGACAGGCTGAACAGACTTAACCAATTAAGGGCTTGTTTACCCAGAGAGTCTTCACCAAGGGGAAGGTGTAAGGCAGAAGCCAGCACCACTTTAAGACGTGGCACTTCGCGGCTCTCTACAATGAACAAAATATATTGTACACTTTTTCCAATTAAAAAAAAAAGCTAGTACATGGAAAAGAGCAACAGTACTGGTGATCATATAATCAAGTGTTTAGGAATCTACTATCCATTGGCAACTTCCAGTCCACTGTGTATTTTGTAAAGGAACTTTCATTGTTCATGGCTGTTTTTACGTAGAGAATCTGAGATAACCACTAATGGCATTATACAAAAACATGTCAATGATGACCCTTTACCTAAAGTTTGCCAAGTTCTGCCTTTATCTGGATCAAACAATAAAGAAAATAAAGAGAAACTAAATATATTTTCAATATAATGAATTTCGTAATAAAGGAATTCACTTCATCTCCTATAGACATTAAAGTACAATGAAGGTATAAAATAAGTAGTTATATATAAAACAGTAAATCAGGTACAGCAACATTCTTAAAAGACACAAATGACAAAAGTCCCCAGAAGAAATCAATGAGCTGAATAGCTATGATCCATTAAATAAATTCAGACTATGACTAAAACCTTGCCAATCAAAGACATTTGCAGACCCTGATTGCTTCACAGGGGACCTTTGCTGAACATTTAAGGAAAGAATAATCTATTTTCACACAGCTTTCACAGAAAATGGAAAAGAATAAAAGCATTTACCAACACATTTTACAATGCCAGAATTATCATGAGATTAAAATAAAGGCATGGTAAGAAAAGAAAGCCACAGAGTTCTATTCCTCACGATGTTGGTGAAAATATCATCCACAAAGATATTAGAAACTTGAATATAGCAAGGTATGAACACACAATGCACTTTGGCTAAAGGCATTTACTCTAGTGGTGGAAATATGGTTCAACACTTCAAAATCAATCTAATTCGATATATTAAACAGAAAAAAATGATGTTATTTCCTCAATAAATCGAGTGAAAATTGTTACTGATTAACACTCTCAGCAAATTAAGAAAGTAAAAAACTTTCTTTAGGGTGATAAAGTTCATCTATAAGATAACCCACAGTAAACAGCACAGTGACCATGATGTTGACATTTTCCCTTATTATGAAAAAGGCAAAGATATCTGTTGTCATAAGAAGGAGGAGTCTAGGTGGAAAATTGGCATAGATTGTTACAAATAAAATAAAATACTCTCTATTATATACATGCTAACAACTCTCTAAGTAGAAAATTTCTATGGGTTTTCAAACCAACCTTCAAAGAGAGAAACAAATTCAAAAAGTTCATAGAATAGAAGGTCAATAAGAAAAAATGTCAATTCTATTTTCCTACACTAAGAATGAATAATTGAAACTAATCGAGAAGTACCTTTTATAATAGTACTGAAACCTAAAACATGAAAAATCTAAGAAAAGCAAGAGCATACGATGTTGGAAGGCACAGACAAGAGGAGAATCAGGTAAACCTAAACAAGTTTCAAGATGTTGTACTCATTGAGCAGATGATTCAATGATGTTAAAAGGTCAGTTCTTTCAAAACTGATCTATAGAGTTAAATAATTACAATCAAAACTCCAGCAAGAGCATTCACTGAGATGTACAAGCACATTTTAAAATGTATGCACAATAATGAAGTAGCTGTAAAATGCAGGGTTTTTCTTCTTCTCCTTTTTCATTATTATTATTACTATTTGTATTATACTTATTTTGCTGTATTCTGTAGAGAAGAAAAATACACATTCAAACACAATACTTGATCTGCAGATTTACCACACAAATTTGTTGAGACAGTGCTATTCTGACAACACATGAGCCATTCAACAAAGTAAAGACCTGAGAACTAAACCCAAACAAATGCAGTCAACTGATTTTTGACAATGATGCAAAATGATATCAATAGGTAAACGCCTTCTTCACAAGTGATGCTGGTATGATACAAAAGCAAGAAATGAGTAAACTTCACTGGGTGAAGTGCTTGCAGGACTTGTCTTTGATTCCCAGAATCCATGTGAAAACAAAAAGACATGTGTGGTTAGTATATGCTTGCACTGTAGAAATAGAAAAGGGTAGGGGCTCATTTGCCAGTTACCTTAGTTTTCTAGGTCCATGAAAAACCTCTCTCTAAAGGGAAAGGTACAAAATGCCTGTTAAATAATAACCAAGATAATTCTATGAGCTTGGCAAAAAAGCCCATGCTGAGGCATGTTCACATGTGCACACACACACACACATACGCACACACACACACACACTACAGACAAATATGTATGGAGAATAGAAAGAAAAAAAGCAGAAAATGACTTAAAACATAAGTCTCTGTTAGAAAACATCAGAGAACACCTTTGTAACATACAAAAGAATGACTCAAGAAAGAAGAAGAAAAATGACAAGATGGATTACACCAAAACTGTGCATGCTTGTTTTTCAAAATAATAAAAAAATGAACCACAAACTGAAAGAAGATATTCATGTATAAAATGCATGGTTGATAACAGACTTTTGTTCAGAATATTTAAAAAATTACCAAAACTCAATAAAAGAACAGCATAGTTTTAAAACTGAATCAAAGATATTGAACAGGCATGTCAAATGTGATAAGGGAATGGCATACTGCTGTGAACAGCTAACAGGAGCAATGGAAAGGAAGGGAGCCTGACTCCACAATTTCAGAGAGATTTTAACTCATCATGTTGGGGAAGCCACAGTGGAACAGCTTCTTCCATGGAAGAGAACATGCGAGAGAGTTGTTTCTTCAACTTGTAACCCACTCCTCTCAGCCAATCTCTACCTCAGGAAACCCCACATCCTTCAAATTGGCACCACAAGCTGGGATATAAGTTAAGTGAAAACCATCAGTACATCTAAGGAAGAGGGGAGCATTAGTATCTCTTCACTATTACCTGATGAAGACCACCCTCTTTTGTTTGTTTGTTTGTTTTGTTTTGTTTGAAGAGGATAGAGGTGACAATAGAACCAGGAAACCATCTAGGCATCTATTGGTAGACGGAGAAGGAGGGGTCTTACACAGATGAAATCATTTCACATAAGGTGGCTGGGCTTCCTAGTAAAGAACTGTAGTGGATTAGAAATGCAAGGGGAGGGAAGGGAACACCCAGAGTGAACAGTGAACTATTTCTATGACCATGATGATAGCAATGATATTGCAGGTTTTTGTATATGGCAACATTCATCAAAAGATCCATATAAGCATGCTCAGTCTTTGCATATAATTTATATCACAGTAAGTCTTTTTTAACATCATGTCCATTTATCAATACAACAGTAGTATGTTTCTCCTGAGAGCCAATGACCTTGATAGTTGTGGGCTTTAACTAGGTCACAGTATGTGTCTCCTGTAGAACGGGTATAAAATCCATTCAGAATGCAGTTAGTTACCCTACATGTTAGTTATTTTTCTGTTTCATGTGATAAAATTCCATGACTAGAAGCAACTCTAGGAGTTTATTTTGACTTATTCTCTATCATGATACCAAAAGCATAACAACAGGCTGGGAGAACAAAACCATAAAAGCAGGAAGCTGACTGTTGCCCTTTACAGAAACCAGAGGCAGAGTACAGGAAGGGGGGGCCAGGCTATCAAATCCCAAAGCCCACCCCTATGATGTATTTCCTCCAGCAGATTCCTCCTTACAGGTTATACAATCTTCCCAAACAATGGCATCAGCAGGGGACTGAGTTCTGACATGAATTCATGCTCATGGGGAACAGTTTGCATTCAACCACCAAAGCTCCATAACAACTACACTGCTAGCACACTAGTAGGCATACCTTGTCTGGAAGTTTGGTCTTTTAGTTATAGGGTTCAAAGTTCAGTAAGACAGAAGACTTCTTTTCTCCCCTAGCAGTCTTCGAAATACTTTCCAGCAAGCACTGAGAATGCATGAAAGTGATCATCAAGGGAGGTTTAATTTCCCTCACTCCCCCATTCCCCCACACACACACTAGCTTTTCAGCCCCATAAATCATATGGATTCCAGTATTATTTAGTTAAAGAAAAGTAATGGATTTCAGACAAATTGGAGGAGAAAACCAACAGTTTGAGAGAATTGTAATAACAACCCTATTCATTTGCAAGCCTTGACAATATACCCACCAGCAAAAGAAAATTTGAGAAAATATATGACAGACCATATTGTGTAATTTTGATTTTCAGCATATTTCTTTAAATACCAAGACAAATAAAAAAACTACTATTAAATTGGCAAATCTATTGAGATCTTGCTTGTATTTATGGTGAGTGTACACCATGAACAACTCAAGAGGGATAAAGTCAAATTCCTGCTTTTAATCAGCTCATGTCCTCAATGTTGAATAACATTCAATGTTAAAAAAATGAAATAAAATGGACTTAAAAATAGCAGTGAATATACTACAAAAAATACCCAGTATGTGAATTGTCAACTATGAGTGTCACACAATGAGATGACATCAGAGGTTGGAATCATGTGTGTGCTGGACTAGGCTTGGAAGGTTTCTTATTGAATGTAGAATACAGTCTCACTACAATACACAGGGTGGTCTGCATGAGTTCACAGACTACATGAAAGCTAGTCCTTCACCTTAACTCAAAGAGAAATTTCATCATTTCATTTGAGAAACAGAGCTTTTTGTGAGAATAGCCCAAATTAGCTATTCTTCCAAAACAATCATTATAAAGCCCCAGAAAAAAAAATCTATAGAATTTTCTAGCCATAGATTCTTTTATTAAACTATAAAACTGAATAGTATCTCATCAAGGAATTTTACCTCCCTGGAAGTTTCTTCCTGGGTAGAAGTGAAAGCCCACCACTACATCTGATCTTAGATTTGTAAAGTCCACAAAGAAGCTAGACAATGGACTGACATCATGGAATGAACCATAGCTGTTTGTAGTGAAGGCTGCATTTCAGTGACTCTTGTCCTGGGTAAACAATTCTTGGATCATTATCCAGGGTAGAAAGATCAAAGCCCTGTTCACTGTGCATTCTTTCATATAAAAACATGTTGCTTTCTAACTGTGACTGAGCTATATCTATATCTGATATAGCTTACCTTTATATCATTCTTTTAATTCATCCAAAACAAATGGAAAATGCCTTTTGGATTAGGATTGTCTGTTTGCAACAATCCATTTGCCTATCTTTATAGAGATACCCAAAGGAACATCTTCTGATACAAGGTGCTGTTGCTAATGATATTCTTAGAGCATGAGCCTGGGCTCCAACACCCCACCAAAGCTGAGATGCCTTATTGAGACAAATACAGATAAAAGGAATTATGAAAATCAAGAAGGGACTTTACTCAATCTGAGCAGATTGTGAAATAGATAATGCGGTGATATATTGCTTATGATCTAATAAACTTTGCCTGAAGATCAGAATGCAAAGCTAGGCACAGCCATAGAGGCTGGGCAGTGGTGGAGCACACCTCTAATTCCAGCAGCCACATTAGTAAGCCACATAATCTGGGCAGTGGTGTTGTTCACCTTTAATCCCAGCACTAGAGAGGTATATAAGACAGGAGCTCAAGGTCTCATGCAGCATTCACTCTGCAGTTATGCTGAGGTAAGAACTCTCTAGTGGGTGGCTGCCTTTATTTTTCTGAGCTTCAGCTCGAACCCCAGCATCTGTCTCTGCATTTTATTGTCAGTGCTATAAGATAGAAGAGTCTAATGACCTCCAAACCATTTTGGGGGCAAGCAAGACAAGAGGTTTATACTTTGATAAAGGTCATGAGGTATATATAATTAAGCAGTCCTGATCAAGCTTGACCCTGCCCATCAGTGTCTCTATAGTATTTATTGAATGAAAGGTGGCCCAATATAAATTGTTAATCTCTTAATAGCTAAAGTTCAGTCTCATTCTCTTAGCTAATTGTATCACCTTGGAAGATAATCTCTCCAGGGAGGTTTAGATTTTCATGGGATTCAATGTGACTCAAGAAGAAATGCTGAGGACAGTACCTTTATGTCTTTAGCCAAGTACAGCCACAAAATGAAGGCAAAGATTCCAGGCTTCTTCTGTCCTGCTGTTAGTGTCCAAGGGAGGATCCTTTTAGCAAAAGCAGTTTCTTGGTGTCAATTTCACTGTTGGAAGTCCCAGCTTCTCCTAGAAGGTAGTCAAGGTCTGGGCCTCAGAGCCAACAAATTAGACCACACTGTCCAAGGCCAGGTGGAACCAAATTGAAGGACAGGGCTCACCAATTTGTGAGAAAGGATGTCAAATCCTATGTGTAGGCAAAGCAACAATGTTGATTGCAGTGGCTATAAAAGATTCAGATGGAGGAATATTGCCTCTTGGTCTACAGGGGCTGCACAGAGGAAGTGTGGGGATAGATTAGTTTGCATATAAAAGCTGTGTTTTCAAGCTGCTCTCTTATCTCTAAATTTTAAGAATTGGCTAGCTCACTCTGTAAGGTTTTGTTTGGTTAAGATATCAGTGAATTAAACATACAGGGAAAAAAAAATTAAACAGTTTACATCATTACCCATGAGTCTTGTCCAGCCTGTGTCATACCTAGCCACTTGACTGGCCCTTCTTCACATCCCAACAAAGAATGGCACAGAGGAGGAAGAGTCCTTCTAATGACCATAGTTTCCCTGAGTGAGTTTTCCCTCTTGTATTTTCTGACCCAGTCTACTTCTCATAGTGACTAATAACTCAATTACTTCAGGTTCTTTTTTATTTCTTAGCAATTTTAGCGATTTTGCAACCCATTTCTTATACTTCCTGAGTGTGAAGTCCATGGGGGTAGTTTCTGCCATTTGCCCTGAGAAAGCAGGAATGCTTATATCCATCTTCTTGTCACTTTCTCAGGGGCTGCTTGTATAGACTCCAATCTACCATGCTTTGTTTTTTTGTTTTTTTTTTAACAATTTTTTTTAATATTACAATCTATTTTTACATGTCAATTCCAGTTCTCTTTCTCTCTCCTCTCCCCCCTTGCTACCCACTATACAATGTGTAGCCCAGGCTGGCCTCAAATTCCTGATCCTACTGACTCTGTCTCCTTCAGGAAAGCCTACCAGCATGCGCCACTACAACCAGCAATGGCACAATTTTCCTTCCTAGACTTTCTTTTGAAATATGGTGGAAAACTTCATAACCCAGTAGTTCTTACATTCTCTCTCCCTTCCTGCCTCCCTTCTTCCCTGCCTCCCTCCCTCCCTGCTTCCATCCCTCTCTCCCTCTTTTCCTCCTCTCTCCATCTCTTTTTCAGTTACAAAAGCACAACATGTGGATGACACAAAGGTCTGCTGCCAGCCCAAATGGCACCCAGTGCACCTTGGATCACAGCCACATTGGCCACTGAGTGCCTACATGGTTGAACAGAATGAAACACATCTGGGGTAACGATTTCTTCAGCTGCTGGGGGAATGATTTCTTCAGGTGGTTCAGCATACAAAGTGCAGCTTGCAAAATAAAAATCCTTTTAGGGCCTTGTGGCTTTATTTTGTGACTATATCTTTGAGCCAGTGATTGTAGAACTAGCTACTTCCAGAAATGCCCTCAAGGACTCATTCCTATTGTCTTTATTCAAAGTACTTGACTTCCTTCTAACATCCCTAATCTCTTCAGCAGGAACTCTTTCCTGGGTCCCCAACAAGACCCAAGCATTGCTTTGCATGGAAAAGAACAAATTTTTCATATTTTAGCGTTCTTTGCACTTTGAATGCTCACTATAATCCTGGCTAAGAGCAGCTAGCAATGGCCACACCACAATCTGAACGCTGGATTGATTTGACATTTCTTTTCCTAAATTATTTACTTTTTCACAATGACAAAAAAAAAAAAAAAAAAAAAATGCCCATTTCCTAGATGAAACCTCCTGAGCACAGTTTTGCTTTCCATATACCCATCAATGTTCAGAGTTCTCACCAAAATCATCCACCAAAATAAACTTACATTATTCCAGATCTTTTTAGAACACATCTCCAAATCTCATTTCTCTTTTGAACTAGTTCCAAAGATTTCTGAACCTCATTGTTAGGTAGTGAGAGAAAAAAATAAAAGTTTACTTTATCGCTACCATGGGGTCATGTGATCCCATGACCATACTACATTAAGGACTAAATTAATAAACAAACAACAAAAACTGTATTGTTCATGGCTTCTGATGATCTAGTCCATCACAGTAGGAAGGGTAGGACAGAGTGGCTTTTATAACAGTGGCCTGGAAAGAGAATGCAACAGTAAATAGGAAGTGGTGAGGCAAAAATATCTTCTAATCACACATCCCTAATGCCTTTCCCTCCAACTAAGCCATAATGCCACCATTCTGAGGCTACTTCTAGATAATCTCTTTAAATTCGGAATTAATCAATGGCTTACTATTTGGTCACAATCTCATAATCTAATAGTCTCTGGAAACATTCTCACAGACACACCCAGAGATGTGAGTTAGATAAATCAAGGTAATGGTTCTCTATCAGTGAGAAATCTGCACTCTTGCTGTACATAGGACAGTGCTTAGAAAGGTATTGAGTTGCTTTTGAATACCTAAAAAGCTATGTGAATTTGAAAGTATGGTCACTGATACAGAACACTGGTAGCCCAGGGCTACTGAAGAGTTTCTATATTCCTACAAAGATGGTTATAGACATAGTCTTGCTTTCTATGCAGCTATGGTATTTCTCCAAAAAGACAGTGGAGGTTTAAGATTTGTGGTTTCTCTAGCCTCTGTGGAGAGAATTTTGGTCCTTGAACTCACCTGCTATCTATTTCCACCCAAGAGAAATGCTGGCCTGTCAGTATCTATAATGTTCAGGATTCAACTTTCCTCTCTTATTTTAAAATTTAGTATTGTATTTGTGCCAGTCAATCTTCATTCTTCTGATTACAAAGATTCCTCCAAGATTAGTGTTGGGATGGCCTTCTTTTGCACTAGAAGTTTATATTTCTTTAAACAGATAAAAGCTCCCTTCCTTTTTCCTCATATATATTAAGTAGTCAATTGTAGTTTTAAAATATTTTTGTCCTGCTTTTAGCAGTAGGAAGCCCAGTTCAGATAACAAACAAACAAACAATAAACAGAAACCTCCAGAGAAAAATA
Organism: Cricetiscus sungorus; assembly: GCA_030556225.1. Classification (NCBI taxonomy): domain Eukaryota; kingdom Metazoa; phylum Chordata; class Mammalia; order Rodentia; family Cricetidae; genus Cricetiscus; species Cricetiscus sungorus. The sequence continues at coordinate 42,973,308 of JANBXA010000007.1, forward strand.
AGTTAGGAATCTTTTTCTGTCTCTGATCAACTATTACAATTATACCCCCAGCCAGGAAAGGGACCTAAAGCCTCTCCTTCAATGCAGTCTTTAAAGGCCTTTCGCTGAGGTTAATATTTTTCTATATTTCAACTCATCCTTAACCTTAAAATTCATGGCACAAGATCAAGGGATCTGTTTCTCATTCATTCATGATTATTTCCTTATTCACCACTTTGTTGAAAAGAAAATTGTTCCTTTTAATAATCTATAATTACTCTTGAAATTCACAGGTAAATGGATGGAACTTGAAGAAACCATCCTGAATGAGGTAACCCGGTCACAAAAAGAGGAACATGGTATGTACTCACTCATACATGGATTTTAGACATAGCGCAAAGGATCACCAGCTTATAATTCACACCACTAAAGAAACTAAGATACAAGGAGGATTCTAAGAGATTTATATAAAGTCTCTCACAGAATGGGAGAGGGACAAGATCTCCAGAGTATATGGGGAATATGGGGGGGGGGCAGTGAGTGGAGAGGAAACTAGCAGAAAAAGAAGGGGAGGAGAGGAAAGAATGTGGGACTAGGAAGATTGAGTCAGAAGAGGAATAGGAAAGAGGAGAGAGAAAGGGCGGGGGAGAGAGACCATAAAAGAGGGATTCATTATAGGTTTGAAGAGAAAACTGAACCTAGAGAAATGTCCAGAGACCTACAAGACTGACTCCAACTAACAATTTGAGAAACAGTGGAAAGGCTACCATAAATGCCCTTCCCTTATAATGAGATCGACAACTAACGTACCCACCATTATAGAGCCCTCATCTAGTAGCTGATGGAAACAGAAGCGGACACCCACAGCTAAACACTGAACTGAACTGGAGTACAGATTCAGAGAGAGAGGACAAGACCAGGTTACAGAAATGCATAGAGACAGCTGACATGAACAAGGAGGAGCTAATGGGCCTCCAGATTGATAGCTGGGAATCCAGCATTGGACGGACTCAGACCCCCTGAACATGGGTCTCAGCTAGAAGGCCTGAGCAGTCTAAGGGACCTCAGACAGTGGAACCAGGATGTATCCCTGGTGCACAAAAAAATTTTGGGAGCACATTCCCCATGGAGGGATACTCCCTTAACCTAGAGACAGGAGAGAAGGCTGAGTTGTTACTCCAAATGACTTGACAGATTTAAATGACCCCTCCTGGAAGTCATCACCCTACATGTGGAGTGGGGTGGGTGGGGTGGAGATGGGAGGGGAGGGTGGGGGTGGGGCATGAGACAGTGGGAGAAAGAAAAGAAGAAGAGAGGGAGAGGGAACTGAGATAAAAAAGAAATAATCTATAACTACTAAAATACTGCAGGCTGCACAAAGAAAATTATTCAAAAAGAATCACATCACATAGAAATAATGTTAAAAATAAAATAAGTATTTCATATAAAATGATTTCATAAAAATGAAGAAAGATGTTAATTTGAGGAAGATGGTAATAGGGAATAGAGACATTCACTGGACATTAACAGAGGAGGAGCTGATCATTCTTTCTCCTCCCTCCTCTATCTCTGCACTCTCCTTCTCTAGCTGTGGCTACTGGGGTGGGAAGCCTTTGGTGAGTTTCCTAGACTAGGACTATCCTTGCAAATACTTATTCAAAAGCTTCCTCCAAGCAGAAGCAGTGGACTGTGAAAACTCATTTATCTTTTCAAAGAGAGAGGATACATAATGCCACATTTCAACAATATTTCAAACATCTACTATGTACAGGCTAAGAAAATTACAGAGGCGATTTTCTTGCATTTCCTAATTAACTTCCTTGAGCTAAAAGAACTGATTATGCTGGTCTCGAAACTCTTACCCTTCCCTGGTTTAAAATCTTTCATGGCTCCCCAAATGGGAGAAAATAAAATCTACTCTTTCTAACATTTTCCCTTCCTACCAACACAGACTTTTCTCCAGCATCCCTCTTAAAAGATCCCCATTTAAGGTTTTCTTTTCTTTCTTTGCTCTTTCTTACTTCCAGGAATTTGAACATCGTAGCCATTATCAGTCATCAAATACCCTTGAACCTCTTTGATTTCCCAGCAGTTCTGTGTTTGTCCTTACAGATACAACCAGCTCTTATCCTCTGGGAAGGTTTTTCTTTTTTCTCTTTTATTTCCTCATCTTTTTTCCCCCACTGTTAATTTTTCCCATCCCCTATCACATCAGTCTCTCAGTATTTACTATTGTGCTTTTTTTTTTTTTTTTTTTTTGGCTATCAAAGGAAGTCTTGCTTATTTCCAATGGATGCGCTTCAATAAGGAGTTCAGCGATGCCATTCGTTAAAATCTGTCCATTCGCACGCACAGTGACCTCTTAAATTCTGCTTACCGTCTTGAATTGTATTATGGTTTCTCATGACAGGAAAAAACACTATGAATTTATCAGTGATTTGTGCATTTGTTTCTCCTACCAAAATGCAGCTTCTGGAGGGCAGGGGACTGGGCTGCTATGCAACTGCATCTCTCCCCTGTCCAGCTTCAGCACTCTCATATCTGCTCTTTTACTGCTCGCCTGGCCAAAGCCAGCTGTTGGTCTTCTGGTTGTTCTCCCAGCCGGAGCTGAAACACATTGGTATGCACTTTACTTGTGTATCAGTGATCATGCCCTCTCAGGACTGTAAGCTCCAGTCGGAGAAGAGTGTGTGTCTTTATCATTGCAGCCTGGCATAGATCATCCCTGATGAGTGCTTTCCAGCAGCTGTGCTTGATGGAGTTTTCCTCCAGTGTTCTGATCCTTGGTGATCTGGGATAGAGTTGGGCTTTTACTACTCACCCTTTCTTCTACTTCTACACACACCACAGTTATGTTATCAATCTAGCTAATTTTAGCAAGACCAAGTCTCCTTGGTCATAAAAGAAACTTGCATGGCCTGATCAGGGAACGGCTTTTGATTTAAATTTCAATCTTCTAGGTTCTCAGAAGTGAGGAATAATTTCCCTAGGATTCTTTCCTCTCATTGTCTCCAGCTGCAAATTCTGTTCTCCAGCATTCCTCGGTTTAGCATCATTCAGAAGCCCCTTTAAGGTCATTAGGTTCAATTTTGTGGGCTCATCATTCAAACATTCCCATATTTCAAAGATGTGTCATTCTCCAACAACCGTGGCAGATGGACTGAGCCAGGTGAAGACCACTCCTGAATGCACAAGGAAGTTCTGAGAAAGGCTTTTGTTTTAAACTAAAGTTTTAGTCATCTAACTATTATTATAGGGTCATGTTTCCAATTTCAGAATAGCTAACTCTTTCAATACTTCATCAAAAAAGAGATTATGGAATATCATAGCACCTGAAAGCCAAGACCAGTTACCACTGTCATATGAAAGCAGGTGTCTCCTGCCTCTCCCCTCTCCTGCTAAGGCTGGAGGATCCCAAGACTCAGAACCTAGCCTTCAGTTTTTCTTCCTGAAACACTAGTAGTTTTCAAGTAACCATTCATAATAAGCCTTTGCTCCAAACAAATCTAATGTTCATTCTCAACATATAATTAAAAGACTTATATGCCCAACATCACTGTATTTTATACTATGTATACAGTAGTCACACACTGGTTGAATTATAAACTGGTAAGAACAAAACAAATGCCAATACACCAACATGTTACTCAAATTAATTTGTGAGGGATTACATTAGGCATAGCATTAAGCTTACTTTTGCATTTTGTTTTACTTACATAATCTTGATTTATAACCATACGTTATGGCAAACAATAACAGTTTGGAATTTGTCTTGTATTATTGAGACAGGCTTTCATGTGGACCAGGCTATCTTTGAATTTGCTGTGTAGCATAGGATGACCTTAATTTCCTGTCTGTTCTACCTCCCAAGTTCTAGAATTATACTGTGTGTCACTATGTATAGACAGCATGGATTATATGTTTAAATTATTATTTCCAAGTATTAACAATACTTGGGAATTGTTTCACAATTGACTTCCTTATAATATCACCCAAAATGCATCAGAAACAGAGAAGTTAAATTATATGTGCATATTCTCATTTCCATCATTAGACAAAAGAATGGCCACATTTTGTCGAAGGGAGACATGATTCAGACACCAAAAGATCCAATATGTATCTAGAGATAGGAAAATATTTATATCACTGCAAAATAAATTGTGTTGGCAAAATAAAGCACACAGTGCTCTAAGTTGAAATTCCATGTATAATATGTTTGACTGTTTTAACATATTATAACCTACTTTTAATATTTTAATAAAATGGTTAGCATATTAGAGTTTATATTTCATTTACAATTTGGAATTTTTATATAAATCCTATATCTGGAGATGGTGTAAATGATTGAAGACCATTCTGCAAATATATTTCTCTCATTTCTACCATTTCGGTATAGAGAACAAACATATTTCCAAGTCTAGTCCTCACCTCTTTTGTCTTCGTGTCCTGCTGAGATCCACCACACCATGGCTGCTTAAAAACCTTGCATAATATGCTTAAAAATCTGCTCATCTTTTCCCTAAAACAGTGTCCAATGTTCTGACAAAACTTAGCACTGATTCTGCCTTATCTCCCCAAACAGTTATTCATTAGAATAAAAGATTTTGGCAATTAATTAATTTGTGCTATATAAGTTCTATAAGTAATTTAAGTTTGTGAATTTATCTTTGAAACAATTTATGGAACCTTGTAGGCAGAAACTGGAGCCCATTTATCTCCCATCCCCTAGCCACAGCAACGCCAAGCTCAGAGGAGGCTTCCCATATATGCTTTGAATTAAAATTGGGTAAAACAAAGTTTTACTTTTGATCCATGAGCCTTCTTCCCAGTATGCATGGATTATGTTCCTAATATAAAAATATAACCATGGCCACAATAGCAATTTCTCACTGAATCTCTTCTCAGAATATGTTCATGGTTTTACCTTGTTTCCTCATAAAAGGTATCTGAGAGGAGGAAGAAGGGAAGCCTCCTGGCATGCAGAGGCTGAAAAAATGCAGTAGCTGTCATTTTAGAGCCCTTTTTACTTTTTGTAGTAGAGAATACCCTTTACCCCGAGATACCCATAGAGAAAACACAATAGACAAAGATCCCTGGGGATTCAGAAAGAGTAATATACCCAAATACTGATGCCTCTCACAGAGTCCCTGTCAGCTGCCGGTGGGGACTTAGTAGTAGCAGACAAGGCTCATTTCGAGTCAAAGGCAAAGGGAACATGCATCCAGATTTGCATCTTTCTCAATAAGCTGGGATTAATGCCTCGGCTCTGGGTGATTTGATAACTTTATGACTGTAGGCAAGTCATTTAGCCAAAGAAAGCTGCTGTTTCCTGTCTGTGTTTTGAAGTCAAATTCACTAAATGGTGGCAAGTTTGACCAAATGAGGGATAGTTAGACCCAGAGAACCTGAATAAGTAATCAGCAGAGTGGATCTCTCAAGGCTACACAGAACATAAAAGATAAATTGAGTTATCTGTTATTAAACTCTTACTGTATATCAGGCACTGCCATTGATTCCTAGTTTATCCTTCAAGAACCCAAGCACCATGTCATTGAGATTAGTCAGTGCCTTTCCTTTCTCCAATGATAATAAACCAGTTTCTCACAGAAAACACTGCTGTTAAATGGCTGTGTGTGAATGTGGCTTCATTTTTTGCAACTTCCACAGGCTCTTTCTCTCTTCCTGTCATGGCCTGATAGTCTAAGAAAGAAATAAAAATAATTTGTGTGTGTGTGTGTGTGTGTGTGTGTGTGTGTGTGTGTGTGTGTGTGTGTGTGTGTAAACTTCTCTAAATTCTCAGCTAGGACCCTTGTAATGAAAGATGGATTAACAAGAGCTAACAGAGCACTTATCTACATTTGTAAGCATGAATGCTTAGGAGAAAACAAAAGAAAATGGGAAATCTGGAAGAAGTTTGTACGTATCACAGAGGCCTAGGCAGCTTCTTTGACACACAAATAAGCATTTTAGAGAAGTGGCAGGACAAAGGAGAAGGGCCTTGAGTCTCTAGGGGTTGTTAAATCATGGGAAATAGATGGGAAACTTATGATAGCTGAGGGATCTTAGTAAGACCAAATTTCTTTATTGCTATCTCCAGGCTGACAATACTCTGAAGTCCTATGTTAATTCCTGATAGAGAAGGGAGTGGGGACTTTATAAATTTGTGTCCTGCTTTTAGAAAAACAGGAGAAAGGCAACAAAGTTTCCTTGTATTTGCTTTGCTGCAGTTGACTTTGAGTCAAATAAGCCTTATGCAAGGGTTATCTAACCTCATTCATGAAGAAGTTACCCCTGACAAGATTGATAAAAATGGCTCACCCAAACCCTGACTGGTTCAGCAGTGCTGAAGTGGTTATCTTTGCTAGCCAGTCAGATGAGAGAGAAAGTAGTTTGTCAACTAAGTTGGGGTTCTTTTTGAAATGCCATCTAAGAAAGACCTCAAGCATTCATTTTTGAAATAGATAGCAGGCAACACAGTGCTCTTGTTAAAACAACTTGAGTTAATTTTAAAATAATTTTGAATGCAATTTTAATTTCCTAAGTAAAGGAAATGGTAGTAACTTTCACAAGAGGAAGCTCACATGGTCCAAACACTGAACACACCCACCTCCGTGCTCCTCCATATTTCCTATTGTTTTATGAACTGCTTGGTTTTCCTTACAAATAGCAAGGAGTTGGTATTTTAAAGTACAGACTCTAAATCTTCACCTGTTTTATTTTATACGTATTTTCTTATATGTGCTTAACTTGATTCTTGCCTCGTAGGTAATTAATCCCAGAAGGCATACACTTCATTAAATAAGGGAAATAATAAAATCAAATGACTGGCTAGAAAGTTTAGGTAGTCAATATCTGCAATGATTGGAAAGACCTGGCTTGTTGAGAACCTCCTCTCCTGGTATCAGACACATGTGGGAAGGCAACAGCAAACCAAAAGAGGGAGGCAGAAGTTTACATTGAGTACATGAGAATTCTCTGTGATTTTATAAGATTAAACAAAAAAGTCAAAGGTACACAATTCAATTTCAAATGAAACCCAAATTAGACAATCCTGTAGGGTTGGCAGCCAACTTAAATAATAAAATCCAATATTACTTTGGGTCTTGATATGGATCCATGGATTTCAGGAAATACAATCATTTTTAGATAAGTCAAATTTCTGCACAGTGATCCTGCTCTTCTTAGTAAGCTGAGAATTATAGAATATTAGATTTAGAAATTAGCTTACAAGTATAAATTACAAAATGTATTTACCATACACTCATTTACCATACACAGAGAATTACAAATAGGAACCACAATATTAGAGAGACAAAGTGACCAGATACTGGAATACTTGGAGATGTGGTAACAAATTTTCCCTCATGCCTTTATCCCTACTTGCCTTCCATGACAGTCTCAAAGGTCACAGATTCTGAAAAACATATCTCAAGGATGGGGTAAGTTAGGAGATACCAGAGAATTTTGTTTGTGGCAATAAAATAGCTTTTCCTATTTTAAACAACTAATAATTTTCTATTTATCTACAGTAACAAAAAGTCTTAATTTGCTTAACTGATTAGAAAAATGTACTGGAGTCTGGACCCTTCAGATACTCAGAACTTAGTGTAAGAGTTGAGTAAACATTGATTCCCTACTACCACTGTTGGGGGGCATAGAATAAATGAGGGAGATGAGAAACATATTAGGAAGTCCAGACAGTTTAGTGGTTCTTGGACATGGAGATACCAAGTTGAAATTGTCTGCTTTTATGAACAATTATTAGAGCATTGAGAAGTCATTATACTGATTTTCAATTTAACAGGATCTAGTGTCATTTGGTAGACAAATCTCTGGGCATGTCTATGAGGGTCTATCTAGAATAGGTTAACTAGGATAGGAAGAGCCACTCTAAATGTGGGTGGTACCATTACCTTGACTAGGGCCCTGGATTGTATAGGAAGGAGACTGGATAGAAGGACAGCTGAGGGTGTCTATCACTCTCTGATTCCTGATTGTATATGTAATATGACCAACATTCTTAAATTTTAGCCACATTGCTTTCCCTTCTAATCATAAGTCTCAACAAAACCTTTCTTTCTTAAATTGTTTGTGTTACATATTTTGTCTTAAACTTTAAGTTAATGATGAAATGGTAATGTCTGGAGATTGTCAGATTAAGTCATGAAGTAGTTACTCTGGAAAGAAAACAGGGTCTATCTCTGCACCTCCTGCCTCTTGCTAATAAGACACTTGTCTCAAAACATTCTTCATCCATGGCTAAAAATCTTCCAAATACTTCAAAGAATGCCTACATAGTGGCCTTGGTTTATCTCATATCATTTTGTGACTAGCCCTCAGATAAACAATATATCATCCCAATCTTACCAGCGAATCACAGGGATCATGCATTGCTACAAACCCTGCCTATCCACATGCCAAGAATAAGCCATGGTTCTTCAACCCAGTATGAAACAATTCCAGTAAAACTGGCTGACCTGTCAGAGGGTGTTTAGACAACAATGAAATACATAGTTCTGGATACAGTGGGTAACCTATCAAAGACAGTGAAGACTGGTGTAAAAAAACAACCCTCAGGCTATTGATTTGCCATATTAGAGTCACTTTGAAAAGAACTAAATTTCACATTTGCCCTTTAATTTCTCCATCTTAATCACATTCCTTCAAGAGTGAAGCACACATACTCTGCATAAAAAGGTCAAGAGTTCCCTCTTGTGTGTTGCCTGACCCAACACTGAGCTGTGTTGCAGGCATTGACTACATGCACACAAAAATTGCAGGCATAGGCCTCAGTGAACTGGAGCAGCAACAAAAAAATATAGTTGGATGAGACATGGGTCTTTAAGCAAGTTCACAACCCAAGGCATGAAGACAGTCATCAACAAATATATTCCAGCTTTAATTAGTCTCCATTTTACTCAGTTAGGTTCAAACCAGAGTAAAATGTTTGCTAATACAAGAGGACCATTTCCTGACTCACATTTTTTTCTTTTAGTGTAAGCCATACATTTTATTTTCTACTAAAATCAGAATTTGGCCTAGTCATAAATGTCAGTTATGTTTTGATTAGCTGATACTATTCAGGGAATTTTTTGCTTTGTATTGTTTTCAGTGTTTATTGACATTTGTCTTTAGCTAACATTAAGGATTTGCACACGAGTGCTGTAAACAGAAAGTTTCTTAGCATTTTTTGATTCATATAGTCCCATTCTCTCCTTGTAGTAGAGCTTCTTTGTGTGTGCAGGGGTTACAGCAATCATCCCCTTCTCACATATCCAACATTATTAAATGCTTGACTTGACAGGGACTTTGAATGTGTTCTAAAATACCTTTATGTGGATATTTTGTGAATCTTCTATGATGCCCTTCTTTTCAACATTCTTCTCTTGATTTTTGTCTGTACACACGCATTCCCATTCGCGTGCACGCACACGTGCCTGTGCGTGCCAGCACACACACACACACACACACACACACACACACACACAGGATCAGGGAGAGGGAGAGGGAGAAGCAGAGGAGAGGGAGAAAGTATGGTTGTTGGACAACAGTCATATTTCCTAAAACTTTATTCTTATAGATACTATAAGATTCAGTGGTTGGTCTTCCCCAATCCGGTGCCTTTAATCCTTTTTGTAGTCACCACCAATCATTGATGTGGAAATAAACAAAGTCTAGCCAAATAAGAAAAGCATACCCCCTCACTCTGAACCTGCCAAAGCTCAGTTGTGATCCCTAGGGCTCTAGCACAAAGTCAAGAGCAGACACGGGAATGGGAAAGGTTTTGGAAGAAAAAAAGTGAAGCTCCAGTTACACCTGAGCAGAGGTTGTTGTGCTCCGTGTATAAGCTGGCCAAGGAGAAAAAGAATTCTTGTATGATTAGTGTAGGATGTGTGTTTGAATTTCTCTAGTGGATTCTAAACTGAAGGTGGCAACAAAAATTAGAGAAGATGTTAGATATAAATCAAATCCTGAGCACTTGAGTTCCAAATGTTTCAAAAGTTATTGTTTAGCTTCCTCTAGTTATCATTATAAACAGCAATCTGACTTCTCAGAAGCCTGTCTTACAGCAATGTGCCTTTCAATAATATTTACTGCAGTAGATAAGGGACAGTTTCCTGTATGGTTGTTATAGGTTGTGGGTGAAAGTTCAGTTTTTATGTATGACATGGCCATTTCCTTTCCTCTTTCATTGAGTGTTCACTATATGCCAGACATTGTTTTTAGTAAGGTTATTACAGACATGTGCAAATTAGACACCGATCAATGGACTTTATGCTCCAAATGACAAAGACAAGTTGCCAGCCACCTTAGGGTGGCTGACATACATGTACATTCTCTGCTCTGATATGTCCCCATGACTTATTGCTACCACCAATAGCCTCATGAAAATGCCCAGTCCCCTGCCTTATCACATCAGAGAGGTTGTATGAAACTATAAGGACCACAGAATCAGGGTCTACATGTCCATTCTAGGTATATTGTGTGGCATTGGGTAAATAGTACTACCCTTGAGCTTCAATTTTACCATCTATAAAATGGAAATAAAAACAAGTGCCCAACTGCTGCAATGTAATTATCTTTTTAAAATGTGAAATTCTATAGCATAGCATCCTTGATACTAATAAAGCTCAGCTGGTTTATCTTTCTGTAATCCTTTCTGGATTGCAGTAACATAGCACAAAGCCTCTGTGGCCTAAGGATTCATCCTGTATCCCTTTTGTTGATTACACTGTAAGCAGATGCCAATTACCTATAGAGGGCCTGGCAACTTGAGTATGATTCTTGCTTTGGGGGGAACAGCTGGTACAGTTTTACCCTTTGGAACACACTCTTTATTTTGAGTGTATTTCTGAGGCACTCATCTACAAAAATCATTAGTCCTTCTGAGAAGCTAACCTTCTTGGAAACTAATCTTTACCCATTGTTTTTCTCCTACAAGAGCCCATACACTCACAGAGGACAGCAACAGACCACATTCAATTGTTCTTGGGTGAAACGACCTTCACGGAATTTTCAGAAACACTTTTTAACTGAGGAATTAGGGCTATTGAAAATAGTTTGCAATTACCATCTTAGATAATTTCACAACCTTTGAATTGTATTAGTTCCTGGAACTCTCTTGGTAAGTCAAAAGATTTTGTCTTCATCTAAGCTGTGTCACTAAATGTCAATTTTGAAATCATAACTCATGGCAGTGCATCTCAATCCACATCATGCAAAATCATCCCTTAAAGATGGTGTTGAAACGCAGATTTCAAGTGTGAGTATTAAGAGCCTGCCTTCTTGAAAACCTTCCAGAGCCTCTGCTGTTGATCTAGGAAACACTTTGTCACCAGTACTGTTATAGTCCACTGTACAGAGCACATGTATCCTCAAACCAATAGCATAAATATCATGCTCTATACAAAACGCAATATAGAAGATATAACCAGGACTCAAGAGCATTAATTTTTTAGCATATGCTATATATTTGTGGACACATTAAAAATGTCTATTTGAAATTGGCACTGTCTTACAATGTGTTTCTGTGAACCACATGCCACTTTCCCAAATGGTCTAATTAGTTCCACTTTGCAAAGCATGTGGCAGAGAAATAAGAGTCCATCTTTTTCTTTATTATCAGCATAACAAAGTCCCAAAGAGAAAGAGAAAAGAAGGCAAAACATGGGCACAGAGCATTGGCCGATATTAATAACATGTCACACATCTGTCCCAATCCTGGTCCTGGACCCAGTAAGGATTTTGAAAGATGGTGGATTCAGGAGAAAAGAACCTCCTGGTCTAGATCCTAAATAAAGCTGCAAACTGAAGAAAAAAATCTAGCTAGGTAGGAGGCAAGATACTGTCTTTAATAAAATGTAGTACCTGCCGTCTGTGCTTGACACAGTTATCCTGCATTAACACTGATGAGGAAATGTAAAGACACTAACAATTTTGTGCAGCCTGGCTGGCACAGTGGGGCTGTTTTCAAGGGTTCCAAACAGCAGGGAATAAGCCTGGGGTGATCCCACCAGGAGCAGCTGTTCTATTTCCTCTGAGGACTCAGGATTATCCCTTCCTTGCTCTTAATTACTCAACAGTGCTAACTCAATCAATGAAATTAACAGCATTCAAATTACAGATACCATTGAGATGAAAATAATACATTTGCAAATCTCTTTCCTTGTGTGCAGGCCTAATAAAGCCCCACAAAACCTAATTTTTGTTTATTTGTTTGTTTCTTCCCTAACTGCTGAGGCAGTAGTGTCTCCACCCTGCAGGTGGCATTCTGGGAATTTCAAAGTCTGAGTCAGTCTTTGTTGCCTCGGTCTCCTGCTGCCCATACAATGGTGGTGTGATGTTTTCTCTTCTCCATTTCTGTCTCCTTATAAATTATTCTTAGAGAATATATTTTCTCTTATATTGTAGCTAAAGGAATGAGAATCTTGCTTTTGTGACAAAAAGATTGGACTTGGAAAAGTGTCTCTGTATTAAATTTTTGACTTAAAAGGTGTGTCTTAGCATGGCTTTGGTGGCCCATGCCTTTAACCCCAGCACCTGGGAGGCAAAGGCAGGTGGATCTCTGAGTTTGAGGCCAGCCTGGTCTACAGAGTGAGTTCCAGAACAGGCTCCAAAGCAATACAGAGAAACCCTGTTTCGAAAAACAAAAACAAACAAACAAACAAAAAAGTGTGTCTTTTTTTTTCCTTTTTACAAACAAAATGGTCCTAAAATTTTTGTTAGTTATATTATTAAACTGGTAGAAAAGGATGTAGCATTGATTAGGTGTTTATTGTTTTTGCTGCTAAGTGTTCAGGTAATGTTAGTCATTCCCTCTGTGGGGATGATAAACTCCCTTATCTCTGAAGGGATGTTTCACAGGAAACTACTGTATCCAATTCATTCATCCATTCATGCATGCCTTTGTTTCTTGGGTATTTTCAGTATATTTGACACAGAAATCCATGGACAGAGGCAAGTAAAAGCTCAATATTTTCCCATAAAATGAAAGTAAATCATGAAGCAAGATGTCCTTCCCCACAGAGAGCTCTGTGTAAGCCATATCCCATTTCTATCCTTCCAGCTTCTAGAGATATCACATCATCACTTTCTGGCTTAGATGAAATTAAAAGATCAACTATAAGGTAGGTTTTGAAAGCATTTAAGATCTGGCATAATTTTGGTGAATTTGTAAAACATGTATGGTTCTGGGCAATCATGGGAAAATAAAGATTCACTCCCATGCTGTAATCTTTTCCCATTTCTGGATTCCTATTAATCCCATTAGAATGCGATTTGAGAATGATATTTATGAGGGAAAGAAAAATTACAGAGGGAAATAGTAAGTGCAGTTGGTTACCATAGACACATTAATTCAAAGTTTGAAAAGGTTCTGAGATCTTTTCAGGGATGTAGCAGAAATATTGGAATGATAGGAGATGGCTGTAGGTCTTATATAGGAAGTTGAATATAGGCAATGCATGTTCTCAGAGCTCAATACCTGTAGGAAAGGCAAACTCTTTGCAAGTCTTCTGTTACAATGTATGAGAAATAATTGAGTATTACCAAGGAGCTACTTTTAAGAGTAGAAAGATTTAGAAAGGACACAGTGACTGGGATAAAATACATGAAGGACTGTCAGAGACTTGAAGTGAAAAGGGAAGGATGACCAAAGATAATGGGTTTATTTTAACTCAGTACAAACAAAACAGTTTTCATCAGTTACAACGGTTGCCTAAATTACTAAGTTAACCTGTGTGATGTTTAAGGTAAGGCCAGGTTTCATTTTGGGGAACAATTTAGATTCATGTATAATGAGAGAAGATCATAGTTTTAGCTTTGAAAAAATCCCTAAATCTAGTTCTTCATTAAATTAGTGCAATGATATTTTATGTTTGTGAATTCTAATCCATCTCCCTCTGCCGTATTTGTTTAGCAGCCTTGTAACACCCTGGTTTTCTCTCTTCTGTCCCCACAGGCATCTCCTTCTTATCACTATGTAAATTCTATTCAATTAAATTTAGTTCAATGAGCATTGGCTGAGCTCCTACTGTCCTTAAGTGTAGCAAGAAGAATAATAGAAAACACAAATAGGATGGGGAAATGGCTCAGTCCATACGGTGCTTGTAAAGCAGCTGAATTTCATCCCTAGTATCCACTTAAAAACTCCAGGCATGTAATCCAAAGCTGGCAGGAACAGAAAGATCACTGAAAAAAAATAGCCAATTTAGTCTTAATAGTAACCTTCAGGCCAGTGAGATTCCATCTCAAAGTAAAGTGGCCAGTGTTCCCAAGAAACGGGAATGACACCCAAGGTTGTCTTCCAGCTTCTACAATACCCACATGCATACTTCTGCACAATATGAGTATGTGTCACATGAAAACGCCAACACACATGCATACACAACACTTTAGGAAACACAAAGGTGACTAGCACAGACAACAGAATTTTAGGGAATCTTTAAGAATCTAGAAAAAAAGGAGAAAACACACCCCAACAGCTGTTCCATAAGATAAACAATAACCACCACACATGACAAAGTACATGGAGTTGACATCTGTGAAGATCATCTCAGGTGGGGAACACATTCGGGAAGGGCCTTAAGACGATGAAAAATTGATATCAACATTCAAAGACCGAGGCAAATAGGCACCCCTGGCACAGTTAGCAACTTGAGAAAGACATTGAAGTAGAAAAGCATCGAATGCATTTGGAACCAGTATTAGCCCATTGTGGGGGGGGGGGTTGCCAAGATGAGGAAAGCTGGTTTGGAACAGGTAGAGAGCTTAGAATGTACAGTGAAAGATGCTTTATTTATTTCTTGTAATTCAAGATGTAGTCACAGAGCATATGAGATGTACTAGCTAACCTGTGTAGTACGAGTTTTCTTATAGGGCAGTGAATATGCCAGTTTTATTTAGGAAGGACTGATGTGGGCAATATCAAAAGTGGAACAAGATACTATAATTGTTCCAGAAAAACTTGATTTCAATGATAAAAGTGTTTTCCATAGATCTAAGGAGGAATACAATCTAGGTTTCAGATTTTTAAAATGTGAATTTGTACTCACTGGAGAGAAGTTTAGAAAATACAAAACACACAGAATAAAACTAAAATCACCAATTGTTTTGACTACAAAAATTAACATTTTAATGTATAGATAATCTGAAACTTAATTTTTATTTATCCTTTTCCTTATAAATATTGATATTACCATCCATTGATATTACCAACCTTGCAAATTGGTTGTATCTACCCTATGGGATTTTAATTATTTTTCCATGTCTGACATATACTTTTATATGCCACATTACTGGTTAGAAAATACCTTATATAGGCACGTGTTTTAACTCACTGAGCCAGCCCCAAATTTGGGTCCTAATTGTCCTCTATCATCACAGCTCTTCCACAAACATCAGCACACATTCATTTTTGAATCTCTTCCTGATTACTTCCTCACACACATTTACAAAAGTGAAATGGGTCAGGGATTGCTGCTGAACTATCCTCAGTATGTATTCCTTGCTTGTTTTTCAGTATTCAAACAGCATTTTTTGCTGAGTCTGTGGATGATACCTTGCATGTAGACACTTTTTCCACCTATAGTTCTGCAACCTAGGATGAAGGTTGACAACTGGTACTCATTGGCAAACTCTCTGTTTTGATTTTTCTGGTGAGTACTAATAGTACAATTGAGAAGAAAGCAGCCATCCAAGATCTGAGCAGCCTTTGCTGAGACCAACTAAGAAAGAACACTGAAAGGTTTTAGCCCAAGGTACATGGGAGGTAGAAGCAATCAAGACTGGATTTTGTCTACCTTTGACTCACTTAGAAAGTTGGTTTCCAATCCCATGCAGATTAAACAATCATAACTAAAACAAGGATTTAGAAAGTTTGCACACATTTAAGGCTTTCGGCATACATTGCTAGAGCTGAAGCCAAGAAATCTGGGCTAATGAATACTCCCACCTGTAATGTGTAAATTAGAGTTCCATTCTCCATTTATCCTAGGTAACTCTGGGTATTATTATTCTTTTTAAACCTTTGCCAATTTGGTGCATGATAAAAGATATGTCTTTGTTTTAATTTGTACCTCCAGGCTCATTCTTTTGGATATTGTCTTTATTCTCTTCAAATTCCCTGGCATAACCTTTTTTACTGAGTAGAAATTCTGAGACATCTTCGGTGTTAGAAACACAGTCCTCAGGATAAACCAGTTGGCTTGGCTGCTCTTCTACAATTGGTCTGATTTCAGTCCAAGGCAATGCAGGTTATGTTTCAGTAAAAATGCATCTAGGGCTCTTTTATTGCCTTCTGCTGATGAGTTTTCCCCTCATGTACCTAATTTGCTCCAATCCAGCAAGTTCAACTGTATTTTGAAAGTCCTTGGATTATACAACAGCTGCAAGAGGAATGTGAAGGTACAAGTGTCAAGCATTTTGGGCAAATCACAAGTATATAGAGTTGCAACATTATGGCCATATTCATTTGTCTGCTGGATTTTTGCTCTCTTCTCACTTTCTCTCTTTTATCTTCCTGACCAGTCCAAACCCTGCTTTTCTTCATATCTTCTCTCAATGAGGAACTAAGTTATTCTCTAACTGGCTTAAACATTTCCTCCAGTAATCACTCAAAACCTTTCTCTTAGTGTCCATAAAAAGAAACATTTCAGAGCCACCCTAGAATATTAATGATGCCTCTGTAGTCAGCTTCCTTTCCTTCTGAATAATGACCAAGTTTTCAAAAATCTACTTAGAAGATAATAACAAAAGGGCAACAATTTAAATAACAAATGGTTGTTAAGCATAATAAAATGAAGGTCTTAAGTTAAACTTTAAAATCTTCATGGTATGTGTCAATCTATCTGCCTCATGTTTTTGCTCCACCCATCTAGTCATTAATATCTATTTTCCTAATGTCTGCTTTTCCCCAGAGCGTCATATTGGAGGGGATATTGTTACAAACAAAGATCTCTGTTTTATCTTCAGATGATTTTTCTAAATGGATATACATAAACAAAAGTCACTTATTACCTGCATTACCAAAACATTAACATCCAAAAGGCACAACTGGGTTTTGAAGACCCAATTTCTACCCAAGTTCTTTCTAATCCATTTATAAGGTTAAGGGGTAGCAATGAGGCAAAACTGGATTTTAAAGACCTCATTTCTACCCAAGTTCTTTCTAATCCATTTATAAGGTTAAGGGGTATCAATGAGTGGAATGCTGTTTTCTGTATGCTCATTCTCATAAAGGAACCAGACCAGTTAGAATTCTTGTCCAGTTGTCTCACCATGGCAAGTAACTATGAGCCCATCCTGGAAACAACTTTCTGCTTTCTACATCTGATCTGAATTTTCTACTATTTTCACTGCATTAGCAGCTTCTTCTTAGAAGAATATGCTCAGCACTTATTATGCGTAAGGTTTGCTTCTATGAACTAACTGGTTTAATTTTCAAGATAACCCAATGTTTTATTATTAGGTCCACCTGGAAGGTGAGAATACTTTGTCTCACTGCATTAGCTAGTAAGTGTTAGAATGAGCACCAGTAGTATTTGTCCCATCAGGGATATTTGTCTGCCTCTTCTTATATTGCTTCAGGTTTTAATTCATGCTCCCATTACTCTTTATTCCTTTATTGTTCTCTGTCATTCTGACATCTCTGCCCAAAGGTCTTTCTGCCATCTGCATATCAACTCAAATTAGGCTAAACTCTTGATGTTCCAAGGTCTATGAGCTTAACAATGAAGCTGTAAACAGCACAGATTGTTTCTTTTGGCTTAAGGCTGGGAAGAATGGATGGAATCCTAAAAGGTATCAATTATGATGAAAACCAAGCTGCAGCCATTGGGTTCTTTCAGTCTGTTGCCTTGATGATAATAGCTAACTCTGATTCAGTGTTGATAATTTACAAGCATGGTGCTGAACTTTTAGGAATTTTGTCTTTTCTGTCTACTTTTTCCTGGAGAAAAGGTCTTACCAGGTTGTTCTCAAACTTAAAGGCAGACTTCCTATCTCAGAGTCCAAAGTCCTGGGATTATAAGTATATGCCACCACATACAGTTTAAAACTGAACTGTGTGTGTGTGTGTTGTGTGTGTGTGTGTGTGTGTGTGTGTGTGTGTGTGTGTGTCTGTCTGTCTGTCTGTCTATTTGTCTGTCATGGTCTGTGTGTGTGTGACTGTCACTGTTCTCTCTCTTCTCTCTTCTCTCTCTCTCTCTCTCTCTCTCTCTCTCTCTCTCTCTCTCTCTCTCTCTCTCTGTGTGTGTGTGTGTGTGTGTGTGTGTGTGTGTGTGTGTATGAGACCGAGTATAGAACCCAGTCTATGCTAGGCAAGTACTCTACCACAGGACAATGACCTGAATCTGCATGATAAGCTTTTGTAGCATATCATTTAGAGCTCACACAAACTCAAGGGGATTGCACTATTAGTATCCCCATTTTACAATCAAGGAAATGAAAATAGCAGTCTGGATGTATATAGCCTATCTCATGCAGCAAACAACTTGCACATTCAATGGTTGAATCTCTAACAACTCACGTTCAGAACTTCCCTTCTTAACTACCAAACAGTGTTTTGTCTTTTTAATAATATGCTGCTATCATAAAATAGCAGAGGCCCAATGGGAATAAGCAATTACTCAACTACCCATCCATAAACCAATCAAATTTTAGCAGCCATAATCTAATACATGACCATGCACACATCCAATTTTCCATATTTAAAATAAGTAACATTATGAGTAGAATTAGATTTTTCTACATTTCCCTGTTAACACTCCATAAGCATGCCATTTCTCTGGTCATAAATTAGAAAAAATGAATAAAACAGATGATTTTCCAGGGTCATATCAGTTGACAAAACTGACCCAGTAGAAGTGAAAAAAATTCACTATTCTAGTGGTTATAGAAAGGAAAATAAAAGGAAGTACAATAAGGTAGGTTTTTGGTTGACTTTATCTAATCTGTAAATAATAGAAAATGCCAAGGTCATTCAAACCAGATGCAGATAAAAATACGAGCAAGTTTCAAATCTATTTCTATTAGGTTAATTCCAATAGACCAAATGCTATGGAAATGTTCAAAGTCATATCAAGTAGAATATTATGGCAGCAACCCTGAAAAGTTACAAGAAGAGTTTACTCTATGACCATAGAAGATTTATTCCAATAAAACCCATTTGGTCAATATCAAAAAATATATCTGTATGATATAATATGTTAAAAAGATAAAAGAATAAAGCATTTAAAATGCTGATATTTTAAATAAAAAATTACCACTCTTTTTAATAAAATGCTAAGTAAAATTGAAGTATAGATATGTCTGACAATCTTCTGAAAGTGAAATATGGAAAATGCTCATATACACTGTTCTCCCCATGTGCCAGGACTAGTATAAGTCTTTTTAATTAGTTAATCCATTAGATTCTTATGATGACACTGTCATCTAAGAATAATCTCACCTGCATTTGCAAAGGAGGTACAGAAAAGCTTTAAATCCTGCTTTGGGTCCTATACTCTCTAGCTGATGTTCACTCCATCTTCAAACTTTAGTATCTGAATACTTACTCAGACATTCACTGCTGATCAATGTAAAGGAGGAACAGAGACATGTATGAAAAACTGATGCTCGGCTTCAGGCTTGGGAAGGTGTGATGCAGTGTCATAAGAAAGGTGCTGGATTTTAAGGGATGGAAACCCCCTATGACTTTTATTTATATCACATACATTTTGTTAACTAGATTCAGTTTCTCTTGATAAGTGTTTAGAGATCACTGTAATGAAATTAATTTTGAAGTTTTCATATCAGGGTGGATGGGGGAGAAAAGATGCACAAATGGTAAAAAGCTATAGGGGCCTCCAGAGGAGTATGCTGGAAACCAAAGGAAGAGCAGGAAGTATGTGAAAATCATCTGGTCCTATAACCCCCAGGACCAACCCTAAAACAGGGCAGATCTCTGTCCTTAGATGCTTTAAAGTTCCAAAGTATCCCTTAGCACTATCCCCATTTAGTTGAAATAAAGCTGATTTTTTTTCCACTTAAGATTTCGCATAGGATATAGTAGGAATATATATATATATATATACTATATATATATATATATATATATATATAGTGTCATACTATTTTTATAGTGCTGGGATTGAACTCAGAAACTTGCACAAATAAGGTAAGCACTCTGCCAGTGAGCTACATCCCCTGCCCAAGATTTTTTTTCTCAATACTCCAAACATAGTATTTTACGTTTATGTAAAGCACTACTCCACCTTGTTTCTTTCATATTTCTCAAATTTCTCTCTTTTAATTGTACCTCCTATTTATCTGAGTCTGTTCTCCCATTTAGCAGCTTCAACTTTCTTCCATAGTTTTAGAAACTTCTTTGCATCAAGTTTTCCATCATTATGCATATTAGTACATGCGGGTGGGCATTGTCACTACATAAAGGTTGGCTATGATCTCCAAACAAAACAAAAGATCCCCATGCCATCCTCTTCCATTCTACATAAAATTGGTAGAACAGCTTTGATTCTTCCTAACCACAATATGTGTTTCTTTCTTGTCACATATTTTATATCTAATTAAAATTCATTTATGTATGCTTAGTTGACAGAAAACTGAATCATATGTGCCCAGACCTTGTATTCTAACTTCCATTTTTCTTAAAAAGTCCCATGTTCTGAAAGATGGAATTATCTCGAAGAAAAGCATTAATTATGTCAAGGCTCTCATGAGATGTGGCACTGATTGCTACCAAAACATAAAGTCTTAAAGAAATGAATCACTTTTGTCTCCACCCAACTAATCATAGTACAAGTTTCATTTCCTTTTTTCTTGGGAAAATTGACCTAGTTTCAAAGAAAAGTTCCAAATATATTTTAAGCAATAACTACATTATTGCAATAAGTGTAGAGCCTTGGGCAAAGTCCTGACACACACAACACAAATTTGCAAGTAGGGATTCCTTTGTATTTCTTAATAGTGCAATCAGTCCTTCTAAACCATGGTCACGTCTCATATGTTGCACAGTCCCCATGGGCAGTGAAATTAGAGGTAAACGACATAGTCATTTGCTACTAAGGATTTACAAAGAAATAGAATATAGTGCATAAGTGCATGCATAATTATTCTCAGCAACAGAAAAAAATCATGGAAAAAATTCACAACCAATTAGCCGTCTGCATACATGCTAATTGCTATCTACTAGAGGGGTGCCATCAAGAATGGCACACTTGTCTATGTGAATGGGAAACTTGTGAATGAATGAGCATGTGGGTTCCTAGGTAGAAGAAATTCTTATCTCACAGGTTCAAATTCTCCAAACTCATGAATATGACACATTAATATTCATTAAGTGGAACACATTATCATTTTAGGAGATTACTACTTTCATTCCATCACATTTTCCAATTAGGAGTCCCACTTTTGCAAATAATCAGCTTTCTGTTGCCAAGGGCTTTTCAGCTGCTTTTTGGCAAGGGGGTCTGCAGACAAGTTCAGCATCCATTTAAGAAACAGGAGAACACTGAAGTACAATTCTATTTTTTAATGACAGGTTAATCTTCTGCCATGAACCTGATGAAAGAGGTACCAGACACAAAAGCGAAAAGGCAAGACTCTTTGAGAAGAGGAGCTCAGGCAGGGAACTAGAGGTGTTCAAAGGTCTCCTGGTGGCCTGCAGTTATGAAGAAATAAATGCACCATGTGAATGAGTAGAATTCTCACAGAGTCAGGAGTAGAGAATTCATAAGGGAAATCCAAGAGGACAGAAATGAAGGCAAAGTTAGGACTGACAGCCATCTCTAGATGCTGATAACAAAACACAGAGGGAAACACTTAACAAATATGTACATCTCTGCCAGATTAAAATTTAAGCTCTAACACGTTTATGTTTGGCTAAACTTTATAATCTTGTTAGTGAAAACCAAGTGTTATTTGAAACAAACAATAGGAATCAAAGGCTGGTTTAATTTTAAAAAGGTCAAATTCATTTGGGATGATCTACTTTGAAATACGACTGCATGGTAATTGTTTGTATCCAATTGAAGCAGAATTTCTAAATAAAGTAACTCAATTTTATTTAAAATATACATAGAGTTCCTTTTATGATAAACAAAATCTATTTATTGTTTTCCCTTTGTATATTGGATATATGGAGAAAATGTAAAGAAGTATATTTTTCTCATATGTACACAGATATTCAAACACACAAAATATATATATTCTCACTACTGTTTTCAATACCAAACTTAAAGTTCTAACCAAATACATGGAGTATGTAGCAAAATGCGGACATTCAAATTATAAAGCAAAATTCAATATTCCTTTGAAACTGTAAGCCCAATTAAATTTATTCTTGTAGAAGTTGCCTTGGCCATAGATTTTAACAAAACAATAAAAAGAAACTAATATATACAGATAGCATTGAATTCCAAGTTTATATATGTGTGTTATTAAGAAATTCAAAGTTGCCTGTGGATAATTGCTAATTGGGGAGTCCTTGTCGATTAGGTTTGAGTCCCTATTTTCAATCCCAAGTTCAGAAAAATAAATACAAAGGCATTTGTACATCCAGATTCTTTCCTCTTCTCTTCCTCTCCTCCTCATCTCTCTGTCTTTCTGTACCTTTCTTTCTTTCTTCTCTTCTCTCAATTGTACACATACATTTTTTGTAGATATAGAATAATATGAAATACATGAGAATATGTAAAAACTAATACAGATAGTTAATAAATTTGAGATAAGCAAAATATTAAACTCAAATCATTTCAATAAAAATTTCTTTCTTTTTTATATAGGAAAGCAATTTATTTCATTATAAGCACTTATACAGTTAGCCATGGAGAACAATAAGTCTGATGGTGAGACAGGTCAACAAGAATAGAGAAGGCATCAAACCACAGTAGTCAAGGACTAACCTCTAAATAAGCATGTCTTACCAATTATTAATTGAAGTTTAAAAACAAATATAAACTAGTAATTCACTCTTTCTCAACTGTACAACTCATTAGTGGTATGATTGCCACATAAAAATATACATCTTTATAACTTGGTGGTACCATGTTTAAACACACACACAAACACACGCGCACACACACACACACACACACACACACACCAAAAACCATTTCACAGAAAGGAAAAGAATCATGTGGATACAGCTCAAGAAATGCATTAATGAGCAAAAACATAAGCGGGTGAGAAATGTGGAGTCTTAACTAAAGAAACTAAGAAGAGTCTAGTTTACATAGCAAAATGCACATCCTGGAAAGTCAGCTGTGAGGACCTTAATGTAGGTATCTATTAGTTGATTTTCTCTAATTTCTGAATAAAAATGACATCTTGCAATATTTATAGTCATGGCTCAGACATCTACCTCATTTGATTCTATTCCTTATCCACCCTGGCCTTCTACTTGAAAATATGAAAAACTCGGGGATATAGAATAAGAAGAAAAATAATTCCACATAATATTCTACATTTCTGAAGGGACTTTAGACATGGGTTTAGTACTAGAAAATTCCTGAATATAAATTTAGATTTAAGACTGTGGCTTTGCTGAATTAAGCCCTCCAGGTAAGATTTAGAAAACACCCATGGTTTGGGCTAATAGTAATCTTTGTGGCACCTATTGTAGCTAGATACTGAACAAAGTCTGTGTCTCAACCGAGTGTTAAATCTATCTCAAGGTTAATAGGAAACAAGGGGAATCTAAATCACTAGTTCAGACATGACTAGGATCCTTGTCCTTCTGCATCCATACTTCCTTTAAGGTGTTCATCATTATACATGTCCTCTGCAATCTGCCACATTTGCATGCACTTGTTTTCCAATGTGAAACAAATCACTCCAGGTTCATTTGGATTCCAAGAGAAATCAGATATCTTGACGGTATGACCACCAAGAAGAAACGATAGCTCTGGTGTGCTATCTCCTGCATCTTCTGGGGACTGTTCTTCCCCATTTTTTCTTAAATCCAGACATTTAGCCTATAATAGTAGCCAAAATAGTCTCATTGGGAGGTGACACCTGAGCTCAGAATCTTTCATCTTTATGTGACACAAAGGAATGCAACTTGTGTTTCAGATTTCTCAGATCCCACAAGGCAACAGACTTGTCAGCCGATTATATGGCAAGAATAAACTCACTATAAGAATTGAAAGATAGGAAGTTCATCAGTATGAACATTTAACAAGTGGCTTGGCTTATAAGTATTGTTTGAACGAGTATTCCAAATAATAAGTTTCTGATCATCAGCTGACCTGAACAGAGACTTGTAGGATAGATGCTGGGAAATGTCCTCTACTACAGCTGTATGCCTTATACAGATGGTCTTTGTGTGCACTAATTTTCCTTCTTTTGGAGCTGCACTGATGTCTCATAGGCAGATGGTATGCTCGTCTGAAGCACTAAGTAAGTATCCTCTGACATTTGGATTCAAGGGAAGACCATAAACTTCCTTCTGATCTTAATTTTAATACAAATCTGGGTTGTACTCTCTAGAAGAGTCTGGGTTAGAAGGATGCTTTGTATAGTCAAAAACAAGCACATCACTTGTTGGAGTCTTTGCTGCAATAATACAAGGGTTCTGGGAATGTACTAAGCTCCATGTACCTGTCCTTCATGATTGATCATAATTTCTATTTCAGTTTTCCTGTGGACCAAGCCCACACCTCCAAATTCCATTTTCACCATCATAGTGTGATGTACCAAACTAAGTGTCATCATTACAGAGCTAATCACTAGCGGTCACTGGGTGTTTTTGTTCACCTGATGTGTATGATTCCAAAACAAGCAAATGAATGCTGAAATCTTTACCTTCAGGCCTAGAAGACATTGGAAAATTAAACTGGGCCACTCCAGAGCATGGGTAATCACCAAATCATAAAGAAAAGGGGTGTTCTTTTTCCATATTTTGTTCTCCTCATTGATCACATGCTCTGCCACCACATTGTCAATGGCAGCTTCCTTATCATCCATAGCAGTAAGCAAGCCAGGAAGGGTTGGGAGATTCTGAAAACATGTGTTGCAGGAGGGGCATGAAGACTACTGGCCTCAATAAAATTGATCACTGCAAACATTTTTCTATATGATCTTAAAAAAAATCCTAAAATCAAATTAAGAGGATAATTCCATCTATAATTAAGATTAAAATAATTTAAATTTAATAGAAAATATAATAAGTAGAAAATGTATATGCTGATGATCAAAATATGTTTGTGAAACATATTTAAAATTGTTAAATAAGTACAATAGTATTCTTTCCATGAACCAAAATATTTAACATTGTTAAAATTGTAATATTTCTTAATTCTTCTTTTTTTCACTTGGTTTCTATAAAAGTTGATCTTCAAAATTTTATGTAAAACTCAAAGCCTCAAATTAGCCAATAAAAATCTTTACTAAAGGGAAAAAGAGAGGATTCACACTTTCTAACTTTAAAATTTAACAATAAGAAATAGTTGAATGTCTTTATTCTGTAACCAGGAATTAGGCCCTTAACTACATCTCCATCAATGGTTGCGCTAAAACCATTGAATTTAAAACCATATGAATACAGCAGAATTTTATTCTGTACTGAGTCCTAATGAAATCATGCAATCTCAAAGAGAATGGATATAACCAGAGACTGTGAGTGAAGTAAGGCAGACTCAGAAACAAAACCATCATGTTTAGCTTAATTCAACTATTTTTGGAATTTGAATATAAACATGACAGATGATGGATAGATGATATATATGTAGGTAGATAGATAGATAGATAGATAGGTAGATAGATAGATAGAGATAGATAGCATGACAGTGAAATGGGGGCTATGCAGAGACAAAAAAGGAGAGGTATTAAAAAATAAGAAAGAGACAGTGAAAAAGAATCCCATTTCTCTCTCATATTTAGAAATCTGACTGCATAAACACACACACACACATACACATACACATACATATACATATACATATACATATATACACATATATACATATATACATATATCTGTGAAAAAAAGTCAGAGTGGTAAGTGTTTTCAGGGAGGACAGAGATAAACAGGAGTCAATTATAGAAACGGCAAAAACCTAATTAAAATATTCATATGTCTTTAGTAGGAATTTTTCCAAAGAAGATGAATAAACGGCCTCAAAAGTTACTTGTGAAGATACTCAACATCACTGTTGAGTATTAGGAAAATGAAAATAAAAATCAGAAGGAGAAATCACTCCATATTCCCTCCAGTGGGAGAGTTAAAATAGATAAGAAAGAAGTTTGGGTACTGTGTGCAGAAATTTAAAATCTTGTAATTTCTGTTGAAAATACAAAAGGATAAAGGTATTTTTGAGAAAAAAATGCCTAGAAGTACCTCAGAAAGTTATGTCTAATGCTTTTATTTGTACAAAAGATCCAGATGGATTTGCAAGATATCAACTCAGGCTGGCGATGATGTGGAGTAAGAGGAACACTCATCTATTGCTGATGTGAGTATAAACTCATACAGCCACTGTTGAAATCACTATGGTGCTTCCTCAAGAAGATGGGAATCAATCTACCTCAAGGTCTAGCTATTCCACTTTTCAGTATATACCCAAAGGATGCTTCACCCTATCACAAGACACTTCTCAATTATATTTGTTGCTATTTTATTCATAATAGATAGAAATTAGGAACAATGTAGATGTTCCTCAACAGAAAAAATGGATAATGAAAATGTGTTACATTTACACAATGGAGTATTTATCTAGCTGTTAAAAAAATGACACCATGAAATTTTCAGGTAAATGGATAGAACTGGAAAAAAATCATCCTGAGTGAGATATCCAAGACCCAGAAAGACAAAAATGGTATTCTTATATATGTGGATAAAAGCTGTTAGCTCAATGATAATGATCCTTCTATAAACTGTGAAGATATGTTGCTCTCACTGTTAATAAAAATTTGATTGATAGCTAGGCAGGATTTTCAGGGTAGAGAGAATTCTGGGAAGAAGGAGGGTTATAAAGGCTGCTAAATTAAAACAACCTACCTATTTTAAAAATGTCTTGACTTCAAATTGAAAGTCAAAAGATATGTTGCTTTTGGGAAGAGGCTATGCTTTTGTTCCCACACAAACCAAAAGGATATAGATTCATTTGAGGATAAAGATGATCAGGTTCAATCACAGAACACATCACTGAAAATAGACTGTATACATAAATAAAAACTTAGAAGAACTACAAGACATGTGATGTATATTTTACCTGCTCAAACATTAAACAAAAATTCATCTTTGCTGACTTGCACACAATGCTCAGTCTATACTTGTATCACTACAGATATGTATGTTACCTTTAAAAGTTTATATATTTTCAGGGCAAGTGGACAAGGCACCAATAAAAATGGACGGTCCAGAGGATCCAGCATCCAAAATAGCTTCAAGGCTGCTGTCTGAGATGATCCAACGTCACAAAACACTTTAGCCATGACTTAACAATTACCCTGATTTTCTCAAGATTCTCCCAAAAAATACTAGTACCAGCAAACAACAGAAATTAGTCTAATAAAAAACAAGGCCAACACTCCAAAAAATGTGTTATTGATGTTTGTCATTATTTAAAGAAGTTAATTACAAGTTTTTATTTGTCATAGAAAAAAGCTAGACAAGAGTTAAATCCAAAGACCTCTTTTTTAAAGGAAAAAGGGGGACTTGATATGAAAATGATGAGATAAAAGGGTAGATTATTGGATTTACTTCAATCCAAACTGTTATTAATCTCAAAATATTTTACATTGGTATAAATTTTGGTTTATTAATACAAATTTATGATTAATGTTATGCTGTATATATGTTTCTACTCTTTGTTTGGATATTGTGCTTATGCACTTTATTTAAAAATGAAAAATATAGGTTAGGAGCTAGATATCTATAATAATCAAACTTTTCCCTATATTAGATATGTTTTCAAGGTTAATCAGATATATTTAGATAGACAGATAGTTTTCAAACACTTTAAAGACATACAGAATATAGAATTAAATATATTAAACAACCTAAGGCTTTTCATGATACTGAGATACATGTTTTCCTGACAGCACCAATCTACTTCAAAATAGAATGATGGGCATGAAAGAACCTCCATATAGAATTTTTTTATCTTTATGGCAAAAGCTAGCCATTTGGGCAAAGAAACTGTCATTGCCTTAATTGCTGACAGCATACTGTCCAAACTTGACCAACAGGATACAAAAATTGTGAGTGCCAAACTTTGCAATGGCAAGGTAGGCAATCCTTCAAAATTCCCTGCTTCTTAAAATTGTTTGTCAGATATACTAGGCCTGTGGCTAAAGATGAATGCCCAATGTTGAAGAAGAACTTTGGGTGACTTTCCAGACAACAAGATACCTCTGTTGTTAGTTAACATTAAAATTAAACCCTTTAGGGGGTTTTTGATGGAGTTAAAGACTAAATAGTTAAATTTTTAGTTTTCTTTAGTTTTAATAAAAGGACAAAAGGTAAGTTAGGTATAATATTTTAGACTCACAAAGATAAGATAGATAGTATTTTCTCTAATTTTGCAAATACAAACAGGCCAGATATTGTCACTGTAATGCTTGCTTAATAACTGTTTTTAATATATTTATAGTTTTAATATGCAAAAAATTCCTTTTTAATTAGATGAAAATGGGGGGGTGATGTGGAATAATCCTTTTGTATACTGTGAAGATGTGTTATTGATACATTGTTAAAAAAAAAGCTGATTCACTGACAGCTAGGCAGATATTTGGGGGATGACAAAATGCTAGAAAGGAGGGCAGACTTGAAGAATTGCCAGCTAGATGCAAAAGAGGAAACATGGAAAGTTCATAGATGAAGTAATTGAGCCATGGGGAAGCACATAGTTTAATAGAAATGGGTTAATTTAAGTTGTAAGAGCTGGATGGAGAAAATCCTAAGCTGCCAGATGAGCATTTATGATTAATTATTAAGTCTCCGTGTTGTTATTTGGGGAGTTTCTGGTTGGATAGAGCTGATCAGTCGTCTAGATGGAAACCTCTACCTACAGATAACCAAGTTATAATCCATAGAATCATAGATGGTATGTATATACTAAGATACTAGGATAAACAGATTTATCTCGTTAGAAAAGATAAATATAATAGGTACGGATGGATGGGGGCTATAATGGAATCATCATGGAGGAGGAAGGAAGAGGTGGTTCTGGGAAGTTTTATGGAAAAAGATAGCTAAAATCAAAGGACATTTTAGGGAAAGCATGGAAAAATAATGCAGTAGAAACTTCATAAAATATGTAAAGAAATGGAGTAAATATGCAAATAATGGGGTAGACAGACTCTCAAATGGCCATCATATGTCACCAAACAAATATTCCAATACCAGGTTTGGGTTATAGCTAATTGAATTGTTGGTCAATGGGGTCCCATAGGAATCCCCAAACACCAAGCCATAGTTCTTCACAAGCTGACAGCAAGTCCCCATTGCTGAAGACAACACCTGTAGAACTCACTAAAGATGGAGAATTTGAGCTGGTGCTTCCATAGAGCCTTCACCCCTGTGTCCTAGAATTTTTGAACAGGAAGGTACACTACAAGCTATCAGAACAGAAACAGAAACACTAAGTCCACATCAAAGCCTTTATCTATAATGATATACTATCTCCAAAATAGTATTTGGACAAAGTTTGTAGGAGTTACCAACCAATTACTTTTTTGACTTAAATCTTGCTACACAAGATAGAACCTATACTCAAAACTATTTACATGAGAAAGAACCTCAGGCCTAGTAGCTTAGGATAAAACCAAGTAATACCACTCTAAAAAAGAGAAAAATAAGTTGTGATAAATAGATTCTGATGATATCATGAGATCAGTGCCTTATTTAGCCACCATCAGAGAAACTTTCTCCTGCAGCAGATCAAAATATAAAGACCCACAACCAGGCATTACACAGACAGTAAGAGATCTTGAAACACTCAGCCTTAAATGGGACATCTCCATCAAATCACTCCTTTCAGAGCTCAGGAAATTGTGTGGAAGAGGGAGCAGAAAGATTTTAAAATCCAGAGTTGATAGAAGATTCCAAGAAAACAAGGGCTTCTAAATCAACATAAGTAAAACTCATATGAACTCACAGAAACTGAAGCAATATACATAGGACCAGCAGAAGTCTTCACCAGGTCAGCTGTGTTTATATTATAGCTTCCAGTTTAATGTTTTTATGGGATTCATAAGTGTGAAAATCAGTGGGTCTCTGACTCTTGGGCCTTTTCTTAGACTTGTTTTCCTTCTGTTGGTTTGTCTTATCCAACTTCGATGTGATAGCTAACTGACTGTCATATTTACCTGCTGGGACATTAAAATCTGTTTTATCCAATAGAGTGATATTGAGTGTATCAACCAGTACAGGGCAGGCCTCATCTCATGTTCATTAGTTGACAAACATATAATGAACTGCAAAAAATGTGTGAATATTAAAACATGTATGTGAACATTTTGTTTAGGGCCATAACAGCAGAGAAAAGGAAATAAACTACATGGCTCTCAACTAATGAATATGTTAAAAATTGCTTAATGGGTGGAATAATGGTATATTCATAGTATTAGATATCATTAAAGCATAAAATTCTGACATCTTTTTCAAATAATTAGACGAACCATCCTTATACTCACTGAAAAGTGTATTCTTCACCCCTCATCAAGGAAATTTCTCTTTGCAACAGACAGGGACCATTATAGAAATATACAACCAATCAAAATGTACACTGGTGGAGCCCACTACAAAACAACTCCTGTACCCAACATTCATGGATCATTGCAAAAAGGGAGCAGAAAGAGAGTAAGAACCAGAGGATTAGAGAGTTTGATGTGAGGTTGTATCTTCTAGGAAGGTCAGATACTACTCTTTAAGTCTTACCACCATGACTACTCAAACATGAGCTGAAAAAACACAACTATGGTGACATATTATTTATGATTATTAGAGCTTGCCTGAGGATTCAGAAAGCAAAGTATGACACAAACTATGGATGCCAGGAGGTGGTGGTACACACCTTTAATCCAACCACTTGGGAGGTAGAGGTAGAGAGATTTCTATCATTTCTACACAACACTGAGCTCCATGAAATATATACAGTCCTAAAGAAAAAACAGTTCACACAAAGATGATCTCAGCCCTTGGGATCACACCCCTTTAAGCCAAGGACTCATGAGAGGTATTTAATATAGGAACAGGGTCTCAGAGCTAGCATTCATTCTCCAGCCACAGTCTCTAGCCACATTGAGTAGAACATAGCAATCTGAATGAATGTGAGGAGCAGTGAAATTGGGAGCAATTTGAAGATTGCCCCTCTGGTCTGAGCTGAGGTAGAAGTAAGAGCTAGTGGCTGGCTGATTTGCTTTTCTGGTTTTCAAATTGAGACTCAAACCCCAATATCAGTCTCTGGGTCTTTTATTTTTATGCTACACAAAACAGCACTAGACATGTTTAAGTGGACAAGGAATGCCCACAAATCTCAACCCTGGACAGAAAACTACAAGCAACCAAGAAATTTTGAGAGTGGGAGAAACAGTCTTCTCCAAGGAAAAGCATACCTATTGGTTATCCAATACCAAATGGTCATCCCGGAAGAATATATATATATAAATATAAATAAATATATATGTATACGTATATATATACGTATACATATATATATATACGTATACATATATATATATATATATAATTACACAGATTAACATTACACAGACTGAGCAGGTTATATTTAGGAATATATATGCAGATACTTATTTGTTTATAACAACAATTAATTTTAAAAAAGAGGTCATGAGCTGGGCTTCTTCACCTTCCTCTATGCCTATTATCCTTAGGTTTGTCCTTTTCACGGTGTCCCACATTTCCTGAATGTTTTGTGTTAAGGATTTGTTGGACTTACAATTTTCTTTGGTCAATGAATCTATTTTCTCTAGTTTATCTTCAGTGCCTGAGATTCTCTCTTCCATCTCTTGTATTCTGTTGTTTATGCTTATGTCTGTAGTTCCCAATCATTTGCCCACTCTTTCTATTTCCAGAATTCCTTCAGTTTGTGTTTTCTTTATTGTCTCTATTTCAGTTTTCAAGTCTTGAACCATTTCCTTTACCTGTTTAATTGTTTTTTCTTGGCTTTCTGTATTTTCTTTAAGAAATTTGTTCATTACTTCCAATTTTTTGTTTTTTTTTTCCATTTCTTTAAGGGATTTTTCACATTGTCTTTGAGGGCCTAGGACTCAGGATGTTTCTGAGATGATAGGCAGATCTAACTGGGGCCTGACATTCTCCTGCTGAGGCCTCTTAAGCTGAGGCCTGGCAATGGGGGTCAAGGATCTAGCTGCAGGCACTGAGAGTAGCCCCTAGGGAATAGCTGGATCTCTAGGAGGGGCCCAAAACTCTGGTAGAGGACCAGTGGTGGGGGTCAGAGATCAGGCAGGTGTGGATTCCAGGTGGTCCCACGTGGGAAGTTGACAGGATTGTTGGCTGGAGTCAGGGAAGGAATAGAAGATGAGAGAGAGAGAGAGAGAGAGAGAGAGAGAGAGAGAGAGAGAGAGAGAGAGAGAGAGAGAGAGAGAGAGGGGGGGGGGCATCAAAGAGGGAGGCATTGAAGGGAGGAGTGAAGAGAAAACTGAACCTAAAGAAATGTAGAGACCTACAAGACTGACTCCAAATAACAATTTGAGCAACAGTGGATAGGCTACAATAAATGCCCTTCCCTGATAGTGAGATCATCAACTAACTTATCCACCATCATGGAGTCCTCATCTAGTACCTGATGGAAACAGAAGCAAACACCCACAACTAACACTGTGCTGAACTAGAATCCAGATGCAGAGAGGGAGGACAAGACCATGCTGCAGAAACACATAGAGATGCTGACCTAAACAAGGAGGAGCTAATTGGCCCCCCAGACACATTAGCTGGGCATCTAGCATGGGACTGACTCAGATCCCCTGAACATGGGTCTCAGCTAAAAGGCCTGAGTAGTCTAAGGGACCTCAGACAGTGGAACCAGGATATATCCCTGGTACATTAAAGGTCTTTGGGAGCACATCCCCCATGTAGGATACCCTCTTAACCTAGAGACAGGATAGAAGTCCCAGTCCCTACTTCAAATGACATGACTGATTTAGATGTCCCCTCCTGGATCGCATCATACTACATGTGGAATGTGGGGTGGGTGGGAGGGGTGCATGTGGAGGGGAGTGAGAGGGAAAGAGGGAGGGAAGGAGGGAGAGGGGACTGGGATCAATATGTAAAAAAAATAAATAAATAAAATTAAAAAGTTTAAAAGAAAAAAAGAGGCCAGGAATTTGAAAAAGAGCATGGAGGAGTATGTGTAAAGGTTTGAAGGAAGGAAAAGGAAGTGGGAAATGAAAGTACCCAGAATAAAATAAATAAATTAAATAATCTAAGTGAGATTAGTCTGTCCAAGAGAACACCACTCTTTCAATTCCATGCTTGCAAAATGCTTAGAATACATTAATCTATAGAGACAAGTTTATTCTTGTTTGCTAAAGTTTAGGGAATTTGGTATAGAATAGAAAAATGACAGACATGACTTCTAATGAGTGTGCAGTTTCCCTTAAGAAAATAAAATTACTTCAAATTCATATACAGTGAGGTTTGTAGATGTCTGAGTCCATGAAAACCATTGGTTATGTAGTAAAATGGTTTAAATTTGTAACATAATTGCATCTCAACAAATATGGTGTGTGTGTATCTTACCTCTTCTCCACAAAATTTCACTTTATCATCTATGTTTCAATTTCTATGTGAGATGTGCAATTATCATATTCTTAGGAGACACTGTTAATTATTTTACCTAAACTCAGAAAGCACCAGACTTCTCACCAAAATATTTAAAGCATGGAAGGTGTGATGCTGTTGATTTCCAAGCCCAACACTGTGAATAAACTTCTCTCTAATGAATAAAGCATCTCCTTTTGTCACTCAGACCTCCACACAAACAACAAACCAGAGCAGGGCACAAATCTATACTAGATAGCTGGTTATTTAGGAGTGAGACCAAGTGAATAAAACACAGAAGGAAAATTACAACTACTTACACAGATTCTATCAAAGTTCCATTGATACTTAAGGGCTTTTTTTGTTGTTGTTTTGCTTTTTGAGACAAGGTTTGTGTGTGTGTGTGTGTGTGTGTGTGTGTGTGTGTGTGTGTGTGTGTGTGTGTGTCTGTGTGTGTGTGTGTGTGTGTGTGTGTAGGTTTGGCTATCCTGAAACTCATTTTGTAGACTAGGCTGCCCTTGAACTCAGATCCACCTGGCTCTGCATACTGAGTGCTGAGACTAAAGGTGTGTACCACTGTTACCCAGCACTAGTTAAGAGTTTCCCTACTCCATTGTGGGAAGCTGATAAATGGAATCACAGAAATAAGAACTGGCAGTACCCAGAACTAACCCATTCCAGATGATTAATTTCTAGATATGAGGATATCAAAAGCCAGGAAGTGGAAATATTCAGGTCATCAAGAGATTCAAGCCCAAATAGTCACAATTCTTTTCCTGAGATATATTAAGTAATTATAGATAGGAGAAATCCAAAGTTACATTGATTTAAAAGAAGACTTCTGCCATGAGCTTACTACAGACAGATGTAGCTGCCACATGAATGCTGGCAATTGAATCCCGATCCTCTTGAAAAACAGTGTTCTTCACCACTGAGCTGTCTCTCTACCTCCACACAGAATATCTCAACCTGCAGAGGCAGGAAAAGGTTCCTTGCCTGGCCTGGGAACAGCTGTAACCTAGGAAAACTCTGAATTTGTCTTAAGTTACACAAGAAACCAAAAGAGGCCAGTCAGATCCTCATTCCAAATGTAATGTTTAAAATGGTTATTCTTGCATTCATTAATATACTTTGGGGCCAGAAAGGTGTTTCAGTGGGTAAAGGTGTTTGCAGCTCAAGGCTAACTATTTCAGTTTGGTAGTGAAACCCACTGCTAAAAGAAAGACCTGATTCACCAAAGGTATATTTGACCTATACATGTGCTGAGCAACATGTGTATATCTGCACACAGACATGGACACACACACACACACACACACACACACACACACACACACACTGTGCAATAATAATAAGTTTTATTGAATTAATAAAACATTTTCTACTTGAAACTTTAGGCCATTGCTCCTATACTAGCTCTTTATTTTTATGTGTGTGTGTATTAATATTTTATTTTATTTAAATTTGAAACAAACTTATTTTACATGCCAATCCCAGTTTCTACACCCCCAGCCTCCATGTTCCCCCAAACCCCCATCCCTTTTCTATTCCCCAGGGAGCAAACTTTCATGGGGAGTCTTCAAAGTCTGTCATACCATTTGGAGCAGGGCCTAGGCTCTCCCCCATGTATCTAGGCAGAGAGAGTATCCCTCTATGTGGAATGGGCTCCCAAAGTCCATTTGTATACTAGGGATAAATACTGATCCATTACCAGAGGCCCCATAGACTGCCCAGTTCTCCTTTGCAAACCCATATAAACTTAGTGTGCTTCTTGTTCCACAGAAAATACTTTTAATATTGAGACAGAATTTAAATATATTCCTATAATTGCCTTTTCACTAAATAGGTCATTTATGGTCTGTCTGTCAATAAACCCTCAGGAACAGAGGCTTTTGGAGCATCCATGATTTCAGCCACCTCACTTGCTGTTACCCTTCAGCACCATGACATACAATGTTTCAAAGAAATCATTATCTCAAATCTTCTAGATTAAACTCTAAAGGTAAACTCAAAATCAGTCATGATGTTGATGGATTATGTTGATGTTTCAAAACGTGTGTGGGATAGTAACAACTAAAATTTAAAGTTCCATAGATTTATAATTCAAAGTCACAATACTTTCCAACTGCTTACATTATTTTTTGTTTGAAGAAACAATGATTAGCTTAAAAATATCCAGGAAGAGAAACCTGGGGTCATTTTCTAGCTCCCATTTTTGTATCAGCCCACTAAGATAGATTGTCGCAAGTTCCTCACATTGGTTAATTGATGTGTGAGAAACATTGACCACAGAAGTTGGAGTAAGTTACCTTGAACAAAACATTTCAGTGGCTCATAAGATGCATGTAAATTAGATATAGGGATCACCAAGCCAGAAATGATAGATATTGGGGAAATAGGAAATCAAAAAAGGTCATATAGGTCTACTGAATCACAGACCTCATGAGGGCAGGAACTTATTTTATTCTCCACAGTATACTAGGACTGATCATTATTCAAAGGAAATAGCCACACCCACCTTAAATTGGGTCTAACAATTGAATGATTCCCTGCCTTCCTCTCCCATGAGATAAATATATTTGTTTTTTACCTATTACTTAATTGTTCAAGGATGCATATATTATAGAATGTGGAGTGATACACAAAACTAGGTCTATCTTACCCCAATAGTGTTATTCATTTTCCTGAATGCACAAATGATCCAAGTTTAGCCATTATCACTTTGGTTTTAAAAACAACCAAGATTCTTTCTCCTGTCAGAATGAAGACACAACAAAGAATACCACAGTAAAAGGATGGAGATACCCTGATCGCAGAATGTAGTCTGCTCTATCACCTTCTGTACTGCACAGAGCAGACTACCTATCCACCTAAGGTTGTTGCAATCCCTTGCAACTTCTTTAATTTCAAATGTTGATTAAGAACAGAGAGATCTTGGAAAAGATTGTTCTTGTCATCAGCAAATGAATATGAAAAGAAATTAAATATCCTAGACAAGTTGAGTTTCTAATTGACGTGTAGTATATATAAGTCACTTATTTTATTTAAATGAAATTTGTTTTTATTGTATCAGCAAATTGTGCTTGTGTATGTGCATATGAAAAGAAACAAAGGAGAAAAGATGAAAAGATGTCACAACAGCCAAAACATCTCTCCTGAAAGTTTTCCACAGCAAAGATTCCTATCTCATAGCTCATGATCATTTGGTAATGTGACTATAATTGATACATGTAGAGTACTTTGGGGACTTTGAGTTTTCATGGCATTTTCACATTATATGATCCTTGGGGATATTCTGTAACAGAGGTTGAGAGAATTATGATCTCTGCATTTAGATGTGAATAAGTATTAGAAAGATCAGCTCTCCTCCCTTCCTCCCCCTCTCTCTCCTTCCCTCCCCCTCTCTCTCCATGAATGCATGTGTATGTCTCTCTTTGTCTTTGTATATTTGTCTCTTGCTCTCTCCTCTCCTCCCTCTCATATATACATAAACTTTTACATGCATGGGTATGTGTGCATGCACACACACACACACATACACACACACACACACACACACACACACACACACCATACCCATAAATACAGAAGGGGGAGAGATGACATGAGCAGGCTTTGACATCAGATTCATTGTTTCACTACTATAATAAGCAAAGTTTTCTGTGGTAAAGGATCAGTCATTCATTCAGCCCTGAACAAACATGTATATGAAGGTTAGATGTTTCAAGGTTACAGCAGGGGGACACAGTTGCTGTTCCATATGAATTCAGTAAAGAATTAATAAGTGTTGCTAAATAAGAGAACCAGAGCAGAGGGCTGGGGAAAGGTGATACTTTGCATTTTAGAAATAAAACCTATTTTATGTATTAATGGGACACAATTCATTTCATATCAGTAGAAGAAGGAGTGTATAAAAATGCTTTCAAAGTATTACTTATGTAGAATAGTAAAACACCACACACTAAGTAGGGATTCCTAAAATCTTTTCTTTCATCCGGGGTCTATGCAAAAAAAGAACTATATACATAAAATGGACCATCATTCTGATTCTGACCCATTTATATAGCAGTGTAGCAGAAAGATCTGTTCCCCATCCTGCACTTCATTTCTCAAATACAGAAGAGCACAGTAAAAATAAGAAATATCCCTGGAAACCAAGGCAGTGTCTAGACAGAGCTTTCAGAGAAAAATAAATTGTACTTAAAACAAGTACTTGTTGTAAGAACAGTAGGCATGGGATTCTGGAACACACAGAGTTTGCTTTACCACTGTGGCTTCATGCATCATCTGTCACTTTCCAGGGGAAGACATGCATCGAGGAGGTGACTGATTATAGGCCTGGTGAAAGCCCTCCAGTCGACCAGCATCATTACCTCCAGCTTGCCTCAGCTATCTGTCAGCAGTTGGAAGCAGCCCTCTCAGAGCCTTTGTGACAGCTCATTCAGGGCCACTTCCCTCACCCATCCCACAGCCTTTGAAGTCTTCATATTCTCAACAAGGAAGTAGAAAAATGATGTATGAGCCATATTGAAATATCACAACTATTAAGAGATTAAGGAATGTGGAGAAAGAAAAAGTAAAATACCCCATTTTCATATGTATTAACTATATACGTATCAAGGAGCTACTGAAATCCAAAGCACCTACCAAAGGTTCATACAGATGTTTTCCATGAGCTTTCTGTACATTAGCTGATGTTCCTTTAACACTGCACCTTCCTTCTAAGTCAGTATGCTTCAAGGCAGTTTGCCCTTAGAAGAGAGATGGTGAGCATCTTTTGCTTGCCTGTTGTGGTTGATCAATGAATCGTGCCTACCTGGAGTACCAGTTGGAAGAGCATCAGGATGCTGCTCATTGCAAACTAGAGGTTTGATTGATTAGCACCATGTGCATTTGTCTCAGGAAAGAGAGGTTTCAGAAGTAGTACTGTAAAATTAACTTAAAAATTAAAATACAGAAGTGCTAAACAAAAAAACAAAACAACAACAACAAAAACAAAAACCAAAGAACTAGTGCTTTGATTTAGAAAAACAAAAATGGTAGAAGAAAAAGTGATATTGCAGATATCCATGCATCTAAACTCTGATACATAGTTATCTATTTAAAGACTCACAGGTATGGCCAATCTGAGATATGAAAAACCAGAAGAACATACCCATATTTACTTATGTTAAGATTAAATGAGGTCATGAATATAAGTGAAGTGACAGAACTTGGCAGGGGGCATGCGTCTCAGTGAAAGGCAGCAATTCTTACTCTAGCTCATATTTTAAGGTAAAATAATCATTCTTCTTCCTGTGCTTTAACAAAAACAGCAACAACAACAAAACTGAGGTTGATTCTACAATAAGTTGATTGCTCTGCAACACAATATTATTCATGTGTCTTTTGTCTTTGTGTATTGGGATCCTCTTAGAAACTGGAATTGTGATGTCATTGTCTTTGATCATCTAGGTGGACAGCAGAACCTAAACAAATAGTAGGAATCTATATAGAACAGGAGACAACAAAAAAGAGAGTGGGGGTGGATAGAAGGGAGGATTGAAAATATCAATTAAGTATATTGACTCCACTTTCTAGAGCATTAAATTGAAAACTTAGCTCAGATAGTTGAAGCATTCTTTCCTAAGCTTGTTTTCCTTTGGCCTATTCTGTACTTGATACAAAATAGAAGATCAACCCACAGAGGAAAACTGAAGCAGAGGCACATGCTTGAAGTACCCTGTCCCTACATGCCATGGTTGTCACATTGAACTATAAGCAATTACTTACTTGTGATGCAATGATCCTTATTTTTCATGCCAAGCCCAACTTCCAACCTATCATAATCTTTTCTAAAGAAAATATGCTTGCCCCATCTTGAAATCTGCTATGTTTCATTTGAAATGTACTATTATCATAGTCACCAGAAAAAATTTATGGCCTAGGCCACCTGAATTGCCATTAATATTTCCAGTGCAGCACATTCTACCCTAAGGCACTGAATCTCGAGCCTCAAAGCTCTGTATCTTTTGTATGTTTGATGCTGAAAATGATATTTGTGTTTTTCTTAAAATTCTCACTTGTGTATCTACTTTGAGGTTTTCATTATTTCCAGTCATCCTAGCTCTCAGCTGTACAGTACTCTGTTTCATCATTAGGTCCCTGGTTCCTCTTTTGATTTCTCCTTTCTTATGATACTCATGGGTTGCTTAAATGTCCACTCAGAGAGCTGATCTAATTCCCTGGTGTCTCAGTTCTTTGAAATCCCCATCTGCCTTGTAGTTCTTTTTCTAGTTCCTACCACTTTCCAGCCATCTTCTTCACAATTTAGGAGTGGTTCCTACATTTCTATTTCTTGATAATTACATTCTGATACCCAAATCAGCACACTCTATTTTCCATTTGCTAATTCTCTACCTCTAAAGCATCAGAATCATTTGACAGATAGTTTCTGCTTTTGTTTACACAGAGAAAAAGTAGTTCAAGAAGAAGGAGAAGGAAAGAGAGAAAGAAGAAGAAAAGGAGGAGGGAGAGGAGGAGGTAGAAGAAGAGGATGAAGGGGAGGAGAAAAGGGAGGAAGAAGGAGAGGAGGAAGAAGAGGAGAAATAAATCTAGCTATGTTCTGGAACCCATGCATTGCATTTCTTAATCATTACTGAACTTTTTATATAAAGTATGAAATATACCTCTTCCATCCACTAGAGAAACCGCAATAAACTTGTTTTTATAACATCTCCCCATCCTTATGTTACTACTTTCTTATTCTCCTGTGTTATTATTTACAGTTTATTAGAGGAGTTATATAAAATTTTTTTGAATTGCTAGCATTTGCCACTCTTGATGAAAAAATATAAATTGTTTCTTGCCCTGATATCTTGATGATCACTTGTGACCAATTTGTTGGTCTAGAATAATTCCAGAAGTCATACATGTGGTCATTTTCCAATAGTGATGAACATGTTCACAGATACTTCACACAGAAAGGTTCTTTATACCTTCTCTGCAATGGTACTAGACTTTATTGGATTTTGGTCCATAGTAATTAACATTCAAAGTATAGCTGGAGCCCTCAGTTCTTTGCAACTAGAGGCATAATAAGGATGTCCACATGGAAACCACATACAGTATAAGTCCTTCATTATTTTTGCTTTAAAAGTATCTGTATATAATTAAATTGTTCAATGATTAAGGAAAACACCTATGTGTATTAAAATAAAAATTAATTATAATTGGAACAAGTCAGTCCTGCAGAATTTGTAGATAACAGCATGCTAAAAGGTATATATTAGACAGAAATCTAAGGTGAGGTGATTTGACATGTGAGGAAGAAGAGTTGCCATTTGCCTACTCAACATAGAGTCCACAAATGGAGAAAGTAGGAAGCTATCTTGGAAGAGAGCAGGCATCAAATGTTTATGGGTTTATAACAGCTTAAATGGTTTGAACTGTATTTTATTAATTTGCTGCCACATGAAAGCCTTCACAGTCTTAACTACTTAGAAGACATATTTGCTATCCATAGTTTTAATACTGCCCATCAATTAAAGACAATATAATTATCCATAACCATGGGGCTGTTTGAATCATACAATGAAATAGCCTGTGACAGTTAAAAAGGTGGGGATGCAGTCATGATGGTGTATGATAAAATCTGAGTGTTTAGGAGGTAGAGGCAGGAAGTCTACATGTTTAAGGTTGGTCTTGGCAATATTCAAAGTGAAATAGGTGAGAACCAAGGAGGTAAAGAATGTAAGGAAGGAAGGAAGGAAGGAAGGAAGGAAGGAAGGAAGGAAGGAAAGAAGGAAGGAAGGAAGGAAGGGAGGAAGCAGAAGGAAAGGGAAAGCCAAGTTAGGCCAGAAGGAGGGGAACCTATATATGGTAGCTCATGCCAGTAATTCAAACAATGAATCAGAGATATTTTAAGTTGTGGGCATCTTGAGCTATGTATTGATAGCCTGTCTCTAAACAAAGAGAAAAAAGTAAATCGTACATATTATGAAAAAATAGCAATCTATGTTACTAAGGCATAATGCACAGTTCAAAGAAGCTTAAATAATACTTTTTAATTAAATCAAGTATAAGCCTGCACCTACGCTTACTCTCTTGGAAAATGGCATGGAGAGCAGGTTCTGGATTGCTGTGTTGGTGACATGGTGTTCTGGGTTGCAGAAGTTGAAAGGAGACTCTTTTCTTGCTGTGTATTTTGCACTTTGGTATTGGAGAATGTGTCCATATGTTAGTAAGGAAGATAAAGCTAAACATAGTAGAGGAATAAAGTACACAAAAATCCAGAGCTTTTTTTCTGTACTGGAAGCAGTGTCAGTCAGTGAGACTACCACTTGATGCCACATGGGAGAGTTCAACAATTTTGTTGAGACCAAAGTCAAAATCAGCATCTCCTTTTCCCTCATCAGGTTATGTTAGTGCCTGTTGAGAGACTTCTCTGGTCTTCCATGTGCTCCCTGGTAACCTCAGATCCTATAATTCTTCCTTAGTCATTTTCCAGACTTCTCACTTGGCACAGGCAAGCCTGCTTGTTAACCATTGCATCTTTCCTATCTGAAAAAGATGAGTTTCAAGGAATACTTGTAATTTAATAAAGACAGTCTTTCCCAGCAACTACCTCCTAGGATGTCTACCTTATTATTAACGGAACTAAAATACCACTTAGAGGCACAATTCCACAGCTCTGCTCCCTGCCGTGGAAACAGAGTATTTCCTCTCATTCATTCTCAAATTGTTTCTTTTGATTTCATGATCTGCTTCTTAGTGCTAGTCTTCTGAGATTTCTAGGAACAAGCTATAATTACCGTTTCCATAATGTCATTTTTTATCGATTTCAAAGTGAAAGATTAATACTGAAAAGTGATATAATTTAAGACATAGGGGATCCATGTATATTTAATACAGCTAAGAAGGAATTGCCTACATAGTTTAAATAATAAAACAATTAGTTAAGTTATTGCATACATGCATACATACACACATATATTTGCTTACACACACACAGGGAGAAAAGTGAGCAAGTTAAGCACAGACAGATGGATCAGTGCTTGAGAGAAGGGAGACTTGGAGTGTTAAGTGAAAGAAGCCTAGAGGAAACAGGGTTGGGATCATGATCACCTATGAAACCAGGTCCTCTGATGTCAAATAATTCTACCTTTGGAAATGAAACTATAGAAACGGAGCTGCCATTACACATGAGCTGGCCTTACTGAGGACCCTCTAAAATGAGGCTAAAACACAAGCACACATACACACAGGCCCACACACAAAATGGGTTAGTTTATAACGGGTAACACACTTTAATATCTTTCAACAATTTTTGGGTTAAAAGGCGTAGAAAAAAAAATTAGGGAGTTGAAGATACCATTCTTTGATGCTCAAGTTTAAATTTTCTTCATAAGTTATAAACTTTTAGCAGATACATACATTTAAAAATTATCCTGGAGTTGGAAACTCGTCTCCTGTATTTTTCCCACAAGTCCCTGCCTATGAAGTGGGAGACTGCCTCACAAAGTCCATAAATCCAGGACTGAGCTTACATTCAAAAATGCCACTTCCTTAAAGAAAGCAAATACTACGAGGTGAAAGCAGCAGAGGAACACGATGCGCACTCTGGAGGGGGGAAAGGGCCATGTGAAGGGGCTGTTAAGCGGGGTCTTTCAGGAGAATATAATTCTCTAAACATTGGAATTTATTTTATAAAGGAGGAAAACTGAAGAATAATTATAGAACACAAAAGAAAGAATATATCTTTAATATCCAAAATTTCAACATAAGAAAGATAAAGCTATCTTGAAAGGAAAACTGAAGCCTTCTAGGGACCAAAGGGAAGGAAGATGGGTGAAGCAGTGAGGAGAGGAGGTAGAGGAGAGCTGGGGTACATTTTCAATGTGCATTATGTAATTGTTATGAAAATGTCCTTGTGAAACACGGTTTTATGTGCAATAATTATATGCAGTTAA
This sequence comes from Cricetiscus sungorus, assembly GCA_030556225.1. Classification (NCBI taxonomy): domain Eukaryota; kingdom Metazoa; phylum Chordata; class Mammalia; order Rodentia; family Cricetidae; genus Cricetiscus; species Cricetiscus sungorus. The sequence goes on from JANBXA010000007.1 coordinate 43,016,982, forward strand.
GAAATGCTTTAATCTTTAAAAAATGAAATAAAGAAGTAAGCAGATCCTATTTGAGTTCAAGGCCAGCCTAGTTACATAATGAATTCCAGGTCATCTATGGTTACATAGTGATGCCCTATCTTGAAACAAAAATTAAAAAAAGAAATAAAATTTTAATGCATAGTTTGGATAGTAAATATGTTTAGTTGAGTGAAGAAATTGTGGATTGCTAGATTGATCTGAGTAAGTGACCCGGCACTTAAAGCATTCTTCTGTAAAATTTGTTAAAAGTCAAATTTTTTTCTGGTTCTAGTTTCCTCAGTTGATAAAATTGCAATGTTCTCTTGTCTCTGTATTTTTAATGTTTAAAACAGAAATTACTAACTTATGTCTTAAATCTCTCTGAGCCATTATAACTCAATGTGATGATAGCTATGAGAATACTATTCAAGGTACTAGTACATATATTTGCATATATAATTATTATGATTTCATCAATAAACACACTGAAGACACCATTGTTCCAGGCCCTTTCTCTAGAAGTACTGTCCTGTCACTTGTTTAATACTTAGAAAAAATGTTTAGAAATTACATATACTATTTAGGAGGAATACTATGTACCTCAGATTTTGCTTTTAGAAGGATTATTTTTATAATTCTAGCCAATGTTTTTGACACTCTTAGTTCATCTTCACAGAACACCCTAAACTGATCATCAACTCACTGTTTATGAGTAGCATAGATGTGCAATGTCAAGTTGACTCTGTAGAGACATGTTGAGACTGGAATGAAAAGAACAACAGGGAATTTCTACCAGGACGTGGAGAATAAACTATTAATATACACAATACTTAACAAAATCAGCTTGAAAATTCATGTGTGTCAATGCTGCATATAAATTAGTTTGTAAATTTTCTGCACTCTTAAGTCATTTTTCAAATTTCAGTTCTGATTTCTGCAGGCTAGCAAGACACTGATTATTCCAATTTACATATTTGTTTATTTCATGGAATGTATGAGAACACATGAATGGGCATTTGTGATGGTCAGAGAATGCATGCAGGGAATCTGTTCTCTGCTTCACTATGTGGTAATTAGCATTAAATTCAGGTAGTCTGGCTTGATGGCAGGTGTTTTATCTGCTGGACCAGACACTAACCATCTGATAAAATGTCTTCAGGGCTCATTTTGGAAAACTTTACCTTTGGGTTTCTTTCTCAAAGTCCAGACACTGTCTATATCTCAGTCAGGTGCAGATCCATTTTCTTGCATCTTCTCTGAACTGTTCAAATGCTGCTCCCTGTACTGTACTATACTGCAGAGTGTGGACAGTAAGAAGAGTTAAGACAAGGCTGCTTAGGTGAGAATTGGAGGCCATCTCTACATGCTCTAACACCTTTCATCTTTAAGGGCAAAATGTCAGAGACACAGAAAATTTAGAAAATTTTTGGCTACTGCAGCAAAAACAATATAGGATTTTTGTTTTATTTTGTTTTTGTTTTGAGTGTGTGTGTGTGTGTGTGTGTGTGTGTGTGTGTGTGTGTGTGTGTGTGTGTTTTTCAACTGGATGGATGAGAGAAGTACTCAGTGTACAACTAAAAAGGAAAACATGATGTTGGTCATCCTGGCTTATGCCTCTGTTTGACCAAACAGCAAAGGCCTTAGATTCCAGCAAGTCATTAAGTCTCAGGCTCCTTCCTTGAAAGAAGACAATGGTACTTGCCTTCAGAGTTGTTTGTGGCACTTGGATACGATACTATATTTCTGAGTAAGTATTGGTTTTGGTAAAGACACCTGCATTAAAAATAATCCTTTTAAAAATACAAAAGTGTGTAGGATTTTATGTGGATGTTTAATGCTTTATGGCACTGATTGCTTTTCCTTCTGACCTCAGATTCTCCTGAGGGTCAAAAGACAAGACAGCTTATGTAGGTTCTCTCAAGTCTGCTGTCAAGGTATGAGCCACACTGTGAACTTCTTCACAGACTTCACCCTCAGGTTCTCATTATTGATGACAGGAGTTGGTTTGGCAGCCTGATATTAGAAAAGCTTCCCACAGCCTTACCTAGAGCTCTGTGTAGCTGCAACATACTTCATGAAAGTCCCAAAAGGATAGTCAATGGCAACACTCATTTAGGAAGAGAGAAGTTAGAGGTGACATCCCAACACTATGCCATCCTCTGCTGTAGATAAGTCACAAGTACATGTCCACTGCAGGAAGGAGACTGTATAGGGTGTATACCCACTATACGTGTTGTATCTAATTCATAGTTTCCTTTTATACCATGTTCCTCTCCCTTGCCCTTTCCTGTTATCATTCTCATATGAGCAATTTAACAATCTCATGTGTAATGTCATACCTGTATCTAGTCAAATACCAAAAGGTTAGATACATTATACATATATGCACATGAACAAATACATATGTATTTAAGAACAGGTACATATAGTACATAGAATGAAAATGAGATCATATTAAGTGTGACTTTGTGCATTCTGATTTTTCTACTCAGCAATGCACCAGAGATACTGTTCTAAGTAAAGTCATATAGTAAAGAATTGCATCATTTTCTGTATTATTGACAATAGCCAACAATCCCTGTAATAATAAGAATCCATTTAGCTACTGGGTTTATTTTTTAAAACAAACAATGTAATAATTATCACTGGCAGTGTATTCTTACCTACTGAAGCATTCTTTTCTCTGGGATAGGTTCCCTCAATGGGATGCTTGGGTTAAGAGATGTTTTTACCTTAATAGATATTGCCACATTGCTTTCCAAAACAGGCTATAATAATGCACACTTCCACTGGCAATATATTAAAATACTCCTTTCTTTGTAGCCGCCAGCAAAAGGTGCTATTGCTCCTCTTAATGCATGCCAGTCTGATGGGTGTAAAGGGATATCTCACTTCTCTAATTTGCATTCACTGATGATGGATGAGGCTGAGCATCTTAGCGTTTGGTGGCTGTTGAGAAATGCCTAGCACATTACTCTTTTCAGGACATTGCCAATCTTTCTATTGGGATATTTGAAAAGATATTTTTATGAAATGGATGGATATCACAACATTTACATTAAACTTTGTTATAGACTCACTATTGATTTTTTTACAGAATATTTTTACGTATAAAGTTTATTTTAGAGAATAATTTTTACAATTATTACAATTATTTGTGTGTGTGTGTGTGTGTGTGTGAGTGTGTGTGTGTGTGTGTGTGTGTGTGTGTGTGTGTGTGTGTATACAAACACATGCTTGCATGTGTGGAGCAATGTAGGAAAAGATACATCATGACACTCATGTGCAAGTCAGAGGACAACTTGTGGGAACTAGTTCTCTTCTTCCACCATGAAGGTCTTAAACCAAATCCAGGTTATAAAGTTGCATGTTGAGTACCTTTACATGCTGAGTTATCTCACTGGACCACAAAAGTTTTAAAAATTTTCGCACAAAGCACATGATTTTGCTATATTATGACCTTAAATAAATAATATGTGGTGTCATAAATAGTTTTTCTATTCTTTACTATTATCGTTTTCTATTAATCTTTGAGTCCTCTAGCAGTACTAGATCTTTTATGTAAGCCAATTCCCTTTCTGTTCTTTTGCATGCATTTCTTGATATATTTTTTCCACCCATTAAAACACTTGGGCTAATTATACCCAATTTTATAAATAAAGATTGGAGAGTTATGATGGGTATGTGAATTTTATGAACTACAATACTGAACTGGTAGGCAAGACATACCCATTGGTGCGAAAGTAATGATGGTTATGGGACAACTGGCCACTCTCTGTTTAGATTTAAAGCATGCTCCACAAGAGAGAATTAGTGTCTCATGATGTAAAGCCAGTCCAAACCTATGGATGAAGAAATCTTAGGCCTCAGGGGGGACCTAATACATAGCATCAAATCACATTGTTAATGCCTGTATTTATTCTTATAGACAAAGGCTACCTACCCCCTTAATCAAATAAACTTCCCCTTGCAGTCCATGAAAATAAATGTGGACACTCATATTGAGAACAAAAGACAGCTGAGAGCACTTGTGCTCCTTAAAATGAAGGGAGCATGGTGCAGGCAGGAACCAAAAAAATGTAAGACCTAGAAAACAGGAAACAGAGCTCAAAAATGCTAAAAACAAAGTAGGATATAACCAGCAGTTTTTCAGTCTCTCTGAAGCTGCACCTATTTGTACTGGCCACACAGAGGTTGGATTTTCTCACAATCATCTACATATGGAGAAAAGCCTTGTGTGACCTTATCACATACTGCTAAACTAAGGTGACATAGATTATGGAATCAGGGAAATTGTAGTATATAGTCGTTTGCCTACTGGAGATACTGCTTGTAGTTCCAAATGATCCCAGGATAGTTCCAAACTCAGGGTCACACAGATAGGCCTTTAAACTCAGCGGCAACAGCCACAACAACAAAACCATGACTATTGGAAAGAGGTTATAAAGGAAGAAGGGTGATTGCAGGTTTGGGAAAGAATTTAAAAAGTAGCCTGTTTATATTATGTACATTCATCTAACTGTTAAAGAACAAAATTTATTAACAAAACAAAATTTTAAAACAACATACAAACCTTCCAATATACTGATTTCAGAACAACTGACATTTACATCAAACTTAGGAAATACTTCAATTAATTCTCTTTGTTCAAATTTGAATTACATCTTTTAAGAGTTTATTAGAAAATTTATTTATAAAGTTAGTTATATTTCTTTACTGTTATGTTCATTGGTAATAATACTGTTGATTTTATTGCTTGGCTTTTGCTATTATGAATATAATTTTGATTCTTCTCTAACTACTGAGTGTGTATTGTTATATCAGAAAAAGGTTTACTACTAAAATTCCTATCATGTATCAAATCATATTACCAAGTTCTCTTCATCAATTGAAAATGATTTTTTTAAAATTATGTTTTAAATTGTGGACTCTTTGGTTCTCTGGTTAAAAATAACTGTATGCAAAATAAAATCATTTACCACAGTTTCTCTTATTTTTATATATTTTAAATTGTATTTCTTTTTTAAATTAATTTTTATTTGAATTAAAAACAATCTTATTTTACTTACCTATCTCAGTTCCCTCTCCCACCAGCCCTCACTCCTCAGGGAGGGTGAGGCCTCCCATGAGTGATCATAAAGTCTGTCACATCATTTGGGGTAGGACCTAGGCCCTCCTCAGTGTATCTAAGCTGAGACTGTATCCTTCCATAGGAAATATGTTCTCAAAGCCCAATCTTGCACTAGGGATAAATACTGGTTCCATTGCCATTGGACTGCCCCACAGACTGCCCAAGCCCCCCAACTGACACACATATTTAGGGGGGCAGAATCCATCTGTGCTGCTTCCCCAGCTGTCAGACTGGGGTACATGAGCTCCCACTTGCTCAGGTCAGCTGTTTCTGTGTGTTTCCCCAGCATGGTCTTGACCCCTTTGCTCACCTTTTTTCTTACTATATTTTTATAGCTTTCAGGAAAAATTTTGGTTGGTAATGATATCCTTATTTTTCATTTAAATTAAAATCATTAAAGTGATTTGTTATTGAAAATAAAACTTGTTGATGACTGATAAAATTTAATTAATATTTTATCTTTATTTTGCTAATGATTTTACAGTTTGATTTCCTGGAAGAAGTACCGCTTTGAGGGATAGGCCATTGTGTTCATGAAATTTAATAATTCATTTATTTAGGTTTTCATAATTCTCACAAAATTGTACTGGTGCTTTTTGTCTGACGTTCATTTATCTTTTAAAAGAATGAGCTTTATTAAAATGCAATTTACAGATACACCCAACTTAATATACATTACAAAAAATTTTAGCAAGTGTGTATGTAGTTAGTTATACAACTGTCACCAAGGTGACAGAGATACATCCATGTTACCAGTGTAACAAATTCTTACTTAACTCTTAACCATGAGCAACTGCAGCTCCTTTCTCTTGTCTACAGATTTGTTTTCTACTAACAATGAACGTTAATAAAGCCAACATTATGTGGTCTCTGTGCTTTTTTCACTTGTGTAATGATTTTGCTATAACATACTTGGTAGCAGGCATTATTATTGAATTTCATTTTTACGGGGTTAATTTGTTTTTAAAATACTATTTGGAATAAAAATTAAAATTAAGAAAAACTTTTGAAAAGATTTAGAAAGATATTTAAACTTTTGATTTTTATTACAGTGTTTAATTTTGAAATAATCTTTTAAAAATAGAACAATATTTACTTTAGAGCTGATTGATAACATTACCATGTCGTATAACATTACTTTCCTATTGTTTCTATGGCAATTGATCAATTTAAGTTTATATTTCTGTTTTAGAACAATTTTCACAATATATACTTCCATCTCTTTTCTAAAATTTTTGGTGTTGGACTTGTATTCTCTTGTTTCAAATAAAGTGTTTATTTCATTTCCAAAAATATGAATCTCCTTTTTACAGTGCACTGAAATTTTTATGTTCTGTTCAAATATTTCCATTTTCTTCATTTGAAGGCTTTGCTGTTCACTTCAGCACTCCTCTACACTGCATTCTCTATAAATATGCAATGTTTTCAATGTTTTACCTGAAATAGTAACACATAACTTGCTACCTCCATTCCCTCCCTCCAGTCACTCCTAGCTACTCTACCTGTATTCCTGTTCTACTCTACCTGTATTCCTCCCATGTGGCTCTTTTTTCTTTGATTATAGATATAGACATACATTTGTCTGTGGGTTTGTTTGTTCTTGTGTATGTGTGTTTTCAATACCACCCTCATTATTTCTTTGAATTTCCATAGTTATAGAGAATGCAAATATTGTGTAACGTTCAGTTTGGTTAAGCATATGCATCTCCTCATTTACAATGCCTTTATTTTAAGGGTATTAACAGTGCTTTCTTTTAGAACCCTGCTCCCCACCGTGTGTGTGTGTGTGTGTGTGTGTGTGTGTGTGTGTGTCTGTCTGTGTGTGTCTGTGTGTGTGTGTGTTTGTGTGTGTGTGTGTGTGTTCATGTTCACACAATACATACAGAAGTCAGGAAAGGATTCAGGTATCTTACTGCTGCCATATTCCCTCGAAATGTCTTTCACTGACTCTGAAGCACACTATTTCAGTTAGATTGGCTACCATGCAGATTCTATGGATCCATGTGTCTCTGCTTTCTATGCTGGGGTTGCAGGTATATGAAGTCATTCCCAGCTTCTATATGGCTGTTGTGGATTTGAAGTGAGGTATACTTGCTTTCACTGCAAGCGTTTTATCTACTGAGCCATCTCCCTAGTAACCTCTCTCTGTGTCTCTCTCTGTCTCTCTCTGTCTCTCTCTCTCTCAAACAAAGCATACAGTACACTTTCACCATCTGTGTCACAGTACTCTACAGCATATGTAATTTAATACCTTTGTTTCACTGTCTTGCCATCTCTATACACATGCCACTGGGCTGATGACAGCTGCTTGCCTACTCTCAACTTCTACCAAAGCAGCAGTTTTAGGTTCCACATGTGCAGGAGATCAAGGGGAATTTTGCATATTTTGCATTTGTTTTCTTTTAAGTTCTTTCTAGCTTTTGTTTTGTTTTGCTGATTGATGCTTTTGCTAATGTTGTTTTTCTAAAATCAGGAGATGAATATCATCAACTACTTTAGTGTTCATTATCTTTATAAATTCATCAAAATGTAAATTATGCATTGTGTCAAATTTTATGGGTTTTGTTAGTCTTTGTATTGATTTGTGGTAATTTGTATTAAGAAGTTTGATTCACTGTTGATTTAAGGAAAATTTATTAGTTCACTTCCTGCGTGAGAGTGTACTAGTAATCTTTTAAATATTGTGTTTAATTTATAGCATGTAAACTATCAAATATTGTTTATAATAAAGTTCAGCATAATCTATGCAAATGTTATATGAGCTTATAAAACATATACTTCGTCATGGATAAGTCTACATTCTAGTATTTTAAATCCCTGAATTCTTTTATGTCTTTACTCATTGATGCCTCGTAGATTTAGCTAACTTCAGAAAAAAAAAGGTGATGAAATATGCTTTATTGGATACTTATTAAATTCTCCTTAATTTTCTGTTATGCTTTTATATTTATCATTCACAAGCATGTGGTCTGGTATAGTAATGTCTTCTGCATCCACTTCATCCATCATCATTACATGGTCCTATGTTTGTTGATTTTGATTTTAACTTTCATCTTGGTTAAATTAGTATTATCTTTTCTCCCAGGTTCTCTTCTAGCTAATTCATCTGGTGCATCTCTAATTTCTTTGATTATAAAAAAAACCCGTAAATTTCTTATTTAAAAATTAAACAGCATGGAAGGAATTTAGTGCCAAATACATAAAGGTTTTAGTGTGTTCCCTTTTTCTTCTTTTCAAATGAACAACGTTGACACTGTTCAATTTGGAAATACTATTATACTTTCCATTCTTCAAGTGACAACTTTCCCTTCCAAAGCCTTAAAGCCAGTATTCTAATATGCTTATTTTTTATTGTTTTTTAATTTAAAAAATAATCCTTTCTCATTTTACATGCCAATCCTAGTTCCTTCTCCCTCCTGCTATCCCCTCCTGCTATCCATTCCTCAGAGAGGGTAAGGTTTCCCATGGGGAGTCAATGAGCTATAGCACCTTACTTTGAGGCAGGACCAAGGCCCACCCCTCTATATCTAGGCTGAGCAAAGCATCCCTTCAAAGAGAATGGGCCCCAAAAAGCCAGTTCTAGCACTAGGGATAAATCCTGGTCCCACCACCAGTAGGCCCACAAACTGCCTAAGCCACATTAGTGTCACCCACATTCTTGGGGTTACCTACAGAAACAGATGACCTTTGCTACTGGCAGGTCACTGAATCTGGACTGACAGCTGGGCATCCTGCATAGAACCAAACTAGACCCAAACTAGAATGTGGGTGACATCTTTACTCAGGTTATCACTCCTCCCTCACTTCAACTGGACTCTGGGAGCTCAGTCCAGTGCTTATCTGTGGATTTCTGCATCTGCATCCACCAATTGCTGGGTAAAGATTCTTTGAAGACTCTTGCTAGCTCTATAATGACTCCCTCAATCAAGATATCTCTTCCTTTGCTCTCCCTTTGTCCTTTCCCCATCTCAATCATCCTGCAACATGTTTATTTTGTAATATGCTTTTAAGAGTTTATCTTAAACTCTATTAACAACATACTTCTCACAATTTTTAGATGAATGATTTCATTTTCTCCTATTTATTTTTTTCCTTATCACCTTCAAACCACCCCAAGTTAGCATTAGATCACTCCTGTTTTTCTTTCTACCAGCTATAATTCAACAGAGCTAACTAGCCATGATAAAATGTGAGCTATTCTAACTTTCCTTGAACATATCCCAAGTACCTTAATAAGTCACTTTAATGCTGTATTTGGCACCACCAGATGATCTGTTATTATCCAGCTAGGATCTTCCTCTCATCCATAAGTAGTACCATTGTTATTGCTCTCTATTTTTTCCTTTCTTCCTGTATTTCTCCTCCCAGAAATCTCTATCTGCTGAATTTGACATTTATCATGCAGTCATCAGAACAATTAGAAAACATATTTCTGTTACTTAAGTCACTAGCTTTTGGTATTGGGTCACAGCGGTTTCTTTTCCTTTATACTGAAATGTTTGTAAGATTGTCCCTGAAGAACTGAGGCTCCAGAATATTACAAGAATGGATCAAAATGTGTGATTTTTCTTGTCCAATCTGACTAGTGCTTGTGTTCTTTTCGTTTACAGATATATTCAATAGCTCTGTACTTTAGCAAGTACTTTTTAATTACTTCTTTGATTTTTGAGATTATCATTACATCATTTATCACTTCCATTTTCATCCTGCAAACCTTCCTATATATTGCTCCATAATGTTCTATAGCCTCTTTTCTTTCATTAGTGTGTGTGTGTGTGTGTGTGTGTGTGTGTGTGTGTGTAATCCTAAATACATAAGTACAGCATGGATAAGTCCTAAATACATAAGTACAGCATGGATAAGTCCTAAATACATAAGTACAGCATGGATAAGTCTGTATAATGTTATTTTATGTTTTCAGTTTTGACGAAATGGTGTGGTCTTCCCTGGAGAGTACTATTTCTCCTGCTCATAGTCAGGTAAACATTCTTACCTGACTTAATGGTTACCTTCTACCCCTCTTCAACATGTTTTTCCTTCCTACCTCCAGAAACTATAAATTGCATTTTTGAGCAACAAATACTTCTTCTCCAATGATTAAAAATCCATTGTCAAGTTTTCTGTCTTTGTCACTGAAGTGTTCCTTCTCACAAGTGTCCCAGCAAATACATCTGGAATTCAGGAATGACTCATAATTTGGCCACCTTCTTTCACAATTGCTTTTCTTTATACACTATGATCTCCACAGTTTTTCCTGAATATTATATAAGAATGTTGCCACTTACTTTACTCAAGAAATCACTACTTTCCTGCCTATATTAGTGTTTATCTACACTTAACTGATAAAACACTACTCTGACTTTCTTAAACAATGTGTTACATAACTGATGTGGATGAGAACTTAGTTAAGGAAAACAATGATTGCCTTGGCTTATCTTATAACCTAATGTGAAGGCAAACAACATGTAAACCCATAAACAAAGCCCCTAAAATTCAGTTTAATATAACCTATGAGGGCAAATAAATGACTACATTAGGAAAATCTGTATGTAGGGAAGACAGGTGTTCAGGAAATACTTTTGAAAGACTAATCAATACCAAGAACTATGATATTTGTGTATTCATAATGTTATTTTTGCACATACTTAGTTTGGTGTTACTCAACCACCTACTTGCCCATGATAAATAAAATTGCAGATAGACAAGGGGTGACTTATTTAGGCAACTAGCTTAGTGGAAAAGAGTTCAAATCTGTCTTAACCTGCCTCCCTTATTAATATTCCATATTATCTTATCAATAAAGGGGATATGTATATGATAGAGTTTAATCCATTTTGTCTTAGAGTTTATTTTTATACTATTGGTTTCAAGAAAATTACATTTAAATAGATTCAAGTTTATTCTTTTATCAGATATTTGATAAGAAATATTTCTGAAGTGATGCCAATAAATTTATAGTATTTAATTGGTGTATAATTGGAAGGCTGATGAATATAGCAGCTTACACAATGTTATGATTCTGGGAGAGGATAGAAAAATATGGTTTATTTATGATCATTTTGTGGGAGACGTGTCTCTGAATACCATACTCCCACAGAAAAAAAGTGAGCGATAGGACTGTGAAGGTCAGTGGATTTAAAATAGAGATGACCTTAGCTTCAGGAGTCCACCATGTCTACTCCATTGGGAAGAATGATCTTTGCAGACATTTGGTACCCTGATAAGTGGTAAGGGTTTACTAATCTGGGCTTGAGATTTGAAAAGTTATTGTAGTGTTAATAAAAGCTTACCCCACATAAACCATTCTCACCATTTATTTCTTTTTATCTCAGCTTAAGATGTCATATAACTCACTGTGGGGGATAGATCCTGTGGGTCTCTTGTTGGGTTCCTCTTTATTTTTGTCATACCACTCTGAGGAGAAAAAAAAATCACTGCACCATCATTTCAGGTTAGCAGAGTTAAAATAGCTAATTTTTTTTAAACATTGGAGAACTTTTGTGTTTAAAATAAGAAAAAAGTTCAAATTCACAGTAGAGAAGTTGAAAATTACAAAAAAATAAAACCACTTATATATTGGCAGCACAAAGTAGAGTCGGTAGATTCATGTATTGGTAGTGGCAAGGGGAGGGGATGGGAAGTAGATTTGATCAAAAACATTATGTACATGTATGAAATTCTCCAACAAAACTCAATACCATTCTGTGGACAGAACTAGTTTTATACACAATCAGAATCATAGCAAAAAAATTGCCTTGTAACATGTTATTTAAACTCCATGAAATAACTTACCTATGATACTGACATTTATTCTAAACATAATAAGTAATTTTACAAAAATGGACTTTGCCAATTATAGCTCTTTAGACATGATTTTTGACTATTTAAGTCATATTAAAAAGGATGTTTTTAAAAATCAATTTTCTAAGTATTTCTCTACTATAATTACCAAATGCACAAAGGGTAGAAATCTTTTGTAACTGGAGCAAACCTCTATATTACCATTATGCTAATGATGCTTTACTTGGAGTGGTATAGGGATTAGCAGGTATTTGTAATCTTCCCATTACTAAGAACTGCCTTTAATGCTTTTAAATGAATGAGAATTTGTTTCATATTAATTTTTCCCGCCTGATTCAATACTCTTTTGATTTTTCAAATTATTTTCCTTGTTCTATTACTCAAATATTTTGGCAGTATGTTTATTTTATGTAAAAGTGTACTATACTTTTAATCATCTAAAAAGTAGATGTGGGCACAATTTTAAATTATGTCAAGAATTATCTCACATATATGTTGTTTCCTGGATTTTTTTTCAGACTGCTTCAAATTATTACTTATTCACTAAAATTTGTCTGCAAATAGATTATTGCTACTTCCAGGTAAGGACACGGGGAAACAGAAGTTCTCAATGTCTTGTCCAAGGTCAAATGTCAGTTGACAGGTGGCAGAGCTGATTTTTAAAATTTAGCAATCTTACTCTTGAAGCCTTTTTAAGGATTTTCCTAGAAAAATCTGATTCAGTCTAAAAAATAATTTCGATTTTCTTATACTCCTTCTTCTAAATTTTAGTATATTTAGTGTTTATTTATGTGCACATGGGAGTATGTATTTATTTGAGTGTATGCAAGTTGTAGTACTAAAGTGGAATCTGGAGAACAACTTTCATGGCTTTGTTTTCTCTGAATACCATCTGGATTCTAATTATTGAACTTTGGTTGTCAGACTTCATAAGAAGTACCTTCACTTCTGGAGCACCTGAATAATTACCACTGTCCAAAACCAGTGCACCAAAAGCAAGCAACAACAGTATTTTGGTATCATTATATTCTAAAACAATGGATTTTTAAAACATGGATTTCTTTATTCATATATTGATGCCCTTGTTGTCACTTTTGTAAAACAGAAATCCCTAAAGATTTTGCTCCTGTATAAATCCTAACAGACTCTGGAGAATTCTGTGTTTCCATACTGTCTGTGATCAAGACTCACTTTCTATATTTCCTAGCTCAGAACAGAATCCTACATATCTTGAAGAATTCTTGGTTGAGATTACTTTAATAAATCATCACCCCTAAAATCATCTAAAATGTGTCCATATATTCACATATACCTTCATCTCTCATCAATGGATGTTTGTAATAAGCAGAGAATGCTACAGAAAACCATAAGCAATTAAAATTGTGTTATAGATTATCCATTCAGATTTAAGAGCCAGAAGATCAGGGAATTAGCTATGAGAGTATATATCCTAGCAATGTCACCAATTTGACCAAATTCACACCAACATAACTGCCTGAAGTGAACTGAACAAGAATCATACCAATAGATAGATATGTCAGAGTGGATGGCAAAACCCACAAAAGCTCAATCCTACACAGAACTATAGGTCACTAAGAAATACTGAGACTAGGAGAGGTAGTCTTACCCAGGTAGGAGCACATGAGTTGGTTGTTAGACACCAAATGGTCAGACATGAAGACATACATACAAGTGGCATGGTATAGACTGATCACGCTATATTTATGAATAGTAACTACAATAACTATTATTGAAAAGAGAGGTCATGAATTTAAAGGAGATCAGGAGCCTTGGAGAAGGAGGAGAAATATTGTAATTATATTATTATCTAAAAAATCAAAAATGATTAAAAGATTTCCCTTAAAAAATCCTGGTTGGGGCTGGAGAGATGGCTCTGCAATTCAGAGCAGTTGTTGCTAAAGCAAAGGACGCTAGTGAGCTTTCCAGCTCACACATGATACCTCACAACCATTAGTAAACTCATTTCATGCATTTGGTGCACATGCACACATTTAGACAAAACACTAATATAATACAATAAAAAACCATTTTTCTTTTAAAAACATGAGAATTATTGGTTAACTATGAGAATAATTTTTGGCCATTACTCTCCCATCCCCACTGGACAAATAAAAAGTACTGTTTCACAGTGGCATTTCTACAAAATATAGGGGTATGCTCTTCACATTTCCTTAGTCTCTTCTTAAATGGTGAAAGTCTTGTACATTAGTATACTTATTTATTCTGTAGTTATGCATGCTTAACTAACTAGCAATAAATTACAATATATTTGCTTTATGTTTTAGCTCTTTTTATCTTTCGTATGCAATCCATTAAGAGGATGCAATGAAATTGCTTTATTTTAAAGTTATTTAGGTTTTTTTTTCTTCCTGTTTAAATTTCCCAGCTAATCAATTTAAGGGCTTATCAGCTCATTTTACTTTAAGTGATTAGAAGGTTATTTTTTGTAATTTATTTTTCTTTATATTTGACAACTTCATACAAACATATATAATTATGATTATATTCACTGACCATTACCCTCTCTTAATCTCTTCACTCTCCCTCTAATACCTTTTCTTTTCCAAATTAGTTGCCTTCCAGAACTACTTGTGGATTTCTTCCTTCCTTCCTTCCTTTCATTTCTTTCTTTTTCTTTTTCTTTTTTTTTTTTTTTTTTTTTTTGGTCTATTGAGTTCAATGACAGACATATAGTATTATGCATAAACACGGGTAGGGGACTTATTTGCTAAAGCACGGCAAACCCTAACCATGGTAACCATTGTCTTACAACAGCTCCTCAAGAAGGGGTGAGGCCCTTTGGGTACCACCCCCAGTCATGATGGAATGCCAAAGGACCCAATCTTCTGCAGGCCTTGTGGAGTTACACAGAGCTGTAATATGTTTCTTATTATAAATACTGTCATGTCTACATGGCAGTATTTCATAACACTCTTTCCTATTCTCCAGTTCCCACCCTTTTTTGATTACTGAAGAGAGTAAGATGATGCAAGTGTCTTGTTTATGGCTGAGTTCTCAACTGCCATTTGTTTTCAGCATATTCACTAGATATAAGTATCTGTGTTAACTGTCACTCATTGTGAAAAGAAGCACCTCTACCTAAGAGTGAGAGCAACACTAATCTGTGTGTACAAAAAGAAACATTTAGAAGTAAGGCAGTTTGCCAATATATGCATTCAGCAAAACAGCAGTAAAAGGCTGCTCACTGCCCAGGGCATTGGAACACCCCAACAGTAGCATTTTGGTCTGGCTTACAATACCAAGTGTGTATTGTATGGTATAGACCTTTACTATGGAATGGCCTTTACTATGACAAGTTGGTTTCTCACAAACATGCATGCCACTACTGCACCAGTGGAAAAATTGCAGCATACAAGGTGTTCAGTAAGACTACTGATGAGTTTTCTCTCCAAGTAGACTTTTGGCACCATTAATGATATTCAGCAGAGAAAGATACTTCATCCAAGGTATAGTTTGATTTATGCATGTTTTGTAGAGAAAGTATATGATGTCTCCAGGAATATATTGGTACCATGCAATTCTAGTAGGCAATCAAGAACAATGTCAGTACCGTGTCTTATTTGGGATGTCTCTTTGACCTCTCTGGCCAACAATTCATGGGTGGTGGCCTGCTCCTGGCACAGGAATTCTTGTTTTAAAAATTCATGAGTCTGTCACCATGAGTCTGTCCCTCCCAAGATCTCTTAATTTTTCATTACATTTTTTAGTGTTAACTTATAAATTAGGTTTTAGGGACGGGGGAGATGGCTCATTGGGGAAAGTGCTTGCTGTGTAAGCATGAGGATCATGAACTCATGCTGTGTAAGCATGAGTTCAGTCCCCAGGGCCTACATAAAAAGCTGGTCAGGCGTCTATGCCTGACTAATCTCATAGGTATAGGAAACATGGGTGAAGATTATCTGTAATACTCAGGAACTTAGCTAAAAAACTGATTGAAACTTCCCTGAGTAAAGCAGTGACAAAAAAAAAAAAAAAAAAAAAAAAAAGCAGGTTTAGATAGCATGAGCCAGTCCTGGAAGGGTAGAGATGGGAGGGTCCCTGGGGATTTTAAAAGAAAACAAAAGTAGTAGGTTTCTACATTGCTTTTCCATATATCTTTTGCTTGTGTTAGCCACCTCCATACCTTACCCTCATCCCTCTGCTACTGTGCCCCATTTAAACCTTTCCACGTCTATATGCCACCATTTTACTATCTGGTATATTTTATTACATCCCCCTCTTAAGGCCTGCTCCTACCCTCTGGCTTCTTGCTGTCTGAGCTCTATTGAATCTCATTCCAACTTTATCACAGAAATCTAAAATTCAAGGCTTGGTCTCCACATCAGAGGAAAAGACAACATTTGTCCAGGGTATGAATTACCACATTCAGTAGTTTCTAGTTCTAGATGTTTTACCTGGACTTTTAATAATTTCATTTTTTTTTACAGCACAACAAAATCCCATTTTGTGTTTGTATTACATTTTCATTATTCATTTTCAGTTGATGTATATCTTAGTTGATTTCCTGGTTATGGTGAGTACAATAATTTACATCTCCCTGATGGATCATGAAGTTGAACACTTTTTAAAGTGTTGCTTAGTTACTGATTTTTTTTCTTTTGATAACTCTGTTTTTCACTTTTTTATTCCACAAATTAATCATCTGTCAGATATATGGTTGGCAAATTTCCTATCAAGTCTGTAGGTTGCCTCTTCACTTGGTTGACAGTTTCCTTTGCTGCAATTCCTCTTATAAGTTTTTTTTGAAAATATAATTCTATTTCAAGAACACATTTATGTATACCATATTACCATAATAATATCATGGAGACTCATGAACTCTAGACCAACAGTGGTAGAGACTCCAAGGGATTGAACTAGGCCCTCCATATGTGGGAGACAGTTATGAAGATTGCTCCCTGGCAGTAGGACCACACTACAAACCTGGTACATGAGCTAGCTTGTTGGAGCCCTTTTCCCTATGGTGGGGTGCCATGTTCAACCTTAATTCATGGGAGAGGGGCTTGGTCCTGCCCCAACCTATTGAGTCAGACTTTGTTGACTCCCCATAGGAGGCAGGGTGGGGGGAATGGTGGGAGGGAGAACTGTGGTTGGAATGTAAAATAAAAGTTAAAAGAATTTATAAGAAGTAAATCTAAAGAACTGATATATTAGAAAAATATAATTTCTAGCTATCTTTTCCTTTCCCTATCTAAAAACCCAAAATATAGTTTTCCTAATTTTTTGCATTGAGGCTATCACTATATACTTATACTCACCTAGCTAATGGTATAGAAAACACATATTACACTCATACAAGTTAATTATTAACAAGCTATACAAACCTTTCCATTTTCATTTTCTTTCTTTAATTTAATATTACCTGTCTTTCCCACATGCCAACATTATACAAATGGATTTTTAATTATACAGCCTTAGAGCTGTTCATTATATATATTCATATCTATATCTATCTATTTATCTATCTATATGTTTGTATATATATAATCAAGTTTGTTGCATTTTGATACATGCATGGGTATAAAGAACTATTTCCATTATGAATATGTAAAGGTCATATTTGTGGATATATCTCTTTGATGTTTGAGAATATATAATTTGACAAACTAATAGAAATTTGCCTGCCTAATCAGAGTGAATATACAAAGAACTTTTGATGCACATTGCTGGGTATAAGACATTATATTCCATTGGTAATGTGCAATTGTATGAGTCTTTGACCTACCAGCCAATAGCTATTTAACAGTTTTTGATCCTGAACAATCTGAAAGGAGAGAAATGGTGTATTGTGAGGCTGTTTTAATATTCATTTTCTTATTTTAAGTAAGGTTAAATATCTTCATAAGTTAAAAATATTTATGTTTTACTTTCTATAATTCTCTTTGCTTTTATGTATTCCTCAGTTGATCATCTTCCTTATTTTTATCTTCAAATATACTTCTGATAATTTCATAAATGTTTACAGTTATTTTTATTATTTAGAAAAATGTTATAGTCAGATTACTGACACTTTCAGAATGACTTATAAGCAAACTGAAAGTTGTTTTGGTGTTTGCAAAAAACTGTGCATCTATACATTTTAAAGCAGACATCTATTACTTTATAGTCTATACTTTATGTTATGTAAATATTATGGATGCTTTTATCGATTCTATAACACATTATACTATTATCAATTATATCTATGTGTATAAAGTTCCCCCCATATAGAATGTGAATTTTTTAGTCACTGTTGGGTAAATTATCTCAGTAGTATCTATAAAGTAATTGGTTCATATTATGTTTCAATATGTGCAATGTTTTACTTTCACATTAAAACTTCTAATTGACTTTAAACATTTTAAAAATAAACTATGATGAACAAACCAATCATTTTCATTTGACCATTCATATGTTTTCTTACCATTCAACAAGAACAATATTTTTCACATTGTGAAATGTCCAGAATTGTAGATTAAATTTTGTTGCATGGGTGTGGTCTATTGTTTATGCATTTTTTCACAATGGTTTTGCTTACAATTTTCTAGTCAAAAGGGCATTGCAATATATATTCTTTGTTTTTGCAAATGTACTTTAGAATTTACTTTTCTAAGTCTAGTAAAAAATTCAAAATGTTTTAAAGTTTGCCTATAATCTTGGTATATTAACTTAGAAGTAGAGTTTTAGTGATATCAAATATCTCTTCTCATAATATGGACTATGTTCATTTTTCAATTTGTTCAACTGTACTTTTATGGTTCTTTGAGAGTATTTTATAAATTTTCTCATTTAATATTTAGCACATTTTTCTTAATATTTATTTTTTAGTACCAGAGTAAGTTCTCCTCTTTTTTACTATTTCCCAGACAACCTTGTTAAAATGTCTGAAGATTTATGCTTTTGTGCACATATGAGCACAGATATTCCAATTTTATTTCTTTTTGTGATAGGCAAGCATTGATTCATTTTTGAATTCCAGTTAATCATATTATCATCAAGTAAGAATTTATTTCTTCCTTTTCAGCTCTCAAGCTTTAATTGCATTCTTATCTAATTTCATTGCTAATAATTCCAACAAATGATGGAGTGGTCTGAGCAGAGTGTGTGCCTTAATTTTTCCTCTACTTCATGGAAAAAAACTTTCATATTTCAGTTAAAAATAATCTAAGGTTTGGAGAACTTGTAACTACAATCCATCCTAGTAAGCACATACAATTAAAATATTTTGGTTAAATATTTAATAATGAACTTAATTATGTAAATATTAATTGTTATGAGACAGGGTGTAATTATGTATTCCCAGCTAGCCAGGACCTCGCAGCATAGTCCAGGCTCACTGAAAGGCCTGCCTTGGCCTGCTGAATGCTGACATTAAAGCTGTGTGCTGCCATGACCATCTTTTAATAATATATTTTAACATTTTTCAAGTGAGTATATTTTATCAGCTTATCAAATTCCCAAATTACAATTATACAATTAAATCATTCACACACACACACAAACACGCACACACAAACACACACACACACACACACACACACACACACACACACACACGGAAACAGGATTCTTTTTATATAATTATAGTTTTCCTGTTTTGAAATGTGTTAATTGTTCCCTCGTATGGAGTCTTGTGAAGTTTTAAAATAAAATATCGAGTTTTTAGATTTTCTCAACTTGTTTACATAAAAGCTATAGTTTAGGCCCACACTAGTATGGATTAATAACAAATTTAAGATTAACAGAAAGAAGTGATGGCTATATATGTACATCGCCTCTTTGTATATTTATAAACATTTATATTATTATTTATTTTAATGAGAGGCTTTTGTTAACCTTTTGCATTTTTTGCATTTACATAATTGCATGTACATACACACACATAATATACACATACATATGCTGTTGCCTTTTAAAAATACATAATTATGAAATTGCAATTTACACAAAATAAAAGTTATTTATCTATGGTTTACTGTAATTGTAGAATTGCCAGTCACATTAAAAGGTTTGAACAGTTTTCCTCCAGACAGAAAACTCACACCAGTAGCAGCTATTCTCTTAGCCTCCAATTCCTGGAAACAACTAAATTTCATTTTGTTTCTATAGATTTGTGTTTTGTGATTTGTATATTTGTATATACTTACTACTATAAATGTAGTAACACAAAATGCAATCATTGTGTTTCCTTCCTTCACTTAGCAAAGAGTTTTCAAGGTTCATCCACGTGATTCCATGTACTAGCATTTCACTCTTTTTATTACCAAATAACATTTCATTGTAAGGATAAAGTACATAGATATGTTCATCCATCAAGTCTGTTTCTATTTTTGGCTACTAGCTGCTAATAATGATGTTAGGAATATTCATGTGTAAAGTTTGGTTCATATTTTCACTACTTAGGGATTGTATATTTATATTTATGACTACATATATATATATGTTTATATATCATATATGTGTGCATGTGAGAAGAATTGCTAGGTTATATAATCTCTCATTATTCAACATTGTAAGGAGATGTGAAATGTTTAGCAAAGTGACACCATCGTTTCAGTACCACTTGCAACAAATAAGGGTTCTAGTTTCTTTTTATTCTGCTATCTTATTGGGAATGGAATGGTATCATATTGCTTTACTTTTCAGTTCTCTATAAGTATATTATGTTGCAGATATATTCATTTGACTTCTGACCATTTGTGTATGTTCATTGGAGAGAACATGAGTTATTTTTCTTCTTTAGTGTTATCAGAGTCTTTCATATATTCTAGATCCAACCCCCCATTATACAGATTATTTGACAATATTTCTTCCTGTTTTGCTTTCATTTTCTTGAGAGAATCATTTGCTACTCACAGTTTTCTAAAAATTTATATGAAGTTTAATTCTCTAGTCTTTGTGTACCCTGACCTTTGGTGATTTAAGACTTGCTTAGTCCAATGTCACAGAGATTTATATCTTTGTTGGGAGTTAGGCATGGTAACTCAGGCTGGCAATCCTAACATCCAAGAGGCTTAAGGTCTCCATCTCAAATCATACTTGAATTAAGAAAACAAAATTAAAAAGAAATAGAAAGATATACATGTTCTTAATGGTTTTAGAGATTTGGGTTTTAGATTTAAATCTATAATCTTTTATACTGAATATTTCGTAATGACAAGGAAAACACCCAACTCACTTTTTCTCATTTCTGTTGCTGCAGATTGAACTCAGCCAGAGCCTTGCACATGCTGCCCAATCATTCTGACAACATGTTACTGCATTCCCAGCTCACGGCTCATTTATTATTATTATTATTATTATTATTATTATTATTATTATTACAGTAAATTTCCAGTAATTTCAGCTTCTGTAGCAGCAAAATTTTCCATTCACCCCTTCACTGATCTATCCTTGGCTACAGAAAAAAGAAAGTAATAAGTTGATTATTTCTAACCTTTTAACTTTATTTCAATCTGTTTATCTTAACAAATGTTTTTTAAAGCATTATAAAATAAATTTTAAAGTCAAAAGGTTTGAATTCTACAACTTTGCTTTTCTTTTTCAAAAGTATTTTCTCTGTTCTGACTCCTTTATACATTCGAAAATTGGCTTTGAGTTCATACTATGAAGTGAATACACATTTCTAATTCTCCTGTTTGATTTGTTAGAACTTTTAATTTGGTTCATCTGAATCTATTGAGAAAGTACCATGAACTTTTGATCCTCCCTACTGCTATTTAAAACACTATCTTAAGTTTTGCTTCCTCATTTGCATCATCAAGATCTCAGATCAATGCTAAACAATGCTTGTGAATGCATGAGTCTTTGTATCACTTCTGACTTCAATGAGAATTATTTTAAAGGCTAGCTGTTAATTATGATGATAGCTATTAATTTTAAATAGGGCTTTTGATCAAACTCTTCCTAATTCATAAAGATCTTTTGATCAAGAATGCATATAGGCTTCCTTTAATATCTTGGTCTTCATTTCCTTAACTATGAAACTAGGGAATTGAGGCAAGATTGAATTAGTGTCCAGTTGAATAAATGCTGACTTTGAGGCTAAAGACAATTCATTTAATATTTTGCTTACCTTTTCTAAGTTACTCTGTGATACTAGATCTCTTAATTGATATATTGAAGCCCAAATTCCTTATTGATGAAACCTTATAGATAATCATATTTACCCAATATTTTTTCTGTATTAAACCTATTATATGTAAATATCATTATAAAGTAAACAACGAAGGGATGACAAATATTGTTTATTTTGATGCCTATAATTTATTTCTCTCTCAAAAATCCAGCAGAGTGTCCTGTATTTATTGTCAGCCTTTACTTAATTACATAAGAGGCTATACTGATAAGCAATTATATCATAACTTAAAGGGAATGAAAATTTAAATTTCAGCCCCTGTGTGTATACATGTGTTTATACATTTACATTTTTTCATATGTGTATATAGGTACACGAGTGCACATATTTGCAAGATGTAAGTAAATGAATCTAGAGGAGAGATGGAAGCTTCTTTCAGAGGATCAGAAGTTACTGTGAAAAGTGATTGGACAATAAAGGCATGTATGGTCCTACCCACCTAAGAACCCTATCAAATACAGTAGTTACTTCTTAGGAAAAAAATGTATTCACTGCTGCAATAGGGGTACAACTGTTATGGGGATTAAAAACAAAACAAAACAAACAACAAAAACAAAAACAAAAGCGAAAGAACAGCTCTCTGCTAGAATTTGTGGCCTACTTCACAAAAAGATAATTCATTGCTGGTACTATAATCCTGAATCCTGATATGTAAAACATAGTCATAGATGAGGAGATCTTAGATCCTAAAAGAAACTTACTACAGCTGCTTAATTAAATGATATCATGTCTAACTGCCTTCTAGATATTTATGTTTATTCCCCTAGCCTTAATTCTACTCTCCATCTAAATTAGAAAAGCTCTGTTTGCAATAGATTACTGTGAATGCCAAGACTCAGTACCATGTTCAAGGTGCTGAGAATAAATAAAAGTTGAGTGGTCAGTCTTAACAGACCATTTTTATCACTCTGGATAAGGCTCAGAGAAGGCATTCACAATCTTATTTTTCTGGTGCAACAAAGCCATTGCAGTCATGAATTGATAACATCTAAGCTTAGTTATCCTGAGATTCTAAGATGTTTTGCACAAAACAGTAAGCCTATTCTCAATTCAACTTCAGGGACTCCTGTCTTACCATGTGATTGCCCCTCTCACTCATTCACTTACCATCATGTTCCTACCATGATGCCATGTGACTGATCGATATAAGGGAACACTTACTAGAGCCAAGGAGATGTCAGTGGCATGTTCTGAAATCTCCAAAATTGTGAGCTACACACACCTTCCTTTTAATATGTTTTCCAGCATAAAATGTGTTTGTTATAGTGATACAAAATAACTAATCTATCTTTCCATATTATTTCCAAAAATTTACTTATACCAAATAATTCTGTCATGCAACAATGAATATGACTGAACAATAAGGTTGAAGTAAATTTTTGTGTGCTATTTTCACAAACCAACAACAAAATGTGTTGACTATTCCACATAGATGCTGAGATGTCTAAAGTTGGTATGTGTACTGTAGTTATTTCCTCTGAAATGAAGTATTTCCTCTTTGAAGTAAAGATGGGTGCTCATCAAGAAGTAAACACAACATACAAGGCTCAGGAAAGTAAGCAAGAATCAAAAGTCCCAGAAAACTCCTAAAATTTACAAGATTCACACAGTCCCTCCCCAGAGTTATAAAAGCAATAACAATGTTGAAAAGGGAGAATGTCTGAGCAGTTGAATTGTTTGCAATTCATGTCAGGATTCCAGAGACATAGCATCTGTGAGGTATCCCCAGTGCTGGGCTGGGCTTTTGGTAACACTGCTACCTCTGTGTCAACTATACTCCTGAAAATAAACCCTCACCCACAGTTTTGTAAATAACCCAATTAACTCACTGATTCATGAAGATAACCCTAAGTGGGTTCATTTCAGTGGTTTGGCTTTGGTGCCCTATCTGTGGTGAATAAACATCATTTGTTCATGTCTTTCTAGGGAAAGTATCAACAAAAGGAATAGTAGTGACACCTAATTCAAACTTATGCAAAAATCATCCCTATCCAGTCTGTGACATCATTTTGACTTGTTTACTTGACTATTTGTATGGCCTTTCACACATTTAACAAGACAATTAATAACCATATGCTATAAATGTAATGGCCCATGTGCATTTGCCATGTCTCTGAAAACATAGACTGAAACATCCTTGGCTCAAGCACTGTGAGATATTCAAATTAGTATCTGTTATATATGCATAATATGATATAGGTATAAGAATGTGAACAAATAGTTCTGTGCCTGCCTGAATGAAAAACCAGTTGAATCAGAAAATTAATTAGCAATTTTATAAACCACTTTCATATATATATGATATATACTGACTGAATGAAAAATCAGAAGAATCAGTTAGTTAGCAATTTTATAAACCATATATATATATACATATATATATATATATATATATATATGCTACTTTTGCATCCATATGATCAGAACGCCTGTGAGAAACAACAAAGGATAAGGGGCTTATGTTGGCTCACAGTTCATGAAAGTCTCAGTCCATTCCATGGACTGCATCAGGAAGGGATGAAAAGGTTCAGAAGAGGTGAGACTCCTCATGATACTGAAGACCAGGAGGTAGAGAGCCAGGCTGTAACCTTCAAAGGACCATCTCCACTGACTTAATGTTACTAGTGAGACCCATTCTTAATGGCTTCAAAGCCTTAATCTCCATCCACTGGGGAGAAAACAGAGCTTGAGTGTGAGGTCTGTTGGGGGGGAGCTGGGGGTGAATTTCATATTCAATGTTTATATTCAAATATAATACTGCTCTTACTGGTGTATGTCCATTCCTGATTTAAACATGACAGAAAGTACTCACATGTGATGGCATATGTGAGCAGGTACTCAAAGAACCACATCACCCGATTTCATGTCTAATACCATATTTTCTAACTCACTATGCACTAAGCACTTCACTATGAATTGGTTTTTCCAGGTTCTTCTATTATGCTATGCTAGACGATCTGTACAAAGATTGAAACATTATGTATTTTATATCCACATGTGTATATTTTGTTTATACAAGATAGGTGGTTTTTATTCCTAGACTTCACAGTTTACTGGTCCATCTTGAGTCTCTAGTTCACAGACAGATAGTGTGGGAGGCTCTTCAGGTGCCATAGGAGAACTGGTTATTGGAGTCCTGCTGCTCATTTCTATTTTCCCCAGATGCCTAAGTGCCTTCAGATCCCACCACAGTTTATCCTAAAGCATGTTCATCAGTACGTTTACAGAGGTTCTAATTAATTCTTTGTAATTACATGGCATTTTCTCCCTCCATTTCTCACTGCTGTCCCTGCCATGGAAACAAGATGTTCCACCTCTGGAGACTGCCCTGGTAAAAGCCTATTAATAAATAATTAAGTTTGGAGGTTCCTGCAGTGGTAAATCATGACTGGAGATCACGTGGGAGCCATCTCCATGGCAACTTACCAACAGGAATTGAGCTGCTATTTCTCTTCTTTGCATGGGATGAGCAGGGCAAAAACACAAATTAAAGAGATTCGGGTTTTTTTTTGTGAGATTCCCCCCCTATTTTCATCTATTTTGAAATCATCTGCAATTGCCTTTAAAATTAAAAAAAGACACACTTTGAGAGTGTGATGGATGTCATCAGCAGCTGTGGAAAAAAAAAAAAAGGACAGAAACAAAACTCAGCCTGTGTAGTCTCCGTTCCCAGCTCATCCCTTCTGAAGGGCTTACTGTCCTCACCCAAACCCTATCATACTTGCCTAGAATGTGGTGATTTGAATAAGAAATATACACCATGTATTTGAGCACTTTGTCTTCAGTCAGTAGCATTGCTTGGAGAAGTTATGGAACTTCTAGTATGTGGAGCCTGGCTGAAATAGGTATGTCACCTGGAGTGGGCTTAGGCGGTTTACAGTTTCACTCAGTTTCCAGTTTGCTCTGTTGGCTTCTTCGGTGTTCAAATATAATCTCTGGGCTTCAAGCTCTGTCCCTCTGCTGTGCTTTCCTTGCATTTTCCACCTGGGCTCATAATTTCAAATAAACTCTTCCTTCTTTATATACATATACATACATACATACATACATACATACATACATACATACATATAGTGTGTGTGTATGTGTGTATGAAATTTAAATTTGAAACGAGCTTGTTTTACATATCAATCCCAATTCCGCACCCTCCCATTCTCCCCTGTTATCCCCACTAACCCCCATCTTATCCCCTTTCTGCTCCCCAGGGATGGTGTAGCCTTCCATGGGGGAAATCTTCAAAGCCTGTCATATCATTTGGAGCAGGGCCCAGGCCCTCCCCCCATGTGTCTAGGCTGAGGGAGTATCCTTCTATGTGAAATGGGCTCCCAAAGTCTATTCGAATACCACGGATAAATACCAATCCACTACCAGAAGCCCCATAGACTGCCCAGTCCTCCCTACTAACATCACATTCAGGAAACCTGGGTAGATTCTATGCTGATTTCCCAGCTACCAGACTGGAGACCATGAGCTCCCCCTTTTTCAGAAGTTTCTATGGTTTCCTCTAGCCTGGTTTTGACCCATCTGCTTATCATTCCTCCCTGACTGTACTGGATTCCAAGAGTTTGGTTCAGAGTTTAGCTGTGGGTGTCTGCTTCTGCTTTTATCATGGAAAAGATGAAGGCTCTAGGATGGCATATGAGGTAGTCATCAATCTCATTATCAAGGAAAGGTGTTTAAGGTAGCCTCTCCACTATTGCTTCGATTGTTAGTTGGGGTCATGCTTGTAGATATCTGGAGATTTCCTTAGTGCCAGATTTCTCTTTAAATCTATAATGGCTCCCTCTATTGTGGTATCTCTTTTCTTGCTCTCCTCTGTTCTTTCCCTGACTCAATCCTCCTTCTATATGTTACCTTTGGAAGTGGTATTTTATCATACAACACACAGTAACCAATAATCATCCTTCTCTATGATATCCTCATCAGGTACTTCTGCCTGTTGTGCCTCTGGCTGTCACCTGACAGTTCTTCACCAACTTTTCTGACTTGCTTGTATTAATGACTGCACTTCAAGAAAAAGTATTTGGAATCACATAGATTTCAGAGTGAAATAGACTTGGCCATGGAGAGAGATCAGGAAGAGTAGAAAGTCAGAGGGCAGGCAGGAGGAAAGAGGATGTCTGCTACCTCAGCCCTGCTGTTTTTGTATCTACATTGTCATTGACACTAACATTTCTCTCTATAGCTGGATTTTAGCTTGTTACCCAGCTGTGCTGTACGCCTAGATGCCCTTCCCCTACTCCTTTGCTTTCTGAGGCTTGACCATTCATATGTAGGGCGTGTCTTTCACTTCACTGAAACCTCTTAATTTTAACCAAATGTTTATCTATTAGACATGTAACTCATACTATTGCCACATCAGTCTGTTTACAGAACAATGGCTACATATTTTATGCTCTCTGTGATGGTTTTCTAAAATGAAGATTGAAATTCCAGTTTTAGGATTATCTGGAAGGTCAGTTGTGTTCAGTCAGAATATGGATATAACTTTGCAGCCACAGCTCCCGTTCTTGGCCTTTTCCATCTTGCAACATCATCCTGCACAATGGTATTTTAATAAAGCATTTTAATCATAATAGTTTATCACTTACTTGACAACTACCACAGTTTTTTTCACACTTCTCTGACATCTAGATTCATAATCATAAGCCATAGTTGGTGGTGTTCTAAGCACATGATAAAGCAAATCTGCAGTAATAAATAGCCAGGTATGAATTTGAAAATGTATCTACACCAGAAATACTGGAAGATGTATGGCAAGTCCCAAATATATCACTGATTCTTGAGTATGGACAATTTTAACAATATAAGTCCTTATTTCCACCCTAGGAAGAGCAGAGCCTGGATGCTCTTCAGGCTCCTGTTTTTCGTACCTTCTGAGATATAGCTTTATAGACACAGTTAATTTTATATCCTACCCTCTAGTCATTGTTCTCTTATTATTTGTGTCATATCAGTGTGTGTAAATCCTACAGGAGAGGACAACTCAACAAAAAAGATTACCTTCCAAAAGATCCAAGCATTTTATTTTTCCTTTCTATCTCCAATAATATTTCATTCCTTGATTTGGGAAGCAGCCTCTTGTCTCCCCCTGCCATCTGGATATTTTAATTTATCACTGGGTTTTAGAAACTTATCAAGTGTGTTTCCTCTGCTGGACAGGACTTCATTCCAAGACATCCTTCCTTTATTCATATGTCTGCACTTATGTCTAATTCATTCTCCCATCTTGGTGTTATCTGTGATTTCTGAGATCTTCTATTGGCTCTCATTCTTGTTAGCCACTGTGTGCTCTAAAAACAGCTTGACTGATGGAGTTTACTTAAAGCAATGGGCCTTAACCCCAGATAAGTACTTAGAAGCAGCAGATGAAATTTTGCTTCCCTGAAATTCAATAGATGTAAATCAGATTAATTGTCTCTGTGACCCTGGAAACATCCTGAATCTCATTTCCTGCCTAAGTCACAGGAACTTGCAGGTTAACTTCTGGCAGGTAAAGTGGTTGGGACCAGCTATTTGTCACCAATAACTACATTAAAAACACAGAAGGTTGAAATTTTTGACAAGTAGGTTGTGTTTTGCTTTCCAGTAAAGAAAATTCCAGTTACTTGGCCCCTTTATCCAATTATTTTCTCCTCTTCTATACAAAAGTTTCCATATGTGACCACAGGAGACACGGGAACTCTTTTTTTGGTCTCCTGTTCTTCTAGGAAAGAAGCAAGGTCATGACAATGCAGGGTTTTCTTCTATAAATTCTTCAATTTCAAACTAGAAATTTCATGGACAGCCACTACCTTTAGCTTCTTTTAAAGTTCATAAAACCTATGTTCACAACAGGTAAAATCACATTAGAGGATTTTGTTATTAAAAGAATAAAAGCAGATATTAATATAAATAATTTAAACAGTCATTAATAGAAGGTTTATTGATAGTAGCCCCAAACCAGAAGTGTTCACATGTTTATCAATAGGTGATTGGATTTAAAATATTGTAATTGTATCCATATGGGATATAAAATCAATTCAGTAATATAAGAATCAATTTTGTATGTGAAAAACTGAATGGATCCAAAAGTAATTATGCAAAGTGAAAGAAGCCAAATCCAAAAGGTGCTGTTCGTATAACTTCACATGCACTAAATTCTATAATATGTTTATGGTTTGCTAGAGCCAGAGAGCAGATTGACTTTTGCCTGGAACTGAACTGGTTTAGAGTGAAACCATGAATTTAGTGAGTGACAGGACAAAAAGACAGGGTGTGTGGTAGGTGGATCCATTATCTTAGTTGTACTATTAGTTGGGCTGTTGGCTTCAGAGTTGTGTACACATGCCAAATATTACCATGCTGTGGGCTTCAAATACATGCAGTTTACTGAATGTTATGTCTCAATTAAGAACAGTTTCAGAGAGAGATTTATGGTAAGAATTCTTATATTCAAAAAGCTTCCAAAGTGTGTGAAGCTGGTGATTTACCAAACTTCTTTATTTATGTGTGTGTTTACTTGATTGTGAAGGGAAATAAAATGAAATTAAGGTAGGACAGGTTTTGTGAACCTGAACTTGTTGATCATGTGAAGCACTTCAAACAATATCTAACATGTAGCAAATACTCCATGATGTCAGTTACTTTCATATGTATTATGTGTCCAGAATTTACAACTTGCTTAACCTCTAATTTATACAGTAATGTACTTAATGTTCATCATATACACCCAGAATTGACTTCTTCCATCATAGAGCAAATGAAAAAGATGCAATTGCTTTTTATAGATTGTCAAGTTATCTCTCCAGTAAGTCACAATCCAGCCCAAGGCTGAGAATATTCCTTCTCATGTTGTCTCTGCAGAGGTGACAGAATCAAGTTGAAAGCACGGGCAAGGAAGGATCCATCTGAGGCCAGTCCATGTGCTCTCCCTTTTTATACTCCCAATCCTAAATAGCCATTGACTCCATTTCAGAATGCATATATTTTCTCTAAAATCTACAATTTCTCTCATTTGGCTGGCTCTTTATTTCCATATTGTGGGCTTACATGTCTTATAGCTTCAGCTTTGTACAGCAAGGTAAGCTAACAAGGTTCCATAATGAAGCTGAAGGTTCACAGATGTTAAATATTGCCTTTGAATCATAGTTGATTTATGTGATCGCAGTAATAGTGTATGGTAGTCCTCTGTTTTAGAGTTCTGACCATTGCTTTTGTTTTATGACCTGGGAGCCTTAAGTTGGCCAGGCTTCACTCCTTATCCCCACTGTGACTCTGACACCATGTCTAAATATTTACTTGTCTTGGGTCTGAAGAAGATCCTGGAGGTGCTCACCAGGCACAATAACCTCAATGAAATCATTTACGAGCTTTTCGGGGACAATAGCTTAGAGAGTGTGATCCTGCAGAGCATGGACTCTTGTGTCTCCTTGGTACAGTATACTCCAAGCTCCGAAGTCTCTGATAGGTACCACTTCTACACAGGGCTGGCCATGGATATGTTCCTCCCCAGAATGTGCAAACTACTTCAATGTGGTAGTAATTACACCTCATTACACTAATGAATGAAGATAATGGAATCCTTTAGTGCTGATATTTGACACACCAATCCAAGAAAAAGTTGCAGAATATGAAATGAAGTAAATGGATTTAGATATTGAGCATCTTGGAACCCCAGAACAGGAATACAGCTATCGCCTAAAGATACCTTCTGGTGAATCTGCTCATATATACTGAATCCTTAATCTTACTAGTGATGCTCTTATAAGATACTGAGCAAAAGTTGGGTGAAGTTTCCAACAAGGGGAGAACTTGGAAATAGGAACATTAATTTTCCCTAGCAAGTAATGTTGATAAAGAGGAGAAAGCAATTACCATAGAGATGAAGTAGCAAGTTCCACTAGCTTTCTTCACAAAAGCCAATGACTATATTGTCTCCTAAAGTAACACCCAGTATGTCTGCAGAGGTAGCCCTTGCTGTAGAATATAAAATTGCTGACATATGTCATGTCATGTAAAGTACCACTTGGTCTCCAAGATCAAAGGTGAAAGAGTCTTAGGTGTTGAGAGAATCTGAGAACACAAAGCCTTGAAGACTGCTTTTGAGATGCCAGCATGTTCTGTAGTCTTTTCTGCTAGCAGATTTTTACCTTAGTGCATATGTAGATATCTTCTGTAAATAACGTTTTTTCTCTCTCTGTTCTCTAAAATTTGTTTTTAAATTTCAAAGTTAAAACTGGCCGTGTTAACATAAACATTTCAGCCTTAGATATATAGGTGAGTTTATTTATTATTTATTTATTCATTCATTCATTCATTTTAGCTTTTTACTGGTTCTTTGTCTATTTCTCATTATGCATCCCAATCCCTTTGTCTCCCTGTCCTTGTATATTGCCTCCTACCCCCACCCCAATAAAATAAAGTAAAATTTAAAAGAAAAAAATATCATCAGGGGAGCTGTAGTGTGACATAGTAAGACTCACAGTAAATGCTCTGTACTTTCAAATGTTCATTGCAACGAGTCATTGGTCTGGTTTGAGGCCTCCGGCTATTTTCATACTGTTGCTACTGGGTCCTCACTGGAACTCCTCTTGTATATCCTATAATTTCCCTGTGTCAAGGAGATCCTGCAGCTTTAGATCTACAGGTCCCAATCCTTTATGAGTTGCAGCAATTCATAGATGGGGTGAATGTTGGGGTGGGCCAACCCATAGCCCTAGTTTTGGTTCTGAGTTTTAGCTCAGCCCACCAGCTCTCAACATCCTTACCACCAGATTCAGCTCTCCAGCACTGTCCTAGCTAGCTCTCCCAATGCAGCAGGCAGCAAGGTGCTAGGCCAGTTTTCCTGCTCTTATGCCCTCAGGACTGGCTTGCCTACATCCACCCCAACTGGTAAGTTTTCAGAACCAAAGGATCTTGATGCTAAATACAGTTTTAAATATTTTTTTTTAATTTGAATAAAGCTAACTGAATTTTGAGGGGGTAAATGAATAAACCTTGCTCATATTTGAACCCTTGACTAAAGCTCAGCCCACAAGGCTAACTGCCTCACAGAACTAATAAAGAGAGAATAAAGAGAGGCCTTAAAGACACAGAGCACCAATAACTGCAAACACCATTCAATAAGACATTTTAGGGGTTGTGACAGTATTAACCTGAACAGTATTGGTTTTGGAACTGGGAGTTTCAACATCTGAGTCCAGCATAGTCATCAGACAGTGGAGTCCCTTTTAGGACATTGTATGATGACGACAGGACCCAGTCTCTTGATTCAGAGAAAAAATTGTCTCCTGGAAGATTGGTGTATATAATGACATTTCTAAGGAGTCAAAATCTCTTCCTATGGCCATTTGAACTGCACCAATCTCATTAAGTTCAGTAGATTCTTAAAATACAAGTTGGAAAGGAAAACAAGAAGATGAGGGAGTAGGAATAGGACCAATGAGATAAATGGCCTCAGAGGGCATTAGGACTATATTATAGCTAATGTTCTTTCAAGGCCATGTGTTCTCTTTTCTAAGCTGAATCACTGTAATTACCAGATGCACTCTTCACAAGTCTTATTCTCCAGAGACGTATTCATTCCCATTGCCTTGTTCTAGCCTTCCTGAATTCACTTAAATGTGCTTTATTGGTAAAAGAATATGAAACTACCTTGTAGAAGAGTATAACAGTGATGATCCACCAAGCCAAGTTTAGTGTCAGAGAGTCTGCAGGACCCTGGAGCACTGGTTTGAGAGGGAAACCCAAGTGACAGGATTCCTGTAAATACACACACCTAACACTCACTACAGGTTCCTTACAACCTTCATTTGCCCATCTACCTTTATTAATGAGACCATTAACACACTTCTCCAACCAAGTATGGTTAATTTCAAAGTTTTTCATCCTAATGCTTATTTTTGCACCATGATGTCATAAATGAATACTTGCAACAACCACCTTATGGAGTGACAAACCTAGGATATTTGCTAACTGACTTTGTCCAATCAAAACTCAGCAACCCAAGTTCTGAGTCAAAGCTCAGCAACCCAAGTCCTGGGGGATAAGCAAATTGTTCTGTTTCTCAATATTGATGCAAATGTGAAGATATTCAAGGATTTGCAAAATAACAGATAAGTGTATTCTTGATGTCCATAGCTAATTTGGGACATACTTACTTTCTTCAAATAAAACCAAGGGAAAAAGCCCCACATACTTGGTTGCAGAACCTTGGAACAGCAAATGCAACTGATTCATGATTGAAATGCTTCTGCTTTCATGGTTATTAAATTTGACCCAGATAATGTCAAGAAACCAAATCAAGGTACTATCAATATTTTCTATCTTTTACAAACATGATATTGTAGGGATAAGGTCTCTGAAGAGGTGACAGATCATTACATTCTAATGACTCTTAATTAGAGTCCTTTTACACTATCCAGTTTTAACTTCTTGATTAAATCTTCAGTATTGTATATGTCAGTTATTATTGTGTCTGTTAAGCAGGTGAAAATGAAGACAAGTAAACTATAAGGATTGGTGAATCCCAAACCATTACAAAACTGGCAGCTTTGTCTTTGTATGGTGGTGCATGGCTCTAATTGCAGATACTTGGGAGAGTGTAGAAGAGCTGTAATTTCAAGAACAATTTAGCAATGACTTGTGGGTATGTGTGTCAATGGAAGAGTATTTGTCCAATTATATGAGGGTCTTGAGTTTAATTCCTTGTCCAATTTTTTTGTTTTAAGAAAACATGTGCTGTCAATAAGCCAAGAAATTATTTCATAATACATTTTGTTTTCAGATAAAAAGAGCTAACATGTCTTTTTTTCTCATCATGTACATGCAGACTTTTAGGAAGACCTAGAACACAAAGGAAATTAGAAAATAAGAGTGACATGCTACTAAATATTTTTTTGACTAGTGCTGGAGGTCTAAGAACAGGAACATAAATGAAATTATAAAAATAGGCATTTGTTAATGTTCAGAATCTTGTTTCTTATATTTGAGGTCCTCCCCTTTTGGCTGAGGGAGATGAACTGATGTAGCTATACTTATAAGGACAAGATCAGAATTCTCACCAGAGGCAGCTTATGTATCTGCAAGACCCTAACACTGGCCTATTTAATCATTGTACATCACCAACACAGCCACAAGGTATCAACAGTGAGTACTGTTGATTTCTCAATGGAAGTCATTTACTAGACCCCATGGGTCACTGTCTCATGTTTATCTTGTAGAGAACTTCATCAGTAGACTGGAAAACACTCATGACTAAAATCTTGATCACATGCCTTAAAGCAAATAAAACAAATACTGGAACCAATAATATTGACATTGTCCCATGTGATTCACACAATAGGCTAAACAGTGTTTGACAGAAACTGGGACAGAAAGGTACCAGGCTGTGAAAGAGAACAGAGAAGGCATGGCATGTTTTTTAATTGGTATACAAATGAGAGGGGGGTAAGTCAAATTCTTCTGCAATCTTCCTGGGATAGTCAAGTTTTGAAGGTCATAAGAAGCCAGGAAACTAAGCATGACTGGGTAAAGTTGACTGACTAGTTTAATTATTATAGCAATGAAAACTCCTGCTTGGCTGTAGATGAAGTAAACAGAAGCAGCTTCATTCTAACTGGAAGCAATGATAGAGAGGAATGACAGTGATGGTTAAATGTCCAATGATGTATAAAGATTAAAGTGTATAGCCAAGCCACAGAGCTGTGTAAGGCCCATAGAAACTGAGATCCAGATAGCTTAATATCAGCGGAATTATGATCTGTTGCTGACACCTTATCAGTGTCACAGCTTCCAGCCTTGGTGAAAACATGAAGAATATCGCTCCATACTCCCTTTGGGAAAAGAAAACACATCTGGCCTTTCCATCTCTATCTTCCTAAGGGTGCCCTAGTTCTGAGTTTGAGATTCCTGGGTGTTTATCGTGGCTTATTTCTCCAAGAATGCACTGTTTACATTTTTCCAAATTATTTTTCTTCTTTATATGTCCTCACTATATTTCTAAACCCTCCAGGTTCATTCTACTAAGCAGCTCAGCATCATTGTCAAATTTAATTAATACACTGTGTGTTTCCCCTTCCACATCATTAGGAAGGATGCTGAATAAGACAGGGTCCATGTTACTGTCCTTCCAAAGGGCTGTCACTTCTGCTCCCTTCTCTCTGCATGTAGGCAGCTAACTCTCAGCCACTGCAATTTCTCACCTTCAGGTCCATTATGTGCCCTGATGTGTTATGTATTGTGAAGTGCTCAATGTAATGCATTAATAAAGTCAAGATTGGGGACATTCACTGTATTATATCTATCCTCTTACTTGCTAATTAAACTCAATAGTGAAGCTGAAACTTTTCTGGCAAGATGCCTTAATTATTAATACAATTGGTTTTTATAATTTGCATTCTTATTTAGAGGTACACACAGAGAGAGGGGGTTGTTATAACCTCAATATTTTAAATAGCTGTTAGGAAAATTAATAAGCAAGTGTGTGGTTGCTGAATATGAACATATTGTAAAAGATATATTCAGAATTTGGTGCTTACTGAAACCCAAAGGTAGTCAAAGCAGAGACTAGATAGTATGGAGAGCTTGGGTCTCTGTTGGGTTTTATAGGACTATATTATGAGAGAATTCCTATTGAATATCACTCCAATTGCCAAGGCCAGCTCCAAATCCTTTGTGAAAATCAATGGCTTAAATGAAAGCATACAAAAAAACAAGAATCAAAGAGAGCTTTACAGAGGTGAAATGGGTTTTAGGAAGAGGCCAGACAAAGGTTTCAGAGTGAGCCCCTGAGTTTTGGTTCACTTTATTATTGTAAGATTCTGACTTATCTGGTGATTGCTAATGACATTCAAAAAGAGGTAATGATGCCTGGTCATTTCCAAGCTACCCAGTGAATAACTAAGTACTGAACATTCTCATCTTTGGAGGCGTCATCCAAAATAATTGATAAAAATTGGAGATGCATTCCATATAAACCACAATTCAGATTTTGAATTTTGATCTTTCCTGTGCTGCCAATATATAGTACAATATATTCTCAGTGTCCAGTACAGCAATAAGCCAGTGCTCCCAATTACCCAGATGACCACTGAGGTAAACAACTGATAATCTTCAAAAGCTGTGCTGCAGAGATGGAATTTTCTACAGGCAAGGTACATTTCTGGTATTTTTTTTTTACTTGCTGTTTTCAATTCAAAATGGGATTTTGCCTAATGTGCCATGACACATAAAGGAGCATTTTTACCATGTGATAGATGAATCTAGGATTCTTGAAACAATCACCATCTCCTTAGAGGTCACATAACATTCCCACCTGCTTTCACAGTGACAGTTATCCACTGAGAGCATTCTGGAAAGTGAAGCATAACCAAGGACATGAAAGGGAGTCCAACCTGAGGCTGTACATAGTGCAAGGAAGGCGTCCAGTTGAGACTTGAATAAGAAATCAAATGCCAAGGGATTTATATAACATGTGAAAAGACTTAGAA
This sequence comes from Cricetiscus sungorus, assembly GCA_030556225.1. Taxonomy (NCBI): domain Eukaryota; kingdom Metazoa; phylum Chordata; class Mammalia; order Rodentia; family Cricetidae; genus Cricetiscus; species Cricetiscus sungorus. The sequence goes on from JANBXA010000007.1 coordinate 43,053,544, forward strand.
AATAATGCAGGAACAACTGAAAACCAATGAGAAACTTTGGGCAAGTCAGTAAAGTCCACTTTATGACTGAGACGACTCTGGAAGCAGGACACACTCTGGGGACTCTGTCTTAGAACAGGGGTCAGGAACACAAGAAGAAACTATTTATAAGGAATGGAGAGCTAGCTCAATGTAGCTACTTACTGTGAAAGATTGAGGACCAGGTTTTTTTCCCCAGAACCCACATAACTTCTGGATAGATGTGGCAGCTGTTTGTAATCTCAGACTTAAGTGTATCTAGGATCGCCAGAGCAAATTTGCAAGCTAGATTAGCAAAATCAGCTAGCTCTCCTTTCAAATGGAAAGCCCTGTGCAAGCCAGGAAGACTCTTGCTATCAATCTCTGGCCTCCATATGTGCATGCTCATGTGCACATGTGCACAAACACACATACACAGGTGCTCACACACATATATGCACATAAATATTTGCAGTTACAGAATCCATACACATGGCCCACCAAGCCAAAATACCTCTTCATAGTTTGTCATTGTGTACTTTCTACTGCTGAGATAAACACCAACCACAAACAACTCAAGGAAGGAAAATGTTTATTTTACTTAAAGATCTCAGTCACAGTCATCACTGTGTGAATCCAAGGCAAGAAACTCAAACAGTAGACAGGAACTGAAGCAGAGACCAGCAGCAATGCTGCTTGTTGGCTTGGTCTCATGGCTTAGTCAACATGCATTTGTATATCTTTCTTGGGATGACACTGCCCACAGTGGGGTCAGTTCCACACCAATCATTAATCAAGAATGACCCTCACCCCCAACGGTCCAATCCGATGGAGGCATCTTTCTCAAGTGTGGTTCCCTTCCTTTTTTCCCCAGATGTCTGTAGCTTGTGTTGAGATGACAAAAAACCTAACCAGCACATAGTTCAAGAGAAAGTCAAATTTGTCTAAATAGGCTGATAGTGAGAAAAGTTCACAGTCATTCGTGAAGCTGTTGGAAGTAGTTTCAAGAAATAAACAGCATCAAAAAATAAAATAAATGAAAAGTGAAGATGAAGGAACAGGTAGCGGAGGTTCCCCTCCCAAATGCTCCTTCTGGGCAATTGCGACCGTTGCTGTCACTCACTCATGGAGAACATCTGAGGAAACGGATCTGGGCAAGTGCTTATTAAACTGGATCTCAACTAAAAATTAACCAGAGTTTTTAATGTTTTCTAATTCCTGTCACTTACATAAATATCTCCAAATACTCTTCTCTGAGACAATCACCCAGGTTCTAATGAGGTAACAGGAAAATTGCATAGTGCTGGCAAATATCCAGACAGACTAATCCTAAAATAAGGTGTTCAGTAATTCTACAACTTGAATGTGTGGAGGTTCCACAAATCAACAACTCAGGAGATGGTTCTAGAATATCAGCAGAAGATGACAGTTTTCAGTGTTTGTAGTCTCAGGGGATTTTTTTCTCTTGATTTTAATTTAAAGTCATCAACAATCTCACCAGCTGTGAAGCCTGTGAGCTATAATAATGACTACCCTTGCAAGATATACCCATGGGTGCTATAGTGGCATAGATGTTATGAGGATAATAAACTGTTTTATTGATAGATGTAAGGGCAATTCTACAGGAAGAAACACATGCCTAGTACTGTAAATCCAGTCACAAACTCACGGCTGTGGAGCTCCCAGATCCCAGGATGAACCTAATACTATTATTTTGCTAAGTATATATAGTATCAACCTTCCTTCTAAATTCCAATCTCTCTATCACTAGAATAGGGCAGGTCTCAGACCTCATAAGAAAAGTTTATTTTTTACAATGGAAGGTGGTTAATGCATGTCCTAGTTAGGGTTTCTATTTCTCTGAAGAGCTACCACAGCCATGGCACCTCTTACAAATGGAAACATTTAATCGGAGTAGCTTACATTTTCAGAGGTTTAGTTCATTATTATGGTGGGACATGCTGGCATGCAGGCAGACATCGAGCTGGAGAAGAAGCTTAGAGTCTTACATCTTACAGGCAAGGAAATGGCATCAGACACGAGGCAGTACCTTGAGCTTATATAGGACATCAAAGCCCAACTTCACAGTAAGACACTTCTTCCAACAAGGCCAACCTCTCTTTGGGGGCCATTTCATTTCAAGCCATCACAATGTAGAAACACACAACTAGTCAAAGCATAGAGAATAAATGTAGATATAATGCTGATTCACAATTGGGACAGTTGTATTGCCCTCACCTAACATCTCAGATGCCATTGTAGAAAAGGTGGCAGAAAGACTGTAAAAGCTAGAGGTTTGTGCCAGGAAAAAGCAATATCTTCTGGACATGTCAGAACTTCTATGCCCATGGACTCAAAAGAAGCTCTGGCTGCCTCCACAAGACAAGATCAGGCCAGTCAACATTCTACAATGGAGGGGGATAGAACTCATGATACCCACTATTAATGAAGGACTTACTTAGCAGTTAATGACTGACTTCCAAGAAAGGAGGTGTCAATTTTTTTTCTCGTGTTTCTCTAGTAAGTCAACCATGCTCCAGTAAAAGGCCCCATCCCCTTAGTATATGGACAACAAGGACTAAGTGAGTTCCTAATGAAAAATGACAGAAATTCCAGGGGGGCAGAGAGTAGAGAAGTGAGGGGTGGATCTGTGAGGAGTCATGGGAATGAATAGGAAGTGAATATTTATCACATTATTTACCTGCATGTTTATTCATGTGTGTGTGTACATGCTATAGTGTATGTGGAGGTCAGAGGACAACTTGCTGAAATCATTTCTTTCTTTCATGTTAGTCCTTTGGATTGATTACCAGCCCTTGTAACAGATATTTTGGCTCACTGTTCCTCCTGGATCTTAAATATCTAAACCTATAACATGAGCTAGAAGCATAGGTTAGTCCTAAGAGGGGTGCTTAGTATTCACACAGTCTTGTGATTGATCTCTTGCACACGCGCGCGTGCGCACACACACACACACACACACACACACACACACACACCACAATGGACAACATCAATTACAATGCCACAACTTTATGCTGTAGAGATAATAAAGAGAAAATACCCTGACACCTGCCTTTGTAGTTACATATTTCCCAACAAAGCCTGTTGCTCTTGCTCCAGTAACTATCATCAAAAACCTGAGAAGGCACACAATTTGTTTCTTCATATCAGCTTTGAAATAGTCTGTGGCTCTCATGAATCTTGTATTTCCATCTTAATCACCCACACAGTATTTGAAAAATCAGGTATTTAATTTTTCACAACTCTCTGGGGTAAATTAGCAGTAATTGGAGGCAAAAAGAAAGGAGACACTGAGGCAGAGCAAATAGAGTGTAGTCAGATGAGTCGAGTCGACTGAGAGAAAGAGCCCCAGGGAAATGCTGGAAATGCCTGGCACTCTCCAGTACCATCATTGGACATACCTAATTCTCACTTGTAAGATTCAGAGTCCTGTAGGAAGATTACATTACTCAGAAAACAGATTATTCTCTATGCAAGAAAAAAACCTGTTTATGTTATCACTTCAGGGAGCAAGACAGAGCAGATTCTATGCAGGATTTTGATGAGTCTGCACTGTGAACTTCAAGCAGCAGTGATGTGTAGAGAGATTGACTAAACTTCCAAGGCACAAGCTTGGTCATGCAGACTAGGCTGGCTCTGATTGACTGACTCATGAAGGTGGTACCTAAAGTGACGATACTGCCAAAAGGCTATTTTCAGAAACATAGCTCTGCCATTGATTGTCTAGGTTTCAAATGTTTGCTTAGCACACTGTCATTGATCAATGAAGCATGTTTACTACCAGTTACTAAGGTTCCTTGGTCATGGGATCAATTTTCCCTAAGAGGGTAGAAAATTTGCTCTAAGAGTTAATTAGAACATTCCAAAATCTAATGGTCAGGAGGCACATGGAGGGATTTGGACTTTTTATTGACATTCCCTGGGATTGGGCAAGATGTAAGAAGGTATTGGCAGAGGTGAAGCATGCACAAGGGATCATGTGTAATTAGAATGTCATGTAAGAGCATTGCTAGGCTATATGGCTGATCATTCTAATGAAGGATGTATTGATAAATGTAAGTCAAACTTTAAAAAATACCTAATCACACTGTCTGATTTCTTAAGCCTTGTCCACTTATATTCTTTAAACACTTGATGTTCTATAATACTCTTTGCTTAGCTGTTTTAATCATGTGATGAATTTTGGTTGCAAAACTACCAAATGAGCAAACCTTCTAGCATTCCTGGTTATCATGCCAAGGGCAGGCACATAACTATGTATATTATGAAGTCATAAGAAAATCTCCAGTTGTTTCATGGTGGCTGCCCTGACTAAGCAAAGTAGAATGAGAGACTCTCATCGTGTGCCGCTGTCATCACTAAGCTAAACTTCTGTGAGGACCATGTCATCAGATCGCCATATTCTGTTCAGTAAGCCTTCTCAACCCCACTCTGTCCTCCATCCCTCACTATATAAAACAAAAAAGAAAGTCACAATTTCTGCATGACACCTGTTTATAGATGTATGGACAGTGAAGACAAATGCCCTAACATGTGTTTGATTGGAGCTACTTTCCACAGCCCTTAAAAAATTGATTTAGACTTCCACTTCAGCCTCAACCTTATTTCTTATTTTTTCCTATTGGGTTACAGTTTCTGAAACTATCTCAGAAACCCCAGCAATGGGACCTGTTATTTTAGTCAATTCAATTCTACCTGCCAGGTGACCAGACTGGCACTAAACTTCTTGGTGACCACTCAGCTTGCGTAGGTTGCTAGGATGATGGATGCCATTAAGAGTGGTTCTTCTGCTGGGTGAAATGTTAAGTACTCAGAAGCACCTCTTTGTGGTGGTATATTGAGGTCTTGGTCATCATGCCTCTCTTGCTAAGTTTCTTATTTTGCATAATTAAACTCATGTCTGTAACAATGTGTCTTAAAGGAGTTTATTCAAATAACTTGCTTTAGTTCTATTGGTCTATGAAAGAAAAGCAGACAAACACAAACTCTATAAATGTGTTTCTCATCATTCTGAGACTAGGAAGTCTAAGAACAAGGCACCAAAAGAGTCTAAAGATTCAGGGACTAGTGTGGGTTTATTCTGTCTCAAAGGTGGTGCCTTTTGTGTCCTCCATAACAAAAAGGGCAAAAAAGGCCTCTCGGTTACCCACTCCACTCACACTTGAATTTGCTTTCATCTCACCACAAAGCCCAGGCTGCTTCAGTTCCTGAGATTCTTAGATTACAGGCATTAGCCAGAATTCCCAGATCATCAAACTCTTTTCCAAGAGGATTTATCCTTTTAAAAAAGGACAGAGCTCTTAAGATTGACTTTCCAAGACCTACCTCTTAAGACCATCACAATGGGGATATACGTTTGAACTTACACATTGGTGATAAAGAAGACATAAACATTTAAATAATAGCAACATAGTTCCTAATGCAAATGAAAGAAAAGCATAGTAAAAATCCCAAAATGTCTCCTCAACATGTAAGTCCTCTCTATGCTGAGCTCCTTCTGTGGTTCTCCTAATCCCAGTTAGGTTAACTGTTTAACCTCATGTTCATCCATCCATTCACTCTTCACACATCTTGTTTCTTTTCACGGATTTTCTTATGTTCTTAAGGATGTTTTGAGAACTCCCATAGTCTACACATATGCACTCATACTTACACACACACACACACAGACACACACACACTTCTTCCATTTTGGATTCTCCTAGACACATTTTTACTCAATTGTTTTCTGCAGCAAACACATTCTACAGCCCAATTCTAAACATGTAACAGAGAGCAACCCACATACCTTCATGTTAGAATCCCCCACCTATCCACCCCAACCTTCCTATGTCATCTCTTCTTGCCTTTCTGACTCCTATGCCTCTTGTGCTGTCACTAAATATTCATGACCCCAAACTTTCAGGCTTAAAAGTCCCATCTAAACTCTGTGCTGTCCTTAATATGGCTTTTCACATTTGTGAATCTCAAACCTTTGGTTCCAATACAACCTCTCTCTTAATCAAGAGGACCACAGGTTGAGCTGTAGGATGAACATCTTTTGAGGCCTATCCAGAAATTAAGATGATTTTTAAAATAGTTCAATTCAAATTTAGATTCTGACTAAACTTCAAAGTCACTTTCTCTTATTTGTTCCCTGCTATATTGTGTGAAGCAGCTTATCATCTGTGGTTACAAGATCCTCCTAGTCACTAATTCAGAAATATAGATATGCCATGTTGTCCTCTAACTTTGATCTCAATGTCACATTGACCTTTAAATCTAGAAACTGTTCCTAAGAAACAGACCTCTTTTCTTGAGAGATGTCACCATGGTTCAGAACTGACTATCGTACTGGGTTGTTATCTTGAACTGGTAAGTAGAGGCTGTAACCCTAAGGTCTTTCTTCTCAATCCAAGTACAGTAGACTAAACATTGTCCCTGTCGCACTTCAAAATTCTTTGGTATCATCTTCTATTTTTCTCCTACCCCAGTAGTATATAAGCTATTTTTTTAGCAGTGTAATCTTTCTCTCCAAAAATATTCTTACATAGATTTTTATTGTGTGAAGCAACTCACTCTTTACACTTTGGATGAGGTAGACTAGTAAGGACCACGTCCTCCCTGAAATCTGGTGATGCAGTCACATTCTTAATCTCAGCATTCTGAAGAACTGATTAAACAAATGATGCCATGGATTTTAAGTGACATGAACAGACATATAAAAGTAGTGGCATGTGTTTCCCATGGGAAAACTAAAGTTTCTCCGCCACTGTCACCTTAACCACTAGTATTAGGCTTCTGTTTATGGTATGCACTGGTTTTGAGAAAGTACCCATTAAATCCACATTGATTAAGTATGACTTAGTCATAAGCTGCTGTCAAGCTTTCAGAGAAAGTCAAGCTGATGATGGGGAAATATTCCTTTTGAAAGGGAAAGAATTGATGAGGGGAAAGATGTTAAATAAAAGTATAGAAGAGAAAGAGAAGATAAATTTCAATAATTGTTTTAATAAATCTCTGAGGTGTCATTCAATATATTTTGATCAATTTCCTTTCTTTCCCCCAATTCACATATCCATTTTCTCCACTGTTTCCCCTTTACCTTCACACCTACCTGAGTATTCTTATTTTTTTCCTTCACTGAGTCTCCAGTTATTGTTGTCCAACTGCTCTCTGCATTGAGGCTTTCTCTGGAATAGACCTACCAATAAAAATTACTATTAAGATTGAAATCATGGTGGCAAAGTGTCTGTAAGGCAGCTCATGGATCAAGGATATCCTTGATGGTGTTCTTAAGGATTTGCATATCAGGACTCTAAAGTGTTGCATGATGAAACCCTTCCCTTGATCCAGTTGCTGAACAAATCTGCTTTGAAAGGACTTTCCTGTGAGTAAATTATCTCTGGAAAGAGCAAAGGGCTCAGTTTCATATCCAGACCTGGGAAGGAGGTGGGAAGATATTAGTCCTAGAGTGTCCTCTTGCAAAGGATATATTTGGTTTCCAGCACCTATGGTTCATGACTCACTACTACCTAAAATTCCATCTCCAAGGAAATCTAATTTTTTCTGTCTTCTGTGGGCACCTGTGCACAAGGCCACAGACCAACAAGTATACACACACACACACACACACACACACACAAATTAAAATTTAATTACATTAAATTCCTTTAAAACTAGTCTTAAAGGAATTGTAAACCCTATTGTCTTTTCAGAAAATAAAGTGAAGGATTAGGTGATTCCAAAGTCACTGTTTGAGAGTCTCTTGAGTACGTGAATTTATAAGGGCTAGGAGGCTCCAGGTGAAAAATATTCATTATAATCTGATTTTATAATTAACATGTGTGTTAATGACAAAACTCCTTGGAAAGAAGTTTAGTAAGGAAGTTTAGTTTTGTACAAACAAGATACTAGATAAAGGATTCACAATGTTCCTTAAAGTGTACAAGACAGCAAACTCCTTAATGACTAACACAGCAAAATGTTCATCATGAAGCTACATGTATTGAAATGATTACATTGAAGTAGAGTTGTGATCATACAAGTACTGAAAACTTATAAGGTGCAGCTCTCCCAGTCACATGGATGCTAGATGTCACATCTGTAAGCATCCTTTCCAAAGACCTGTACATTAGCTCTATTTTCTTATTAGGGTATATATAGTTGACAATAGTTCAAAGTTCCAAGTCCCCATGAACTTTTGGTTCCAGTAGTCACTATGGCTGGATTTTTTTTCTATGTCATTTGAGTCAAAATTGATAAAGGGGATATATAAATAAATTAATTGGAGTGGGGACTACTCCTAGGCTATTATACTCAAGCTCAGAAAATGGAGTCAATTACAATGGGAACAATTTGGATAGTGATATGTTTTGATAAGAAGAACAAACAAGAATGTAACAAACTGTACATAATCTATGTACTATTAATTGCCTATGTTGAATCTATGGTTTGTGAATATACTAATGTATTTCCAGAAGATGGCAGTTTGGCTTCTCTTAGTGTGGTAATATAAGTGGAAACTGGAGAGACAGTCTTCAGTTTTATGTTAATGGTATGTTTTACTTATAGCAGTAACTTTGGAGGAACTGTTGGATTTTTATAATAGAATCTCGAATCTATGACAGTTTTCCCACTGAGAATTTGTGTCACGGACATCATTCTCTGCAGTGCAAAGCATGTCATCTTTTCCATAATGCATGCATGCCTAAAAGGTTGTGTATGAATCAAATTTTTATATTGGCAGGCAGTTCTAATCTCAGTTTCTTCACTTATTCAATGGAGGGGGCAATCAAATTCTATATCAAACTTGCCAGGGAAGAATTATTTTACTTAAAGACCTTGTTGTGAATTTTTCTGTAGTATAATACTGGTCCACCACTTGATCTGTTTTGAAAATTTGGATTTTCATTCATTAGGCTGCACTAAATCCACCTTTGAAAGTCAAGCAGTGGCTTTAGAGAGAATTTAAGTGCTGGAAACATAAAAACAGTTATAAGCTAAATGCAAAACCTGGAAATCTAAGTTCCACTTAGCAATTTAAGTAAATTACATCAATTCAGAGATGATCGTCAGTGAACCAAAGTGACTAAGTTCTCTTTTTCTTCCAGTTCTTTGCCCTTTAATAGTCCCTGCCTCTGTAAGTAACAAGCAAGAATCTGATAACTCATTTCAAAACTCTGCTTAAAAGTCGCATACTTCACCTTTGAAGGAATGGATCTCATGGAAGTTAAGTAAACAAATTGCAGATGGCAGACTGCATTCATTCAGAAAACATGCTGATTAGTCAGCAAAATGGCATTTAACACCACAAAGAAGCCTAGAGCTGAGCTGCTATACCAAATCCCCAATGGAATCCAATATCCCCACCTGTGGGATGTCTAGAAATAGCTAGCAATTGTGCTCCAAAATGCAATTACCAGAAGAGAGGAATAAAAATTCAGTCTCTTTTGTAAGGAATGGAATCATGAAAAGGGTATTTCACCATAAGCAAGGTACACTTGAAATGCAGTTTATCCTGCTTTGATGCCCAGTAATGGTCTAATTCTCTCCATTGTGTGTGCACTGAGGGCAAAAGAACCTTATCATTTGCATTGAGAGACACACCACACCCCTTTCTCCTAGGCACCCCCACATTGTTGTACCAGTACTAAGAGAGATTGCAAATGAATATGATTAACATTTGTTTGTTCTGAGCAGTGAGTTTAGCAATATTCTTCTTCTCTTTTATATGTTAAAAAGTTGCTACAATAATAAAAATAACCTTTGTAAAGGAGAAATAATAACTGGGCAATAGCAAAGTCTAAACTTGTGGAGAGTTGGAATACAATTTTCCATAAAAGTGTAAACACGTCATTGAGTACCTTTGCATGTGTGCATAGATGGAAATATTGCCCCTAGCATATTGCTGAAGGATAGGAAACTGGACCTCCATTAAAGATAGATTTCCAATTCCTAAATCATTTCTTACAAATAACCTTCAGCAAATTTACTTCTCTGATTAACATTGACATGGTTAAGTAACTCTCTCCCCAACTGGTTTTCTAATAAACAGCATATTAAAAGCCATGGAGACTATTCTTGAAGTCAACTGGGAATTTTCCATAGTGCCAAAAGGACACTATGATCTTTGGGGAAATGAATTGGTCTTTTGTCTCCAAAACCTATATAGAGTCATTTAAGGTCACCAAAAGCCAATGGATATATATCAAAAGGCCTTGTCCCTTCTTCTGCACACAAAACAGAAGAAATAATGAATTAGGCAAAAATAACCTAGTGAGATTTCAGAAAAGGTGGTGTCTCCAAAGCATGGGATTTTTTTTTTTGGCAGATAAGACAATTAAAAGGGGTCCAGAACATAAAACTCATTCAAACCCAAGATAGCTGCCAGTATAGGTAGAAATGGGGTGAGATACAGACAAGAAAGGCATAGGCAGCCTCATCTCTCTTTCCCCGATTCTATAACCTTGGGCAGAACCTGTCACACTCCAGACCTTAAATGTTTCGTGTAATACAATGTTTTAGGTTGCAAAGTTCTCTCCTCTTGAACAAAAAGGAAACAAATCCCGAGGAATGGATGACATTACAAGATAAGGAGAAATAAGCCCCACTCAACTACTAACTGGTAGATACCATGGAGGAGAATTTTTAAAAATTCACCACTTTCATAAATGTATGAATACACTTTACCTACAGAAAGGTGGCATCTGTTAAACAAGTACATATTTAAATACTATATATTTACATGTATGTATGGGTTTAATAATTCTGTTGTAGCTAGATACAGAATTCTATCTCTTTAATCAACAGCAGAGCTCTAAAGAGGACTCAAATTCTGTATTTCTCCACTCTGCCTGGCAGATCTCAGAAGGTCAAGGTTTTGTGTTGCCCTAGCAACAGCAGATAGCATCACTACTACCTGAAGCTGCCCGGGGGGGGGGGGAGCTGCAGGCTTTGCAGCACTGTAAGTGGTTATGATGTTATTCCAGTTGCTGAGGAAACATACAATCCTGCATCAAGGTAAATGGGGAACCATGAAGTCAGTTTTCCAGCTATCCTGCCTCTAACAATCTATACTAACAAATGCTTTCATTGCTACATTACATAAATTCTATGAACAACTGGTGTCTTAAAGTGTGGTTAGTAGCAGATTTCCTTTTCAAAACACACACACACACACACATAACACACACACACACACACACACACACACACACACACACACACTCTTCTTTAACAATTCACCTTCACCTCCTGAAATACAGTGCTTATCCACTTAGAAATATGTTATTGTTTCATTTTAAGTAGAATCATCATGCATACCAAAATATGCCTGAGTAACTCTTCTAATTCTTGCTCAGAGAGTCCTACCCCCAATCAAGCCTACAGATCTTTTAGGTTTTTTAGGTTGTTCTCTATTGTATGTGCAAGAAGGGAAAAAGAAGTAAATGTCTTAAGATAATATTGGATCTTGAAAAGCAGATTCACAGAAACAGAATTCCTGATCTCCATTTGAGTCATCCATGACTGACTCTCTTTTAAAATGCATCCTCTGCCTTTCTTATAACCAAGGGCTTTAAAATTCAAATGTTCATGAACTGCAGCTTTATTAAAATTAGGGCTCAGGGAAATGGTTTGGAAAGGGAGAAGAGAATATTACCCAACCATTTAAAAGATGCTAGTTAATGAAGTTCTAAAGCCCAGAGAGGGCATTTGATACAGTGAGGCTTTCTCTACCAAAGAGGGATAGAACTCATCTAAAAACAAAAAGGGAAACCAGAATAAAATCAAATTGAAGATGATTAACCCAAATCTTTCCCCAGGTGCTGGACTAGACCTCAGGAGTTTTGTTATAAAACCAGAACTTGTTTTTGTCTGCTTGTGGCATTAACCTTTTCTGATCCCAACACAATGTTGACCATTAAACTATTAAGGAACTGCCTGGAATATGCAAATTTATATACTTTTCTCACTGGTACACATAGGACACCTATGTGTCCTCCTCAACAATCTCATCCTTAGCTCTGGTTAAAACAGATACCCAGGCATATGACTTCAGTTTGCCTCCTGTTGAGAAATTCTGTCCACTTTAAATATGAGGGGAGAGACTGTTCTCCTCTCTTCCTTCCCAACCTTCTTGTCCTGAACATCCATCCACTGCAGCATAGGATTTGGAGCTGATGACAATATAGCTCTCTCTGGATGTTAAAGATCAGTAGGCCCTTTCAAAGAGCCTATGGTTAATCTTGTATCAACATTACCAGTGTTTCCCCATGATCAACAGAATATGTTATGTTTCATTTTATCACTTTTATGACTGCACATTGGAGCTTTCTCTTATATTCTATACAAATATCTCTCTCTGTCTTCATCTGTCTCTCTCTGTCTCTGTCTGTCTGTGTGTGTGTGTGTGTATACATATATATATATATATATACATATGTATATATATATATATGTTTGCATGTGTCTCTCTCAATATTGCTGTGAGCCAAAAATTGAAAATATCTACAGAATGAAGAAAAATAGGTTCCTTGGCACAGAAATGAATAAGATCAACCAGCTTTGTAACAGAAAGTCATTTTCAGAAAGCTAATAATGATTTCCAAATACTGAGATAGCAATCAGTTGGTCCATTTGTAATATAATGGAAGTGTTCTGGTAGAAGAAGGCTTCGTCTTTGAATGACATGGTCTAATGCAGAAGGGAGGAAAAGATACCTTAGTTTGGAGGTCAATGTCAGGACTGCAAAAATAGGGTTTTGAACAGCAGGTGTGGTAAGTCTCCTATCCTGTAAATACCCAAACAGTCCCCTTGCAGTCTATGCCTGCTCAGATCTTTGATCTTGTAGCTCTGAAAGTGCAAGGATAACATGAGTATAATCATCCCTCATGCCCTTGAATGTGTCATTCTATATTCTATGAAGTTCTTCCTTTTTCCTCTCACTCAATTGTCCTTTGATGATAAAATAACATTATTGAAAAAGTTAACTTTGTGTCAGGCGCCTTGCTAAGTGCTTTATATATCTCACTCACATCATTCATGTTCATCCCAATGTGTCAAGTACGTTTCCCATACCCTGCTTTTAGATGAGGAGTCTGATTCTTGGAGGAGTCAAATTATTGGTGCAATGGCATGTAGGTTAGGAACAACAGACAAAGGACTTAGCTATTCAAAGCTAATGTTCTTGTTCATCACAGCAGCTACTGTTCAAAGGTTACCTCTGTTAGAAAAAGCCCCTACCTCAATAGAAAGAATAGGTCTCTTCCCACTTGACTATCTGGAGAAGCTGTAGAAGCTTTTCACAGAACATATATCCTGAAATATTGCAATTAGTGAAAATAGTTTGTATTGACCTCTCCATCGGAGTGTCTTATGCATGGAGGCAATGATGAAAGTAAGATTTTATACACTCAGCACTGAAATTTCCTAGTACACAGAAATTCCTTATAAGGAGGTATGGCTAAGTAAATGAATGAAGAAGCAAAGCGCAAGGCCCTTACTCTTTTTGGACACAGAGTTCTAGACCTTCCTTTCAGCTGTGGGATGATGATATGGTTCTTTCCTTTCATGTAGTAGGAAAAGAAAGTTTACTAGAATAGGAGTCATGGAGAGCCCAGGGGAGCTGTCTCCCAGACCCAACTTATTACCACTGCAATACTCCATCATTGTCAAAGTGGGTGAGCAGGTTGGGCTGACACCTATATTCCTAAGGATGAACTAAATCTTGGAGCCAATACACCCTTAAAATTTCCATCTCAAAGGCCCAGTGAGTGGCATTTTATTATGCTGCAGCATAGGCTTTATCTAAGCTGGGAACACTGTGAATATATTATTATTATTATTATTATTATTATTATTATTATTAAATGTTTATGTTTATTTTACATACATTTATTAACACTCTTTATTGTGGCTTGGAACTAAATGTCTCCCAAAGTCTCACATGTTCAATACTTATTTCTCAGCTGATAGGTGCATTCAGAAGTCTGCTGAGATGTTAGAAGGGAATACTGGCCATCTGAAGTAGGTCAATAGGAATGGGCCTTTGAAGTTTAATATGGCCCTTCTTTTTGTCTTTCTTTCTATGATCACTGGCCCACAGTGTGAACAGATACTGTAGAGCTCTCCACTTGGAACTGAGATGTGATCCCCTGGATTTCTGCCATGGGGACAGAGCCCTCTGAGACCATGAGTCAAAATAAACCCTTAAGTTGTTTTGGTCAAGAAAATTTTGTTCATAGCATCACAAAAGTAGCTAATATACCTTTCTAGTTTAGCCAGTAATCTAGCAGTGAGAGATGATGACTGAGGGCTGTTGGTGTGAGTCAGGAGCAGAACAATCACCATCTTCAGATTTCTGTGTCGTAGAGGCTTAGTGGTGCCATTTGTGACTATCTTCTTGTGAGTACAAGTGAACATTCAACAATTCACAGACTGCTAAGGACTGTGCATAACAGCCTCTGTCCTGATTAAAGGGGCATCAACATAGTTATCTCCTTCAAGGTAACTGGTATTTCTTTGTCTCATGCTTTCATGAGCTATAACACCACAGAAACAAATAAAAAGCTAGCATGGTATGTGAGTTGATGTGAAGATAATTGAAAACAATGGTAAATAGAGCCAGGAACACCAAGATTGTTAAGTGATACTCACTCACTCTCTTCTACTGTGCAATTCATAGGAAGCACTATGCATGCTCAAGTGATGCATCTGAAAGTCCTTATTTCAGACTAAAAGGGTGACCTGCCAGATAACACAAAACAAAATGGAGTTAGTAGACTACAAAATACTTAGAATGAAGAAAAAGATTACATATTCCGTACTGGGAACACTAGATTATATGGCACTTGGTGAAACTATGAGTCTGTTCTTCTAAAGCCTTAAACCAAAATCAGCTTCTCCACATGTGCATTCTTCAAAGGTTAGGCAAGCTTACAATCAAGTTCCAGAATCCAGAAGGCAATTAAAAGAACTGTAGTCTAACCCTCATATTTCATGAGGCCCAGAGAGGCCAATGCTACATTTCTCTAAAAGGATCTATGCTAAGCCCACCACTCAAATCAGCTGATAATAAAAGCAAACTAAATTAAACAAATTCAGCATTAGAGAGCATCTCCATAACTGAATAATTAAAGAGAAAACCTAGATAAGATGGCTTTAACTTTAGCATCAGTCCATGTATCATACTTATATAACAGAGAAGTGGTATGTTTGCATTTGGGCGTCCAGAGTTCTTCTCCAGGATGTAGGCAGTGCTACTATATCTGTATATAATCCTACTGAGTCTGGCACAAGGTGAAAAAAACAGAAAGCAAGAGAAAGCAATTTATAAGAGAAGACAACACATCAGAGAAGATATCTAGCATTATACATGATAATTGATACCCTATGATGAGCGTGTCTCAAAATTACTCCATATTTCAATTCCTAGCCTAAAAGGTATGTGTTGTTAGTAACTTAAGAAATTTTAAGCAAGTTATGAAACTTTCTGATCTCTAGTTCAACTACTATGTTAGATAAATATACAACTATAATTGGAAACTGGAAAAATTCATGGGAACTGTAAAATGGCATCAAAATATTAGGGCATTTGAAGAAAAGGAAGCAAAGATAAAAAGAGAAACAGAGGGAGAATTGGCCTTCCTCTGAGAATGTGTGATGTGGTCAATGTTTCTTAAGGTACTAGAGAAGTGTGGAGTTCAGAAACCTAGTAAAATGCATTTGCTACAGTCAGTAGTGGATTTAATTATGCAGATTTCATTATGTGTGTGCATAATACCTACAATATCATATAACAACATTATAATTATCTTATTGGGCAATGTCAATGTTAATTGAAATGTTACTGTCACCTTTAGTGTTTTAAACTGTCATATTCCACACTCAAAAAAGTGGTTCAAGAGAAATAATTATATAGAGCCCACACTGATAATGTATGAAAAAGTCACGTGGATGGCAATTTCTATCTACAATAAGATCTTATAGGAAAAGATGAATGAGTTAATGCATTGATGCATGAGAAGATAGATCAAGGACAGAAAGATGAGTACAGAGATTAGATAGATGATAGATAGATAGATAGATAGATGGATAGATAGATAACTGATAGGGAGGTAGGTATATAGATAGTTTGGTACCTTCCTTCTAGTTGTTTGTTTAAGTGCTTTTAATAGAAGAGCTTCTTTGTCTAATTTGCTCAGGATATATATATTATATATATATACTTGGTTTGAACAAAATATGTGAATCTGCTCTTGTATGTGGGTACAAGTATCACAATATATGTATGAAGGTCAGAGAACAACTTTTGGGTAAAAGTCTTCAGTTTCTTGTTTGTGACATGGTTTCTTCTCCACAAAACTAGCTGGTCGGTGAGCTTCTGACATCCTCCTCTGTCTGTCTCCCATTTCCCAAAGTCACCATATGATGGCACATACTCATGGATACTGTACAGCTCTTATGTGGATCCTGGGGATCCAAAGCTGGCTCATCAAAATTGCATGGCAAGCACTTTTACCCACTGATCCATCTCCAGAGCCAAATTTCACAATGAAATAAAATATCCCCTTTATGTAGCCTTTCTTTTACCATCATCATACACTCAAAAAGTAGGTATTATTGTCTAATAATCAAATGCAAACCATAGACTGTGGGGTGAGAACATGGAGTTTCTGAAAGGAGGGTGGTCCCTCAAGGTAAGGTTTTAAAAATTAGCCTTGTAAAGAATGACTTGAGGATGAGCTTTTGGTTATGTAGGTTTAAATGGATTGTACAACGTTACTGAATCTGCTTGCTAAGTTGAGATTTGTGAGCAGGTCTGTTATATCCTAAAGTCTAAAATCTTCTATTAAAAAAATGCTTTCTCATGATAGTTCTAAAATTGGAAAGAAATGTGAACTTTATAAATTTAGTGACAATTGTTAACTATCCATACTACTAAACATGAGCTCTAGGTTTCAGGAAAAAAACATTTCAGGGACAAATAGATGAAAGCAAAAAAAAAAAGATATACCATAATAGAGGAAGCCATAATAGGTTTGAAAAGAGAACTGACAGTAGAGAAATGTCCAGAGACCTACCAGGATGACCCCAACTAACAATCTGAGCAATAGTGGAGAGAATACCTTAAATGTTCTTCCCTAATAATGAGATTGATAATTAACTTATATGCCATCCTAGAGCCCTCATCTAGTAGCTGATGGAAGCAGAAGCAGACACCCATGGCTAAACACTGAGCCAAAATCCTGGAATCATTTGCAGAGAGAGAGGAGTGATAAGGAAAGAGGTCAATACTAGGCTACAGAAACCCACAGAGACAACTGACCTGAACAAGGGGGAGCTCATTGACCCCCAGACTGTTAGCTGGGAAACCAGAATAGGACCAACCCAGAACCCCTGAACATGGGTCTCAGTTGGAGGGCCTGGGCAGTCTGTGGGAACCAGAATGTATCCCTGGTGCATGAAAGGACTTTGGGAGCCCATTCCCTATGGGAGGGGGTGCTCCCTTAACCTAGAGACATGAGGGAGAGCCTAGGCCCTACTCCAAATGATTTGGCAGATTTTGATGATCCCTCCTGGAAGGCCTCACCCTCCCTGGGGAGTGAGTGGGGAGTAGGACATGGGAAGGGGCTGAGGGCTGGGGGGGGCATGGGAGGATGGAAGGGAACTGGGATCAATAGGTAAATTAAGAAAAAATAAGAAGAAAAAAGTAAGAAAGGAGGAAAGAAAGAAAGAGAGAGAGAGAGAAAGAGAGAGAGAGGGGGAGAAAAATAAGGAAGGAAGGGAAAAAGGGAGGGAGAAATAAATTAGACTGATCAAGAGGAATAAGCCAGTAAACAGAACTCCTTCATGACCTCTCTCAGTTCTTGCCTGAGTCCCTACCCTGACTTCCCTCAGTGATGGGCTGTGCTGTGGACCTCAAAGATAAATCAAATCCTGTTCTTCCCAAGTTGATTTTGGTTATAGGGTTTTATTACAGTAATAGAAGCCCTAACTAAGACAATGCACTAATGTAGCCCTTCTCCCAAGTTACTAGAAAGGAAGAACTCTGAGTTTCAGTTGATACAGTCTGTGAACATGATGGATTCCTGATATTCATCTGTTCCTATGTCCTCTCCAAGCTCATCCTATCTTCCTCCATCTACTCATCCCTTCCATTTGTTATTGACAATGACAATAAAGATAAACAGCCTCATTGCACATTTGGCCATACATTCAGTTTGCTTGTATGTGATCTAATTCAAACCTGGATTGCACCTGGATCGACAAAGTTATGGGCTATGCTCATTCATGTTTTAATCCCCTCAGTCCTGACCAAACCAAAGCCAGCCACTTAGTTTGCCTGGATCTTTATTGTTTCCCTGACTATCAGCCTTAATTTTGCACAGAGCATCACTAGCCTTTTTCCATTTTCATGTTTAAATGCCTTTTTTAATTTTCTCATCCTGGAAGTTAAAACTGCAATTTCACAGCATGCACTATACAATATTCATGATCTAATTGGAGGGTGAACACAGGATGGAGTTAGAATCACTGCTTGTATACTAAGTAACTGTGAGCTTGACTTGGGTATTAACTGCTTAGAACCTCAACCCCTCATGTCTAAATGTAAAGTTGGAAGGAATTAGTTATAAGAAGTTTTACAATATTAATAGGTTGCTCAGGAGTTACCCTGTTTCTCTGTTTCTTATCTAGATACAGCATGATCTCTGTTCCACAGACTATTTTATTAATTCCTGTTTTATTTTATGCTCAGGGGCTTTCCACACTAAAAGTGCTTCCTTCCTTTACCTTTATTGCTTCAGTAGTAATTACATTAAGTGCCTCCCCCCACAGCAAAAAATACCCTGGTTATCTGTAACCACAATGCTGCACTCATAGAACAGTAAAAATGGCAATGTCAAACTGCACCCAGACCTCTCTTTGTTCACACTGGTCCAATCAGATGGAGAGTTTCCTGTTGCTAAATTAAACTAAGGATGCTAAGAGCTAATCCCTTTTTTTTGTATTTGTTTAAACCTTAATTTTCATTTGTCCTTCCATGACCCCCTTTCTGGACTATTCTACCCACCCCCCAAATCTTCTTCCTTCTGTCTTCTTTTCATATATATTCCATTACACCTGTTACTCTCCTCTCTTCTCCCTTCAGATCTCTTCCCTCCTTCCAAACACCCCCTTTCTACTTTAATGTTATAAGCACACAAACACATATGTATATGTATGTATATTATATGTTTACATTTGTGTGTGTGTGTTTGTGTAAATTTGATTTGGCTCCACATTTAAGTAAATGTATGCAATACTCATCCTTCTGAGTCTGACTTCTCCACTTAACATAAGAATTATTAGTCCCATCTATTATGCTGCAAATATTATAACTTTGTTTTTCTTTGTGAAGGAAGAAAACATCACTGACTGTGTGTGCCACTTTTTCTTCATTCATTCATCTATTATGAACATCTCATTCTGACTAATATAAATAATGGATCCATAAACACAAATATGCCACCTATCTGTGGGCTAATCCTTTCCAGATTTTCTTCTAACAAATATCTCCAGCCCTCTATCACTCATGAAATGTGTGCTAGTCACACAATCAGCATGGTACTAAATTCCTCTACCTGAAAAAAAGATACCCAGAATCTATGCACTTACCACACATACCCTGACTTCACTTCTCCTCTTGAGATATTTTCAAATCTACCAAAAATATTGTAATCTATGTACTGACTCAGGCCCCCTTAAAATTTAATAATAAAAAAAACTCATTATTTCAGCACACCTTAAAAGAAAACATAGCAGACATGACCATCTCACTTCTCCAAAGCCCCAGAAGCAAACCTTTGTGGTACTGAATGTAGACAGGATATGCTCAGCCACAGGAGTACCATGAGTTGGAGGCCAACTGGGGTTGCACATTTGCAAAGCCTGGGGGCCCATGCCTATGGTTCCAGTTACTTGGGAGACTGAAGCAGGAGGATCACTTGAGTCTAGAAGTTCTGGTCTATACTATGCTATGCTAATTGGGTGTCCTACTAAATTCAACAGCAATATGGTGATCTAAAGCTTTTGGGGGACTACTAGACTGCCTAAGGAGGGATGGATGGATTCCAGCCAGAAATGGAACTGGCCAAAGTCCAGAAGCTCTACCCAGGACTTTGATTTCCTTACACCTGTTTTGTGACACTACAGCCCAATTTCACATGGCAAGAAAACCTTGGTGAATCCTTATCATCACCTCTAAAAGTTGTTCCCATTTGTTGTTTCTGCCTTGTGTCTAGCCACCCCTTTTGGATGAGAGGTACTCCATGAGTACCCTTCTTCATCATGCTTCTCAAGCACATTAGGTGGAAATGGCACTTTCTTGATCTATGCTGACATGGGGCTCTTTGACTCACTTGTATACTATGTTCTCACCATTCAAGTGTGGTCTTTTTTTTTTTTAATTTTACATATTGATACAAGTTCCCCCTCCTTCCTCCCTCCCATCTTCCCATGCCCCCTGACCCCTTTCCTATCATATTCCCCACCCACTCCGCAGAGAAGGTGAGGCCTTCCAGGAGGGATCATCAAAATCATTTGGAGTAGGGCCTAACTCTTTCCTCCTGTCTCTAGGTTAGCTGTATATCCCCCCATGGGGAATGTGCTCCCAAAGTCCTTTCCTGCAGCAGGTACACATTTTGGTTCCACTATCAGAGGTCCCTTATACTGCCCAATCATCCTAACTAAGACCCATGTTCAGGGATAGGTCCAATGCTGGTTTCCCAGCTATCAGTCTGGGGGTCCATGAGCTCCCCTTTGTTCAGGTCAGCTGATTCTATGGGTTTCTGCAGCCTGGTCTTGCCCCCTTTGCTTATCACTCCTCCCTCTCTGCAACTGGATTCCAGGTTAAGATCCCCTTTCCTCATGGCCTCCAGTGCTCCCTGTGTCTCTTGATGATCTCATCCTGTTTTATTTCCTGCATGAATTTGTTAATACCTGGACTTTGGGTTGTTGTTCACAATTTTTCTTCTTTCTTTTAATAAAAATTCTGTGAACACGAATATTTATTTTATCTTGTTCATTCTTTATTCAATGTTTAAAAAGTGACTGGAACCTAGAAGACTTTATATTTTTGTTCAATGAATACATGAATGAATGAATGAATGAATGAATGAATGAATGAATGCAATTGAGTGGAATGTTCTTGAGTTTTAGCAAATCTATTTGATCACTATTGTCCATGAAACTTTCTCTAAAAATCAAATATAGATTTTTTTAAAAAATATCTTATTTAAACATTCCCTAAGCAGATTCTTTTCAACCTCTTCTAATTGCTTAGATCTTGTAACTTACTTTTCTTTTGCTCTATTCTGAGGTGCTAAGTAAACTCTGGACTCTAAAAACCCCACTTCAAATTTAGCAATTTCTTTCCTTATTTTGCCAGTAGAGAAACTTAGAGGAGAAAGAAGAAGGGAAAGTTGAAAGACAATGTCTTTGTTTGCTCCCTATTCCTAGGATGCTTACTCCAGAAATGGTTCTTCATTCTTTGTGGAAGCAAGTAATAACATTTGCAGTGTCCTCTGCCCACATATCATTTTCACACAAATGCACACCCACTTCCACACATGTGAACATGTACTTTTACACACACACCTACACACATACATATACCTTCCTCCATACACATTCCTGCCTCCACACATTTGTACACCCCTGACACACACACACATCTTTAAGTTTTCATGGGGAATTTCATGTAATTCTCAGTTTCAACTACTTGAAGGCTCAGACCTGTGGAATCCTTGAGCCAACTTGTCCACCATCCCCCCTTGTAGCTCTGGGCTTAACTTCCAAGCCTCTAGGTTCTAATGTTCCCTCATTCTTGCACTGTCTCCTACCTGGTAGCATCTGGTTCCTCATGTTAATGTATCTGTGTAATCTCATGGAGCACTTTTGTCTTTTTGCTCATCCAATACCTGTCTCTCCAAGTCTACATTATGTTCCGAACGTTAAAATAACTAGAGTGGTTTTTATTTGCTCTAATGGAGCCCAGCTGATAGAGAAATGTACAATTTATTGCTTTGTACATTCTCTCTCAGGGCATATTTCATTGGCATAAAAAGTCAGGAAGCTTGTTTAGATTAGGAATTACCCCTCACTTAGCCCTCTGCCTACTGGAAGTGGTGCCTCCTGTGTTGCATGCAGTCAGTGCATGTTTGATGATTGATAGTTATAAATCAAGAGATAAAGTTACTTCATCTCCTTATTTTAAGAAGAAACATCTTAAAACCTTTAATCTTCAAGCTTCCCAGGAGGGGAAATTCCTCAAGTGTTTATTTTAATTGTAATATGTCTGCTTGTTAACTTGTGCCAGAATCAGCTTTCTGTCAAGAAGTGCTTCCCACATAGACCCGATGGCAAGGATTTGCACAAAGGAGAGATGCTTGAATCTGAGGGGAAAAAATGGTGAATTTGAAAATAAGTGATAGAACTTTTCTACCAAATAAGTTCCTGCTGTTTTCAAATAATCCAATTATTTGACTCATCTTAAGTTTAGTTCTTTATCTCTTCCTTTACTCCAGTTGTGTGTGTGTGTGTGTGTGTGTGTGTGTGTGTGTGTGTGTGTTGTGTAGTGTGGAGAGAGGGGGGGAGGAAGGGAGAAAGCTCTATTTTCAATATAAATAAAAATTTTGTCTCAAATACAAATGCCTGAAATTATATCTTCCCACCAAAATTTAAGGTTTAAAACATTTTGTCTAGTGTGCAAATGTCCAGACTGTGTGTGTCTAATTACTTTCCTCTGTTAACATTTGCTTGATCTATTATAGACTTACTCTGACCATGAACCTGTGTTAATCTTTCTTAATTATTATATTCTCCCATACCTCTAATTCCACTTAAGTATACAACTGTTCAATCTTGATAATAACTACTGAGGCTTAAGGCAGACTTCATCAACAAAGGGCTTCATTTCACATCACATGACAAAAAGCAACCACAAATCTCTGTGTCCACTTGTACTTCTAACTCAATCTAAGTTGAGGGTTCCTACTATTCCTTCCTCATGTTATATAATTTATTAGAGCTATCATGAACCTTGTGTTTATGCTTGCCATAAAGAATAGTTCAGTAAAAGCCAAATAGAAGATATACTATGCAGAGTTCCCTGTTCTCTCCAGCCCACAGTTTCTTCTCAGAGGCAGAGGGTTGCAAGTAGAGCCAAATATTCTAACGCTCCCAACAACCACATCCATAGGACTCCAGCTGTAGTCAGCTCATAAACAAGGTGCCCAATTCAGAATGAGGAACCAAAACCAAAACAGAAGAGACAGAAGAGCATCTATGTTGAAGAAATATGTTTAGGAGGCTCTATGTAATGGAACTGAATTGTGTAGTACATTGGAATTTTTCAAACAAATGGTGATTTCTTTCATATTTTTTCCATATATATAGGTGCAGGACTGCTTCATTCCCTTACATTACTACACCTGGCATAGGAAATAAGTCATTACCTTGCTTCATATCTTGGCCCATGGAATACTTTGTGACAAAATAGACTACTATTTCCCTTTACAAAGTTTCCAGTGATTTGTTTGTAATCATAAAATTAAAAGCAGTTGTTGCTCTTACAGAACTCTACTGCATACAGCATACTGTACTAGTGTCTAAAGACTGGCATCAATTATTCAAGATTCATATTCAAACATTTAAAGACCCTGGAACTGAACATTACAGAAAAGTAAATTTATCTGTCACTCATTTTCCAAATGACCCAGTGTTGTATACTAATTGGACATTCAAAGAAATGCATAGATGGACATTTGTGTTCTCATGTAAAATACTCTATAATGTGTGAAATAATAACTTATAGCTGTACTTCACCCTGGGTGACTCCATTTGTAGGCAAATAAAGAGGTAGAATGATTATGAATTCTAATTATGCATGTACACACTGTCACCTGTTCAGCATCAACTACAAAGCATAAATTGAAAAACTTACTGTCCCTATAAGTAGAAGGGTATTGCCTATAAATTCAAGGAAGATGAGAATGTTGAAAGCATATTTTCAAAAAAATACATCTGAGGACTTAATGAAACAGCCTGATAAGATGTGAAACACCTTCATCTTATTACCCCCATAAAGTAAAACACAGTTAGCTCTTGGCTGGCAAGAGGCCCACCTCAGGTGTAATGTTTATTATCTAAAAATCTGTCTGTCTAACATATGTATCTGGGGAGCAAGAGGTGGCAAACTCCCAAATACCTATGCAGCTTAAGACTAACATAGAGCTTCTTTTACTTTTTTAAGATGCATTTTTTGCACATTTATTTGTTTATTTAGTGTGTGTACACGTGTGTGCCCATGCCTATGTGGAAATCAAAGGATTGTTTTAGAGAGTCTTTACTCTCCTGTGGTGTAGGCCCCATTAGTTGAACTAAGGGTTGGTAGCATATACTTTAACTTATTAAGCCACCTTGCTGAAACCAGGTCCTCCCTTCTTGATGCAGCTCACTCAAATGGCGGTCTGTTTGTCTTTATATCTATCCATGTGTCTGTCGGGATTCAATATCTTATCTTGCCTCCACTGTCTTTTACCTTATATGTCTTGGAGGTTTGTGCTTAATGCTGAGACCTTGCAGCTGAGACCTTGCAGGTCATCCCTGTGCCTCTAGCAGTTCTCTAACTGATGCCTTCATATATTACCTGCA
Organism: Cricetiscus sungorus; assembly: GCA_030556225.1. Taxonomy (NCBI): domain Eukaryota; kingdom Metazoa; phylum Chordata; class Mammalia; order Rodentia; family Cricetidae; genus Cricetiscus; species Cricetiscus sungorus. The sequence continues at coordinate 43,078,240 of JANBXA010000007.1, forward strand.
GTGAGCCTCCTCATGTCTGTATCCAACTATATGCAGCTTTCTGCCTCTCTGAACTCCCTGAACCCTGGGATAGCTTCTTTAACCCCTTTTCAGCTTTCAGCCATATATATATATATATATATATATACTGACTATCTAATGTATGTTTCAGGGAGTCAACAGAGAAATCCCAGACACCTTTGTGGCTTCTGACCAACATATAGACCTCCTTTTATTTTTTAAAAGGCATCTTATTGCACTTTTATTTATTTATTTAGTTAGTTTATTATAATATATATACATATATGATGTCATGTGGTGATATATTGTTTATGATTTATTAAAGCCATTATAGATCAGAAAAGCAAAGCAGCCAAGCCACTCGATCTTACCTCTTCCCAGCTGAAATGGCAATCCTGTCTCCAGAAATTCTCAGAGGCAAAAGGCTCTCAGATTGTCTCCTCCTCTTTTTATTTCTTTCTCTGCCCAGGCATATCCTCTTGTCTCTACCTCCCTAGCACTGGGATTAAAGGTCTGTGATCCCAGGGGCTGAGATCACCTTGGTGTGAGCTGTTTCTTTTAAGAATTGATCGATTTCATCTAGTCAGTGTGGTCTTGAACTAACAGAGATCCATCTGCCTCTTAATCCTGAGTCCTGGGATTAAAGGTGTGTACCTCCACCACCTAGCTTTTGTAGCTAACTAGTATGACTGCTGTACTATTTTCATATCCACTGGCTTTAATAAATCATAAAAACATGTCACCACAATGACACATGGGAGTATAATTCCTGTGATTTGTAACTTGTGGCCTAAGAGTTAATATTCATAATTGAGACTGGAATAAAATATCAGTGCTTGCCAACAGCCAGCTATCAAGGAAAAGTGGGATTACTTGGTAAACTGCAGTCAAAACAATAACAAGACAAACAAAACACCCAAAGCTTGTGAATTTAGTGGTTTTCAGTAAGTTCTGACATTGTGGCAAGAGAAACGTGTTTCTATATATCTGATGCAGGACACTGACAAAGGAACCTGGACACACTAATCAGCAATGACCAGCTTCATTTCTGAACTCTTGTAAACTTAGCAGGCTATATTCCAGAGCCAGAAAGTGGAGGACAAGCTTGCCTGAGAGTCTCACTCCTCCCACAGTAGAGATCTACTATGGTTTAGCTGCTGAGTGGCACATGCTCTGAGAGCATCCATTATAATGGCCCTTAACTCCAGTTTGGCAGAAGGGGGGATGAAGAGTGGCTATCTTTAGGGAGAATCAATTAGAGCTCCATAGCTGTGCTCCCCTAACACTCCACATATCCTCTTCCCACCTCTCTTCCTCCATAGTTCTCTCTCTACTGTTACCTCTCTTTTACCTTCTGTGTTTTCTTGCCATCCTGCCTTTCATTTCCAGCCCATCTTTCTTTATCTTCAGCTTCTGTCCATCTTCATTTTTCTTGCCTCCCACAACACTGAATGAAAAATAGCAAACTCTTCATGTTTGACCCTTCCTTTTTTCTAGAGTCCATTAATTCTCCTAGGACACCCTTTCTTCTGTTATGCTAATGTAATTGATTGGGCTCCAGACTTCTATTCCATCAATCATGTTCCAGCTGGGCCTTTGTAATATGATGCTTCAGCCAGCTTGATTGGACTGGGGTGTTTCCCAAGACTCCATAGTCTCACAGAAGGCAGCCATCATAGGAGAGCATAATTCCACAGATGGTTAATCTCATTTTTTTATATGTTGATTTTTTCCTAGTTTCTCTCACGTATGGCAATTTATTTCTAAGATCCAGGAGCATTTCATTGTAACCTCATTTACAAAGTATACTAATAATACTCATCATTTATTGGATGCTTATTATGTATCAATCACTGTGTTAAGTGCTTTGTGTAAGTTCATTGATTTAATTTTCACAGTAACCCTCTGAGAAGCAGAAATTTATTGGGGTTTTATTATTTTTTTAATTGCTTACCTTACTTTGCCAAGTAGAAAATAAAAAGTTCAAAGATTCACACAATTCCCAAAGGCCCTGGCATATATTCAAGGTGGAACAATCTCTCGCTGAACCGTTTACCCTTTGTTCAGCTGAACACATTTGCCCTGAAAGGTCAGTCCTCTTCCTAACACATTTCTTATTCCAAGTTTCTTCTCTTCTCCTGTCCTGCCCCATGAGTGGTAAGTCCCACCACATGTTCAGATACAAATTCAACAGGAATCCATACAGAAACAGAGACATTTTTGTGATACAGTCATTCTAGTCTCTCTTCAGTTGCTATGAGAAAATATTCCAACAAAAAGCAATTTGATGAAGAACAATTTTTGCTTAGCTCGCCATTCTGGGTTATAGTCTATTATTATGGGGAAGCCAAGATAGGACTTTAAAGCATCACATGTATAGTTGAGAGCAGAGAGAAAATAAATGTATTGGCCTTTGCTTGCTTGCTTTCTTCTTCCAAGATAGCTTTTCCCTTTTTTATACTGTTGGTGGCATCAACTAGGAAATGGTGCCATCATCAGTGTATAGGTCTTTTTATCAATTAACAACCAAGACACAGACATCCCCACCAGCCACCTGATATAAAGTGATCAAATGAAAATGCTCTTCCCAGGTGACTCTAGGCTATGTTGAGTTGATACTAAAGACTAACTAACATAGCAACCTAGTTTAAATGGCAACAAAGGGATATAGACAATGCATTTAAATGACATACAGAGAATTCTGAAATGGTGTAAATGAGCCCCTTTAGCATAGAAAATAGGTACCTCTATGAACTCCAAAGAGAAACTATAACTAAGACATATGGAGAAGAGTTTGAAAAGCTTGGGAATTAATTGTACTGAGTCAAGTTTTTGCAACAGAAATATGCTTCACCTTTGTAAGAGTCATGAGAACCACGTTTTCATAAAGGAATACAGGAAAGATTCCTTGAAAAAGAGTACTATGAGATCTATAGGCGTGTGAAGTGCCAATATAAGAAATCTGATGTGCAATGTCTATTCAGAAGTTTATATATAGTTTCTCTACTGTCATATAGATATCATTCATATTATAGTAGAAGGAAGACAATTGTCTTCCTAAAAGTTATTTGAGCTGTAAGGTTTGCGGGTATATTCTTTAAGAGCATATTTACTTGAAAATAGTAAAAATTAATAGGTAATTCAATTCCCTAGTTTTCATACAAAAATCTATCAATTTATGGGTACTGTTTTAACTCATTGTCATTCTCATGTGCATACCATTTTCAGCTGTTTTTATGTCAGCCATAACATATAAGTAGTAAATATCTATATAATCATCATTAAATTGCCCCACAAGTTACTGAAGATGAAGGTCATATGTAAAAATTTTGTTCAAACATACAGCCTTATGTTTCTGTCAGAGTAACACTTTAGTATGCAATGAATTAAACCAACCTCTATTCCATAGAATAGAGAAAGAAAGATTTATTATAAGCAACTGGCTCATGTAATCATGAAGGTAGAGAAGGCTTGGAAATGTCAGTTATGTATTTCAGGCCTGGGAATCAATGATACAATCCCAGCAGAAGGTGAGAGGAGATGAAGAGATGTTCCCACCTAACATATAGGCAGCAAAGACAGAAATTCTTCCTGGGTCTGCCTTTTTTTCTCCTTAAGGTCTTAGCTGAACAGGAGAGTAACACCACACAGGGGAAAGCCACCTACTTTATTAAATCCAATGATGTAAATATTGATCTCCTCTAAAAATATTATTTGGGAACATTTAGAAAAATATTTAATCTGGAAGTCTTGAGGCCCACTTTGGTTGATATAAAGAATTATCCATTTCTTATCATTTATTATACTTTTTGAACATGCCTTTTATGGGGCTGTTTTAGAGAAGTTATTGCAATCATGCTTATTTTATAGATAAATAAGGCTCAGAGATTGGAACCCAGTTGAGACTGTGTTTCAAAATCCTTACACCATACTTTCTGTGGTTTGAGCATTGGCGTTCTCAGGTATGGACAGATATACTACTGCTGAGTTCTGACTCTACCAACACCTGAGGACATGAAATAAGGATCAAAACATATATGGAAAAATAAATCTAGGAAAAAAGTCTGACTCCCTGGGGAAGTTGCTACTGCATTTTCTCACCTGATAGTTCCCCTTTTTGGTGCCTCTAGCAAAGAGCCTTTTAGGAGGTGAGTTCAGCTACAAGCCTGGGCTTGCCACATCCCATACATCTAGCTGAATATTGGGCTACTTACCTGAGATGGAATAGGTTTTCTTTTCTCCTCCCTGACTCCTGGGAATGGCTCCATTCACAAAATAGTGTGTCTCATTTCTTGCTCCCTCAGTGTTTCTTATAGAGATGCCAATATCCCTGTACAGAAGCTCTAAGGTCTCCAGGGTATTGACCATTCCACCTGTAATGGGCTCTTAATATTAAGGGGGCTGGATAGCTGGGATGGGATGCATCAGAGGAAATGAAATAAAGCCCAAAGTGATATAGTTGTTTAAAAACAGTGAGTTCCTGGTGTGTTCCACAGAAAAATGTTGTAAGATGCTCTGAGGGAAATATAGTTATTGACACATCATAAGTTAAGATTTTTGAAATTATTGCCCACTATACCCCTATGTTAGTGATTCATACTCCATATCAGAATGCTAAAGGTCCTGAAAAGTTCTGCAGCAGGACCTTTTATAAACAATTTTTTAATGTTTCCACATAGAACAATTCCTTCCTCACCTTTGATTGTCTTAAGATATATTAACAGCTCAGAGACCTAGCACTTCCTGAGCACACTGATTTAAAGCACCAGTGTAATAGCCCATTTTTAGACTGTCAGGTAATATCAAGAATTGCACCACAGGGAAGAAGGGAAAGTTAACTCTCAAGCACCTTGTAGTCATAAAATAATTAGTAGAAGCTGGCTCTGTTGCTTTTGAAACACTTCCTGAAATGCCCCTAGCTACTAGAATTGATGGTCTGATCACTAGGAAGATTGAGATTGTCTTAAGCAGAGTTCTGGGTACCATCTATCTTCCTGTAAGATGTTTTTCACTCTTGACTATGCCCTTCTTTCACTAGCCTACTTGAAGCTGTTACTAGGAATGTTTCGATATTCCTATAACCAGTCTCTTGTCCTCTAAGTCACACTGTTCCAGTCCAGATGGAATACTGGTCACAGGACAATTTCTTTTCTTCAGACACTATTTGGAGTCAAGTAGTTGATGAGTTTTCTTACCATTTGATCACTTTTGGGATACAGATCTGGGAAACTGATGCATCTCTTCATGGTTCCCATGAGGCTTCTGCTGCTCCAGGCAATATCAATGCTTGTTCCATGAAGATTAATAGTGACCCCCAAAATGTTTAGGAGGAAGTTCTAGTCCCAGTACTTCAGATGGAATCTTTATAAAAGTAATCAAACAAGGGTTGAGGAGGTGTATCAGCGGGTAAGCTCTTGCTGAATTAATGTAAGGACCTGACTCTGGAATCCCAGAACCCAGGCAAAGCTATACTTGGTAACTCACATCTATAATCCCAGCACTCCCTTAGCTACATGGGAGGTAGAGACAAGAAAATTCCTGAAAAGTTGCTACCCAGCTTTATTGATGCATATGTTGCCAAACAGTAGAGCCTCCCTTCCCCCAAAAGGAAGGAAGAAAGGAAGGGAAGAAAAAAGGAAGGAAGGAAGGAAGGAAGGAAGGAAGGAAGGAAGGAAGGAACAAGGGAGAGAAAGTTGGAAGGTCATACTGCTTGCTACTTGCTTTGGCACAAACATGCCCTCTACACACTCACTCACACATACTTTATACACAAGCATGTAGACAAAAGAAAGAAAGCAACCGTGATAAAATGAGGTCTTATGTGTCCCCTCATAAAACGAAGAAATTTCAGTATAGATAAGCAGGCATCTGGAGAGTCATATGAATAGGAAGATGGCTATCTTGAAACAAAGGAGAAAAAAAATCATAGTTCTCAAAAAAATCAACAGTACCAATACCATTACTTTGAACTTCAAGTACCTGGAACTCTGAAACCTTTTTGTCATAAGCCACTTAGTTTGTAGTAGTTTGTAGCTATAATTGTAAAAAGCCAACGTACTTCCACATTTTGCTTGGAAAAATCTTATAAGTTGTATTTTGATTTCTCACAATTAAATCATGAATCCCTGCTTAAGTCAATCAAAGGAATGAAAAAGGTAGGCTTAAATAAATCTATACTGAGAACTAGAAAGAGTCATTTTCCCTCAATACTCCCTCCCCAACACACATACATACACTGTCATAAAAATCTATAACTCTGGATAAGTCAATAAATGCAGGAAGAATGACTTTGAAGATGTTATCACATTCAGAGGTTTCAGATACTAAGTGAGGCACAAGGAATTCAATGGTGGTTCTATTTTGACAATTCTCAAAGAAAAAGGAGGAGGAGGAGGAGCTGGGAAAAGAAACAACCAGAGAAACAGAAGCAAAAGCAGGAGAGTAGTGTGAAACAAGGGCCAATAAAGAGATTAAGAAGTATGAGATGTCAAGCAATGCAGAGAGCAAAAATGAGGCTCAGCAGTTCAGGAATCTGTAGGACTTAATGCTGGCTAATTTTAGTGTCAAAACAATATAAATAAAGTATTTATTTCAGTAGGTTAATGTGCAAATATAAGGTAAAGTATTCAAGTTACAATGTCAGGAGTCATCCTAACCCAAGTTTCAAGTTGCCCTGAAGTGAGGGTGCACATGGGGAAGGCAGATGCTGAGAGAAAACGCTGCATTCAGGAAAGTGTTGGCATGACTGCCTGTGTCTCTGATTGTGCTTTAAATGGAAGTCATGCCACAAAATATACAAGATAAAGAAAGACTCAGTGGAAGAAGACTGTGAAGGTGTATTTAAAAGTCTTCCTCTGAAGAGGACAGCAATATGCCATTGATTCATACTAATCAAGCAGAGTTCTCTCCATTCCTTTTGTTTCCTGCTTTGTGATGGGAGCAAGTTTGTGCAGCAATTGTAATCTCTTTCCATGTCCTTCCTTAGTCTACTCCAGCATGAGTGCATAGTCTGAGCAGTGCTTGCTGTATCTGCTCTACCTGCCATTTAAGAGCAAATGGCTCAGGCAAACACACAGTCTTCTAGTGTTCCACAAGCACTGGCCTTATGTCCCAGACCTTATGCAGCTCACAAGGTTTTATCTAAGTCTTACAGTGTTGAATTCAGCTCAACAACTGGGTGATTTGAATATCAATCTATGTCATCCAATTTGACCATTTTTTGAAAACAAAGTGATGATTGATCCTCAACTAACTTGCATCTTGACTTATTTCTTAGTTGCTTAAAAAATTAGTTACTTGTGGTACTATTTAGTGGGATTTCTTATTTTGCTGACTTTTCATACAGCTATAGAGGCTGGCTTGTCTATGAGAACAATCCTCTACAAAGAACAGCTTTTCTTCAAAGTGTAATTATCCTAGTACCAAAGAATACATCTCACAGTTTTTTCCCCAGTTCCTGGAAATACCTGATTAACATACTGGTACCTTCTCTACTTCTCTGCCTCCTCCAATAATTAAGCATCAGCTATGTTTGCAGTGTAGAAAGTTATTGCTATGCCTGCCATTAATGGTGATTGAATTAGCAATTCCTGCACAGTTTTGGAAAGTCAGTTTATTTACCAATGGGGAACCTCCATATATATTTTCCAGCATAACAATCCTGAGCAGAGGTCCTTGTTGTCTTTAGCTACAAAATAAATAAAAGTTGGCTACATGAATGGAAAAAACAAATACATTAATGACAAGATTTGTTAAAGAAACTGGGCTTAACTTAAAAGTCATCAGTGTCTTACTCATGAAATCATGAATACATGTTCTTGCCAAGAACCCACTTCATTCAAATTGAAGTTTTATGCTAGGTGCTTTTGTAGAATTCACACATCTTTTCATGAGCATTTCAAAATTCTAGACTCCTTGCTGACTTCTCAGATAGCAGGCATTGCAGCTGTGTTATGTAACAATTGGAGACTATATAGATTCCTAAGCTGTGTGGTCTTTATAGAAACACATAGTCACTCTAACTACAATTAAATCAACACTATTCAAGGGGCTAAGCCCAACATGTGAAGCACACCATTGTTCAAGTGATCATTAGTCAGGATTTCTCACAAGTGGTGTTACCATGAGTAATGGAGATTAAAATGTTTTAGAGATTATACCTTTAACTATTTGGAAACCGGCCACCTGGGTGGGGTCTCAAAAAAGAAAAGTGAATATATAACACAAAGACAAACTGGAGCCCACCAGTGTGGATGTCAATCCAGAAGCTAAACAGAAATGGATACCTAGAGGAAAAACAATAACACATATTGCTCAGCACCTGAAATCTAGAGTCAATGTCCTATGTGTTGGAAAAACTTCTGCTTCTTGCCCTGAACTTGCAAGCTCTGTAGTTCAGAGCTGGGGGAAAAACTGAAGAAAAAGATCCAGTGAGAGTTTCTGCTGTAGCTTAAGGACTATTCCACGTGACATTGGATCAGAAATAATGTGCATGCATCACACACCACATCTTTTGCCGATCTTCAGAGGAAGAAATATATATTTCCCACATTACTTTCAAATCTCTTTTGTGACTGGTATTAACCCAAGACCAGGGGAGGAAACCTATGAAAAATAATTTCTGGATATATTACTATACGTAAATCTCTCCCAAGTATAGTTGCTTATAAAAAAAATCACTCCACTTACTTTGTCTCAAGGTATATAAGGCCAAAATTTGGGATAGATGTTTATTGTTTGATATTTCTCTGAAGTTGCTATAAAGCAGTGGATAAGTTTAGAAGAGCAAGAAGTCAGACTTGGTAGGGACTTCAGCTCAGATCCCTGGGTAGTTTTTCTGTGTGGCATTGTCATGACAGGGCTGCTAACACACTAGATGAAAGCTTCAAGAGAAAGTGTTTAGTGAGCAAAGCAGCATGGCACAGCTTTTTAAAATTCAGCTGCAGAAGTAAATACAACATAAGTTCCATTTTTTATGTATTGTTTCAAAAGTCATAAAGCTCCACCCATATTCAAAGTGGCTAGGATTAGAGCCCATCCCTTCATCATGCAAGAGCAGAAGGGAAGGAAATGGAACACGTCTTTCTTTTCACAGGTGCAACCACAACATTCAAGACAAAACCAGCTCTTGAACCATTCCATCTTCTCAATTTTTGAGTCCAAACAACAACAATAAACATAAATTTAATGATAACTCGGTATGTAGCACTTGACATAATTGGAATAAATCTCAAAATATAGTCCTGATAATCACCACTGTAAATATTATTCCTAACATTGAGACAATTAATATTGAGAGCATGAATCAGAGAAAGAAATGAAGCCCACACAAAAAGCCATCATACAGTAATTACTGTTTGAGCCTCTCAGCTTTGGTTGACTCATCTGTGAAATGAAGGCACCATATTCCAAATGACCTTACTTGATCTCTTGCATTATTTATTGAGTCTAAAATAAATATGATCATATCAAACCCTCTTTTGAAAATTCACAACTGCTAGCTGTTTTCTTAGAACACAGCAGAGCAAACTGTTGTCTTATAAAAATGATAGATAATGGTTGCTTTTTCCCAGATTGGATGCATGTATGAAGGAAGTAAGGAACAATATTAAGACACATAACTCTGAACTCCCCCAGTCTATTTTGATTTTCAGACATGTACAGTGCTTTTTATCTAAAGCAAAGTAATACATGACTCAAAGATAAACCAATTGCAAGAAATGGAGATGGATTAGTAAAATATTTACTATTCAAAAGAGAAAAGAAAGCTGTGATTATTCTCTACATTTCTCTTCATTATAGTCCTCCAGAATGTTTGTGCATATGGATCACAAATGAACCCTGGGAAGAATCTAGCAGACGGTTTTGATTAAATGGTATGTTGAATAAACAATTCTGAGACATTTTAATGAGGTCAGATAAAAAGCTGTGCTGAAAAGGAATATTAAAAATTTTACTTTGGGGCTTCTATCCTTAAATGATTTCCTGTAGATCTGAACTCTGTGTCTCTTCTTTGTGACATTATTTGAAGTTTGAGCTCTCTTGCAGATTTTGTTGCCTTGGATGACCCATGATTCCTTAGTACAGGGAATTCCATTGCAGGATTTCTGAAAATTATTGAGATTGTTCTAATAAAATGTTAAAAACAAAACAAAACAAAACAAAAAACAATCAAAACCAAAAAACTTTCAATTACATTTAGTTCTTTCTCTATGTAGATTTCAAAAACAAAGTTAAATAATATGCCTATAGCTCTCTGTGACATACTAATCCAAATTATACCTTTTGGGCATGATGTTACTTAGTAGTTCAGAGACACGTGAATCATAAAAGTCAATTCAGGATTTTTGGTGCCCAAATCAAATACTGTGTAAGTAAAACATATGGACCAAATTAATACGATCAACATGCAACATTTCCTGATGTTGATCTACCTAGGATTAGCTTGGAATATAGTTTACTGGAGGAAGGACCTTTGTCTCTGTATGTTATGGGAAAAAAAAAGGAAATAGAGTCTCAGAAACAGACAGAGTGATACAGTATGGTAAGTTGTGGGCACTGTGGACCTAAAAGATAGAGGATTGGGAATTGATGTAAGGTCTAGGGAAAAAAAAAAAAAACATGGAAATAAGAGGTCTGAATGGAATGAGATCCAGATTCCTGAAAAAGAAAGATGTTGAAACATTGGCATATATTCTCCACAGAGTGAAGAGAAAGGTGAATTTTCAAAATATGAACTCACTTAGGGTGGGGCTCAATACAAGACCATAAGCTGCTGGCAACAATGCAGGACTAAATAAGAGATAGCCAGAAGCAAATGACCTCAGGGGACAAGGACTTTTCACTATCTGGTTGGAGACAGAATAGATTATAATGTCAGAAGAATATTGAAATAGGTCACATTCTTCCCCCAAGATTTTTGCTTTGGGGGGAAGTCTAATACCATGAAAAGGGAGCAATATTCATTAAAGGCAGCAGAGTGCAGTGAACAGGCATAGAAAAGACAAGAATTTAAATGGATGTTTGCCATGGGAAGAGCAGAGAAGGGTTTAGAGAGAGAGAGAGAGAGAGAGAGAGAGAGAGAGAGAGAGAGAGAGAGAGAGAGAGAGAGAGAGAGAGAGAGAGAGAGGTGTTATGACAGATACATAGACAGAAAGCAGAAGCCATGTAGGGATGTTACTGTCAGTTACAACCCGCGCGCGCGCGCGCACACACACACACACACACACACACACACACACCATGTGGATACTTTCCTAAAGAAAATCATCCATTTGATCAAATTGTCTTGGCAAATGAAACTAATTAAGTTTCCTAGCTAGTTGAGCTAAATTAAATATAAAATATCAGATTCACCATCTATTTATATGCATATCTTCCCATTTAGCAATAATACCCAACTGTACTTTTAAATTGATTGCATGCTTCTATGAAAGACCGAGATGCTCTTCAGTGTGTACCGTTGATTGGTGTGAACCTGAGGTGGACCAAACAAAAGTAAAATCATCAGACAGCCTATCTCCCCCTTTTTCTCTATTTTCATTTGCTTCTATTTAAAAATGATATCTCCTCTTATATAAGACTCCTGAAGATCTGTCAGTGTGACCCAGCATGCTAACAGACAAAGCATGGAAATGGTTTAGAAATGACCCATTCACTTTCTCATTTAACCTTCAGGAACTCCATGCCTCATTTCAGACTGGGATCCGCATATGAAGCTTCTGCTTCCACATCACGGCTCCTGCCAGCCTGTGAGGTTTCAAAAGCTCATCTCTTCTTGCTGATCACATCTGCATCCCACCAACAAGTCATCCCTCTGCAACCTGAAAAAGCCACAGAGGGAAACTTGTGAGGGTATTCAGAAAAGCAAGTCTTAGATTTCCAACAAAGCACCAGGTGATCATCGCTATTCAACACAGAATTATACTTTAAAATGCTTTATTTTTATTTGTGTGTCTGCATGTGTAGAGTATATGTATGGTGAATGTGTGTACCTGAGTGTGTGTACATGTGTGTAAGGGTGCCTGTACTTGCATGTGGAGGTGAAAGAATTTTGTCTTCTGTCACTCTCCAACTCGTTTTTTGAGACATAGTCTCCCATGGAACAGGAAGTCACTGGTTTGTTAGATCCTCTGGCTAGCATGCTTTGAGGCTCTGTCTGTCTGGTTCTTCCTTCCATTCTCTGACTCCAGCTCTAGCTAGCACTAGTATTGCTGACATATTGCCTGACATAGGGTCATTGCATGGGTGACAGAGATCTGGACTGAAATCCTTATGCTTTTGCTGTGGGCACCTCACAAGTCAGAGCAACTTTGTAAACCTGGGATTACTTGGGTTCAGTGCAAACATGTCATTCACTCTAGCAGGAATTAATTTGGAGAAACTGTGAGGTGACTTCATCTCCGTCATTGATTACTGGTCAAAACTGTGAATGGCACTTGTAAACTGTCCCACAGCAAACACAAAACTCCTCAAACCACAGATTTACTTATGGTAATCCACCACCCTGTCTATGCTCCAAAAGATGACTACAGTAGAGCACAGTCCATGTGAAGTTTGTTGGTCTATTTTTTACTTCTCTAATTGTTCTGAGAAAAAAAAGGATGCCTTGAAGAAAGCACTTGCTTTTTGTACTACTCAAATCTCTAAATTTGTCTGTTGACCTTGTTCTTCTCATTTTTTCCTTTGAGTAAAGTCTAGTTCCTTTCTGTACCTGTAACACAGGAGATTCGTTCTTTTCTGCCATATAGCTGGAAACTAAAATATAATTGCTTGCTTTAATTTACTTGTTTTCTGTTTTGCATCAAAGCACATGAAACATGACAATGGAGGCTTTGGATCCTAGGATTACTATATCATATGGAATTCTTTCTTTCTGGTCACACTTAGTTGATGAGCCATATGGCACCGGTGTACTGAGAAATGTCTGAGCAAGCTTTTCCAAATACAAAATATTATTCAGATTTCCCTAATTTATGCAAATGAGGCCATTCATTTTCCTACCTAATCCTCACTGGAGATGCTCCAAAGTTTGAAATGAAAGAAATTCTTCTTTCACGATATGTAATCCGAATTAATTGCTTTTGACAGAAAGAGGTGGGATGGTAGATACTACAGACATTAGAGCTTTAACCATATTACCTCTGCAGCAAACTTAGCCATGCTGTTCTCTGGAGAGTGGCCTGGCCTGCATGCCCTACTTCCTCATGGCAGCTGAAGAGCAGTAACTCACATATATAAACTACATTGTATGGAAAATGAGCATACTGCAGTAAAAGGAAAGTGAATCCAAAATGAGGGAGGGAAAAAAGAGAGAACCAAAAGCCTTGTGTGAAGTTTCTAGGGACAGACACTCTGATCTACTATTTAGAATTGTCCAGTGGAATAAAGGTCACCTTCTTGAGCATGACAGCAAGATCTTCTAAAAACCAGTCCACCTTTTCCCGCTTCTGAAGCACACTACCTACAGCCCTGTTGTACTGGCTGGTTTTATATAACTTTGTCACAAGTTGTACCCAGTTGAAAAAGGGGAACTATAATTGAGAAAATAGCCCCACCAGATTGGGCTATAGACAAGCCTGTGGTGAATTTTCTTAATTAATGATTGATGTGGGAGGGCCCTTTTTACTGTTGGTGGTATCATCTCTAGGCCTTTCTTTGGTCCTGGGTGCTATAAGAAAGCAGGCTGGGAGAGCCACAGGGAGCAAGCCAGTAAGTAGCACTCTCCCATGATCTCTAGCTTCAGTTCATGTCCAACTTGCCCTGACTTCCCTGGATAATGGATTACCTGTTGTAGGATGGAATTAACCTTTTTCTTCCCAAGTACCTTTGGCCATGGTGTTTCATCACAACAACAATATTCTTAATTAAGACACCTGTTTAACTCTTAACTCTTCTAATTTCCTAAAAACTGGACACCACCCCAGACACATCTTTTTTTCTTTTAATTTGTTTGATATCATTATTCAAGACGTAACTCCAGTACAACCACATTCATGGAATATTTTCTCTTTTATTCAAATAGAATAATTTTCCTATTTTCTGTAATCCCCTATTTCTGTAACTCACTCAACCTCTTCCACAGCAGGACTGTTTGCAAACCTGAAATTTTAATGAACAATATTTATTTCTTACCTTCCTGAGGCTTATGTGCAAAGGAAATAAAAAGTTTGGCTTCATGAAAGCAAAATCAAAAATTTAAAAATATTACTTAGAAAAGCCACATCTTAGAAACATAGGGCATGTTTAAGCACTGTGTTAACGAATGAAAATATGTCTGAAAACTATAAGCTGCTTCAAGGACAAGACTATGTTTTTGAGTTGTAGGTGGTAATTTCTAAGATAATACCATAAGATGTCTAGCAAGGCTTTTTGTTTATAATATAGTTTTTCCCCCTGAAATTTACCCCACAGTTTTGAGGATATAAGGTAAGTACACTGTCACTGAGCTGTAACTATAATCCCTTCTTGATAGATCTTAATAATTACAAGTGGAAATTTAATTCAACTAGAATGGATTTATTTGTGGGTGTGAGACAGATTAGAGGGACTTGTGTCTCTCAAAGCCCTTGAGCAGGCATTAAGCACTGATAGAGGACCATGAAATACTATTAAATGACTTTTGATGACTTGTATTTATTGTACACACCCCTTTTAAGTTCTGGGGGTTTGTTTGTTTGTTTTTTATTGATTTTGTTTTGTTTTCCTGAAACACATTTAAGATGTTGAGCGCTACCATTATTTGATTCCTTAGCAACCAGCCCTGTTGGCCTCATGGTAACCTGCTACTTTGAACACAAACAATCTGAGTATACTCCAGAAACTGCGGAGGACCCTCTAAAACTGTAGCTGAAGACACGGTTCAGTTAGAACCACTCCAGATAACCTGAACAAGCTCTATTAGGTAATCCTCTAAGCAACTTAAGCCATTTTTACTCAGGCCAAGGCAGGGGGCAGGACACCTCTCATGACCCAGCAGAAGGTACATACTGATACAGTCTTACAGTTTTGTGAGAGACTGTGCTGTGATTGATGCAAACAGTCTTAGATATTCATGAAGGTTTGCAGTGGTAAATACCACATTCTTGCCACACTCGTTTTATGGTTATAATTAGCCATGAAACCCTTATCTGTGTTGCTAAGGATGCCAGTGCCTGATCTTCTATAACACTATCAGCTGCTGCCTGATGCTGCCTTCTGTTGAAGTTCACTGCTTCTGGAAGTCATTACAATCATATAAATGTCTAATTACTTTTTCTTTTCCTTTCTTTTTTTCATAACTTATTTAAATGTGAAACAAGCTTGTTTTACATGTAAATCCCAGTTCCTGAACCCTCATGTCCTCCTCTCCCACAACAATCCCCATCATATCCTCTTATTGCTCCCCAGGGAGAGTGATGCCTTTCATGGGGAGTCTTCAAAGTCTGTCATATAATTTGGAGCAGGGCCTAAGCCCTCCCCAATGTGTCCGGGCTGAGAGAGTATCCCTCTATGTGGAATGGGCTCCCAAAGTCCATTTGTATACTAGGGATAAACACTGATCCACTACCAGAGGCCCACACACTGCCTAGTCCTCCAAACACCCACATTCAGGGGGTCTGGGTTGGTCCTATGCTGGTTTCCCAGCTATCAGACTGGAGTCCATGAGCTCCCCCTTGTTCAAGTCAGCTGTTTCTGTAGGTTTCTCCAACCTGGTCTTGACTCCTTACTCATAACTCCTCCCTTTCTGCAACTGGATTCCCGGAGTTCGGCTCAGTGTTTAGCTGTGGGTGTCTGCTTCTGCTTCCATCAGCTACTAGATGAAGGCTAGGACAGCATATAAGGTAGTCATCAATCTTATTGTCGAAGTGTGTTTAAGGTAGCCTCTCCACTATTGCTTAGATTATTAGTTGGGGTCATCCTTGTAGGTCTCTGGACATTTCCCTAGTGCCAGATTTCTCTTCAAATCTATAATGGATCCCTCTATTACAGAGTCTCCTTTCTTGCTCTTCTCTATTTTTCCCTGACTTAATCTTTCTGCTCCTTCGTTGCCACATTTCCCCTTCTCTTTCTCCTAATTCCCTCTCCCCTATCCATCCCAAGCACCCAATTTGCTCTTGAGAGCTTGTCCCTTTCCCCTTCTCCAGGAGACTGTGTATATCTCTCTTAAGGTCTTCCTTATTTCCTAGCTTTTCAGGTGGTATTGATTGCAGGCTGGTAATCCTTTGTTCTATGTCTAAAATCCACTTATGAGTGAGTACATACCGTGTTTGGTGTTTGTCTTTTTGTGAATGGGTTACCTCACTTCTAGTTCCTTCTAGTTCCATTCATTTGCATGTGAATTTCAAGATTCCATTGTTTTTGTTTCCACTCAGTAGTCCTCCACTGTGTAAATGTACCACATTTTCTCCACTCATTCTTCAGTTGAGGAGTTTTTAGGTTGCTTACAGGTTCTGGATATTATAAATAATGCTGCTATGAACATAGTTGAACAGATGTCCTTGTTGTATGAATGTGTGTCTTTGGGTATATTCCTAAGAGTGTAATGACTGGATCTTGAGGGAGTCTGATTCCCATTTTCCTGAGGAAACACCATACTGGTATCCAAAGTGGCTGTATGAGTTTACACTCCCACCAGCAGTGGAGAAGTGTTCCCCTTCCTCCACATCCTCCCCAGCATAAACTGTCTTTGGTGTTTTTGATTTTAGCCATTCTGACAGATATAAGATGGTATCTAAGAGTAGTTTTGATTTGCATTTCCCTGATGGCTAAAGATGTTAGGATGTTAAGCACTTTCTTAAATGTCTTTCAGTCATTTTGGATTCCTCTATTGAGATTTCTCTATTTACCTCTGTACCCCACTTTTTAATTGGATTATTTGGTGTTTTGGTAACTAGTTTCTTGAGTTCTTTGTATCATAAATGGGGGAAAAACATCAATAGCTGACCATTTCCAAAGCCACAGGCCCCCAACTTAAAAGACTAGAATCCAGAAAGTGTCTAGCTTCTGTGCCTGGAACAGTAGTCCTATAGTTCTCAGGGCTTACATCTCTAAGACTATAGACCTGCCAAAGCACACCCTCAACCTCAGACATGTGATGGCCTGGGACTATCAAAAATGGAAGAGCTTGTCCTTGCTTACCCACAATTCCTAATAAATGGAACAAAGGAATTCAGCTGACTGATTCACTCATTCACCCATCATTGTGGCTCAGATATGATAGGAAAGGACAACAGTGGACATCTGACTTTATGGCTCTGAATTCAAGAATCATGAAAATAACTTGACTCTCCACAGGGAGTGGAAATAAAGCAGCTAACTGGGATAGAACTAAGATCAAAATCTTTTTGTTGTTGTTGTTATTTTAAATTGAAACACATACTTTTTTACTCAAACATTATTTTGTTTCTTGAAGTATGAAATTATTCTCTAAAGGAAATTAGCAACAAAGGTTAATAAAAGTAAGCAGTCATGAATTTTATTGAAATTATTCATAAATAAAGAAGTGATTACAGTTAGAGGAATGGAAAATTTCACTTCATGAGGCAAATTAATCTGTTTGTTTGCAATTTCTTTTAATTTCTTCCAGTTGATGAAAGACAACACCATCTTTAGGTAAAGCAATTAAAAACAGTGGTATATAACTCTCCCTAATTAGTTGCCAAATAAATTTCCATTGTAGGTATCCAGTAGTCAGCATGAATTCAGGAACAAAATCCTACAGAATTAATGCTCAAATGCTATGAAGAGGTTCACAGAGACAGAAAGTGTGTATGTATTTCAGACGGGCATATTTATTGCAATGAAATAGTAACTACATTACAATCATATATAGCCTCTTTATCATCTATTTTCAACCATAATGTTTGTTAGAACTCTATTCTGCCTTGTCCTTTATATTTACTGCTGAGATAAACTACTGATAAAAGTAAGCTAAGGCACAAAGGGTTTATTCCTTTCGAGGTAAAATCTGTAATGATGGGGAAGTTGAGTGGGCAAGAGGATGAAGCTCCTGTTCACATCATATCCACAGTCAGGAAGCAGACATAAATCAATCCATTCTTGCTCGCATTTAGCTTGATTTTTTCAGTTCTATATAATCATGGATCCCCTGCCCAGGGAATACTCCCCCCTAGAAGTAAGATAGTTCTTCACAGGTCAACTAACACAATTAAAATAATACCTCACAAGTAAACTCAGAGGTTAGCCTTAATCCAAATAGTCCCTACTGTGTTTCCCATCAAGTTTACCTCCTTAGTGATTCTAGGTTCTGTCAAATTGGTAATTAACACTACTCATCAGATCCCTGAAATGCTTAAGTCTATACTTTACTTGGTAGAACATAAGAACCATAGCACCTAAATCCAACACTTGTTGTACAATAGCCATTAACGTTTCCATGTGACTGGGGCCACAGTGCACTCCGAAAAAACTTTCTGAAGTCATGGGACACTTGGTAGTTTCCTTCATACATTGCTTTGGTTATTCATCCTCCTTAGTTTCTGTGACAACAGGGTAGGCAGTTCAATTGCAGGATTCATTTTTCCCATGTGTTAGTGAGCTTCTTAAGTGATTTCCCCTGAGCCCAGCTATCTCTTTTTGAAAAGTATCAGCACTACTTATATCTGCCCACTTTTCCAGAAGTACTAGGAATATGAATGGGATAACAACTGTACAATAAATCGATAGTAAAAAGGTAATTTAAAAACTTGGTGATACTGTGATTTGCTTACACAACCTATGTGCACACTTAACAATTTTTAGAACGTAAATATATAATGTCGACTGTAATTAGTGAATAGATGTTAACTCTGTTGCTGCAATAAGTCTCATCAATCAAATATGATGGACATTTAGGTTGTGTTTACCTCTCTAATAGTCTAGGTCTGAGTCAAAGGTTATCTTCTCTGGCCATTTAATGAAGGTGTTATCTCATGGTGCTGCAAAACTGAGCTCTTAGCCTGTAAACAGATCTTTCAGAAAGTGCCCCTCAGCCTGCTGCTAATCATTATTCCTCCAGTGTAAAAAGTACCAAAGAATACTGTTGCACAAACTAGTGATTCTTCATTTCCCAATTTTGTTTTATCCCCAGTGTACCTATAATGTAAATTACCTAAAATGGTTCTTTATATCCTATTCAATACTATCCATGAAACTGGGTTTGATGTGCTACTAATGATTTCATACATAATGAAATACATCTCTTGCTATAAACATTTTAAAGTACTATTGAAAATTATCTTATATAACACCAGGACTACAGATACCATGTTATGGAAATATTGTTGAATATATTAGTGGAAAAACAAAGCAGTTGAGAATCTGCTAGGTTGACTGTCAGGCCTATGATCACAGGAGTCCAATGGTGTTTAAGATACCTTTCTGGAGCACATGTTGTTTAACACCTGACAAATAAACAAACAACAAACAAACAAACAAACAAACTTATTTTGTAACTGTGGTACCACTGAGCCACTGTCCTTTAGCTTCATAATTACTAATTCTTATTTTTGTCTACTCTTTCTTTATACCTAAAAGATACCATTGTTCGGCATCAAAAGTTTGTGAATCTTCTTCCAAAATATTCATTATAAAACACACAGACATCTTTACTCAGGTAATTTTAGAAAACAAAACAAAACACCAACCTGTGTGGAAAAATGTGCCTAAACTATAGTAAAGAGTTTAGTTCTAATTTATAGTATCAGCACACTTCAATCTATGTCTTTGTGTTTGTGTAGCACATTTTTCTGTCTCAACTCTAGTTTTCCAATCAGCAAAATAATGCTTTTAATGTAATTATAACCACCATGGTCTTTTTAGCTGTTTTTCACCCTGAGGATATAATGTCAAGGAATATTGCAAGTCTACCATTATCCAAGTGCTACATAAATCAGCTTGCATTTTAAAGGATGCATATGACAATTTTGTATTAAAAATGTATATTCCCATATTCAGACATTGAAATTTATATTCAGAAATATTATTAATACTTGACTTGAAGGAAAACAGCCATGCTCCTCCACCTCCTGTATAAATCCCATATAGGGGATTTATCTAAGAAGCAGAAGCCCTGGCTCCTGATCCTTCCCTGAGATGGTAACACACACACCTCAGCTTTGTCAGCTCCTGCAGAGGAGTTCTGCCCAAAGACAAGTGCATTAAACCAACAGCAGCACACCCCAGGAGCACACCCTATAAAGATGCAAATTCATCCTGTGCAGTCATTCCTTTGTTGTTTGTCCTTTCACTTGGCTTACATCACATACAAACTTACAAGAGCTATCAAACCCTTATTTTCAGTGTCTTCTGTGTGTTGCAAATTTCAAGATTTTTTTTCCACAGAGCTAATGATAGCACAAAACATTTATTTTTATCATTTCTCATGGAACAAGCTGCAAGTCCTTCTAAACTCCTTTGGGTCTCTATAATGCTTCAATGTAGTCATCAGGCACCCCTCCAACCACTGAAAGTGTGAGGCAGAGTCCTGTGTTGAACACTATTTCTGGAGGGCAATCTGTGGAGAAAGTTACTATTTTTTTCTGGTAGATATTATTAAGAGATAAAATACCTGATTAAAAAAAAAAAGGCTATTCAACTGGGAACTTATTTGTGTGATCCAATAATATTGATTATTTTTCATGTGAATAACTTTGTCTTTCATTTCTAGGTTTAGGAGGAAGGCTTAATTTAATCATAATCATATTCATTCTGTGTACAATCTTGTGTTTTATTTCATATAGCAGGACTTCTTAAAATTTCTACACTGTCAACCCCTGAGAAAATTTTAGGCAGGTATTTAAGGCTTATAAAGAGAATATATACACATTTAC
This sequence comes from Cricetiscus sungorus, assembly GCA_030556225.1. Lineage (NCBI taxonomy): Eukaryota > Metazoa > Chordata > Mammalia > Rodentia > Cricetidae > Cricetiscus > Cricetiscus sungorus. The sequence goes on from JANBXA010000007.1 coordinate 43,099,050, forward strand.
TGATAATCATTCAAAAAGACTATACTTTAAGATAAATTTCTAAATATATAAAGTCTTATCATTTGTAAAGATAAGCAAATTGGCATACTAACAAGAGAGATGGGCTTTTTTAGTTTTACATCGTGGGTTAAATCCTGTTTGAGTATTTGATCCTGCAGAACATGGAACATGTTGATGTTTTTCTGAACTGTGAATTATTTTGATTTTTTAATCATCAAAGTGAAAGATGCCACTTTGTAGAAGTGTTTGGTTAATAGTAACTCACGAATCCAATGAACTCTAATGCATCCAGTAGAAGATATAAAAACAACTCAAAATATCACATGCCATCATATTGTAGGATAAAGTTTCTTAAACTGTGGTTTGTGACCCTTTTTGAGGTCATATAACTGAATCTGGGAGGGCTGAAAAAAAAATGACAACAGTAAGTGCCCTCTGACTAAGCAGTAACTAAATAGGACAAAATAGCAGAAGTGTATTTCAGGCTATTTCAGATGTTGTCAGAAGATCTGTCTAAAAAAAAATCTCAATGAAAATTTTATTTAATATTTTTTATAAAGTCAACAAATATGCATAATCAAATGTTCTACTACAATATAAAACCAACTTGTACTGGTGATAATATGATGTTCATGTGCTGAGCCATGATCATATTGAAAGCTCTTGCTTTCAATAATGGAATCATTATTTTGCTGTAAGAACAGAAATCTTTATATAGTGAAAGCTCTGTAGTTATTGACATAGGACAGTTTCACATCTGCACTGGGATGTTTTAGGAAGTTGGCATTGTGTAGTCAGAGGAGAAGATAGCATGTGCAATGCAGAGTACACGGGATGTATGTAAATAACTAAGCCTGTAGTAAATTTGAAATGTGAATGATTGTTACCAGAAACACCTTGGATTCATTTCACATTTGATTTTGAATGAATAGTTACTGCTTATTCAGAGACTAGTTACTGTTGCAAATTTTTTGAACCTTCCCCAAAATTAGTTAAATCACCCCAAACAGGGTCATAAACCTCAGTTTATAAAACTATGTCCTACAATATAATGACATATAGTATTTTGAGTTGTTTCCATCTCTTTTAGTGGATGCATTGTAGTTCATTTGGATACATAAATTACTAGTAACCAAAATCTATGTTTTGCTTTTAACTTTCTCCCATTTTTATTGTTTGCTATCTGACATTTTTCACATATATATAAAACTCATTCAAACTATTCTCACCTCCAACCCTGTCATCTGCCCTCCTCCTTACCATCTTTTCCTTATATTTATATAATTTTGTTTTGTGACCAAACTGAGTTTAACTAATGGCATCTATATGACTGACTTTGCTTTTGAAATTATCATTGGAACTTGGTGGTCTAACAAGTAGTCACAACATCAAAATGACCCCCAACCCACTCAAACAGAATGTCTCCTTAGCAATATTTCAACAGGCAGAGGTAGGTCTACAAAAGTCACTCTCTCCTTCATAAGTAATTAATAATAAGGTCCATTTTGTATGGGCCATCTACAGGTAATCCCAATTATTGTGAGTTCAAAATAGAAATAGCTGTGCCATGCCTAGAAGATGGCTTTTCATGTCACAGCCCTTTTCTCTATTTTCTCTGACATTTTTTCTCTCCTTTCTTCCTTGATATTCTCCAAGTCTTGGAAGGGGTGATCTATATATCTTTCTTAGGGCTGAATCCTCAACTGTCACTTTTTCTCATCACCCAGAGTAGCCCTGAGTCTTCAAATTTGTCATGTCCAAAAGAACCTTGGGACCAATGGCCATCTGTGTTGCCTATTAGCATACCAGTAGCCTCCAGGCTCCCTCAGTATCACAAAGGCCTGTGGCTCTTAAGACTCACCAGTCCCCTAATCTAAATTTCTCCAGATCATGGGCAGCACTCCCACCCTCCACTTCTCATTTCCTTATAACACTATGATTTTGGCTATGCTCTGTTTCTATCTTGGTTTTCATTGTTTACACTCTTTGTCTTCCTCTCTTGTTCTCTCTGTCATTCTCTCTCTCTCTGCTCTCATGGTCCCGTCTAGTCTATTGGCTATTTTTAATTTACTACTTCCTCTCTCTAATTTGGATTCTTCCATATGCCTCTAGCTATACAATAAAATCATTCCATACAATCATACCTTGGAGCAATCATGATTTTAGTTTATACAGCATTCACCACTCTTCTCTACATATAGTGGATTTTCTCATTAAGACTAAGAGTAGCTGTGGTGATATATTAGTATGATTTAATAAAGCTTGTCTGAAGGAAAATAATACAAAGCTAGCCATAGCCATAGAAGCTGGGCAGTGGTGGCACAAACCTTTAATACCAAGATTCAGGACACAGAGGCAAATAAATCTCTCTGAGTTCAAAGCCACTCAGGGCTACAGAAGACTCAATCAATCTAAATAAAGTAAAAGATCACACCTTTAATCTCAACACTAGGGTGATGAATACAGGAATGATATGGCTGAGAGAAGAGAGGAGTATATGGCTGGAGGAGAAAGGAACTCAGGGCAGTCCGAGTGAGTCTGAGGAGCAGTGAAGCCGAGAGCAGTCTGAGGATTGCACCTTTGGTCTACACATTGGTAGAAGTGAGAAGTCTTTAGTGACTGTTTGCTTTGCTTCTCTGATCTTCAGCTTAAACCTCAATATCAGTCTCTGGGTTTTTATTATTTGTGCTACAGTAGCCTTTGCCTATGGGTATAAACAGATGTTTAGAGGCCTCAAATCCAATTGGAGCCTGTTTGCCCACATAACAGTTGCATCAATATTGCCCAAGCAGGCAATATATTGTCTAACAGTTTGATAGTGAAGTTCACACTTGGTAGAACAGTTGATATTTTTCCCCAACCATTTCCAGAGCAACTTCTAGCACTATGAAAACTAGAAAACAAGAAGGAAATTTCTAGCTCAATTCTAATTTGTTTTTTCTATACCTTACAACTAAGATGTGTGGTGTCTTTGGCAATATTATCTAGTTCTGGTGGCTATCTAAGAGGAATGGAAAGAATCTATAATGTTTGGGAGGACCTTGGGTTCTCCTAGACTGAAAACCTATGGAGCTAGGCCACACATAGTTCTGGGAATTTTATTTAGTGACTCGGTCTTCTAAGACAAGGATATTTTCTTTCTCTTTATATTATTTAATTGGAACACAAGATGGTTGGTTTTCATAGGATATTTTCATATACCCTTCATTATCGTTCTTGCATATCTGCTCCTTGCTTAAATTTTTCCATTCTAAGTATTCTGCCTCTCTATTTTCATTTTACCTTTGTTGTAGTATGCTTCTCTCTAAACATCCCCATCCTTTTAATGCCCCTTTTCTACTTTCTTGGATTTCAGGAATTCCAAGTTATACATTGACAGCTGAAGATTTGAAGCTAAGATACACAAATGGGAGAGAACACATAGTGTTATGGAAATAGCATAACTCAGTACTTTTTTCTAGTTTCATGCACTTACCTATTATTTTCATTTATTTTAACTGATGAGTAAAATTCCAATGTTCAAATATACCACATTTTTATTATCCATGCATCATGATGAAACTTAGACTAATCATTTAATTCTTATTATGAACAGAGTATCACTGAATGTGGGTATGTGAGTATGTCTATGGTTGGATATGGGATATTTTGAGTACATGCCCAGGAGTGGCATAGCTGGGTCAATATAATAACATTTTTATTACTTATTTTTTGAGAAACTTCCAAACTACTTTCCAAAGAGGCTACATTGGTTTACTTTTCCACCAACAGTATGTAAGGGTCTCCTTCCCCACATTGACATTAGAATTTATTGTCATTTATATGCTTGATGATACCCATTCTGACTAAGGTAAGATGGAATCGTAAAGCAATTTATGTATTTCCCTGGTAGAAAAGAACTCATAAATCTATGAATTTCACTTCTAGTTTATCTGTAATTTTTTACTTTGTTTAAAATTTTGTCATTGTCCAGAGAAAAAGTTGTCAAGTTAATAGATCTGCTCATTTTAACATCTCTTGATTAATTACAAAGCTAATTTTTTTGTATAATATTTGTGTAAATTTACCATACCAGAAGCATCATTTAAGGTAATTTTACTCCTATGCAAGCTATCATTATTATATTTGATATGCTGAAATTTTGTTTATTCGTGAATAGAAAATGTAATGTTACTTTTAATATGTCTTTTTGTTTATTTTCATATAATTTGCATTCACTCCTTAGATTTTTTTTTCTATTATGAATTAACTATATTCTACATTGACTATAGCCTCCTTTTATGGCAATTTGCAGCCTTTTTACGTGCAATATATCCTGCAAATATTTTCCCTTGTTTGTATTTTGAGCTTTATTTTATGCTTGTTTGTTAGTGTTCTTATACATGGATCTCAGTGGATTCTGTTATTATTTGAAAGGTAAATGCTCCTGTGGAGCACTGTCTAGCAAGGACTAGTCTTCATGGACTAGCAAGTATTAGCTTTCATGGGCTAGCAAGTATTTGTTTTCATGGGCTGAACTGATAAAAGCACTTGCCACCAATCCTGATGACATCAGTTCAGTCTCCAGGATGCACATGATGGAAAGAGAAAGCAGAGTCCCCTAAGTTGTCTTCTGACTGCCACACATATACTATGGCATGAATACACAATAAAGCAATTTACTACTGTTTAAAAATTCTGATTTTTTTATTTTTATTTTCTTGTTTTTCAAATATTTTTCATCTATTTCTGACATTTTTCCTCCTTGAAAATGACAAGGCCTTGTAAGGAATAGTTGCTGGGTAGAGGGCTTAAGCATCTGTATCAGAAATGATCACAGGTGTTTTGGAAGCCTTCAAATCATCATGTTCTGCCAGAGTGAACATCAATCTACAAATGCTTGTATTGATCCAAGTTACCATTTATTATGCAGAGCTCTACACCAGGCAATTCAGGAGGAAAACAACCACACAGAAGAAGGGCACATTACCTTGTGTAATAAACCCTGGTCTTAATATGCATCATTTTCTGTCTTGTAGCACAAACATGTCATGGTAACTGGTTCTGAGAAAACATAGGTGGAAATCATGCAAGATCTGGGGACAGGACTGTTTCTATGACTAAGACTTTAAGTCATGAATTGAGCTATATGTAATGTATGCTCTATGAAGTTATATACTACCCCAAAGCCAGTTTTAGATTATGATGATTTTTAAAAATGTTGCTTTTCTCTGGTTTGACCTCTGAATGATCAGTTTGAATAATACTAGGATCAATGTCATCATCACTCATGAGTGACAGAAGAGATTTGCTTAAAATTCATTTAACAGACTTTCACTGAGCACTTGTTTCATGTCAGTGCCTCTGCTAGGGATTAAGGATCCACAATATAGGCAGCCATTGACCCCACCTTCTAGGTTAAACCTGATCAATAGTTTCTTGAACAGACCCATTCCTAAGGCTCTACTTTAGCTTTCTACTTTCATTTTGTTTGTTTCAAGCTTTAAGTGTTTTTTTTTCTCTTATTTTCTGAGATTATAATATAAATTATACTTTTTATTTTAAATTTGAAACAAGGATTTTTACATATCAATTCCAGCTTGCTTACACTCACATCCTCCCCTATCACCCCAGTCTCCTTTTGGCTCCCCAGGGAGGGTGAGGCCTTCCAGAGGAGTCTTAAAGTCTGTCATATCATTTGGATCAGGGCCTAGGCCCTCCCCCATGTGTCTAGGCTGAGAGAGTATCCCTCTATGTAGGATGAACTCCCAAAGTCCATTTCTATACTAGGGATAAATACTGATCCATTACTAGAGACCCCATAGACTGCCCATTCCTCCTGACTAACATTCACATTCAGGGGGACTGGGTCAATCCTATGCTGGCTTCCCAGCTATCAAATTGGGGTACATGTGCTCCCCCTTGTTTAGGTCAGCTGATTATCTGGGTTTCTCCAGGCTTGTCTTGACCCCTTTGCTCATCACTCCTCCCTCTGTAACTGGATTCCAGATGCTCTGCTAGTGTTGAGCTGTGGGTGTCTGTTTCTGCTTCCATCAGCTACTAGATGAAGGCTCGTGTTTGTCTTTTTGTAACTGTGTTACCTAATTCAGGATGGTTTCTTCTAGTTCCATCCATTTCCCTGTGAATTTCAGGATTCCATTGTGATTTTCTGCTGAGTAGTACTCCATTAAGATTTATATCTTATATCTTATAAAGCTGATCATTTAGCAGAGTAGAGGGTCCCTTTTAGAATCAGGTCAGGTTCTATTCTTTATATATTAAATGTCCACAATTTCTTTAAAAATCCAATGATTATGCTATTAAAACCCACATCATTTAGATATAGAGTCACACGTTTTCCCTACTATATTTCAGGTTCTGGAATTTTCCCAATGTTGAATATCCCTAGTTAACATATTATCATTCTAGCTCAGAGTTCTTTGATAGCAAACCCCATGTGAGAGAAAGACGTTTATCTGGCCTAAATATATTGAGCATATCAAAAAATAAATCAAGATATTTAATTAATTAATTACAGATTGTGTGTATGTCAAAGCCAAGCCAGGAGGCATGGTTAGACACTACAAGAAGGTCAAGCGCTACAATTCTCCGCTGAAATATATGTGCTTTTCTCTGTGTTAATGTTTATTCGCTCTTTTCATATTTTTCCAAGCACATTCACAAACTGTAGGGTATATTGTTTCCTCAATTGGCTTACTAATTGGCTCCTTCAGGAAACTTGTAAGAAACAAACAAAATTTGATCATCACTATTCATCTATGCCTATCTCCTGGAAGGAAGAATTCCACAACAACAAAAGAGCACAAGAAAAATGAAAGGGTAGTAGCTGCCTCGTTGGAAGGGAATGGCAGTCAGAAGTTAATGCTCCCTGAGAAGACCTGCATTATCTGCCATTTGGAAAAGCCATGCTAGCCTGGAACATGCACAACCACAGGCATTAACTTTGTAGAAAATGCTTCTTTACCTTACACTTATTTTTAACCTCTGTGCAATCTACTCTGTCTGAAAACTGTTTAGAATGTCAGAACAGGAAACCTAGAAACCAACCATAGTAATCAGGCTTATGGAATACAAAAAATGGAGGTTTGTAGAAAGAAGTGTTCAAAAAGAATACATCAGGACAAGTACAGTCACCCTAAATTTTATTGGACAAAGGTTATGCATGAAATTCTGTGGTGATATATTGTTTATGATCTAATAAAGTTTGCCAGGAGATTAGAATGCAAAGTTAGCTACAGCTGCAGAGTCCAGGCCATGGTGGCACACATCTTTAATCCCAGGATTTCTGAGACAAAGAAAGATGGATCTCTGTGAGTTCAAGACCATCCAGAAAAACAGAGCTCACACCTCAGCATGGGAAAGATATATAAGGAGGATCTCTGGGTCTCATGTGGTATTCAGCATTCAAAAAGCAATTAGTCTCCAGCAAGGTTGAGGTCAGGATTGCCACAGCCTTGAGAGAGGTAAGAGCACTATGGTGGCTTGTCTGCTTTTCTTTCTGATCTTCAGCCTAAATCCCAATATATGTCTTTGGGTTTTTATTATTCATGTACAAGATTCTCTTTTAGCTACAGTGAGAAATACAAACAAGACAAAACAGAAATCATGAGCTAATATTACCTTTGATCTGAATGCAGAAAGACATTGCCATTCAAAGTGATCAGAATAAGTGCATGTGAGTGCTCAGTCATAGGACAGACATCTACGGTGACAACCCCCACTCCCACTTATGCTCAGGAAACATCATGGAAAAAGTGAAAGAGCACTTTTTAATAATCAGAGGATGAGGAGTGCTGTGAAATGTGTTCTGGATGGGACACAGCTATCGCACACATGAACTATCTGAGCAACTGTGTTTCTGTCCACAAAACCTACACAAAGTCAACATTGATTGGAGATGGGACACTGAGACCCCACCTCTAGCAAAAAAAAAAAAAAAAAAAAAAAAAGTTTGTCATAGGTGTTATTTTCCTTTTAGAGGTAGAAGATAAAATTTAAAACTGGAGCTGGCAAGATGGATCATCTGGTACCTGAGTCTCATCTTCAGGACCCACATGGTGAAAGGACAGAACTGACTTATACAAGTTATCCTCTGACCTCCACATGAATGTCGTGGTATTCACATACCTGTAAACACACACACACACACACACACACACACACACACACACACACACACACACAAACAAAATGCAATTTTAAAAATAAAAATATATAGACAGTATTTACTAGTTGAGTATTTTGGCACACACACTCCAAAGGCAGAGGCAGGAGGATTACTGTGATAGAATTGTGCTGTGACTACAGAGCTTGAGAAGGTCTCTTTTCTCTAGGACTAGGAACACTGGGTAGGTTTTTCATTCTTCAATGAGTGTTTCTCAAGGCCATGCTGGGCTATCATGTAACTTCCAAGCCAGACTGTGCCATATAATGGGATTGTGTCTCAAAAAATATTTTGATGTCTAGTGGTATCATCAACTAAATTATCCACCATCATGGAGCCTTCATCTAGTACCTGTTGGAAACAGAAACAAACATCCATAACCAAACACTGAGTCGAACTAGAATCCAGATGCAGAGAGAGGGGGCAAGACCAGGTTGCAGAAACACACAAAGACAGCTGACCTGAACAAGGAGAAGCTAATGCCCCCACCCCCCAGACTGATAGCTGTGAATCCAGTATGGGACTGACTCAGACCCCCTGAATATGGGTCTCAGCTAGAAGGACTGAGCAGTCTGGGGGACCTCAGACAGTAGAAACAGGATCTATTTCTGGTGCACAAAAGGACCTTGTGGACACATCCCCCATGGAGGGATACCACCTTAACCTAGAGACAGGAGAGAAGTCCTAGTCCCTATTTCAAATGACTTGACAGACTTACATTACCCAAACTGGATAGCATAGACCTACAAATTGAATGGGGGTGGGAGGATGGGAGGGGAGGTTGGCCAGGGCGCATGTCACAGGGAAAGAGGGTAAGAGGGAGGGAGGGAGGGTTGGAGGAAGAAAGGGAGAGGAAACTGGGATCCACATGTAAAAATTTTAAATTATATTATTATTTAAAAAAGAAGGAAAAATGCTGCTGAATTAATTCAATATATATATATAATGCTTTGACTTCAAAATTTAAGCCTAAGGACAAGTTACTGGGGAAAAGGATTACTAATTTTGTTTCCACAGAAAATGAAAAGCTGTGGATCCCTTCCAGACTAATGTTGTTCGACCCAGCAAGACCCCCTGAAGCAACATCAATGGGACAATGCAGCCTGGCAGACCACTACAGCCAGGATTTCTGCGTCTTTTTAGGATTCCCCCATGACAGCGCCCCCTACCAGCAGGAAGCGGCTTGGAAAGAACGACGCCCAAATTTCCAAATATTGTTTATAAATGTTTGTTTTCATTTTAAAAAAAAGGCATGGATAATTATGTCCAGCATAAAATAAATAAATGTTAAAAAAGAAGGAAAATGGCCTCTTGCTTATTTACTTGCCTAACTTGCTTATTTCTGTTTATGTGATTTTTCTCTCAATTTAATTTAAATAGAAGCAAAAACTAAATATAAATAGGTACGAAAATATAGCAAGGGATGTATAAATACTATATGCAGAAGTCTGACCTAAGCTGACTTGCTGCTATATTAACTAGTAGTGCTGTGCCAGTCACTAAGGATTGGGTAGACTTACTGAGACAGAAGCTGAGAAGTCAGGGTGGGGGGAAGGGCAAAGATGGTTTGAAACTGAGGCAGATCTCATGCATACTGTGAATAAGCCAGCATTAATGTAACTACAGCAGTTGACAGAGTGCTACAATAAGAACACAAAGAGGAGACTAGTTACAGAGAGCAATACAATTCTTCTCTCAGTTCCATCTTCCTGGGTTGCATTACAAGACCTTGAAACCAAAAGGCAGAAGAATGGAACACACCTGTGTGCAGATCCTGACTTTATCCTTGCACTGTGAACCCCTTCTTCTAAAGAAGTGATTCTCAACCCATAGATCATCATCACCCTGGGTGTCATATATCACATATCCTGCATATCAGATATTAACATTCCAAATCATAACAGTAACTAAATTAGAGTTATGAATTAGCACCAAAAAAATTTTATGGTTATGGATCACCATAACATAAAGAATTGTATTAAAAGTTCACAGCATTAGGAAGGTTGAGAACCACTGTCTTAATGTCTGGTAGATACTAGAGAATGTGAAAGTTAAAAAACATTGGATGAGGGAGTAGAGCAGGAGTATTAAACCTAGAGGAAATTGGGTTTGAATGGACCTTGAAGTGATAAATATGGTAGGTACCTCTGGGATCTGCTGTTATGAAGAAACAGAAAGACAGATTCAGTGTAACGTGAGAGAAAAAGAAAAAATGGAAATAATCCATGATGGCAAGACACCATATTCAGACATTAATAGAACCCAAAAAATGAAATTAAAAAATTTATAAAATTCTATTTCAATGAGCTTTGAATCATGAAAGATAAGAGTCAAAGAATTTAGGCTTGAAATTTATCCCTCTCTTTTATAAATTCAATGGTGTTGCTAGGCAAATTAAAACAATAGTGATTTTATGTTGCAATATTTTAAAAATTTTGATAATTTCATACAATGTTTTGATAATATTCACCTTCTACAACACACCTCCTCTAGTGTCTCCCAGATACACTTCATTTACATCTCTACCTTTTATCTTACCAAATATATATATATATATGTATGTATGTTTTATGTGTGTATATATATGTATGTGTATATATACATGTATATATATATATATGTATAATTTAGTGTTACACCTATGTATATGTTCTTAGGGCTAACCACTTAGTAACTTCAGTAACCAACCAGGATCCTAATTCCTTCCTACTGATTCTCCCTCTCTCAGCACCTATTAATTATTTGCAGATTTTCATCTAGGCGTGGAGTCTTATGAGATTAATTATTGAAGTCGGTGTGTCACCTGGTGTTGTCATTGTTCAGCTCTTGTTTAAGCTACCAGACTGTTGAGATATCATGAGTATAGCACTATGTCAAATATAGAAGACACTATGATACAGCAAATGCCCTGACCCTCTACTTCTTATAATCTTTCCACATCCTCTTCCATGATGTACCCCAAGTCTTAGGTGCAGTAGTTATGCTGTAGATGTCTCATCTTGGATTGAGCACCCCAAAGTCAGTTATTTTGACTATTTAACCAATTGTTTATTGGCCATTTTGACCAATTGTTTATCTCTGTAGTAGCTCAGTCTGTTGAGGAAAATTAAGTAACTTTGATGAGGGGTGATAGCTACATTTATCTGTAAGAATAATATTAAGTGTTAGAATGTAGTATAATTGGTTAAGGAAAGTGGCAGTATTTGGTTCTTCTCTAGATTCTATGGCCTAACCAGCCATGAGTATACTTGGCTAGATTAACAGTACCAGGCATGCATTTCCTTTATTGAGAAGGCTTTAAGTCTAATGAGACAGCTGTTGCTTACCACCTAGGTATGAGTGCCAGCCACTATTTTACTTTTGTGGATCTATTGCAGTGCTGCTTAATATTATTATTCTTAGGAGCAACAGCTGGGTGAGACTATTGATTGTTTCCTGCCTTGGCAGCTTGCACAGCTTCTTCTAGTACTGTGAAAGCCAATCTTCAGAAAGGAGATATCCAGGTCAGGTCCAAATCCATTTGGACAAATCCTGTGTATCTTCAACAATAGGGAAATGAAGGTACTAAGAGACAACCAAAAGGAACAGCAATAGCTTATAAAACTGCAATATCCTATACTGTTTGGTAGGAGTCTCAAGGATGCTTCTGATCGATAAAATTAAAAGATGATTTGTAAAGCATGGTACCGGGTGTTTTGTTGGACAGTTAATTTTATATCATATGTAAGTTTAGGTAAATGTAGCATAATATAACAATGACATGAATTTTTATATATAAAATTGAAATATAATTATCAAGCTTAGAGGTTATTCGGGGCCTATGAAAATATCTGACAGGGGGTCTAAGAATCGGCTTCTTCTTCTTCTTATATCCTCCATTTATTTTTCCTAAACAATACACACAATATTTGCAAATGTATAAAATGCTATAATATGTGACATATAATTTTGTGTTTGTTAATTTGCTTCATTGCTTAGAGCTTTACATATATTGAAAGTGTTGAATATTGACATTTATGTGTTGACAGTTTGTTAGCTACTCCCCTTGGTAGGGAATTTGGATGTTTTCCAAGATGTAATCCTCGTCAATAAAAACTGTGATTTTTGCTAACATCAAGCAATAAGAACAAAAACAAAATCACTCTAACAAATAACTCATTCCCAAAGGGAAACTGATTTAGGCAGGCACTGCTACCTGGGGATGCTATTCCCTAAATGGAATTAGGAGTTAGGGAGTCTATCAATAGATATTTTCATTGGAATCTCTTGAAAGCACTCTAGAATACTTGGACTTCTGATTAAAATAAAACAAAAAAAAAGCACCTTCCTCTTGACATAGGAATCTTAAATTTTCTCTGGAGACCCCTGGTATACTTAATTTTGCCTTACTAAGGAAATCTCCCCCTGGGTCCTTACTGGGATTTCCAAACACCCTTTCCAATTTAGATTCAGTATTAAATAGCCTATAATAATTTCATGCCAGAGTATACAGAACACTCTGACTTAATTCTATGGGACTCTTTAAAACTCCCATTTCAGCTTTCTACTTCCCAACAGGTTAGAATGCAGTTTCTTTATCTTTCCCAAGATTGCATGATAAAACTCTCTTCCTCCTATTTGCCATCTGCTTTAATACCTTGTTTACTCCCAAACCTAAGTCCCTTTTGGTTGTAATTATTATCAACTTTGCTCATTCAGATAGTTGGACATCTTTTGACTAAACTACACTTTAACGCACTTGAAACAAAAACACATAAAAAAATGAGTCATAGTATATTGCATTCAAAGAAGTTGCAAGAGCCCTTGCCTTGTTTCTGATAGTGGGAAGAAAACTTCCATCCTTTAACATGAGCCTGCTGCTGACTGTGATTGTCAAAAGGTGACTTTTCCAAAGTTGAGGATGTTCACACCAATTCATAGTTTATGAGTGATTACTTTTAGATATTAGGTAAATATTTTGTGCACCTATTGTGATACATGTATGATTTTATCCTTATTCTTTCAATGTAGTATATTACAGTAGTTGAGTTTTACATACACACATACACACACATAACACACACACACACACACACACACACACACACACACACACACACACACAAACCACAATGGGATAATGAATGAGATGGTTCCGCAGCTAAGTTTCATGCAGTACAATATTAAAAAGCTGATTTCAATTCCCAGGAGCCACATAAAGGTGGAAAGAAGATTCTAGGAAGTTATCTTCTGACCTCCACGTGTAAGTGCTGCATATATGTATATGCTGATTACATATAAATAATATTTTTAAGTTTAAAAAATAGAGAGAGATAGAGGGGAGAAAGAGAGACCATATTTTTCTAGTTTAGATACATCATAAATCTGCTTAAACTGACAGTTTTATTTTATGTTTCAAATCTTGATTTTTTTCTTTACTTTTGTAAACTATTTTGCTAAAATATTTGATACAATACTAAATGAAAGAGACAGGGCACAGCATAAATTTCTTCTTTCAGCTCTTGAAATATTTTAAAAGTCTGTAATTAAGTATGATTGAATAGTCTACAGGTTTTAAATAGATGGATTTTCTCAGATAAAATGATTCTGCATCTGCTAATAGTTTGTTAACATTTTTAACATAAATTTTTTTCACTATTTTCTTAATGAAAATTATACAGTATTTTATTTATTAAATTACATGATTGTTATATTGATTTGTTGTTGTTGACTCAACCTCATATCTTGCATTAGTTATGTCTTTCTTGCTATGATAACATATTGAGCAAAAGCACTTTGCGGAGGTAAGAGTTTGTTTCAGTTTACACTTCTGTGTAATAATCAGTCTCTTACTGAGGTCAGTCAAGAAAGGAAATAAGAAGAAACCATGCAGGAATGTGTGCATATGGCCTTGTCCACTGGTGCTGAGATAGCATCATACAACTCAGAACAAACTGCTTAACAGTGGCACCACCCACAGTTGGCTGAGCCCTCCTACATCAATCAACAGTCAAGACAATTCTCCACAGACATGTCCACAGCCTAATCTGATACAGGAAATCCCTCAATTGAGGGATTATGTCTTTTTTCCTAGCACCTGTGTATTTCTATTTATATATACCTGTACAGTTATTTCCTGGTACTTATTTTGTTTAATGTTGACTAAAAGTAATGCCTAGTGTCCTTTTATTCCATCCTGAAACAGCCCTGAAAAGTATTTAAAATACTTTTAAATAGTATTTTTAAATACTATTTAAAAAATAAATAGTGTTTATTTTTTAAAAAAGATTTAGTTTACCGGAGAGGCGCTGGTGGCACACACCTTTAATCCCAGCAATCTGGAGGCAGAGGCAGGTGGATCACTCTGAGTTCCTGAGTACAATGCTAACCTGGTCTACAGAGCTAGTTCTAGGACATTGTCCAAAGCAATGCAGAGAAACCCTGTCTTAAAAAGTCAAAAAAAAAAAAAAAAAGAAAAGAAAAAAGAAAAAGAAAAAGTAAAAGAAAAGATTTAGCTTTACTTTTCATTATGTGTGTGTGTTTATGTCTGTGTGTAGGTATGAGCATGTGATTACAGGTGCCGGAGGAGCACTTGATTTGATTTCACTGGAGCTGGAGGTGCAGACAGTTGTGAGCTACCCAACATGACCCATCTACCCTACTATTGAACCATATTTCCAGCCCTACTTTTTTTTATTTAAATAAGTAACTTTTCCACTCACCATTCAATAATTCATATTTGTGTGGTTTTAGAAGAGAATTTGCAAAAGTCTGGTTTTTGCTGTTGTTTTTTGTTTGTTTTTCTTTTCTTCTTTTTTTGGAGGGGGGTTATTCTTTGTTTTTGTTTTCCTCACCATGTGGATCCTGGTTCAAATTCTGCTGATGAATCTTGATGGCAAGTCCCTTTACTTGCTGAGTCAATTTGCCAGCTCTCCTTAGTAGTTCCTGTAATACTGTATTTTATTTCTATTTGGCCTGAAAGCTGCTTAATTACTCCTTCGTTTTGATGGATAGCTTTGCTGGTTATAGAATTCTGGTTGAGAATACTCAGAATATGCCATCCCAGAGCCTTCTGAACTCCACAACTGTTCACCAGAAGCTCCCTTTACAATCATGAGAAATCCTTAAATATGCTGAATTTTTCTCTGAATGCTTTTGGCATCTTTCTTTGGCTTGATTGTTTCAATCTGATGTGTCTAAGCATAGACAATTTAGAATTGAGAACAGTTAGAGTTTATTGAGGTTTATGGATATGGAAATTTATGTTTTATTGAGTTTCTGACATTTCAATCATAAGTTATCCACTATTCTGTCTACTCCTTTCACTCATATCTCTTCAAGGGACTCTTACTGTAGCCATGTTGGTGTGCTTAATGGTGTCTCAATCTCTAAGGATTAGGTTATTTTCTGTATCTTTCTTCTCTATGGCTGACTAAGCAACTTTGTGTTTAATCTAGAAACATACAAACTTGCTGATTCCACCAGATCACCTCTGCTGTTGACCTCTTCACTGATATTATTATCATCCAATGATTTGTCATTAATACTAAAACTTCAAAATTTATTGTCTTTTCTTGTAGAATAATCTCTGGATTTTGTTGACATACTTCTAATGAAGTGTTGCTGTGTGTCCTTATTTCTTAGACAAAGTTTCTATTTTTCAAAGATTATCAACTGGTGTATAATAAAGTTCATTCTGTGTGTCTACATGATACTAGTACACAGACACTCCAACATCCCTACTGAAGAATGTACCCTGCTGCTAAGGGATCTTCCTCTTCTCTAGGGATTGGCATGACTCAACAATCTCCTAACAGTGGTGTGAGTAGACCCACTTTCCTCTCATTCCCTAGACACATTTGAAGCATCTTTGTCTAGTAAACAAGTACCCCTCATGCTAGTGGGTGTTCTCATTACTATGGCCACATATGTAAGAGAAGCAACCCAAGGGACTCTAGATGCTATAGAAGTTGTCATCAGGGTGGCAAGCAATTGGTGAGTAGCTCTTCACATTTTAGCAGACCAGGAAGCAGAGATCTCAGACTGAAACCAGGAATAGGTATCACCTTCAATATCTGCTCCTTATGACACACTTTTGACCACCAAGCTCTGTGCCTCAAAGATTCTAACTCCCAAGGCAGCAGCACCATTTTGGGTCTAGACTTGAAATGAATGCACCTGCAGTAGTATTTTACATCCAACTAGAACACTGGAATTGCTCAAGGACACTGTATCTTTATGTATAGCTAATGATACATACCATCTTTTTTTTTCAATTATGTTTGCACAAGTGCCTATGCTTCAGCACTCAGATAGGTCATCTACAGCTCTTTCTAATCCTTCTCATTTTGCATTTTCTCCAATTTTCAAGGTCAACAAATTGTGAAAACTTGAGATTTTTCTCAGTTCTTCTATGAGCATATATTTAGTGATGCATCTAAATCAGCACCTCAAACATTCATATGACCCTATATTTTCCCAGATATATACAAGTACTTGTCAGAGCTCTTAAGGACACATTATTATCCAGTATTTACTTTTGGAATTTTTAGTCAGCCTATTCTGTTGCCTCAATTGATACACATCACTTCAGTAACCAAGATGTCAAATACTTGCCTATGAATATTATTGATAAAAAACCTTTGCACAAAGCAAGTTCTGAGTTGAGTTAATTTAAGATGCCTTTATGAGAGACCTTTTTCTTGGGAAGTAACAAGTCATGGAGAATCTTTGGGAATGGGGCTTAGAAGGATCCCTAACTTTGTTCTTTCTCCATCAGAGTCCATCAAGCTCTTGATCTTCATTGCTTTCAGAGCTACCTTAAAGCTGTGTGGATGCTCCTACACACATTGCACATTTGTCTACATTGTCTACATTGACCATTACAAGACTGCAGCAAGATTTTAGCTTATTTGATGAGCTGTGAGTATGTTGGTGCTGGGCACTTTGGTCAATTTTCCTATTGTTGTCATGGAGGAGAGGCTCCCTGAAAGTCTTCAAACTTCCACATTTTCTAAGATCATCCCTATTAGAGGCTTAGCAAATGTTCAGATTGTCAGTCTTATCTCCCTCCCACCCTAGACCACATCATCATGTTAGAGTCCTTTGACACACTCTCAATTCTTTCATTTGGGGCATACAACTCTATAGCACAACAACACGTCTCTCTAAAATTGTGGATAGCACAATTTCCCTCATTTTCTGGAGATCGCTTTAACCCAGCAGAATAGCCATTTTATTATTTCTGGGCATGTAGTTCTCATAACTTTGCTCCTGTGTGGCTTCCAGGCAGGATGCAGGTTGTTTCAATGAATCAGTAGCACATAACATTTATGTACAAATGTTGACTGGCTAATAGGTCAGAGTTTGAGGAATGCACAAGGAATGCTCACCTGCATTGTTTGAGAGGCCAGCTGTCACTACTAATTTATCCTTGCTGATCCTGTGAACTTTGCTGATTCACTATTTGAGAGATCATGTGTAATTAACATCAAGCTAGGCACTCTCCATTTGAATGTTATGAAATCTCAGTTCTAAGGAAACGTTTGGTATAAATTTGTAACAATGTTCCACAAGAATTGAATGAAAATTATAATATGGGTAGTTACCTCTGGTCACTCTTGGATAGATACTGTACCTCACTTTTGGTTAGTCTGAAAGTAATAAACAATTTGGAGTTTGATCTTGAGAAATTTACAATAACAGGAGAGAAAGATATCAGGAGGAAGTATTTTAAAGGCTTTGGGAGAAAGAAACAAAAACAGGTCATTTAGAATAGGACTTAGAAGAGCGTTTTATAATTTAGTATTCAGTGCAAGGGTCTAGTTAAGTTCAGATTCTGAGTTGTGCTATCAGTGAGTCAGTGTTAATGAAACATCAACAGGATCCAGGAATCTGTATGTTAGTAAAACCTTTATACATCTCTGGGGCACTGGGTTAAGGTGTGACAAGAAACTGAGGCAGAAATGTGCTTGGGGTATTCAGAACCCAAATAAATGTCTCTTTCCAACTTGGTTACAAAATAAGTTTAAAAGGAAGAAGTTGTGATTATTAATTGTAAGTAGCTGAGAAATCTTATAATTAATTTCATTTAATTAGACTTCCACTTGATAAAGGCACTATTAACATTTGGATCCCAATATTTGTATATTGTGCAAAGTTGTCTTACACATTTAAATGATATTTAAACGATATCTCTGACCCCTACTCACTATAGTAGATAATCACTCCTTCTACTGGTGTGACAGCCAAAATTACCTCCAGATATTTCCATGTCCCCTGGGAAGCAAAAGCATTCTCACTAGAAAACCATCCTCCACATCTTTACAAATTTAAACAATTTATCATTATGGCTCTCAATTTTGTGGAAAGTTCATATCAATTCCTTTGCAGAAATCTAATAGCAAAACATATAGAAGAACATATTTTGGGGTCAGGATTATTTAGCATTTTGGACTAGAGCAGGGTGGGCTGAAGGTAGGTAAACTATCTGTCAAATGACTATCATTCTCAAAGTTTGAAGACATTTCAGATGGTAGATCCTGTGATGGTTAATTTTCATTATCAATTTAAGGAGATCTAGAATCAGCTAAAAGTCAGATCACTGTGAAAGAGTTCCCAGAACAGACTGGCTGCCAAGAGAAGACCCTTTAAAGGATGGAATTTGAAGAAACCATTCTAAGTGAGGTAACCCAGTCACAAAAAGAGGAACATGGCATGTACTCACTCATATATGAATTTTAGACATAGAGCAAAGGATAACTAGCCTATAGTTCACACCACCAGAGAAACTAGGATACGAGGAGGAACCTAAGAGATTCATACTAGGTCCCTCACAGAAGGGGAAATGAACAAGACCTCCTGAGTATATTGGAAATGGGGGAGGCAGTCTGTGGAGAGGGAGTTAGGAGAAAGAGAAGGGAGGAGAGGAGAACATGTAGGGCTAGGAAGATTGAGTCTGGGGATGACTAAACAAGAGGAAAAAGAGAGAGAGAGAGATACCATAATAGAGGGAGCCATTATAGGTTTAAAAAGAAAACTGACTCTAGAGTAATGTTCAGAGACCTATAAGGATGAAGCCAACTAACAATCTGAGCAACAGTGGAAAGGCTACTTTAAATGCCTTTCCCTAATAATGAAATTGATAACTATCTTGTATGCCATCATAGAGCCCTCATCTAGTAGCTGATGGAAACAGAAGCAGACATCCACAGCTAAACACTGAGCCGAATTCCTGGAATCCAGTTGCAGAAAAGGAGGAGTGATAAGAAAATGGGGTCAAGACCAGGCTACAGAAACCCACAGAGACAGCTGACCTGAACAAGGGGGATTTCATAGACCCCCAGACTGATAGCTGGGAAACCAACATTGTACCCCTGAACATGGATCTCAGTTAGAAGGCCTGGGAAGTCTAAGGGACCTCTGACAGTGGAACCAGGATGTACCTCTGGTGCACAAAAGGACTTTGGGAGCACATTCCCCAAGGAGAGATACTCCCTTAGCCTAAAGGTTTGACTTGACAGATTTTGATGATCCCTACTGAAAGATATCACCCTCCCGGTAGAGTGGGGAGGGGATGGAATAAAAGAGAGGGAGGGAAGAAGGGAGGGAGGGAGGAAGGAAGGGAGGGAGGGGAAACTGGGATCAATATGTAAAATAAATAATATATATATATATATGAGCAGAAAATACCATCTAATGGGTGACCCAGATATAGAATTCCTAAGCTAAAACCATGCCTACCTTCACTGCTGCTAGTGAGTTCCTATGCTATTTCCACCACCCTGCACTCATACACTCCAGCCTCTAGCTCTTCAGCTTCCAACATCGATTCATCTATAGCAATTTTCTAAGACTCTTTCAGATTCTTAACGAATAGATTGGAACTTTTGAGGTATCCAACTTCATTGTGTGAGCAGCTACCATGTTCTCATTCTCCCCAATACACACAACCATTGAAAGGCTACCCATCTCCTATTGCTTAAACCAGTCTAGTGGATTCCATTTAGAAATCTATACATGCATTCTGTCAGTTCTGTTCCTATAGAGTATGATGACTGAAATAGTCATGAGAAGATAAGCAGACAGATCTGGCATTCACCTGAATTGATGAGATTGTTTTACTGCTAACCTTAAAGGTAGACAAAGTCTGCTTCAAGAGACACAAGAAAGAACTGCAAAAGTCTACTTGTGACTTTTTAAATACATTAACATTTTTCCAACAAAAAATATTCATGAGTGACACAAATTTTTTTGTTAATGTTTAACTTTTATTTACCTGCTGGACCTTTTAAGTTATTACATTAATTACTATTTTATAAATTCTTATATTTAAATTATTTTTATTTTTCTCTCTGAGGTTTAGAAGAATCAAGGTGAACACAATAGTCTTGGATTTTAACTATTTCCTGTGTCAACACCTATGTCCACATAAATATGTCAGAGTACTTGTGCTTATTTAGCAAAGTCTTATTCCCAGGATATATCATATTCTATTTTTATTTTATCTTCACAAAAGTTGGCTTTGTGTGTCCATAGCATCTCTGTCAAAGAATGTATCCCATGCATGGGGTACTCATTTTGTTTTGTAAATCTAACATAGAAATTGCCTGTCAGTTATATTTATACCATAAATCTGTGTAGTAAGTAATGATCTGAGTGTTGAGTACAGTACTTAAAGAACAAACTGAAAAGAGCAATAGGCTGAGGGCAGAGGCATTAAATTCTGTTCTATCTCTGGCTGAATGCATGCAAGAAGCTCTACTATCTATATATAATTTTCTGTGTTTGTATTTTTTAGAAGATTATATCCTTATATATTCAGCACAAGTTTTATTTCAATCATACTTTCTTCCTAGAATAAACCCAAAACTAATTGCTTGAAGAAATATGTTAGTAAATGGTCCTACTACATGATTTCTGGAATCCTTGTCAGATCAAACATCCTGAAAGCCCACATGTGAACGTTGTTCACAAATAGCTGTTGTCCTGCATTTTCCATGTGTCAGTTTAGCTGTATCCTCCTTAAGGAGTATTCTAATACAGCTAGATCCTATCTTCATATATATATATAATTTGAAACAAGCTTATTTTTACATGTCAATCCCAGTTGTGTACCCTCCCGAACTCCCCTGTTTCCCACACCAACCCCTATCCCATCCCCTTTCTGCTCTGCTGGGAGGGTGAAACCTTCCATGGGGAGTCTTCAAAGTCTGTCAGATCATTTGGAGCAGAGCCCAGCCCCCCCCCACTGTGTCTAGGCTGAGGGAATATCCTTCTATTAGAATGGGCTCCCAAAATCTATTCCTTATACTAGGGATAAACACTGACCCACTACCAGGAGCCCCATAGACTTCCCAGTTATCCCAACTAACCACATCAAGAGAATGTGGGTCGGTCCTATGCTGGCTTCCCAGCTGTCAGCCTGTGGTCCAAGAGCTCCCCCTTATTCAGGTCAACTGTTTCTGTGGTTTTCTCCAGTCTGGTCTTGACCCCTTTGCTCATCACTCCTCCCTGTCTGCAACTGGATTCCAGGAGTTCAGCTGTTACGGGCAGGTATTACTCTTTGTTCCTCCCGCCAGCCTCCTGGTCCTGCCTCCACGGTCCCGCTGCCAGGTGCGCCCCAAATAACACTCAAACACTCTGTATTTGATACAATTCTGTTGGCCAATTACCATCATTGTTAATGGGCTAGCTCTGTTTTAATTATTAACCCATTTCTACTTATCTAAGTATTTCCACGTGGCTCATCTTATCGGGGAGCCGCCACTGGCATCTTCTTTTTCCCAGATCTCCATCTTGACTCCTAACTTCTTCCTCTTTTTTCCTCCTAGTCTCCTACCTCACCTAACTAGTTTTCTATTGGCCAACAGTGCTTTATTAATTAATCAGTATGAGAAACATATATAAAGAATAACATTTCCCATCATCTTCTCTTTTCTGTCTAAAATAAAAAGAAAGGTTTTAACCTTAACCTAGCAAAATATGTCACCACAGTTATCAATTAAGAATCACAGCTAACAATATTTAGTCCATTAACCTTTCTAAGTCTTAAAGAAGATATCATCTATCCTATCTTTGTGAGTCTAAAGTCCTATATGTAACTTATCTATAATCCTAACTAAGGAAAATTATAACCATAATTATCTGTCTTCAACTCCTTCAAAGACCACAGAAGGATAATATATAAACTCTAGAAATGACAGAGACAACTCATTGCCTGGTCATCACCCGAAGTTCTTCTGTAATGTTCCATCTTCAGCCCATAGGCCATAGTGTGTCTCCAGACTCCTCAACAAAGCAGGAAACTTTAAACTGTCCACCTGTATTGGCAGTTTGTCAGTCATTTTTCTTTGTGTCCTGTAGACTGTCTGGCAGGCAGCCTCTTACATGAAGTAGGAATCCTGTAGCAATGTCCATCTTGCATCAGCAGTCACTTTTTTGTGGGTCCTGCATGTCCAATTTCTAAAACATAAAGTCAAACAGTCCAGAAGAACAGTATCTTGTCCATATGGCTAGTCTTGCCATGATGGAAGCAAACTCCATAGTGTGTTTCTTCGATGTCCATCTTCCTTTCTGATGCAGGTGGTGTTACCATGAGCAGTTGTGTCTCATTGTCTAGAAAAACCCTAACCATTTTAAATGCCATATTCTGTAGGTCTTTGAAAGGATTGAAGAATGCCTATTCATCTCAAATACATTTCTGCATATCTACAAATCCTAACTAACTTAACTCCAAGTTTTAACTATCATAGGTAACTCTCTATAATCTGTACTAAATTATGCATTACATTTTCCAATGAGCCATATAAACACAATACCTAAAAAAGAGGAGAAATATACATATCACAAAATTGACCTTAATTTGTATCAATAAAAGAAAACCCATTCCAAAGCAAAGTATTCATATCTATACCATAATTCTATTTTTACCTTTAAAAAGATTGCTTGTGGTTATAGCCATTTATAACCAAGCCCATTTAAATGAAAACAAACATTTATAAACAATATTTGGGAATTTGGGTGTCGTTCTTTCCAAACTACTTCCTGCTGGTAGGGGGCGCTTTCATGGGGGATCCTAAGAAGATGTACAAATCTTGGCTGTAGATTTCGCTTCAGAGGGTCTTGCTTGATCAACCCACATTAGTCTGGAAGGAATCCACAGCTTTTCATTTTCTATGGAAACAAAAATAGAAATACTTTTCCCCAGTAACTTGTCCTTGAACTTAAATTTTGGAGTCAAAGCATTTTTAAAATATATAAATTGAATTAATCCAGCAGCATTTCTTTTATCAGTTGTTGTTATTTTCTCAGCAGTCAAACAATTTAAAGACAACAGAATCGCGTATAGTATCCAAAATTTCTGTGTGCTTTCCATCTTTATGTGGCTCTTTTATTACTCTATTTCTTCTATTTCTATTTTTACATATTTTGAGACAGGGTTTCTCTGTGCAACTTTTATCTGTCCTGGAATTCATTGAATACCAGGTTTCCACAGAGATCTGCTTGCCTCTGTCTCCTGAGTGCTGGGATTAACGGCGTGCACCACCATATCCAGCCATTCTACCTCCTTTTTTCTTTTTTAAACCATTGTATCCTGTTTCTTTTTCTCTATCAAGCCAGCGTATTTTTTTAAAAACACAGTGTAATCCTTCATTGCAGCTCTTGTACACACCAATGAATTGTTAGCAGAGCTCTTTAAAAGCAAGGCAGTTTTTGCCACTTATGCTAATTTTGGAAACCTCCCTTAAAGGAGCTGTGCAAATCTCTGTCTACAGCAAAACAAATCCAACCGAGAAAATGCTGCTACCAAGAAATCTTGCTTGTGTCTGTTCCCTTGTTTCTAAAAACTACTTTTTAAGCTTTTGTTAAGTTTTAAGTGAAAGTTCTCAATCCTACTTCTGACACCATTGTTTCTGGCAGGTTTTTCCCGCTGGCTGCCACAGGTCCTGCCGCCATGGTCCCGCCGCCAGGTGAGCCCCAAATAACACTCAGAGATTCTGTATTTGATACAATCCTGTTGGCCAGTTACCATTATTGTTTATGGGCTAGCTCTGTCTTAATTATTAACCCATTTCTACTTATCTAATTATTTCCACTTGGCTCATCTTATCCGGGAGCCGCGGCTGGCATCTTCCTTCCTCCCTGGTCTACATCTTGACTCCTCCTTCCCACTTCCTCTTTCCTCCTCCTGGTCTCCTAGCCCCATCTATCTTGTTTCCTATTGGCCACAGTCTTTATTAATTAACCAGTATGAGAAACATATTTACAGAATAACATCTCCCATCGTTCAGCTCAGTGTTTAGCTATGGGTATCTGCTTCTGTTTCCATCAGCTATTAGGTGAAGGCTCTAGGATGGCATATAAGATAGTCATCAATCTCGTTATCAGCGAAGGACATTTAAGGTAGCCTTTCCACTATTGCTTGTTAGTTGGGGTCAGTTTTGTAGATCTCTGGAGATTTCCCTAGTGCCAGATTTCTCTTAAAATCCATAATGGCTCCATCTATTTCTTGGGCATTCCACATGTAAGTTTTTTTACAGTCTCCTACCTTGACACAAGTCTGGCTAAGTGAGGTGTGGCTGCTGACCCTTTAGCCTATGTTTCTTCTTTTGACTCACAGAATGCATTCTTTTGTGTCTCTATCTGTTCAGTGAATCATTCCAACAAAACCTTTCTCACAATCACTGCACTGAAACTGAGCATCTTTAGACCCCCTTTCTTTTTCTCTTTTCCTTGTCCCCCATCCCTCACCTCTGCCTTTATGGAGTGTTGGAATTAAAGGCATGTGTATCCTGGCCAGGCTCACATTTCAGTCCTAATTTTTCTGAACTATCTTGTAGTATTTAAGAGAAGGTTGAATCCTATTTTGAAATAGCTTCTCTTATGTCATACAACACTTCATATTATTCTAGTCTTCCTTCTTCCTTATGGGCTCATTTGCTGCTCGTTTGTCCTCTATTCAGATTTGACAAGTTTCAGTAGTCTTTTTGACCCAAAGCCATCAAACATCAATTGTTCCCTGAAGGGAGCCCTCTCCAAGATGAGTTGTTGCTATTCCATGACTATAATATCCATGATTTCCAAACCATGTATGCAGATGGAAAGTCCCCAGTAGAGCGTCAAGAGGTCTGTACTTAACTGTAAACTCAACCACTGTATTAAGTGGTACTTCCCAAATTTATATCTATGTTTTAAAATAAAATAACTTTAGATAGATATATTGATCTTTGTCTTTTATATGTGGTTGCTCAACTCCAATATTTGATCATCAGTACTTCTGGATTAATTACTATAATTGATCACATGATGGATCCTTTACCTTCACATTTCATTCTAAGGTAGACCAAGAAAAGTTATAGCTATTAGAACTTGCAGCTCAGCTGAACTTCATGTTGACAAGGAATGTATTTAGTGAAAATAGAACCTGTGGCTCACTGTGCCTGATGTAACATCAAAGGCTAAATCACCAGCACTATGGAGGAGATAGCATGGGGCATGAATGTGAACCCCAGTTTAGACAGAAATGCAATTCTTTAGAAGGCCTTTCTATCCTGAGATTTGTGGCGAGAGCCAATTTTATTGATTGTGAATTAGATAGCACAAATTATTAAAGGTGCTATGTTTCATTAGTGGTTGCCATTATTAATACCAACAATAGCCACTTCTCATTCTGTAGTTCTAGGATTTTATAACTACCATGCTTCTTTCGCCAATAGTTAGCTGATAGTCGATTTGGCAATTATAACCAAGCTACAAACCACAGTTTTTGTAGCAGATTCCTCAAGGACAGATGTAATTTTAATCATCTTTAGGTTCTGGAGCAAGGGCAGGATTCAGTAAAATACTTGCTGTAAAATAATGCTTTCCCCAGCCTATTAGATATTTCCAAGTTCAGGCTTGTGTTTTCCAGCTAGTGTACCATTTTAATAAAAAACCATCCATGTCTGTAGGCATTGGATCTTTTTAACTACAGCCAGGAGAGTAACATTACTCTTTGTAGCTTACTTTACACTTAACACTTAGCTTACAAAGAAATTATGCAATAAACAGAAGGTGATGATAATGATACAGAGAAAGTGGCTTCAGATGTGGAAAATGGAATTGTACACAGATTAAAGATTCCACAATGTGTGTCTGTCAGTCAATACACCTTGAACTGAGTCAGAGTGCAGCCTCTAGGAATTGGATTCCATTGATTTTTAATGAGTGTAAATCGTCTCAAGGGTCACTGGTGATGCTTTTCTTCTTCTCCCATAATATAAGTAGCTTGTTTGTTAATAGGAGAGCAGGTAAAGGGTTAACCAAAAGCTAACAATAGTTAGCCACAAATTGAAAAGCTGCAGATTTGGAAGGGGAATGGAGATATGAACTTCTGACAGATCAGGGATTAATAATGCCCAACCATTTATTTGCTTCAAAATTCATTGCAAAGGGCAATAATTGTTTTAAATAGAAAGGCTGTTGAATTATAATTGGGAGTAATTGAAACTCACCGAAATATTGAATAAAACATTAGCTATTTTAACCAGTGTTATCTTTATAATTATCTTCAGGAGCAATGGAGACATGGATCATGATTGGCTACATGCCTCACCCATTCCTTGCTGTCTGTAGCAGTCCATTATGGCATGTGTTTATTAACAAGAGCTGTGGATAAGTAGACATCAGGTCCCTCTGATCTTCCCTGTATGACTTTTTCTGGATGCACTACCACATAAGGACCAGATTCTATTTCCAGAAGAGTGAGCGTTAGCCATGTAACAACGAAATTTACAGGATGGGCATTCTGTGACAGCACCAGTGGGCCCTGAGCAGTAGTATTTCCACAAGCCATTATGATGTCACTCAGCATGCATCCCTCAAACACAGCCTAGGCAGGGGCTATTAACTGCTATTTTCCAGCTGTCGCCCTCACCATGTCTGCTGTCACATCATTTGTCCAACAGATTCCGGCTCTGTGGCACATGTCCTCCTTCCTCTTATTGCCCTGCACCCACAGACAGGTTCTTTGTATATTCCATCTGCCTATGATATAGAACTGACAGTCAGCAGAATGAAGGCAGGAGGCTTAGGTGGCTGAGATTAGAATGTATGAATCAGAGAGGGAGGACAGCATCAGATGGCACAGTGATGACAATGGTGGATCACAAAGTCAAGTAGGCTTTCTGTATTCCCACTACACTATGAGGCTTGACCACAGACATTGTGCCTTACTATTTAATCTCTCTGGGCTCTAGACTTAGCCTAGGGTCTAATAGGTAGAAAATAGCTACTTTATGAATGAAAAAAAAACAGATGACTGGTAGACACATTCATGAATCAGACTAAGCTGGCTTCAAATCTTGCCCTGTCTTGTACCCCAGAAACAGCAATAAGACAGTCTAAATAAGCATGGCCAGGTATTAACTTCTGTGTGCTCTACATTCACCATGTGTGGAATGAAAGTGATTGGAGCCTCTAAGTCAAGCATGAATTCATTAAATTGCAGAACAGAGAACCTGTACACAGTTAGCCTCCAACCAGAGCTCAGAAATACAGTGACCATCTTAACTAGCCATGCTAGTTTCTCCAAAAACAACTACATTCATTGAAATACCTTAGAATAAACCTGAGATCATTTTTGTGCCTAGCTCAGACATTCTTTCTCTATCTGTCATAAGCTGTGCTTGTCAAGAAGAACCTTTTTCAGCTTGTGTTTCAAAGAAGAGGAAAGCTATGGAAATTGTTTTCAAGAACCTTTTACCAAAGTCTCCGTGATCATAAGGTGTGATCATAAGGTGTGAGAAGGAATGAACATGAATAGAGGATAAAATGGCTTTCTATTCAAGTCAGTGACTATCTGACAAGCTAACTGCTTGGGTCTTCCCATCCACCAGACACTGGCATTGTATGCTTCCCAGAATTTATCAGCTGGATAGTAGAGTAATCACCCTTTCATTCACGATTAGCCTTAGGACTATAGATCTGCTTGTGTTCCCTTTGTCATCACAACAGTCAAATATATGAGCCCTAAAATTTTTCATTTGCTCATTGCAATATTCTTTCCACCAAATACATGAAGGAAGAAAGTGTATGTGGTTGGGGTAATAAAGCTGGGGGGAAACATAACTAAATCAGATATTAGGAAGACCTGAGCTTGCTTTTCAGGGTAAATGCCTGAGAATGCAAACTTAGATAGAGGCACAGTCAGATGCCTGTATTAGAACAGAAAAATACAATGGAAGGGATGTAAAGTACAAAGTCAAAGTAGCATGGTTTGATTTGGAAATAGAGCACATGTGTAAGAGCTGGCACCAGCTTGGTCCAGATGTTGTTGTGTGTCTAGGAAGAAAAAAAGCCTGTGACTTTTATCACATAGTTTTTGCTAAACAATATGTGCAGAGTAGAAAAATGCTTCAGGTGTAATCCTACAGAAGTACATTTTTAGCGGAATATCTAGACACTGAATACCTGGAGACATCATCCCTTGTAAGTAAATAAACACTGCTACCAGAATAAACATTAAGATGATTGTTAACTATGGTCCTAAGGGGATAATGAAGCTTCATCCCCTGTCCAACTTGCCAACTAATTACATTACAGAGTGAAGTATTTTGTCTCAAGCTCTCTTGCTTATACATTCTGTTGCATCCTCCAACAACAAAAAATGGGATTTGATGAATCAATATTATTCTTAAAGACTTTTTATAATGGATACCTCTTGACTGAAGCCTACTCACTAGCAAATGATGATCTTGGAATGGAAAAAAATGAGTTCATCCCTTCTGCCTGTCACTTTCCCTGCCCAGCTGCATGTGTGGTACCCACTGAATTGTTATTAGGGGAAGTATTTGCCCAGCATCCAGAAATACATGCAGGAGCTCTGAATCCATGAGGGATTTCTGTGCTCTGAGCAAGCTCGGTCAGTCTGCATTGCTGGGAATAGAAGGCTAGGAGGAAAAGGAATGCATCATGAATAAGGCAGAACGTGTGACCATCCTAAAGAAAAATGTTCAGTAAGGGCAGCAGACAGTGCAATTTCATGATTGTGTGAGATCTAGAGAGTATCATTCAGCCTTATCTAGGAAAAAAATTATTTAAGTTTGAAACAAGCTTGTTTTATATGTCAATCCCAGTTCCCTCTCTCTCCCCTCCTCCCCTGAGCCCCCCCAATGCAACCTCCATCCCATCCCTTTCTGCTCCCCAGGGAGGGTGAGGCCTTCCACAGGTTGTCTTCAAAGTCTGTCAGATCATTTGGAGCAGGACTCAGGCCCTCCCCCTTTTGTCTAGTCTGAGAGAGTATCCCTCTATGTGGAATGAGCTCCCAAAGTCCATTCATATACTAGGGATAAGTACTGATCCACTACCAGAGGCCCCATAGACTGTCCAGTCCTCCTAACTAACACCCACATTCAGGGAGGTCTGGGTTGGTCCTATGCTGATTTCTCAGCTATTAGACTGGGGTCCATGAGCTCCCCCTTGTTCAGTTGTTTCTCTGGGTTTCTGCAGCTTCGTCTTGACCTCTTTGCTCATCACTCCTCCTTCTCTACAACTGGGTTCCAGATGTTTAGCTCAGTGTTTAGCTGTGGGTATCTGCTTCTGCTTCCATCAGCTACTGGATGAAAGCTCTAGGATGGCATAAATCTCATTATCAGGGAAGGGCATTTAAGGTGGCCTCTCCACTATTGCTTAGATTTTTAGTTGAGATCATCCTTATAGATCTCTGGGCATTTTCCTAGTGCCAGAT
Source organism: Cricetiscus sungorus (assembly GCA_030556225.1). Taxonomy (NCBI): domain Eukaryota; kingdom Metazoa; phylum Chordata; class Mammalia; order Rodentia; family Cricetidae; genus Cricetiscus; species Cricetiscus sungorus. Next base: position 43,128,920 of record JANBXA010000007.1, read on the forward strand.
TTCTCTTTAAACCTATAATGGCTCCCTCTATTATTGTATCTCTTTTCTTGCTTTCCTCTATTCTTTCCCTAACTCAATCTTCCTGCTCTTTCATGTCTTCCTCTCCCCTCCTCTTCTCTGCTTTTCTTTCTCCCAACAACGTCTCCCCTCCCCCCATGCTCCCAATTTGCTCCTGAGATCTTACCCCTTCTCCGCGAGGGACCATGTAGCTGGTGATCCTTTTTCTCTATGCATAAAATCCATATATGAGTGAGTACATACCATGTTTTATCTTGGAAAACTTTAAGAATTTGGTTCTTATTTTTTTAAGCAAATTTCAGTGAATATCTGGTACTATCTCAGATTTGAAGGAATAAAAGCATCTCAGATTGGCCACTGGGGTCAGTTTTGTCCCGTGAGCTCCGCTTGTTTGCTGGAATACACCAAATACAGGCTGGAAGTCCCAGTAGCTCTTGATGGTTCTGCAAAGCCTAAGCACAGCCTGGTTCACTTGACAAGGCTGAAATGGGCTTTGTGGCAGGCTCACTTCCAGCAGTTGGCTATGAAAAATAAACAAACACAAAGTATGCTTTCTTTCCCCACCCTTTCTCCGGCTGAAAGGCAAGTTATGCTTCTGCAAGAACATGCATCATCCAGATGTGGCATCTCTCTGAAAACTGCAGTGACTGCTCAGAAAACAGGAAGAAACCAAGGAAAACTGGAAGACCACTTCAGGGAGGGGACAAGAATGCAGGTCAGGGTTCAGAACAAGAACACACTTAAGGTCACCCCTCTTTTAATGGTAGATCCTTTTCTCATATATTAGAGTTTTAATACAGTTACTTCTCCCTCTACTCCTCCCAGTTCCTCCCCAACTCCTTTCCCACCCAGGCCCACTTCTTTTGCCTCATTAGCAAAGAACAGGTTTCTAAGAGATAACAACAAAACACAACAATATCAAATATAATATGATAAAACAAAAACGGTCATATGGAAGTTGGACAAGCCAAGCTAGCAGAAAGATGAAAGAGCCCCCAAAAGAAGGCACGAGAGTCAGAGACCCATGCATTTACACATTCAGTAATCTTGGAAAAGTACTAGACTGAAAGCTATAGTATATATTCATAGGACCTGGTGCATACCAGTGTAGGCCCCATGGTTTCTGCTTTGATCTCTTTGAGTTCATATAAGACTTGTTCAGCTGTTTTAGAGGGCCTTGATCTCCCAGTGTCTTCTTCCTCTTTTATCCACTACTCTTTCTGCCTCCTCTCCTTTGAGGTTCCCTGAATGACTAAAGAAAAACTATTCAGTAGTTTGATCTAGCTTCTGCAGAAAACATCAGAGCTGGTAAGGCACTGTCTGGTTCTGTTACTTACCACACTCAAGTCCCAGAAAGTATAAATATTGTCTGCAAGCACTTAGAGAGATTTAGGTGACTACAAACTCAAACACAGGTTGTGCTAGAACCAACAGGTGAGAAACAGAAGACAAGGATTTGAGTTCAGCCAAAGTAACCTACTCACCATCAAAGTGTTGATCTAGGAGCCATATTGGTTACTCAAATGCAAGGAACCATTATCCTGGATCCAGGTGTAAGAAGCATTTCCAATTATTCTGTTGAGTTCATATGTTTTTGAGAACACTGGGATCCAAAAATGGATGCTGAAAGAAAGAAAGATTGAATTATTCTCAAAAAGAGGCCAGCACTTTCTGGAAGATGAAGATCTATTTTTTTCAGAACTGGCTAATGGGATTTGAAGTAATAGTTAACACTAGAGTGGGCCATAAAGAAAATATATACAAAACACCAAAGTTACAATGCCAGCTGAGAAGGAGTCCAAGCTGGCAACCCTCATTCAAAAAGAAAATTCTTAGAACATACAGGAAAAGCTTTGCTGGTAGATTGTCACTACTTGTGACAGTTAATCATCACTATCAACTTGACTGGGTTTATATTCAGCACATCTGTACCACAGGGAGCTTGTTTCTCGAATTGTTTAATTGAAGAGGGAAAAACCCTATGAACTCAAGTAGCACCATCCCTTGTGTTGGGGTACTAGACTCGTTCAAAAAAGGAAAATGTATCAGATGGTAGCATTTGTCTCTCTGTGTTCACTCACTGCATGCAAAGATAAGAGAATCAACTGGTCATGCACCTGCTGACATGCTGTGTCCACAATGATGGACTGTGCCCCCATGATATGAGTCAAAATAAACCTTTATTTGCTTCCACCACTTCTGGTCAGATATGTTGTCACTGAAGACTATTGAAGTCACTAAAACATGTATGATCAAAGTTATGAGTCAGAGCCTCTGGGGGACAACTCTGTGTTCTGAAATCTGTGCATTTGTATGATATTTCATGTGAAAAGATGTTAGGTGAAGAGAGCTCTAGAAAAAGTATGGTCTTTGCAAACATTGCAAACATCACACAGGATGGCAGAGGAGAGCCAGCAGCAGCTGCACACAGTCAGTGGGAAATAAGTGCAAGGTGCATGATTGAGCCAGCGAAGCCCCTTGGCATGTAAGGGTCCCAGAAATCCCCTCTTGTCATGGTGAGTCTGCCCTGGAAAGTTTAGTGAAAAAAAAAAAAACTAAGATTTTTCCATAAAACCTTTGTGGTACACAATTCTGGATCTGAGATGACTTCCAGATTTATATCAGTGATTTAAACATGATAAAATGTTAGAACAATGTCAATGTGTAACTGCTAGCACATTTTTTGAACTGTTCCCACAACAGATAACATAGTTTGTAGGACCTAATGAATAAGGAAAATGCAATACCTTTTCTTTAAACATTAGTAAGAATTTCAAGACATATCACAGATTATGAAATAAAAGTCAGTGTCCCTCTGCACACCTGACACTGCTTCAGGTACCACTCCAAGCGATTTACATATGCTAACAAACTCCCCACAATAGCCTTAGTTGGTGGGAGCTATTCATTGTTATCTCCACTGCAGATGAAGACCTGGGATGGGTGCCTATGAGATTCCAGTCCACTAGAGATAGGATCTATGATGGACTAGCATACTTATTTTTTCAAACGTCTCTCTCCCACCTCTGCTTTGTGTCGACTGCCTCTCAGGGACAGAGCATGATCTGCCTGTCTTCTGTTTCTGGAAGAAGCTAGGGAGAGTGGCATCCTAAGACATAAGTATTTATATTAAATGGACTTCACCAGAGACTCAGAGTTCACTGTACATCAGATCAGATCATTGTCTAAGTGCCCCTTCCCCATAACATGGATTCTTGCTAGAGAGGGGCTACAGAATCTGACATTTTAGCAACTGCAGGTTTTAATAAGGTCAGTCAATGGGTCAGGCTTAGCGTCACCTCTAAGCAGGTTGCTTCCTCATTTTGTTTAATTTTTCAATTTTAATTTTAATTAGTTTTATTTCTGTGAAATGACTATATTAATCTCTCTTTCTTTTCTGGACTCTCCCACACATCCCTTTGGTACAGATCACCTCACAGAGGTATCTCTGCCTCCCACTCATTATTACCTTATAAAGTGTTAGATTCTATAACTCAAAACCATGGGTGAGTAGCTTGAACACAAATGTATTTCTCTCATGTCTGGATCCTAGATTAAGATGCTCACAGACACAGTGATGGCAAGGTATTGTCCTCATTCCATACCTGGCTATCTTCTTGTTGTATTCTCAATGACAAAGAACAGGGAAAGTTCTCTCATATCCATTTTTATAAATGACTAACATTGTGAGAGTCTCACTTTCACAACCCATTTTTATAATATCTCATACCTTAATGTCACTCCATTATGAGATATCAGCATACGAAATGGCATTACTAGTGACACAGTGCATAATACACCACCCCCCTTTCTTCTTTATTTTTGGGTTTATCTTAAGGTGCCTATTTCAACTTCTAATTATCTCTTCACAAAATAATGGACTATCTGGTTTCCATTCCACACCTAACATGTTACATCTTTAGCACCAATATCTGTGAGTGATATCGTTCCAATATGTTCACTGGATCCCTGGGCCTATAGCATTTATATTCAGAATAAAATCTTATCTCAACAGCAAGGATATTACAGGGACTGAAACTCACTATGGCAACATTGCTGGGAGGATAGTATTCCTTTTGCCTGATCCACTGTCTGAGAAGCATGTTTGTACAACACGTTGATGAAATCTTTCCAGGGGCCTTTCCTCTTTGTATGGAGTGCATGTAGCAGACTTCAGCAGTGTTTCTAAATTTCTGCCACAGGTTGTCTGCTGAAGTCTCCAACTAAATTAAAACTTTCCAAGACTCCAGGCATGTCTTTTCCCCTTAGTAAAACCCATGTGTATTTACAAGCTGACTGGACTCTCAGAAGGGCTAGACTTCACTTTTGTATCATTTTCCTTTCTCTTTGTTTTTTTTTCCCTCCTTCTATCTTTATCTTCTGGTGACACAGCTAAAGCAAGGGAGTTCTCAGCTAGGTGGTTTACGAATACTCCTATTTGTACACATTTCTCAGGGAGTGGTTCTCAAAGTCTGGACCCAAACCAGCAGCAACAGCTGCCTCAGCGTCTTAGAATGGTTTGAAATGCAGATTCCCTGGCTCATCGCGAGGCCCTGAATCTGAAACTGGACCAGAGTCCAGTGTTATATGCGTTAGTAAGCTCTCCAGGTGATTCCTATGTAAGCTACGCCTGAGAACCACTGGTTCAGGGAAATTTTGCTACAAAATACACATTGCCAGACACCATTTGCGATTCTAGTTCTAGATTCCCTGTGGCTTTGCTTGGAGAGGCTTGGCAACCTGCACTAGAAGTTGGCTGCTTCTGTGCTTTCCTTTCATTTAGTGGGCTACAAGTTACCAAGTGGTTTTGCAGGTGTTAAGTTAAAATTATTCCTCTTCATGGGACTTGAGAACAGTTGCAGGTGGGTATTTTGTTACCACATCCCGACTGGTGTTTCAGCCAGTACTTGTCTGCCAATGATGGAGAGATTTTAATATGCTTTGGCATCTTTGTCGTGTTCAGAACACCAGGAGGATAGAGGTCTCATTTACATCAGTCCTGCATATCCCTGGTTGTAACCCTTGCTTTTCTTATGAAAGAAGCTAAGTAGAGGAATCTCGGCAGCAAACACATCTGCACACCGTTAGTCAATCAGGAAGGTCAAGGTAGCTAAGTGAGCCCTAGCTTCTGAGCATTCCCATGGGTAAGTCTGCCTGTGCAACCTTAGGATCCACCTCTAAAGCAGTGTCTATGAACTCAGAGAGAAAGAGAGAGAGAAGAGAATTAGTTCTGCTGATAATTAAGCTCAGAAATGCACAAACATCAGTTATTCAGTTTCCTTGAGTCCTCATTAATATAGGCTTCTCAAGTGCAGATAGAATGATAATTCAAGTGAGAACCCACCCCAAGTTTGTCTTTGTGTGCTTGTTCAGAAGAGTGGGTGTGGGGGTAGAGAGATTGGTGAAGTAACCTAAAAGAGAAGAGGACCCGTCTGGCCATGCAAAACAGTATTTTCGACTCCAGCAATGTCAATAAAGAAAATTCTCCATCCACAAATGACCACCCTTTAATTTCCTGATTGTATTTATCCTTCACAAATCTCCAAAATGCAAAAGAGTTAAGAGAAGTGAGACCCAGAAACTCATAGTTTTATCATTGGGTCATATTGTCACATTTTGAAACTAAACTTTTTAATTTTTTATAATTGCTACATTTTAAAGGATAGCTCAGAATATGAGGTTTTACTATAATCTTAGAACATGCATTGGGAGCACCTATGTTAGTTGCATACACATTCATACCATCCCTTCACTTGTTGATTTGCTAGCTGAAACATGGATCCCTTTTTTAATACTCTGTGGAAGGATTCATCCCCAGACCTGCTTCAACCAGAGAATAAGTCATAGTTGTTGGAAATCTATAAGTCTGAAAATACAAATCTTTACTGTGGACATTAGAAATATAACCCATTCATCTTTCCCTATTGCTACAACTGAACAGGGAAGTAGGCAAATCTTTGCCCAAAACTAAATCCAAGTCCCTATAGCCTAAGATTTCACAATGTCTCCCCCAAGTGTTTACCTAGGAGAAGCCCTTGCAGGTGTGTGCACAGGGGGATGGCCATGGCCACGAGAGCTTTTTATCCATACAGGTAAGCTTAGGAACGAACTCAAAGAACATGATTAGGGCAATGCCATGTACAAATGAAGGGCTGCTCTGCATGGATGAATTTAATCTAAACCCAAGAAAAGGAAAGGGGGTTGAATTTGAAAGCAAAGTATTAGACAGAAAAGGACAATTGAAGAGATAAGAGCTTAAAGTGAGAGGTGGGGGATATTTTAACAATACAACTGAAACAGATTAGAAAACAAATCAGGAAATGATATCACTTGTTTCTTATATGTACATATTGAGAGGAGGTAAATCTCTCCTAGCACAGGGCAAAGATATAGTGCATGCCAGCAGTACAAAGGTAAGAAATGCTGCGGGGGAAGGGGGGGTTGATGAGAGGAAGGATGCGCTGCAATATCTGTTGTAATGCTTTACGTCTGAAAATGAAACAGGTGAATAAATGTAGTTTTCTCTGCAGCTCTGACATCAATTTGAGCTTTCTAGTTAGATGGAGACTGCAGGAATGGGAAATTCTCTCTACAAAGCCCACTTTTCTAAGCCTATTGTTGGTGATTGACAGCTGAGATGGTCACCCATGCAGGACATCAGAGAGCTGATGATGAAACACACTTGGTTTAGGACACAGCTGAGAGTGAGGGACAAGAGAGACTTAAGATTTGGGGGGTAAGTTGGGGTAAAAAGAGTGCTGATTGAATGCCTTCTTTGTAAAATAATTTAAGAGGTTTAGAGAAATAATCTAATTGAGTAACTGCAAAATAGATGCATCTTCAAACAAATCCAAACAAACAAATCCAAAGATTCAAAGCTAACATCTATAAATGACAGAAAACATGTGTCTTTTAGATTTCTGGGTTATCTCACTCAGAGTGATTCCAGTTCCATTCAGTTTTCTGTAATTTTTGTAGTTTCATTTACTCTCAATAGCTATGTAATATTGTGTTGTGTAAATATTTTATATTTTAACTACCCACTCACTAGTTGGTGGAGTTCTTGGCTTTTCCTATTTCTTGGCTGGTGTAAATAGAACAGCAATGGACATGAATGAATAGGTATTGCTATAGCTAGATATAGACTCCTTTGGGGTATATATCCAAGAGAGTTAACTAGATCACGTGGGAGATCGGTTTTGTGGAACAGGAATACTAATGTCCATAGTGGCTGCACAATGTGCACCCCCACCAGAAGTGATACATGTTCCCCTTTACCCACATTCAGCATTTGTCATCATGTGTGTTTTTTATCTTAGCCATTTTGAGTGGAATAAGACGAAATATCAAAATAGATTTAATCTGAATTTCCCTAATGAGAGGCAGGATTAAGGAGGAAACACAGGAAAGATAAATAACATGAGATTTGGAAAAGGTCATATTGAAATCTCCTACTGTAGAGGCTTCTTAAAATATATGAAACACACACATATATATACACATATAGAGACTGTTAAAAATGAGTTACCCTATAATAGAGCACCAATGTCCCCACTAGGCATCAGAGAAAAACAAATAAAAAACCCAGTGCCCAGAATTGGTTACTACATCTTTGGAGTTGTTGGCCAATATGATCCCATGTATTCCTAAACTTAAAAGCTATATGCAATGCTCTTGGTTACCTTCCAAATTTGGTAGTAAGATACTATTGCTGAGTCTTAGAACTTGGAAAAATCAAGTTAGTATCAGTACTCACCTGCAGGCTTCTTCCCTACCGGCTAAAAGCAATCATGATATAGAAAATTACTCCCCCTATGGAGAGAAGGGAGAGAATGGGTTGGGAGGGGTTTTGGGGGGCATGGGAGGGAGTGAGGGGGAGAGGGAGCTGGGATCAAAATGTAAAATAAGAATATATATATATATATATGTATATAAAGAAAATTACTATGTATCTTACTGGAGGAAAAAGTCATCATCAGTCTTACTCATCTGTCCATCATGAGAGATACAAGAATGACAAGCCTAGCAAGACATGTCACTGGCATAATATTGGCAGGAACAATCAATCATGGTAGTAACAATCCATGCTCTAATTGAGTTTAAAGCCTACTCTACACGATGAAATCCATACATGGACACTGTTATTAGGGCCAAGTACCTATGGCTAGATAGGTCTTAAGCCCAAAAGAATAACATTATTATTATTTTATTGTCATTTTGCTAAGTTGATTCAATATTAAACCAACACATGGCTTACTGTTATAGCCATAGAGCAACACATCTCTCAACTGTCATCAGAGAAGTTTCTATGTGCAATAAATGGTGACTAACACAACCACCCTCAACAGGTCATGATAGATATAATAAGGCACTGAAGTTCTCAGCTTTAAATATGACATCAGTGTCCTAACACCTCCTCCAAAGGCTCAGGGATAATTGTTGAAGAGGGATAGAAGGATTATAAGACCCAGAGATGATGAATGATTATGAGAAACCAATTTTCTGGACATAGTAAGGCAGTTGCACATATATATATATATATATATATATATATATATATATATATATATATGAATTCACAGTGATCATGTCAGAATGAATATGACTCAGGAAATCACAAGCCAGAGAAAAATCTAACCATAGGAAAAAGGAGGTGGGCATAAAGTTCCACTTTTAGCTAAGGCCAATGATATAGGATGGAAGAATTAGACTCAGTGTTTCTTTAAGGATATAAGCCCTGGAAGATGAGCCACACTCTAGTTGAAGGCCACATATCTGAGAATATACGGATAGCACACATTGAACTCAATGTGCTAAATTGAAAAGAGGATATATGCTTCTAGGTACAATGGGGGATGGAGATGAAAGGAATAGAGAAGTTGAATGTATATTGTCAAATGCATTAAGACATTCTCAAAGTACTAATAATGATGAAGTAAAATAAATTTAGACTTGGAATCATGTGCTTGTAATCCTTGTAACGTTGTCATGGTGACAGGAGGAAGAATATAAATGGATGCTTAGGACTCACTGCCCACCAACTTATGCTTACATGGTAAAGTTCCAGATCAATGATAGACCCTATCTCAAACAAAATGTGGAAATCACTCGAGGAAATCACCTGAGGCTGCGACACACACACACACACACACACACACACACACACACCTGTGATTGTGTTTCTGTACTCCAGCTCCTGATGGGAGACACCTGGTGGTCAAGTCTAAAATGATTCCTGCCACTTGGGAATTAAACCCAATATGAAGATGAGATCTTTGAAGTACCCACAATAAAATCCATTGGGGAAATCTGTCAAAGGGCAGATTTCAAAGCCCACCTCAGAATTGCTAAGACTGTCTCTGCATCCAGGCATGCTGGGCACTCACTTGCTAGACAAGCTCTGTCACCACAGCACTGCTACTGGTGTGCAGAGTCTCTACTGGGACCCATTGCATCCCCAAATGAACCTGCGATGTCTCTTTAATGAAGGCTGGAGTAGCAGTCTCATTATGAATTCCAAATGTATGACGTTTCCGTAGGGACTTTCATCACAGGAGAAGAGGGCAAAGGAACTACAGGTGTGTTCTCTGTGGGTGTTTCTTGGAGGCTTTGCTTCATCAAACAATACTGGATTAGGTAGAGCTTGAATGACATAAAAATAAACCTTAGGCTAGTTCGCTAGAAAGGCAAATGAAATTCCCACTGTGTCTGAATGCTGGTCAGAAGTTAGGCTGGACCACATCATGTGTTCAGAATGAAGAGAGCTTCACCCTGTCTTCCCCCAGCCCCCTGGCATTCCTTGAAAGGTTTTCCCTGCACAGCAGTCCCTCAGTCTGAGCCCTGGGACTTAAGAAGCTACAAAGTGATAAATCAATTATGAAATGGAAACCTCGATTACAGCCTGTCTGCTTAATTGTTTGACAAGTTAATTAATCTCTCAAGCAACTGGGCTCCGTTCTCCCTGTAAATTGTGGGGAAATAGCCATAGTGGGTCCCTGAGGTCTTGGTGATACAGTATCAATGAGGCTCCTGGAAAACTATGAATAATAAGCATTTAGTGGGGTCAGCACCTCACCATAGGAATGGGGAGATTTGCTCCAGTGCCTGCCCAGAGGCAGTTTGTCACTAATTATTTTGCTACTAACTAATTAGTCTGTACTTGACTGCGCACTTATTTGTTTGTTTTTATTTCTCTTCCAAGGCATACACATTTCTTTCCTTGCAAATAAGAACCTGTTGTGACAATAGCCATTGTTTCCAGACCATTAAAAAGAAGCAATGTGACACAGCAGTCCGTCATACAGGACACTGCCATTTTATCTGCCACAAGAGCTTGACTGAGTTTCCTGAATGAAAGAGGAAGACTTGCCATAGCTGTTCATTGCACTGTAAGCTGACTGCTCCTATTGGCCTTGTGGTAAGGTCACACTAACCTGCCACCTATAATCTTTAGAACATCCAAGGGTAGAGAGATTAGAAACAAAAGTATCTGAAAAACAAAAAGAACAGGAGCAATACATGGTGGGTAGGGTTGTAGTGGGGAGAAGGATGGACAGAAGGGATATGAAAGAAGGTAGAGGTAATGTGGTAAGGAGGAAGACAATTATAGTAAATTATATGATAGCATGAAAATGTCAAATGTAAACCCACATAGCCAAAGTAAATCTCATTGATATGGTGAAGATGAGAAACTGACGAGTCTCTGATTTGCTGTCAACAAACCCTGAATCACCTGGAGAAGAAAGGTCTGGCAAAAGTTAAAATGAATATATCCAACCTAACTTTATCTAAGTCAGAATTACTAGGATGGAACTTAGCAACTTTAACAAATTCTCTAAGCAGACTGAGACCTGCAAGGGAAGCAGTTTCTGTTGACTGGAACAAAAGACTGAGAAATGCCGTGTCTATACTCTCCATCCCAAGGCTTTCACTCTACATTATTGGGTAATGTCAGTATTCCACTGGTATGTGTGTATGTATATATGTACATATGTATACTCCTGAGCTGCAACATCATCTTTGTATGTGCTTTAAAGATCCTTCCTGGAAGACCAAGTATAACCCTACTTCTTAACTCAGCTGTCTCCCAGTGACACCTCCCCAGGAATGTATTCCTAACTTCTCACCCTGAAGAATATTACTGCCCAATACTTCTTCCTGGAACGTCTCATCTTCAGGTGTAATTTCATTCTTTGTTTATTATCTGCCTGCCCCTGAAAACCCAAATTTCCAAAGGGATTCCCATTAGTTGTTCAGTTCTGCATCTGAAAGGGTTGAAACATGCCTGAACCACAATAGCCACTTACTGAGTGAACAATTATAAACTTGTCACAGGGGGAGAGACAACTCAGCCAGTAAAGTATCTTCTATGTACACACAAGAACCTGAGCTTAGAACCCTAGAACATAAAAGATAGGGGTGTTTTCTTGCACCTGGAATCTATCCCTGGGGAAATAGAGACAAAAGTATCCCTGGAGCTTAGTGTCTAGCCAAATTAGTGAGTGCTAGGTTAAATGAGAGTCTTAGTCTAGAAACAGTGATGGAAATCAATAGAAGACACGTGACATGGACCTCTGGACATCACATGAATGCACATACCATTGTACCTGTATACACATGTACGTGTGCACATCTATAAACTACACTCACAATATATAAATAATTATTAATTAATTAATAATAAATATATAAATTCACTATTCGAAATAATAACCATGGATAAACCTAGTTGCACACTTCATTCAACATAGAATTAAAATCAGATAACAATATGAAATGCCAGTTTTGATATCTACATAGAGCACAAACATGAAAGGACAATACACTGAACATTTGAAGTTAACCCAAAGCAGTGGTAACAGAGAACTCTGAAACACTGAATGCACAAATGAGGGGGGGAACAAAACAGGAATTGTGTCAAGTAAATAATCTAAACTTTCACCTAAAAATCATGATGAAGGGTGGAAATGATGAAATTATATTTTAATTAAATCAATAAGGAACAAGACAAAGGTGAGCTAACTACATCTAAGCAAAAGTAGAAGAAAAAGAATTAATAACAGGAAAAAAGGAAAACCAAGGAAAATGAAAGTGTAAAACAACACAAAAATAGAACCAAATGCTGGCTCTCATTACAAATCAATAAAATTGATAGAATTATAACAAGACAGATAAAAGGGAAAGCATTATAAATTAACAATATTGGAAATGAGATAAATCTCAATATAGAATGTTCATACATTAAGAGAACAACAAAGGAAAATTATACCCAGTCCAAGCTCACACTAAGAGGAGTCAACAATATAAACCATCAGAAAGTGAAAATCAAAACTCACCTAGTATTTGCAATTTATGTTTTCATTTAAAAACTTTTTAAAGAAAAAATGAACTGTCTATATTTAATGCTACTTTGTTGCCTATACAGAAAATTCTAAGAAATTTCAAAAATATAACTAGAAATAAAATATGTTTGGTAATGACCCAGGTTGAAGGATCTATTTATACAGCCATAATTTTATGTCATACTAATACACAATGGGAAATTTTAAGTTAGAAAAATAGTTGTAAACCTCAAAACATTTGACTAAGCTTTCTCAAAAGAGAAAAGAAAGGCATGCTAAAAATCCCTAGCATAAATTCTGCAAGAACTTTATTTTAAAAGTCTGAATAAGAGCAAATGACAAGTTCATTGACTGGAAGACTCAAAATGATAGAAATATCAAAATAAGCCTGTATACTTAATGCAGCCAAATCCCAGAAGGATTAATGTTCACTAATATGAACATGCTGATTTTAAAACCTGCTTGAAGTATGAATACATTAATTTAACACAAACAATTTTGTTATAACAAACAAGAATAATATTGGAAGAATCATGTTATTCATTGCCAGAAACTATGGTAGGCCACATTCTCACATTCCTATAGTAAACCATGCTGGTAAAGGGATCACCACTCAAACCAGTAAGATAGATTGTTGAATCCAGACAGGTAATCACACAAACATAAACAACTGATTTGCCTATGAAACAATGTAAGAGCATTCCCATAGAGCACTGTCATTTGATAGTTTGCTTCTCAGTTTGAATGAATGAATGAAGTTATAACCATGAGATTCCACACATAAAACCATGGTTTTTGAATATTGATTTCAATCTAATCTCTCTGTTTTAAATGCAAGCCACACAAGCTTTTAATGCATAAGAAAACTTCCATGGCTTGAAGGAAGGCAAAGTATCCTTAAACAGTGTACCATACTCTGAAATAGTAGATTACTGTACAACCAAATTTTAAGAATCTTTCTCTGTGAAAGGCAGTGAGAAAGAATGACACAGACAGAGAGAAAATGCCTATATTGCCTGAAGGCTAGAAAGGAGAGTGCATGCAGTATTCTATGAGTTCAGTTAAAGTGGCTAAACAAAGTTAATTAAAACATCAAGGCAGAAACACACACAAAGGACTTAGCAATGATTATTGAAGGATAGTATAACATAGGATATTAACAGAATATCCTACACAGCTGTTAGAATTAAAACAAAATTCCAATACCAAGTGCTGAGGACGACATGGAACAAGCATGCTGTGTCCAACAGTTGAACATGTACTTACCATAACAACCTAGAGAGAATGAAGTTAAAATGTTTATTTTGCATGCACAAAATTATAGATACCCATACAATTCTTGTTCATAATCAACACATACAGGAAAGAAATTGAACAGTTTTCCATAAATAAGGATCAAAATATAACATCCATAAAAATGAACATCACCTGTCAATAGCATGGCAGAGACTATTGATAGCTGGATAATTCTTGGAGGTTTAATGAAAAATACAATACCATACTAACAGAAATGTAGTGATGGTTGGCATGGGCTTGGGTTGGAGTAAAGTGATAATACATGTATATTTCTTGAAATGATGTGACTATATTATCATGGTAGTCTGTGGTAATTCACAAAGAAATAATATAGATAGATAGATAGATAGATAGATAGATAGATAGATAGATAGATATAAATAGATGATAGATAGATGTGAGAAATACATGAGATTCTACTTCTTCATAACTACCACCACCCGTTAGGATGTGGTCAAACCAAATCCATTTAGAGTCTTAACAACTTACACGTAGAAATAAGAAAGGATAAGAGAAAATCTAGGTACAAAAGAAATAAAAAGGAAACTGTCTTTGGCTTTCTCTTGGGAGTAGTGAATAATTCAATTATATTTTCATTATTCCCTAACCTGTCATCTGGGTGTGATAAAAGAGCTGATGTTCAGCTTCTAACTTTGCAGGTACCTGATCTTGGAATTTGGGTCTACCTGAGGCTTTGGGATCACACTTAACTGCTCACTTTCTGGTATATTTATCATTATTGTTTGTCTTTCTGATTTTTCTTATCTTTAAACACAAACCTGGAGCAATTTGAAAATCAGAGAGTACCTATCCTAATCCTCTATTAGAATAGGCAGGTGATTTAAACATGTGAATACAGTGGAGTCCCATCTCTTGGATTGAGCACTGAAGTCCTTCTTAATTAGATTTTACTTTTGTTTAAGTCTTGTGAGGAAAATCTGAAATCTTTAAGACATTGCAGGTTGCTACCGTGAAAATAGTCACACATTTGGTATTCAGACCTCTAATGTATTGGTTACAGTGGCCTTCTCTAAATGAAATTTTAAGGAGGCTAAAAGTTCTCCCCAAGTTCCTGTCATGACTTTGGTATGAGGGCATGGGCGTTACGGCATGTTTTTCCTTCCCATAGGCTCTATCCCGCCTGCCGCCAGTCTGGGCCCACAGCTGCATCAGCCCCAAATAACACTCAGAGACTCTGTATTTGATACAATCCTGTTAGCCAGTTACCATTATTGTTTATGGGCTAGCTCTGTCTTAATTATTAACCCATTTCTACTAATCTAATTATTTCCACGTGGTCGTCTTATCAGGGAGCCGCAGCAGGTGTCTTCCTTCCTTCATGCTCTACATCTTGACCCCTCCCTACTCCTTCCTCTTTCCTCCCCCTGGTCTCCTAGCCCCGCCTATCTTGTTTCCTATTGGCCACAAAGCTTTATTAACCAGTATGAGAAACATATATACAGAATAACATCTCCCATCACATGGGTGACAGATAAAATAGGAGTGATGTCTGAAGGCCTCATGACAATGGACAGACTGCTCTATGTTTTCATCTGTGAGGCTCCCAGCAGTTCACTTCCAGAACATAGGATGGGAAGAAAGAGTGTATGCCCATATCCAACAAATCAAGAACATCTACTCATTCAAGCTTTCAGAATTGCCTTTTCATGTCAGGGAGCACATGCTCAGAGCATGTCTGCTCTGAGCACTGCCATCACCAGGCATATCTCAGTTCCTTTGCCATCTCACATTCAAATTCATATCCAAAGTCACATCTTCCCCAAGACCAGTTCTTTCCTGTCCCAACTCCCATGTCATTCCCAATCAGCAAGAGTCCCTAGTTCCCATCTGACATACCTCTATGAAACTGACTCCAAGAAAGCTGTCACCTTCAGTTAGCAAAGGTAATAAGATTATTCTATTTGTGTAGCAATAAAGAAAAAAGAATATGAAACCACTTAAAAGGTGCCATTTGGTACCAGTACATTATTTCCATAATAAATAATCACAAGAGGATATTATTCTTGATGCAGTTACCATGCAGGGATATGAATAAAAAGCATTAGATGGCAAATTGCATTTCAAGAAAATATATGCATTGGTGGAAATGTATTATCACCCATTAATATGCATTAATTCAGAACCAAATGCCATCCTGAGCTCGCCTACACAGATTTGAATGGCAGGCAATGATTTAAACGCTGGAAGAAATAGGTTTGGTTTTGGTTAGCAAGTTAGGGTGGTGGTGAGCAAGTTAGCAAGCAGCTATCATAGTGGCAGAGCAGGCTGGTGATGTACCTGCCCTTACCTCCTTAAGAGATTTGCCTTTGACTAAGTAGTGCTTGCTAACATTTTTAAACCAGGGACTCTTTTCCATCTCCTGCGAGCTAAAAAGAAAAAAAAAAGCCTATACTTTTTCATTTCCCTTTACTTTCTCTTTGTGTTCAACAGTGCAAAACAGAATCAACTGTCACACTTTGTGTCATCAAGGTTGAATTGTCCAACTTCAGGTAGTTCCTCATGAGCACAGGACTCCAGGCTGTGTCCTCTTTTGTTATCCTACAGCACAGGCAGACTAATTCACTGTGTTGTTGAGGCAGACTTTGAACTCCTAATCCTCTGGCTCCATCCCCTGAGTACTGGATTATGAACATGTACTGCCATGATGGAGTTGGACTCCTTCTTACACAACAAAATATGCAGCTACCCTCACCACATTTTAGTGTGACCCACAGGACTTCCTGGATATAAATATCTTAGTGACACAAGGCACTTCTCAAGTAAGTATCAAGGGGTCAAGACCAGGCTAGAGAAACCCCAGGGGTTTCTGACCTAAACAAGGGGGAGCTCATGGTCCCCAGTTTGATAGCTGTGAAACCAGCATAGGACCGACCCAGACCCCCCTGAACATGGATGTTAGTAAAAAGAACTGGGCAGTCTATGGGTCCTCTAATAGTGGATCAGTTTTTATCCCTAGTATATGAATGGAGTTTGAGAGCCCATTTCACACAGAGGGTACTCTCTCAGCCTAGACACACGGGGGAGGGTCTGGACCCTGCTCCAAATGATACGACAAACTTTGAAGACTCCTCATGGAAGGCCTTACCTTCCCTGAGGAGCAGAAAGGGGATGGGAGAGGGGTTGTTGGGGGAAACAGGAGAGGATGGGAGGATGCGGGAACTGGGACTGATGTGTAAAACAAGCTTGTTTCTAATTTAAATTAATAAAATTATATAACATAAATAAATAAATAAAATAGGCAGATAACAAAACCGTAATTAAAGTTATAAACCAGTCATTGAATGGTATCACAGAAAGAATATGAACAGAAAATATTTTATAATACATAATCAACAAAAATTGCTATCTATAGCTAATAAAGTAACACTTTCTCATAAAAAGGCATAAGTCCAAGAGAAAACCTAAAATATTCCTGAGAAGTTCTAGGCCAGAACTCTCATAAAGGGAGGGGGAAGTAGAAAGGAGAAAGAAAGAAAATAAAAATTTTAATAAAAATATTAAAAATAAAGTAGAAATTTAAGAAATAATAAAAGCTAAAGCCACAATAAAACAATTCTGTACAATTATCAGATGATATGGTAATAATTAATAATCCGTTAATAGTAAATAGATTCAGGATGTAGATTGAGAGACATTCTCAGCTCTGCTGGTAAAAGTGTGACTTAGTGAAACACTTCCCCTGTCAATCATGATCTCCAACAGGCCAAGTTATGTATGTGGGTGACACAGCCATTCTCTTAGGCATCACTCTAAACACTAAAAACACACATGTATTTGTGCATGAGCATTCAAAACACTGCCCCAAATCACCTAAAGCTAGAATCAGCCCAAATATTTATCTTGAATAAAATGCACAAAGCCATATATAATCTTCTCACATAGTTAAGGTCTACACAACAAAGTGGTCAAGTTTGGGCCATCTGTAGTGAGACCAATGCCCCAGGTTTATCCCTAGGAGAATAAAATTCCCAAATGCACAGCACCTAATTGTTTTTGTGGACTGTTCAAAGTCAGAAAAAGCTAAGATTTATTGTGTTAATATTCATTCATTGACTGTGGTAAAATTACAAGGAAAACTGGGCAGCATGATCCCTAAGTCAGGGGTCTGGTAGCCACCAAGTAGAATGACTCAAAGCCAATATTCTGGATGATGATGAGGACACTGGTCAGGTATTTGCCTTAAACTCTTTGTTTAACTACCTACACTTCCTTCTATCTCCTTTATCCATGTTTGTGTGTGATATTTTATAGCAAAAAGGCAATGTGAGCCTGTGAGTTAGTTCAGCCTGGAAAGGTGTCTATTACCAAGCCAAACAACCCGTTTGATCCCTGGGTATCATGTGCTAGAAGGAAATTCAAACCCCTGAAAGTCATCCTCTGACCTCCACATATGTACCATGCTCTATGCACACCACTACACACACATACCACACACACACACACACACACACACACACACACACACACACACACACACATACACACACACAGAGAGTCTAAATGAAATTTAATTGAAAAGTTAATGTCCCAAACAGGAATTCTGATCCTAGAAGTCTAATGATGACAATGTCTCCCTTCCTCCAATCTTCTTATTATATGTAAATTGTCACTTAATTGGGCTGGAGTCCCAATTCCAAACACAGGTGTCATGTCCATGTTTACTTTTCTTTCACTTCCCTCATCCAATCTATTGTATGTCTGGTCATTCTTGCAGCAGAATATTTTTGAGTCTATCCCTTCATTCTGTATTCACCATTCCCACTGTAGTGGAGACCACCACCACTTATTCTGGGCTTAAACTCTACAAACTCTTTGTCACAAGATCCCTAGTTTTCCCTCTACCATTCACTTTCTGCATTGGGAATCTTTTGAAATTTGCATTTAATTGGAGCCAGTTACAGATGTTTGGTATGTGTAGCTACTGTGTGGTTTTATTCAAGTCTCTGCTCTCTTTATAGCAGCTAGGCTACAGAAATCTTTATGAGAAACAACAAACATAACCCAGTAATTGACTTGACCAAGTCTATCTTTGCTATCAGTACTTCTTACCATGGCTTATAAGACCCATGTGTTCTTCCCTGCCAGAACAAAATTCATCTTGAAGCATTGCTTCATTTCACTGTAGACATAATTTTTGTTATGATCCATGAGGTCATGACTGTTGTAATTTTAAAAAAAGAAGTGGCACAAGAGAGAAAGAAAGACACTATGTGACAGAGTTCATGTGGAGAATTTTTCCTTAATTAAGGGAAAGGGAATGGGGAAAGGGGTAGGGGAGGAGGAAGACTAGCCTCTTGGGACAGGGGCAGCAGAAGAAAGAGAGGTGGGTCTGGGAGAGACAAAGGGAGGCAGGGAGAAGCAGAGAAAGAGAGAGAAAGAGAGAGGGGGAACGGACAGACAGAAGGAGAAAGAGAGAGAAAGAGAAATATGGAAGGTGCTAGAGCCCCTTTAAAAGGGAAGGTAGTAAATGTGCACAGGTGGTGCACAGTGGCTGCAGCTGAAAACATATCCTGTCAGAACCC
Source organism: Cricetiscus sungorus (assembly GCA_030556225.1). Classification (NCBI taxonomy): domain Eukaryota; kingdom Metazoa; phylum Chordata; class Mammalia; order Rodentia; family Cricetidae; genus Cricetiscus; species Cricetiscus sungorus. The sequence goes on from JANBXA010000007.1 coordinate 43,148,118, forward strand.
CAAGGGCAGGCCAGTACAGATGCCTGACTACTAACAAGGACCATGCCTAACAACCTCAAGGGCCTCATATTTCTTGTATCTCCTTTCTAGAATGTATTTGTTGCTACTGTACCTTTGCATTATTCCTTCAAAGAGCCTTTCTCCTATCAGATATTTGGAAGTAAGTCTTTTAGCACTTTTCTATCCTGGCCCCACTTTCTGATTCTAGACATAAAACTGAGTCTAATACTCAAAACTATCCATGAAATGACTGGGTGAGGAACATACCTCCATAACTACAGGTCTTGGTCTTCCACAGCATTCATTGAATTAGTCATGGAAAAAGGAGCTGATTTTCATAATTTAAGCTACATAACCTTTGGAAATGTGACTGAACCATTAAGAAATGCTATGACTGTTAAAATATCCTTATAGTCTTCATCACAGATGAGTGTAAGTAAAAGTTCATATTTACTGCAGGCAAATGAATAACCTCAGAAAATTGGTTTTTTTTTTTAGTGTTTTTGTCATATCTATCAAAATGTTTTCAAAGATGTAGACTGACCAATGCATCCATGTCTAAGATTTTATCCAGGATGTGGTAGTGGTGCTAAAATAAACATGTATGAATAATACAAAGACAAAAAATACTTCAGAAAACAATTTAAATGTACAGTAGTTAGCAGGTACCCTAATAAACTTTCCAAAGAGCTTACTATCCTGTAATCATTGAAACTATTATAAAAAGGAATACTTAATGTCATTGAAAGTTGTTATTTTAAGTTATCAAGTGTACTTACAATGTGATCTTGTTTCCATAAAAGAGAAAACCGTGTAATATTTGAATACTTACAATTACACCTAATGAAAAGGTTGATCAGGCATATGACACAATGTAAGCAGTGAGTAGGTGAATTATGAGTCACTATCTATACTTTCAAAATTTTTTGCAAAGAACCATGTGTTCTATTTTATATAAACAACAATTTGTCAAGGCTTTGAACATATATAAAGATATAAAAATGACTCATTTATCCTCTGGGAAGAACATTCTCAAGCTGGGCATAGTAGCTTATGCCTTTACTCTTAATATTTGAGAGCAGGAAGAATGGGGATCAGAAGTTCAGAATCACCCCAGATATAAAGAAGGTTCATTCTGTTCTGGGCTGAATGTGAATCTGTCTTTAGAAAAACTAAAATCAAGTTAATAAAGAACATCATCACAATGAAAGGTAGGACAAAGGAATAAATGAAAAGTGATTATGTCCCTTTATTCCCTGCCCCCGTCCCATTCTCTCTTCTTCCCAGTAGCCTTTGCTGATGCTGTTTAATGCACAGATTCTTGCCACCCACTTCATTCTTGTCACTCTTTTATTTTGTCAATGGCTAGAAAATACTGAAATGTGAGGGAGTGACGTGATTTAATTCCCTGAGTAACAACTGGTATTGGATTGCTCTACGTTTATTTTTTTTTTCTCTTATGAAAGATGATTCAAGGTGAAAAAGAAATCTGTAATTTAATTACTGGTCACAAGTTGTGTGCCTGTTAATATTGTGATGGATATCATGAAATTGATCATCCCAAAATAAATTATCTGAGCTATCTGCTTTGGGGGCGCCTCTTATGTCATGACAGTATTAGAAGATGTTTCATTCTTTCATTTAACAGATGAGAAAATCCCACGCCAGCACTTTTATGGGCCAGAGAATCTTAACTAGATGATCCTAAATGATACTTTTGATATTTGTGCTTTTAACTTCCTCAAAATTTTCATCCAAATCCAAGGAAACATAATCAGCTGCACAATAAAGAAAAAAAAATTGTAATGAAGAGGAAAATAAGAGCTCTGGTTTTGGATTTTAGGGCCTTTTTTGTTTTGTTTTGTTTTCTGTGTCATATGAATATGACACAGAGTGATTGTATCCTTGAATTTGAGAAGATCCAATGTCCTTGAGAGATGACTTCTACATCAAAGTACTGGGTTCCACGTGCAACCCACAATAACCCTGTGTTGAGGGACCACAATGGATATCATACAAGGTCCATAAGAGTGACCGTGGTATAAAAGAAAGGTTATGGCATGGCCCTAGGGCATCCATATTTTGGCTGGGCCATTGTGTTCTGTGGTGCACGTAGGCTTAGGGGGAATAGGTTATTGACACTGGAAGCATGTGACATTCACATGAAAAATTCCTAGCATATGAGTTAATGACAAATGACCTCTTCAGCATTTAAAAGTTCAACATTGGGCCATTTCTACACACATAAGATGACAGGAACCAATAGCATATCTGCTGAATATTATCCTCAAAAAACAGCTACTGGAAAGGAGGTCAAATGAAGTCTTCATTTCATTAACTTGAATTCCTTGCTTTCTTAGTACAAATTGGATTTTCTTATTCTATCTGTCCTAGGGTATGCCTGTATCTGAAAGTAGTTTACAATTTTAATAAAGAGTGTATTGGCTTTGCTACTCTTAAAACAGCCATTTATAGAATAAAATGTATTTAGAACATATAACAATCCCATGTAATTACTTCAAAATAAATATACTAAAGAAATCTTTGTTGAGCTGAAGCCAGAGCAAGAAAGTAAAAACAATGGGATTCTTCAGGCTTGGGACACCACTCTTTTCTTGATGGAAGAACTGGTTGGTTATTTGTTTAAATATTAAAAACTATCTTTGAGAAGAGAGACACTTAGAGTCCTGGAGTCCAGGAGGAGAGGAGGCTTAGGTTGTGAATAGAAAGTGCCCAGTAGCAACTACCTTAATTCATCTAATAAATGAATATGTGGTAAAAGAACAATGCACTACAACACTGAGATGTATCATTCCAAAATGGGATGGAAGTTCACCATGACAGCCTGAGTAACTGGGAAACCTGGTGTTATGCCCCACAGGCCCATCTAAACTCTTTATACACAACTCATTAATTTCTTGTGAAAAGCATTTGATGTGGTTCCCACTTTTGTGTTTATTTTAAAAATGATAAAAATCCAATGAAGGGATCAAAGTTTTCCATAGTTATGTAGCTTACACATAGTGGTAACAAGCTTTAAACCATGATAGATGAATTAGGAGCTCTTCATCTTTAATCAACTCCACTCAGTAATTATGGACCGGGAAATTCCAAAGCTTTGGAGAAGTATTCTTATGTGGTTAGTGTGTTATTTGAAATATTTCTACCAAAAGCTTATTTTGCCCTGTATAAGATATGAGGCCCACTCAACTATGGTGAGCCTTAGTTTTCTCATAGATAATTTGAATCTGACACATGTGGAGTGAACCCCAATGAATGTTATTGTCTTCCAATGAGACAACTGTTGATGAGAAAGGACTGTAAGTCCAAAGACTACACTTCCCAACACACCTTTCATCTAGGAGGAACTGAGTGAACAGCATGTCTAATGAACATAAGATGTAATCCGTATCATTTAAAGGTCAAAATGATAAGTATAGGTGTGTTTTCATACACTTATCTTCTTTATCCAAAGAGGGTAGTGTCCTTTGACTGAAGACACTTGGATAACTTAGTGAGTCACTGTCTGACAAACATGGACCACCCTGTGGCATAAACATTGTACATTAAATGAGTAGGAAATGCACATTCAATATGCTCAATCTTTGGAACCTGAGATTGGTTACAGTGCTTAACCCTACAAGGTTAGTTTTGAATATGAAAGTGGTTTAAAAGTAAACACATATGTGAGGCACCTGTTAGGTACCTGTCAGCAACTGCTCAACAGTGGTCATCCCCCACCTACTCCTAATTCTACTGTTTAACCTTGTTACTAACAGATTGGATATGAGGGCCTAAACAAAAATGTGTCAGACACAGGGACACACTGTGTCTTTCAAAGCAAATTAATAGTTTATTTAGAATTTCTTGTTTTCGAATTTTGTTTGTTTGGGGGTCCCAGGAATTAAATCATGCCAGGCAAGTTCTGACACTGACAGCAGTCTTCTAGAATTCCTTTATGGTGGTGGTAGTATGCTAGTGTGTGTGTGTGTGTGTGTGTGTGTGTGTGTGTGTGTGTGTGTGTAAGTGGAGAGAGAGAGAGAGAGAGAGAGAGAGAGAGAGAGAGAGAGAGAGAGAGAAACCCAAAGAACAACCCCAGGTGTCATTATTATACAGCATCCACCTTTCATTTTGAGATGCAGTCTGTCATTTGCCTGGAACTTAGCAAGTAGACTATACTGACTAGAACTCCTCAAGGATCTGTCTAACCCCAGCTCTCCAGCACTTAGATTTCAAATGTGTGCCATCATTTTAGCTTTTGTAAACGTGGTGCTAAGAATCAAACTTATATTTTCACGTTTACAAGGTGAGGATTACCAGAAACTATTTCTCCCGTGTTCCATTGAGATCCTATATCTTTTTTCTTATTCTTCCCTAAGCAATAGCCTTTACCTTCATCGGCTATTGAAGACTCATATCAACCACTCTGTATTCCCTTCAAGAAGACACAAATGATAGCTAGATCATGACATATTCCAATTCTGTGTGCATTCTAATGGTCTAGACATTGTTGCCAAACTTCAAGCTTTGGCTACTGACGTACTCCAGCACCCATCACTCTAACCCATGTAAGAGTATTAAGGTGGCCGTGCTTATTCTTTGTCTGAGCAGACCATCCAACCAGCCCTGCCAATGCCATCTGTGAAACTCACACAATTTCTATTAGATGGAAGATACATACCCTTAAGATATTTGACTGTGCCCACAGGGCTCACGGCTACCACTGAGGTTATGCCCCACATTCATCCTCTATGTCTCCTTGAGCCTTTTCTAAGATATTTCTGCAGGTCCTTTGATAAAGATCTTAGGAGTAAAGACAATACAAGACTGAAAATACTTCTTCCTTAATAGTTCTCCCCACTGCTTATCATTTCCTGAATTGCCACCATTGTATCTGCTTAATGTCTTTCTGCTATCTTCATTTTTTGAAGTAATTCATCACTCTATAGCTTGGGATGGCTTGACACTCACTATGTAGCCCAGGCTAGGCTTGACCTCATGATAGTCCACCTGTCTTCCCAAGGGCTGTGATTTCAGTCATTAGTCACCACATCGAAATATTTCCATTACTGTAAAATAATTTTGTCCTGTAAGATTTTTAATTCTTTAAATCTCAAAAGGGTATTCAATGTTTTGTACTTTTAGTTTTAAAAAATGTTTTTTCTTTGGTGATAGGATCTTTAGAAGGAGCATTGGCATAATGAACTTGAATAACAGGAATTTATGGAGACTGGCCTTCTAGAAGACCCTCTTATCTGTATAGTCTTCTATGCTACTGATTATTCCTGACCACAAGTTCTTTTTCAGGTAGCAAGAGGTGACATCCTGTATGATGTCTCCTATGCATATGACCCCTTCAAAACTAGACTGTCCTGGCTTTTGACTAGATATACAGTTAGACTGGTTTCTGACATTCACAATTAATTGCTGACACATATATTTAGTATTATTTATATATTTCTGTAGAGTATATTGTCAAATACTTAGTCACTTAAAATTATACACATTCATTATCTTGTCATTCTATAGGTCAGAAGTCTAGGCAAAGACACTTTGAAACTGTGTCTTAGAAATTTCTTAGATGGCTGCAATCAGTTATTCAGTAGAGTTGGTGTCTCCTCTACAATAGATACTAGTTTAAGCATCTGAACCCAAAGTTGTTTATACCATTATTAGCAGGATTTAAATGGCTCTAGGCTGTTAAAGAGATGGCATTAGCCCTTAATTGAAGTATTGGCCAGAGGCATCCATCTAGTTCATGCCATGTGTTCTTTTCTATTATGGAAATTTCCTTTGTCAAATCTAGGAAGAGAATGAAAACAAAGTTCTAATATCTACTTTCTGTATGCTAGTTCTCAGTAATACATTTCAAGGATGCCTTAGATTTTTGTTGCTATTCTTTTTAAAACTCTCAAGTAGCTTTCCATTATGTCTAGAGGAAAAAAAGGTCCAGACCATTTAATAAGAGAACAGACTCAAGCAGTGTCTACTTCTCTAATATAAACTACTTTTGTTATCTTGGGGGTTTTAATCTCTTCTTCTAATGCTCCAAGCTTATTTCATACCCAAGGGTCTTGCTCATGTGGCTTTCAATATCAGAGAATAATTTATTAATTATTATTCTTTTTGACAACTACTATCTCCCCAATGCTCTTTCTTAATCAAAGAGATGATTCCACACACATTTTCAAACAAAACATTTAATGTTAGCTTCTGTTTAACATGGTTCTTTATTGTTTTTACCCTATATCCCTAAACCAAGTTGTAAAGCTTATATATATATGTATATATATTAATTATTATTAAGAATATTTTATATTTATGTATTTGTAAATTTAATATTATTAAATACACATTATATTTATATACTTATGTCTGTATTTTATAGATTACATAAACTATATAGTTAAACTTATATATTGTTACATTTATTATGTATTGTATTTGATAACATATAACATTATATGTATACATATATGTGTGTATACATAAGTAGATAGAGATAGAGATAGAGGGAAACTAGCTAAGATTTTTTTTTAAATAGAACATCACTGGAAGAGTTGGTCAGTGGTGGCTCATGCCTTTAATCTCAGCCCTAGGGAGGTAGATGCAGGCAGATCTCTGGGACTTGGAGGCCAACCTGGTCTACAAAGATACACAGAGAAACCCTGTCTTGAAAAACAAAACAAAACAAAAGATTATCAATGGAGGATGAATGGAATGATGGCTAGGAAGACAGGTATTCTGTAATTCTTTAAGGATGCCATAAAGGGACATCACTATAAACTCTTTGTGTCAGGGCTCATGTGGCAAAAGAGAATAAGTTCTTGAGCCATAGGGACCTGCCACCTAGGTAGGCAGACTCTGTCTTGTAGGAAATTCTCCAGCCAAAACTCAATATTCTCATAGATGGAAAGTAAAGAGTGACAAGATTTAAAGTGCTTTTTTTCCTATATACAATGTAGACAGTTCTGGGTAACAGACACACTAGAGCTACGTTTTTATATGTTAAGAATGCTGACAGTTGGGACTAAGGTATCTAGAAACTGGGAACATTGCCTGAGTAACAAGAATGCCACTTCTAGGCAATGAGCCATGCAGAAAGGAACTCCTGTTATTCAACAGACCATGGCTAAGCAAGACCAAGAGACAAGAAAAATATTACAGAAGAGGGGAAACTAAGCAGGACATAAAAAGAAGGATCAGAGCAGAGGAGGACCCTGAAACCACAAGACATATCCAGAGTGAAGGAAGCAGCCTCACTGTCACTCTCACACTATTGTAACTGCTCTTTACCTTAGACCTTCAGTTGACAGAGAAGTGGCTGGAATTTCTTCTCCCTGCTATTTCACCTTTGTAAAGGAGAGAAAGTATGGTACTCAGAAGGTGGTTAAGGTCAATATCAAATTAGACCCCCCTTTGGCCATGTACTAAAAGAGGTCTGATCATGTCAATACTCAAGAATGTCTCTAAGTGAAAGAAATGTGAGGGAACAAAGGAACTAAGAGATCCAGTTAAACGTTTGACCTTTTTGGATTTCAGGCTATGTGTATTTGTGTGTTTTTCTTCCTTAGTCTTATTTTTCTCAAACTACCAAACAATTGACACTCCTCCTGGATATATACTCAAAGGACTCCATGTCAATGTACACAGAAATACTTGCACACCCACATTTCCTATAAGTCACAGTGGCCAAGTTGCAGAATCAACATAGATGCCCACAAATAAAAATAGACAAAGAATATGTGATAATCATACACAATTGAATTTTATTAACTCTTAACAAAGAATTTTCTGGAAAATCGGTGCAACTGAAGACCTCCTGAAATATGCCAGACTAAAAAATAAATGTTTCATGTTTTGTCCCATTTGTAGAGAATGAATTTCATATAAATACATAAAAGCACATGCATGTGACATAAAAATGAAAAGAACACTGAAGGAAAAAGGAAGGGACGAAGGAAAAGAAGGGAAGATACAAAAGGATACAATATGAACCATAGATCAATAGTACATTAACAACAATGACAATTACAATAAACAACAACAAACTCACACGGGGAATGGTCAAGCACAAGGGCCATACATTCATTCCAGTGTTTCTGGGAACTGGGGAGGTCTTGCCAATGGGCCAGGTAGACTTGGTGGAAGAAGTTGCCAGTGGAGGCTTGGAACTAGCACAACCTACTTAAGGGACCCACATATGAAAACAAGTAAATAGATTTGCACATTGTGAATAACTAAATATTCAGACTGCTAGCACTCTTTTGTGGATCCTAAAAATACTAACATAGTTTTGTGCATCTACTAATTATACTTATTCCTAAAAGATGTGAATTTGCTGTATCTACTAGATTCCAAGGAAGAATGAGCCCCCACTGCATGCCAAGGGAGGCTGAGAGTGCCTCCTGGGAGAATCAGCATAAGAGAGGAGCTTTTGTCTATCTTCAGTAAGCAGGCTCCCTTGGAATATAGGGGCAGCCTCTGAGCATGTGCTCTGGTGACATATGCTGTGCAAGACTCTCCTGTCTCCATCTTGCTATTGCAGCTCACCACAGCTTTGGGTTTCTGTGTTCCTCTGACTGATTTCTTCTGCTCACCCTGGTGAATATGGACAAGTGGAGGAACTGGCACCAGGGTATGGGGTCTCATATGCATAATGGGGATGCATAGTTCCCCATGGATAAGGCTTCTTGAGTGACCCCCTCACACATCACAAAAAACACACAACTAGGCTCGGCAGCCTCAAGATGTTTCCTTGCACAGAGAAACCTAAGGAGAGCAAGGGGGCAGGCAGAGCACAAAGCAGGTCTGCATTACTCATACCAAATGCCTCTCCATTTGGCCTTCACCAGGGATGTGAAATCCAAAATGAAAATAAGGTTGCACGAAGTCACCACATCAGTTCTGCATCCATGAGCCTCCCACGAGGCATGATGGTGCTAATGGCTGATTTTGACAGGTTATGAGTACACTGTTGTTAACACGTTATTTTTTTTCCCAGGGATTGCTGGAGGCTGTTTCTCCATCTCCCTACATAACATCTTGTTTTTCTTCCCAGTTTAATCCGGTGACTGATGATAGGTGGCCTTGTCACCTGCTGGAGAGATCAACACTAAGGCTTCCCATGGTTCTCCTTAAAGAAAGGTGAATATGCCCTTTAGTGGGTCCTGTACTCTTGTGATCATTCTTCCCTCCCCTCTCAGAATGACTCCAACTTGGGAACCTGCAATTCCCAAGTGTGCATGCTATAAAAGTGCCACTTCAACACCCTGTTTCTAAGAGCTCTTCTGAAATGTACTTTATGCCCTCCCACCTGCTAAAGTGAAGAAATACTAAATTCTTTGCTTGGGATCTCTTAGCAGACTCATGAATATCACAAAGATGCATTCTAGCATCTTTCTGCTCCAGCCCCCAACAACTTTATACTCAGCACACGTTCACAAGGAAAAGGCCAGTAATTGGTTTTGCTGGGAGAACAACCTCAGAGATAAATGTCCTGTGTACAGCCATTTACCTTCCGTGTGTGTGTGTGTGTGTGTGTGTGTGTGTGTGTGTGTGTGTGTGTGTGTGTGTGTGTGTTTCTGTCTCTGGTGCCAAGCCCTCTCATTGCTCACTCCCTGCACCCAGAGTGCCATCCTGGTGACTGAGAGGCTGTCAGAACTGTCACCAAACAGCTTTTGGAAAAGGTGTATCATTTGGAGAGGAGGCTTGCTTTCCTGGCACAGGCAGCCAGGCAGGCAGGCACGTGTCTCCCAAATCAATTTGCTCCTCCTTCACACAAGCCTCTTTTTAGTATTGTGCCAGAAAGCAGGCTTTAAAAAGAAAGGCTATTTGGCAATATTAATTCATTGGAGTGGGTGTGAGAAGGGAAAGAGCCAGGTGAATTCTGCACCCTCCTTTCTTGTAGAGGACAATCAGGCTGCTTCTCATCAAATATAGAAATGCTATTTTGTGGCCTCTGTCTCTATAGTCTCTTGAGGTTTTCCTCAGCAATAATCATCTAGTCTCACCAAATACCTACAGCTAGCTCCATCAAGCTGCTCCCATTTTACAGTGTGTCTGGTGTCTATTTTATCTTTGTGTGAAATGTGTCCTATTTCCTCAGCCTGGAGTGTGACTCCCACCCTGGCTCCTTTTCTGCCCCTGAACATCTTTGTCTGTTGGTATGAGGGGCATCTTTTCCAGCACTAGAGCTGTCTTTGACATGTCTCAATTCCCATCTGGTTCTGCACTTCCTCAGGCATCTGAGTCTTGAAACCACTAGCTATGGAGTCTCTTGGTGGGTGGTTGGCCTTAGGTGCTTTCCTAACTTCCCATCTCAGAGGATAAGTGTCATAAAAACATGAAAGGTTGCAATGATAAGGCATCAGCATATTCCTGGCTAGCTGTGGTACTCTCTTCTTTCACATAATAATGTTATAAGTCTTCAAGTTCAAAACTTTCAACAGATCATTACTGATGGATGCTGTTGCCAACAAGTCATGCAAGACACCATATTTAGGTTATATTTGAAATTCTGGTTTTTGTTTGTTTGTTTTATTCCAGACCCATCCCATTCTAGTGATATGATTTTGGTGAAAGTTCTCATCTTCCCCCCATTAGCCCATTAGGGTCTATTCCAAGAACTCCAAGAAACAACTAAATGAACTAAAAGTCAATGAACCTTGACAGAACTTTTCTGATGAGAAATGAACTAATCGCACTCCCTGGGTTCATGACATTTGCAAATAGGGATCACTGACAATATTCTTGCCTATAAAATACAGAGTGACTCTTATTATTGGGTGATTACAGATGATGTATGAAGCATTATATCATATCTGTGTGTGTACACAAGAAAACAAGTTCTGCACACAGCTTATATATACTTGTGTGCATTTCTATATGCCTGTGCTTAGGTATATGTGTATTCTATCCTTGTATGTGTATGCACCTGTATGTGAATATGATTTACTGTCCAAGATTTGCAAGACTGATCTTTTGATCAGGGTTTTAGGTTAGTACTCAGTGTGGAAATTACAAGGTAAAAAAAATCTCTCTGTGTATCTGCTTCTGCTTCCATCAGCTACTGGATGATACCCACAGCTAAGCACTGAGCTGAACTCCTGGAATCCAGTTGTAGAGAGGGAGGAGTGATGAGCAAGGAGGTCAAGACAAGACTGGGGAAACCCTCAGAAATAGCTGACCTGACTAAGGGGGAGCTCATGAATACAAGACTGACAGCTCAGAAACCAGCATAGGACTGAATGTGGGTGTCAGTTAGGAGGCCTGGAAAGTCTATGGGGCCTCTAGTAGAGGAAAAGTATTTATCCCTAGTGTACGAGTGGACATTGGGAGCCCATTACTCATAAAGGGAAACTCTCTCAGCCTAGACATATGGAGGAGGGCCTAGGCCTTGCCCCAAATGATGTAACAGATTTAGATGACACCCCTTGAAAGGCCTCACCCTTTCTATGGAGCCGAAGAGAGATGGGTTGGGGTCGTGGAGGGCATGGGAGGATGGGAGGGAGAGGAAACTGGGATTGATATATAAAATAAGATAGTTTCTAATTCAAATATCTATATATTAACAATGAAAAATTTAAAAAGAAACTACAAAGGGAAAATTCTTTTTGAAATAGCATCAAATGGAATAAAGTCTTTAATAATAATAATAATAATAATAATAATAATAATAATAATAAATCTCTGGTGAGTAGTTTGACATTTTTTGTGGGATTCACCACAAACTGACTTTCATACACACGATGATTTGAATGTGTCCTCCATATTGCCATGTATTGGTAAGTTGATATATTGAAAGTAATTGGAAAAGGGCCTAGGAAAAGTAATTGAGATTAGCTGAAATTATTGAAATGGGTCCTTTTAGGTGACATTCATGGTTTGCTAGAATAAAGAGAGAGCCCAAGCTAATACTTATCCTGCCTCACCATATAACATCCACAGCCATCTTATGTTGCATCATGATTACCCATCACCTGCCATGTGGCTGGAGTTCTCAGTCTCTAGAACAAGCTAAACCGATCTCTATCTTTATAAGGTTTCTAAGGTGCAGTATTCAGTTATGCCAATGAGAATATACCATGACATGTGGTTTCCACTGAGAATTCAGAAAACAAATCACAAATCCTTGTCGTTATTTCAGAAACTCCCACCATCTGCAGTCACTCCACTGATGACCCAAATCAATCACTCAACAATCACTTGTCATGCTGAGTGACAAGTCTCTGAGTTTCTATCATTTATTCATCATGCGATATTCGCCACTCATCCATTATATGGTCTTGAGCAGCTCTGGGATGGATGTGTCCTAAGCTTAGAAAATGTCAGTTCCTATGTTAGCTGGTGTTTTTGTTGCTGATGCAATTGTTTTCCAGAAATGGACAACCAAGCTGAAATATAGCACACTTGAGACCTTCCTAAGTCATGCCAACATTGTTCTGACAAGTCATGGGGTAATCATACTTTCTGTGTATCTTCCATCTCCAAAGTTAGGCTGTCACCAAATAAGAGGAGTTAAAAACACTCAAGCTGTGAGTATCATCACCTATGGCAACCTTGATGCAGGACTGGAGAGGGCTCAGACATTGCCTGTGATGCTCTGCCTCTGGAGGAAATTAAAAGAGGAACAGAGGAAATGAAGCTGGATCCTGAGGACAAGAATGCAGAGTTATAGCCAGGGCAATCATTCTCCAGCACTTCAGTGCTTGCAGGCAGCAATGCAGTAATATGTGTGTCTCAGACCCCATTGCAACAAAGTGGCCAGAAATGAGTGCTGGACAGAGTAAGGGTATAATCATTGGACATAGGGATCCAGTCTGGTTGCATTCCAGAGCCTGGCCAGAAATTTGTTACATAACCTCACCATGTCATTTTCTCTAACTGTAACATGAAGAACTATGGCAAACTTGTACAGGCAGCTTTATATCAAAATTAAAAATTCACATCAAAATTAAAAATATATAATAAAAATGTATTTCTATTGGATATGTACAGATCTTGGAATTCTGTGGACAGTAAAACATGTCCTATTAATTTACATTTACATTCCATGAAGTATTATATCTAGATATAATTTGCAACATGGGTGTGTGTGTACAGGTTATATGCAAACACCATCACATATTATAAGAGACTTATTTTCATATCTGTAAGAGGTCCTTGAACCAAGTCTCAATGGGTACCAAGGAATTCCTATATATTAAAAATAACAGCAGTCTGTTCTATGAACAGAGTACAGTCATTGTTTTTGATTTACCACACTGTGAACATCATGGGTCTGACACTATTTTCTGAAACTTTGGAAATTGCTGCCATCCTTGAATGTAGCCTCCCCTGAAAAGATTCTGCCTGAGCCAACCAGATAGCAGGAAGTGTGCCATTTTTTACAGTGACTGAGTGTTCCCAAGGAAATGGACATCAGAGTGGCCATAATGCCACTTATACAGTCACTTTGTGAAACACTGTTTAACACTTTTGAATCTTTAGTTCATAATTCAGGCAATGGAATTAAAACACATAGATTTATGGTGAGGAAAACCTAAGATAGTATATAAACACACACACACACACACACACACACACACACACACACACACACACCAGTTCTGCTTAGTACAGCTCAGAAAAATTATCTAAAATCAGAACATTTACATGAAAGTCGATGAGTACACACTCCCTAACCTAGTCACCATTACAAATAATTACATTATTACCTGCTATTCTTAATCAGAGACACACTTGTATCTATGGCTTATACCTTTCTTGCCTTGTGACAGCACAAAGCATTATGACTATAATTAGCATACAGCACAAGTTGTAATGATTGGTGACAGCTTTTAGTTTCCTATTACTATCCTCCTGCAAATACAAGACCATTCAACCCTAGGATGAACAGACAGTGCACAGACAGCCAGGTAAAAGTGGGAGAGGATAAAGAAGAATAAACAGAAGCCAGTACTCAGACTTCATTCACCAAGCACCAGTACAGATGGATAGGCACAGCAGAGCTGTGGAACCCTCCATGGATATGCCCCTAAGTAACTCCCAGCATCTATAAAATACTTAGAAGCTGATAATGGTGGACTGTAGATAGTCATGTGCTACTTATTGGACCTCAGATAATCTATTGATGAATAGTAAGTGGTGTCCTTCATGTGAGTTTGCAGGAAGTCACAGAAAAAGAAGGTACCAGAAGGAGCTGTGTGTTTTGATCCAGAGCTGGGTAGAAAGCTCAAGCAGACAGGAATAATGTGCCTGGATTTTGCCTCCTGAAGAGAAAAACTAAGTTGTGTGAGTGACATCCTGGATTTCCAAGGATCACAGAGTCAAAAATAATTACATTTTATTAATTCTAACTAATTCTAAGATGACTTATTTTTTATTAAATTTCACTGTTGGTACCAGCTAAAACCAGCTCTTCTCTGACTTGTGTGTTGCCATGGCTAATCCTGATTGTTTGATAGCAAAAACAGCTTTGCTGCAATAAGCAGTGATAGAGCAAATATTGCCATGCAGGCCTCAGATGAATTAGCCTGTGAACTGAGAGGACCTCACAGGCTCTGCCTGCCTCCACCTCACTCAACAGCAGCCATTTTAAAGAAAGAAATCTCTTCTCACAGAATCTAGAATGCTCATGGCATTACACAAATATTTTCTGCTACTAATTATACTTTAGGTTTTGATGTTTTAGTATTGGGTAGTCAGATTTTTTTTATAAGAAGAAAATAAATCCTAGATTTGACTAAACAGCTTACAGGACAAAGAGCAAAATGAGGCAAAAAGCATCTTCCATCACTATCCTCTATCCTCTTGGCTCTGTTCTATTTTAACCTCCCTCCCTCCCCTCTCCCTCTCTCCCTCTCCCTTTACCCCTGCCTCTTTTTCTCCCTCTCTCTCATATCTCCTGAATTATGTCCACTAACAGCTATAAAACCAAAAGACCCTTGCCTACAAATGACCATCTGGGTCCCTGAAGAAACACTGATATTAGACATGGCTCCAAATGTCCTTATGCAGACAATGAGTAGTCTGGCTGAATCAGGCTTCTCATCCTGCCAAATTAACTGGAGAAGAATATTGCAGAAAAGGATGCTGTACTATAATTCTGGGAAGTACAGGGGTTTCAGAATTTTACATCAGCTGCAGAAGGCTAGAGACACAAGGTGTCTCTAATAAGCACACCATTGAGTTGAATGAATCCTATGTTCCACTGGAAAAGCGTATCAGAAAATAAAGCAAGTAGGAAGCCTTCTCTAGCATAACCAAAGAAGTCTACATTTTCCCATTCAGCATCAGGGGCTTGTATTTCCCAGAAGCAGCAACAAACCTGGGGATTCCAAAGATAAGTAACATTCATATCCTGTCCTCCAGAGTATGCAAAACCACAGACTAAATGTCATTTGGAACACAGGTAATTCTGTCTCAGAGTTGTTACCCATGCTGCTTAAGTAGTCTGAAAGTATGAGCTATTTCCTGAACTTGGGATATCCATTCATGAGACATGGAGTAGCCATTGGTTCTGACAAACATCAACAATTTGTCAGTTACTTCTTCTCACAACTAAATGTTATAACACAAACACCAAACATAAGAGACCACAACTAAATTCCTAGGTAGGAACTATGCTTAGATCTTATCCAATATAAAGCAAACAATGAAGAGTCAAGACACAGGAGCAAGGAGCTAAGGATGGTTCTTGTAGATTCAATAAAAAGTATATTAAGGGGTTTACTGAGTTGGATAAATAAGATAGAGTTTGCAGGAGATGAAAGTCTGTGAAGAGATTCTAAAGTAGAGGTGCTTCCAGTCCTGCATGCCCACTTGCAAATGCACACATACCTTTTTAAACCTAGAGTCTGCCTATTAGAGGAAACATGACATTTGTCTTTCTGAGTCTGACCTATTTTGCCCAATGAAGAGCTATCCAGTTGTATCCAATTTTTCCTGTAAATGTGCTGTGTATTTTCATTACAGTAGGGACTCACATTCTGTAAGCACAATTACGGTTACCCTTCTAGCAGCAGACATAATTTCCACCAGACCCATGCTAACCTTCCTACCATGACTCCAGGAAGACATGGTAAGGTGTTAATCACATCTCATCAGAACACTGAAATCCTGTCATCACGGTGTGCACTTTAAGAGGTGAGAAAAGGTGATCTACTCAACCATTTGCTCTACTAAGGTGTCCATTTTCTCTACCAATGACCCCTTCTACCGAAGGCTAGACCCTTGCTAGTATGGGCAGCATGCCAGCCTACCCCCTTTTCATCCAGCTCTTTAATGCCTTAAGGGCATATATGTAGAGCACAAAAGAAAAACAAATTAATAAAGTAGCTAGAGTCAAGAACTTGGTCCTGCAAACCCTATAACCTATCCCTTGACTAAGCAAGTCCCACCGCCTGCCTGAGATCATTCCTACTCAAATAAATGTCCACCTGTTTCTCACACAGAGCTTGCCCCTTAATAAAATCCCAAGTCTGTTTTGTCTTGCTATTGAAAGTCAGTTCGGATAATGGATGAAGTACATCTTGGAAAGATGACAGTGCATGTATCTAACTCTTGGAGACAATCATGTGTGGTCACACAGAGCTTTGTGGATTGGCTGGTAGTTAGGCAAAAATGCACCTGCCACTTTTACTTTCCCACTATCAAAGTGACTCACTTTTAAGAACTGAGTTAATGCACGTAAGACATCATCCAGGTGAAACAAGAGCCAGTGTGATTTTCTCCACTAGGAGTTCACAATCAGGAAAACACATGAATTTCAGTAAATATGTGTATCTCTGCATATAGTTTTATATATTCTAGTAATATTTTATACATGTGTTACTATTCATTTTATTGATGTGCATGGCTATGTACATGTAGGTATTCACATATATGTTCAGGTGTGTGTGTACGTATGTAGAAACCTCAAGTATGGTTCATCTGGTATCATCCAACTTTCTTTTTTTATTAATATAGTCTCTCACTGGCCCAGGATTGACAAAATACAATAGGATGACCAGACATAGACATCGGGGATCCTATTTCTGCCCTCCAGGACTGAGAGATCAAAAGCAGGTCTTCATGCTTCCACAATCAGTACTTTACCAACAAAGCAATCTCCCTAGGCTTTTGTTTCACATATATTTTATACCTGTGTTTCTATTCTCTAAAGTTGTAAGAACAATGCTGCCCTTGCCATCTAGTTCATGGGCTAATTAAGTGAACTATAAAATCCCAAAGATAATCATGACATAAAATAGTATCTCAAATAAGTTTGCAATTGTGACTATCGGCACTGGCAATTTCAGAAAATTCTAATTCGTTACATTTATGAGGGACTTTCAGAGTGCTGGAAGTTCTCATATTCAGTACTGATGATTGTCTCCATTTATAGAATATAAAGAAGGGAAGTGGCTTGCCCCAGGGTTAAGACTAAAACTGACTATAAGTCTACTCATATGTAAGAGGTGGTGATAGTAGGTACCCAGAAATATATGTCAAGTACTTCAGAGATACATAGGCTATGCAAATACTCTCTGCACCTATATGTTTCAATGATATGACTGGTTTCTCCTTAATATACATTATCAAATAAACATAAAACACAAAGAGGAATTTTAACTCTCCAAGAGCTGCAAGTGGCCTAGTTATGATAGAAGCAGGCTGTCTTGTAAGCCTCTAGCATGTTTCCTCAGAAGAATGGAAAATAATATGGGTGGCATAAAAGGAGACATAGAAAAGACAAGATTCAGAATGTTACAGAACATCACATGATAGAGCTGAGACTTCAATTTAGGTTTGCTTCAGCTTTTTGATCTATATAAATTTCCTGGTGTTCTGCATTTCCTTTTCTGAGAGAGAGAGAGAGAGAGAGAGAGAGAGAGAGAGAGAGAGAGAGAGAGAGAGAGAAGCTGAAAGAGTGTCCCTCTATGTGGAATGGCCTCTCATAGTCCATTTGTACACTAGGGATAAATACTGTTCCACTATCAGAGGCCCCATAAACTGCCCAGGACTCCTAATTGACACCCACATTCAGGGGGCCTTGTTTGGTCCTATGCTGGTTTCCCAGTTGTCAGTCTGGGGTCCATGAGCTCCACCTTGTTCAGGTTAGCTGTTTCTGTGAGTTTCCCCAGCCTGGTCTTGACCCCTTTGCTCATCACTCCTCCCTTTCTACAACCGGATTCCGTGTGTTTGGCTCAGTGCTTAGCTGTGGATCTCTTTTTCTGTTTCCATCAGAGACGGGATGAAAGATCTAGGATGGCATAAAGGTAGTCATCAATCTCATTATAGAGGAAGCTCATTTAACGTAGCCTCTCCACTATTGCTTAAATTCATTCTTGTAGATCTCTGGACATTTCCATAGTGCCAGATTTCTCTATAATGGCTCCCTATATTAAGGTATCTATTTTATTGCTCATCTTTATTCTGCCCCAAACAATGTAATTCCCCCATGGGAGGCCTCCCCTTCTCTGGTGAGCACAACAAGGGGGATGGGGTGAGGGGTCATTTGGGGGAGCATGGGAGGATGGGAGGGAGAGGGAACTGGTATTGATATGTAAAATAAGATACTTTCTAATTTCAATTTAAAATAGTGACATGAAAGTGAAGTCAGAATTCACCACAAAAACAGGCCGTAGCATGCCTTCCTTTCCTAGGGTCATTTAAAAAAAACTATTGTGTGTATATTTGATATTACAGTGTAAATATATCATCTTCTCCCTTCTTCCCATTCACCCAAAGCCTCCCATGTCTTTTTGCTGTCTTTTAAGTTTATAGCTTCTATTTTCATTAATTTTGTTTTACATTCCACAGACACAGATGCACAAGCGCACACACACACATTCTTAAATATACAAAATTACAGCCTTCTCAGCCTACAAAATGTTACATATATGTATATATATGTTTTATATATGTATACATATATATATACATACATATATGTGTGTATATATATATATATATATATATATATATATATATATATATATTTTCAGGGTGACCATTTGGTATTGGATACCCAGGTGATGTGGAAAGGACTATTTCTCCCAACCTCCCCAACTACAATCTGAAGATCTGTCCTTAGTCACAGACAAGGGTAATCCTTACCCCTCATCAAAGAAACTTCTCTTTGCCAAAAACAGAAACCATCACAGAAAACCATATCCAACAAAACACAGATTTGTTGAGCCCAGTTTCAACTGATAAACATACAATACAACTCCAGTACCTAAGCCTACAGAAAACATTTTAAGAGGTAGAGAAATGAGGAAATGTGGTTAAGGGTGTGTCTGCTAGGAATGTCAGAAGGAATTACCATAAAGTCTCACCAACCTGAATGCCTAAAGCATGATTTAAACAAGGATGACATCAAGTGACATGCTAAAGTGTATGATGAAAATCTGTAGGTTTACTTTTCCCAGAATCCTTTGGATAAGTGAGAAGCAAATACAAATCTTAAATAAACCAGTATGTATCTCTAAAAATGTAACTACACTGCTATTTTAATATCTGAGAAGTTTAGTAGGTCTTTAATAGCATCAAATATCCAATTAGCACTCAAATGTACTCATTGTTTTATAATTTGTGTTTTTAAATTTTTCTTTGGCAATCAATATTCAAAGTCCAGAAACTGCATGTTGTCTGTGTCCCCAAAGGTATTATAGCCTAGAGATTACTCTTCCATTTTGTAAAGGTTCCCTTGATTTAAAACAAAACAAAACAAAAAAAAGGTTGTTAGTGTTGCAGATTTTGCTGCATTGTAGCTTTTGCTAGATGTGTTTTGTGGGTTCTTTAGCATATGTCTTTGTCCACCACATCCCAAATTCTGTAAGGTAGCAATGACAGTAAATTGTTTGTTAGGGTTTGCTTTTCTAGAAGACTATAGATGATGAAACATACTTTCACTGGTGGGTGCATGTCTGACTCTCCTTTCTGCACAGATGAAGTGGACAATGCAAAGATTACTGCTCTGCTCAATCGGGAATAGTCCACTCAGCTTTTTATACCATATTTTTTGGAGACACTAAGAAGCATGGCACTCATGCACTAATTCATTTAGGCTTAAAATGGTGGCATTGGGGCTGGGGAGATAGTTCAGAGGGCAATGTGCTAGCCAAGAAAACATAAGGCCCTGAGTTTGGATGCCCAGCGAGGACACAGAAGCCAGGCATGGCGGCATGTGCCTACAGCCCTAGTGCTGGGGAAATAAAAACAGAACAACCCTGGGCAGCTAGTCTTGATCGGTCAGTGAGCTCAAGGTCTAAGGAGAGACCTAATCTCAAAAAATAAAGTCTTGTCCTTGTCTGAGTCTTACTTAGGCCCTAGCCCCTTCAGATCTATTTCTCAGCCACTGTGAAGTGAACAGACTTCTTCTGCCACCTATCCTTGCCATGGCCTACTACTTTGTGACCGGGGCACAAGGCAATGAGACCAAGAAACTGAGACCTCTGAAATGTGAGACAATATATAAACAGCTAGTGAAAGCTCATGAACATACCTGTTGAACATGCATCTAGTTATAGAATAGAAGCATGAAGTAGCATAATCCTCTACAAATTCACCTTTTATTTTTTATGTATGACTTTCTTTTTCATAACTTCTTAAATGTTATTTTTTATTATTTATATATATATGTATATATGTATATACATATATATGTATTGATCCCAGTTCCCTCTCCCTCCCATGCCCCTCAGCCCCCTTCCCATCCCCCACCCAACTCTATCATCAAAATCTGTCAAGTCATTTGGAGTAGGGTCTAGGCCCTCCCTCCTGCCATTAGGCTAAACGAGTACCCCTCCATGAAGAATTTGCTCCCAAAGTACTTTTGTGCACCAGGGATACATCCTGGTTCCATTGTCAGAGGACTGCCCAGGCCTTAGAACTGAGACCCACATTTAGGGGGTCTGAGCCAGTACAATGCTGGTTTCCCAGCTATCACTCTGGGGTCCACGAGCTCTCCCTTGTTCAGGTCAGCTGTCTCTGTGGGTTTCTGTAGCCTGGTCTTGACCCCACTTTCTTATCACTCCTTTCTATCTGCAACTGGATTCCTGAAGTTAGGCTCAGTGTATTGTGGTTTAATAAGGGTCAGGATAAACAAATAGGCTGAATAGATGTTTATTAAGGGAGAAACAACTCACAACACAGACAGATGAACACAGCAGTTAAAACTGGATGCTCCTCTCTCCGTGTCCCGCCAGAAAGAGAGCGTTCTCTGCCTCCTTCCAAGACCAAGCCCCACAGGTCACTTCCACCCCTAGCTCCACCCATCAATGGGTGTGGTCAGTGCCACAGAAGCAGACACAGTGAATATCCCACTACATCAGTGTTTAGCTGTGAGTGTCTGCTCCTGTTTCCATCAGCTACTAGATGAGGTCTCTATGATGGCTTATAAGTTAGTTATCAATCTCATTATCAAGGAAGGGCATTTAAGGTAGCCTTTCCACTGTTGCTCAGATTGTTAATCTTTGGACATTTCTCTAGAGTCAGTTTTCTCTTCAATCCTATAATGGTTTCCTCTAACATTGTATCGCTCTCTAATCATATCTATCTATCTATCTATCTATCTATCTATCTATCTATCTATCTAGTCTATTTGTCCCCTGACTCAATCTTCCTGGTCCCACATGTTCTCCTCTCCTCCCCTTCTCTTTCTTCTAACTCCCTCTCCATTCACTGCCCCCCCCCACCCACACACACTTCCAATAAGCTCAGGAAATCTTGTTCCTTTTCTCTTCTGTGAGGGACCTTGTACAAATCTCTTAGGTTCCTAAAAGATCTTCACAAACCCCATAAGTGACAGAGGGCTGATCTCTAAAATAGACAAAGAACTCAAGAAGCTAGTCATCAAAACACCAAATAACCCTATTTTAAAAGTTGGGTACAGAACTGGAGAACTCGCAATAGAGGAAATCAAAAAGGCTGAAAGACACTTAAGAAAGTGTTCAACATCCTTAGCCATCAGAGAAATGCAAATCAAAACAGCTCTGAGATAGCATCTTACTCTTGTCAGAATGGCTAAAATTAGAAACAACAATGACAGCTTATGCTGGAGAGGATGTGGAGAAAGGGGAAAACTCCTCCACTGCTGGTGGGAGTGCAAACTTGTACAGCCATCTTGGAGATCAGTATGGCAGTTCCTCAGTAAAATGGGAATCAGTCTACCACAGGACCTGGCGATCCCCTTCTTAGGCAAAATGATCCACATCCATTCAACAAAGACATGTGCTCAACTATGTTCATAGCAGCATTATTTGTAATAGTGAGAACCTGACTGGAAGCAAATTCACTTTTATTAGTAGATCATTACTTTTCATTGCTGAGTAATACCAGATGGTACAGGAAAGCTTATGTCAATATTCATCTTCAGAAGTATATCTGGATTGCCTCTAGTTGGGAAACATTGTTAGAAAAAGTTCTGTGAAGATTTTGTGTAGAGAGTGCTGTGCCAGGAAAGTTCTCAATTACCTAGGATATATGTGCAGAAACACAATTGCTGATTCATGCAGTAGTTACACGTTCAATTTTAAAGAAATTTCCAGGCAGGTTTAAGGGTACTTACGCCATTTTTCATTCCCAACAGCCATATGTGAGGGAACCAGTTTCTCTGTTCTCTTGCTGTCATCTTTTTGTGTTTTATTGTTTTTTGTGCCTCTGCCTGCTTAAATTTCCTCAGCACCATTCACTGAAAAGTTATTTGAAAACCATGGGTTGTACACACAGTTGACAAAAGCCACAGGTCTCTGAAACACACTGTTTATTATGCTTATAATCTATTTGCTTTCTTTTCTTCATTACTCCCATAGATATATAGGTTCCATGTTCTGCCTTTAAGGATTACTGCCAGGAATATTTGGGGTTTTCTGGCTTGCTACCATGCCTTTGCTACTACTAGGGTAAAAACAATGTGTCCTTTAGGTGCATCCACTTGCTTAATGAGGTGGGAGTTAGGGTCACATAATTAAACTACGGGATGCTGGCACCTAAATCTCCACAGTTACTCCTCTGATAGAACCCCGTTGAATATAAACTGGACTTGCCACATCACTCCCAGGTAGAGTAGAATCCTGGCTGTTTCTGTCCTTTCCATTCATCTTACCCAAGGCAGGGTGGTTTCCTGCTGGGTTTTTTCACATTGATTTTTCTCTGCCACCCTCCCAGCAGGGTGATTGGAAAAAGAAAGTCTCGGTTTCCCACTGGACATTTCCTGGAATGGCTTAGTGTGGGGATATACTTGTTCTGTGACTTTTGACAAGAATATGATACTTACTGTTTAGAAAGCATTCATAGCAGCATTATTTGTAATAGCAACAACCTGGAAGCAACCTAGATGCCCCTCAACTAAAGAATGGATAAAGAAGATGTGGCACATCTACACAATGGAATACTACTATTCTGCAGCAAAAAATAATGGAATCTTGAAATTCGCAGGCAAGTGGAATCCAGCATGGGACTTACTTAGACCCCCTGAATATAGGTCTCAGCTAGAAGGACTGAGCAGTCTAAGGGACCACAGAGAGTGGAACCAGGATCTAGTCCTGGTGCACGAAAGGACCTTGCATACACATCCCCCATGGAGTGATACTCCCTTAACCTAGAGACAGGAGAGAAGTCCTAGTCCCTATTTCCCCTGCCAAGTTTGGTTATTTTTTTTCTTTTGTTCTGTGGTTTTGGCATTTACATTTTGTACTTTGTACACAAATCATCGCAAATCTAGTTGAAATAATTTTACTATCTATAGTTGTGTAAATTGCCATGCATGCTGCATAATTTGAGGCTTATTTGTTTTTCTGTTCTTTGAATTTTAAGAATTTTTTAATTTCTATTTTTATTTTGGATGTAATTCATA
Source organism: Cricetiscus sungorus (assembly GCA_030556225.1). Classification (NCBI taxonomy): domain Eukaryota; kingdom Metazoa; phylum Chordata; class Mammalia; order Rodentia; family Cricetidae; genus Cricetiscus; species Cricetiscus sungorus. The sequence continues at coordinate 43,171,963 of JANBXA010000007.1, forward strand.
ATTATATAGAATAGAACACAATTCCAAGTTAAATATTGAAATAAGGTATTATACAGGTGCCTCATGTTCTCCTCTGTTCCCTCTTTGTGTTCCTCCCAACACTGACTTGAAGTATTAAATTCATTTTATAAAACATATGATGACAAGTGCATTTTGTTTCTGACCTTTGTATCTGTAATCACATGTTTGCTATGCATGCAGAGGGTGGAGTGGGCCTTCTCTATCTATTCATCCCTGCATGTACAGCATGCAAGCCTAAACTATGAGCTTCTTGAGCTGTGACCTCACTCTGCACACCCACTTTGGATTTTCTTTCTAAAGACTACAGGTGTTGCTATATTCTTGGCCTGGATTAAGACTCTACCAAACATTCCATATCAAAAGTGACATCCTCTACCCTTTATTTGTGGTGTCCTGTACTCCAGTTAGTTATCTTCCATCAACTAGGGTACACTATTGGGCATCAATATTGATAAGGCTTCATAATCTAGGGTCAAGTAGAGCAGAAGCCTTCCTTCTTACATGTCATCAGACGTCTAGTTGCCTAACACTACCACAACTCCTAAATCGTCATCTCACTCCTCCTCATTCTACAGGCATTGTATAATCTCTTGCCATCACAGAGGGTGAGGTATGGATATAGTAGAGTAAGATATTTTAAGAGAACAGACATTCAGATAATTTGTTCCAGAATACTATAATTGTTATATTTTATTACAAGTTTTGTTAACCTCCCTAAACATAATCTATAAATTCCATTTCAATGTAGCCAATTATCTGTAGGTGAAAACATAGCAGATGGAGAATTTGTTATGATTGCCATGGAGAATTTGATATGATATATGGTCTCAGGTACTCAGGAAGGATCTTGAAGCATATTCCTATGGATAGGAGTGCACTTTATACATAGGTAATATTCTGTATGTGGAATTCTCTCTAGGAAGAGATATGCTTGGAAATAAGTTTCTTGGTAATAGTGATATCTGCAGTGGTGTTTTCTTGAAGTTCCTTATTGCAAGTAAAAAACTAATGTCTAAGCTATCTACATTAAAGGAAGAGTCTATTAAAATATAGGACGTTTCATAAACCTGAAAAACACAAACTAGAAAATGGTAAGGCCCATGTGACTATTTGGGACTAACAAGTGGAAAGCAGAGCAACTGAGTTATGTTGAAAGTATTTATAATGATAGCCTTAAAGCTAAAGACAGCCATATGCACCAAGGAAAACCATTTCAGTCCCTGCCTCTGGGGGGCACCCAAAATGTGGGTGAGTTCATCTTCATATCACTTTATCCAAAATGAAGTCCTATACATGAGAATCTGATTCAAGAAACCTGGTTCATGTGCCTTCAGGCTGGTTGCCAAGTGGTATGAACAGTATAAATTGCCCACCTTTGATTTGCATCATGATGGGCTTCCGCTGTGAGGAATAAAGTACCATATGCTCCCAGTAAGATATACAATGTGTGAAATTGCCAACTATAAGAGTGTGTTTAATAGTAGACAGCTAAAAATTAAGTGGCAAAATCTTCATCACACAAGATAAAAAACATTTGTGGGTAAGACACTTCAGCCTCTGAATTCAGAGAAAATAAGAATACAGAGGAGGATATAGGCCTCATAATACATAATTTTGTAATTTCCAAAAGGTGAAAAGGTGGGGTTGTAAACAGTGAGATAATAAACTTGGGAGTACTGGACTGAGGTAGGGTATCAAGAATTATCAGCATCAAGGTCAAAGAGGAATTTGGTCAGGCAATGTTGTGAAAGAGCTTTATTGAATGGTTCATCTGCTACCATTGAAATATTATAGCACACAGGAGCTAATGCTTACAACTATGGGATTATAAGTCAAACAGAAGTTAAAAGCCAGGAATCCTGGGCCAAACACACTGAAATAAATGAAATAAATGTAATTGGGGCAAACGTGAAAATTTGCATGTACGTGATGGGTCATAAATGTAGTGATATAAATAACATGAAAGATGGCCTCATTTGACCAGGATGCTGATGTGAAGCCAGCAAGTTAGGAACTCCTTAGGGACTCACAGCTGAATGGTGATGGAACCAGAATTGAGATGCATGCCTCACATCTGTCTCCTTTATAACTCTTAAGAACTGCTGCTATAGAATCCCCTTAAGCTGGCACCCATTTCTAAGATTACAACTTAAGGGGGCTTCAGAGAGCAGGTACATAATAAGGCACTGTGTAGCTGCAGAATGAATAACAACCCTAACCCACATTGGAAGAAGCACAGAACCATAGACTGGAAGTGAATGTTGCCTCAATTTGTCCCCAGTCACCTATTAGTGGATAATACTGTTTATTTCTGTCAATAATGCTTAAGAAAATTCTAGTTAATTAAAAAGATTACAGAAGAGGGTGATGAAGAAGGTTCTGGAAGATGTCCACAGAAATGGTTGGAGGAAAGGTGAATGGGAAAAAAAAGAAGGTAAGGGAAGATAGTGGCTGCCCTCAAGCTTATGAAGAATTATTTAGAGAAAAAGTAAGAGAGGTCTTCATATTGCAGAATTAGGATTACTATTTGGTGAAGGCAATAAAGAAAACTGCACCCTGATCAAGGAATGCAGACTTCTGAGGGTGAAGCTATACAAATAAGACCTCCTATCTCATTCACTGAGTCCATGTGAGGGAATGCAGGCACATGTAATTTCAACATAATGTAATTCTTAGCTATTTGTGGTTCTTTTACTTTCCTAAGGCAGACATGACTCTTTTTTTCCATCATATATGAAAGTCTTTGAAATTAAGCTCATTATAATATTCCAGGGAGAAACTACCCTGTATTATATTTCCTCCTATCCTCGCAGTGCCTAGAACAATAAAATACACAGAGAATATTCAATCAATAGTGGCCAGCTGATAGAGCCTTTGAAATTCCTTTCTATTGCTCCCTTTTTGCAACCTTCATTGATCATGACCCATTTATGGCAGAGTGGTGAAGAGGAAATTGCTGCATAACATATGCATGGTGATATAAGTAAATAGAAAGAAAATTGAGAAAAAGGTTTTAAGATGTTGGTACTTGGGAAAAATCAATCTTAAACATTTACTTGATAAGAAATAAAATGTTAATGTTGACTTTACCCATTAAACACAAAAACACACAGTGAAGTTCTGTGTCATTCCTATAGTTTCTTTTCCCTCAGCCCAGTGTGTTTATCTACAGCCATCTTCTTATGAGGCTGAGATGCGTGTTATTACAGTAAGATGAGGTGGTGGGTGAAGGAGCAGTTACAACAGGGTTTCTGACTTCCACATTAACTCTAATAATGGATCTACTTCTTGCACGGTGTGCTCATAGGACAGTGATTTCAATACTAGCCTCTGTTGACTCAATGCAAAGCCAGAAACAATACTGCATTATCACTACATGTTGTCAAGAGAATTGATGTAAAGTCTGCAAAGCCATAGGCACTCATGTAAATTCCCTTTGTATTTGTGCCTGAGAATCCTCCAAACAGGAGTCATTTCATGAAACCTCCAAGGGCTTTTCACTGTAGGAATTTTCACTGTAGGATTTCTGCACTAAGAATGTAAATTGTGTGTTGATACACTTGCCCACTCTTTTCAATTGGTAGCAAATGCCCAGAGCACAACTGGAGTGCATTTTAACCACCCAAGGCACTTCAAAAAGAAACAAAAGAGAAAAGAGGTATTTGTGAGTTCCACAGTGGAAAGGTACTATGGGATGTTCATGTTGTCGTCTACAGGAACTATACAGGAAATGAAAAATGAAGCACTCTAGATTAGAAATCTGAATTTGAAGTACTTTTAATTCACTGCAATTATATTAATCTTGATTTTTGTAACTGTCAAACAATTGAAATTAACAAACCAATGGTAATAATGATGACAGTTATCGTGACTCATTGAAATATTGAAAAGGATGGTAGTGAAGGCATTTGGAAACTTGGATGTCATGAACCAATAAGGGATATCGGGTGCAATAGCAGAATCAGAATAATAGAGATGCCCACTGGGTGCACTGTGTAATCAGGGATGCTAAAGAGAATGTAAAGAGAAAAGAGAAACCAAGCAATCCACTGCACAAATAATACTACCTCAATATGCAGAGATGCAACCTACAGCAAGCACCTCTCTTCAGCCTTGGATGTTAAAGAATCACCCCCAAAACAAAACCAAGGCCATTGAGAAAGAAAACACTATAATTAATTAAATTAATGAGCTGTTTTTCTATTCTCTACACTCAGGAGAAGTGAAGCTGGCATGGAAGGGCTGAAGTTACTGGAGACCTTTATCCTCTCCATAGACACTACTGTCATGCCTTTACCTTTAAGGCAGGAAGAAAAGGGAAGGAGAAGTCATCTCTCATAGATGATGGTAACCGGTTAGTTATCCAAACTATTTCATATTTGTTAAGTTCCAATGTTGGATAAAACACCCAGCTGCAGTGGTTTAAAAGCAAATGGTGTTTGATGAAGATGAGGCCAAAGGTGAGATTTTACTGGAAGGTAAAATGAGTCAGATTTGATGAGAAAGTCAGAATTTGATATAAGAAAACACACCATAGGCTAAGCACCCTCCTGTGAGCCAGATGTAGTATTATTTGCAAAATCATAAATACCCACCTGAAACATACTCAAGGTCGAGGGTGGGCATGTGTATGGCCAATAATGTAAACACATGTGTCCTGATACCATGCTCTAGCTATAGTGATGGAGATAGGATGGGAACCTAGTGCCAAATTAGGGACAAGAGAGTTTCTGCTGAGAACCTGAGACCCTGGGGGAAAATGCCTAGATAAACCTTCAAGCCTTCCAAGTAGGTGAACAGTGACAGCATGCGGGTGCAAGCTGTACAAACATCTATGATAACTGATGTGTGCTTTTAGTTCCTGGCTTTAGATGGAGGTACCATAGACACCAGTTCTACTTTATTTAAGCAGCTGCCACCTCTCTTAATTCCCTCCTTTCTGCTGACTGTATGCTACTTTTTTCTTTATAGCCTGTAAAGTCACTGCTCTCTTTGTTTAGAGGTTTTATTAAATTGTTATGCAGTACTTTGTGTGCATATATGTCTATATAGCATATGTGTGCAGTGCCTGTGAAGGCCGGAAGATGGTGCTGGATGCCCTGGAGATGAACATAAAGACTGCTGTGGATGCTGAGAATTACACCTGTGTCCTCTGGAAGAAGTAGTCCTCTTGAATGCTGAATCATCTCTCCAGTCACAAGTTATTTTTTTCTTGACCTCTCCTTTCCATCTTCATCACTAATCATATTTATTTGTCCTTTGTAATTTTTCTGACTTTCTCTGTGCATTCAAGTATTATCCTTCCTACTCAGAGATAGATTTGGCCCCTGAAAGATTCCAGTAGGTAACATCTAAACCTTAAAATATACTTCCTGACAAGACCCCAAGAGTACATGACTGATGAACCTGCTTCAGAGGAACCAAGTGGCATTGTATTAGCTCCCCAGCACTACAAAGATATCAGAAGCAATCAGCATACAAACATACTTAGTTTACTTTTGCACACATTTCAAAGGCTTTAGCTTACGATTCTCTGACCAAGCTACATGACAACTATAGCACTGCATAAAGTTGGGAATGTGTGGCAAAGTGAACCTCTTACTCCATGGCCAAGAAGATCTAAAGGAGAAGAAAAAGATGCTAGGGATGCTTGAATAGCACAACCGCAGAGGTCTGTAGAATTCTACACAGGTTTAACCTCTAAAGAGTTCTATAGACTTCCACTATTGCATGGTGGAAGCCATGAGTTTTACATACCAGGCAACAGAAATATCCCAGACCCAAACTATATCAGGGATTGAGGAATGAGGGTGCTACATACTACTATGTGTGACATGTCAGGAACTGAGCATTATTTTATTCTTACAAACACATCTGAGAGGGCAAATAGTACCACGCTCATGTAAATGTAAGGAATAGGAAGCTTATGGATATTACACAAATTGCCCTAATCTATAGATAATGTGGCAGACAGCTGAGACACTGGTTTTTTTGTTGTTGTTGTTGTTTGTTTTGGGTTTTTTTGTTCTTTTTTGTTTGTTTGTTTGGTTGGTTGGTTGGTTGGTTTTTTTTTGTTTTGTTTTTTTTTGTTTTGTTTTGTTTTGTTTTACTTATTCCTTCTCTGTAACAAAGTATAATAGAAAAATCAACTTAAAGAAGGAGATGTTTCTATACTAGGGATACACATTGATCCACTACAGAGGCCCCATACATTGTCCAGTCCTCATAACTAACACCCACATTCAGTGTGTCTGGATTGGTCCTATGTTGGTTTCCCAGCTATCAGACTGGGGGGCCATGAGTTCTAGTATAAAAATGGAAGCCCATTCCACATAGAGAGATACTCTCCAAGCCTATATAAATGATGTGACAGACTTGGAAGGCCTCACCCTCCCTGGGGAGCAGAAATGGGATGGGATGGGGATTGGTGAGGACAGGGGAGGAGGGGAGGAGGGGAGGGTGAGGGAGCTGAGATTGATGTGTAAAACAAGTTTGTTTCAAATTTAAATGAAAATATCATCATAACAAAGAAGTAAATGTTTGTTTGTTTCATCTTCCATTGCCTTTCTACCTATGGTGAGATCAGATCAGAGTAGAAGGGCATGAAGTAGGAAAGATGCTTCCTTTATGGAAGCTAGGGAACAGATGGAGAGAAAGGGCATGGGTTTAGGATGTACACTCAAATATACCCTGTCCATGACAGTAACCTACTTCCTCCAATAAGCCTCCTGTTATAATTTTAAAAAGCAGTGTTCAAGAGAAAGATGCAATGTGACAGAGCCTGAGGTGGAGGGGTTTTTTATTGGAGGAAAGTGAATGGGACAAAAGGGGAATGGAGAGGGGAGACTGGCCTCTGGAGATAGGAGCAGCAGAAGGGAAGAGAGGGGCAAGAGACTGAGACAGAGATAGGCAGAAAAGCAGAGAGAGAGAGAGAGAGAGAGAGAGAGAGAAATGAAAGGTGGGCAGGGCCCTTTTAAAAGGAAGCAGAGTGAATGTACACAGGAGGTGCTCTCAGTGGCTGCAGCTGAGGGTGTATCCTGTCAGAACCCCAAGGGCAGGCCAGTGCAGATGCCAAATACTAACACCTCTATCTCCCAATAGTCTACTTACACATTTGTGAACTTACAACAGATGATACTTTTGATGTAGTTCTCCCATGATTCAACTCTTTCTCAGTAGTGCCTCCGGGTAAGGACCAAGCCTTTGACACACGAATCTTTAGGGTGTATTCCAGATTCAATCCCTATTGAATGCTAATTAGTCCCAAATTCAGGACTCACATTCACTATGCTGAATGAGGTTTCTGCTTATCTACAAACTAATCAATCTTCACATTGAATTCTGACTAGCTGGCTTTTGAAAATGAGAAAGGGTCCAGGTAGAAACACTGTCAGTGTTTTAAGAACAAAAACAGCCCTGCATATCTCGACTGCCTAACTGTTGGCATTCAACTTTTTACTAGACCAATCAGGTGCCTTCGGCAGGCAAGGTGTCACATCTTTACATGATTAAATAAATGCAGTATAAGCATATATAACACAACTTTACATAGTTTAATACTCCATAACAATAATCACTTCTCACAGCTGACACTTTTGAAAGATTATTCTACAGGTAACCACCCACCCACATATCATGGTCCCCTTGAAAATGTCAGTTGGTGTTGTCCTAAAAGGCTGGCATGTGGCTCTACTCTCCACCTCCATATTTGTAGGGGGAATTTCCTCTCTCAAAGTCCCTGCCATTAGTCTTCCTGGCTTCAGGCCTTTTTATTCCATTTTGCATAGGGTAGAGGTGGCCATACAGCTGTGTGGGATTGTTTACTTTAAAGTGGACAGATAGGTATGTAACAAGGCAGGGGAGGTAAAAATAAAGGTTGCAAAGTAATTTAAAAACCACAAAATATTCCTAGTACCATTATTTCCCACATGGAGCAGGTATGTTTTTAGTGACTTTGGAATAACTGATCTGTATCTAGTCTCCTAAATCCTGTGTTATTTCATAGGTAACTCTGATAGTGTAAACCCCCCACTATGTTGAGGTCATTCTTGTGTCAAAGTGCTTATGTTTCATTAAAAATTAGCTTATATAGGTAAACCAGTGACTTTATCTCATAATTTAGCTAAAAACCATTATTTAGTCTAAGACTAGAGGAAAACAAGGCTTGGGCTGAGTCCATGAACAGCAGTGGATTCATTTCTAGTGATGTGCTTCTTGAGAGAATTTCTAGTTCTGCCCTTTTGTGTCATGAACTCTGCATGAACTGTGACTCTACCACATGTGCCTGGAGGCTGTGGTAGAATCAATGGGGAACTGACCTACTGAGTGATAAACCTGGCAGTCTCTGTAAACCATGGAAAGCAAAGTCCTGGGTACTCTGATAATGTGAGGTAGCTGATAAATAAGCAATGACTGAGACCTCCTGTCTAAACAGTGGATAAGAGAACAAGAGATAAAAGAAATGATATATATTAAACAGTGATCATTGTTAAACCAAAGAGAGAAAGCTTGAGATGAGATTAGAAATGATGTTTCTTCCTGAGTGAGGATTCTTGTAGGTGTCACCCTCATCCCAGGTTACCAACCTCCTCAGACTCAGACCCTTCCATCCACATCCTTAGACACTGGATTCATCTTCTCTTGCTTTGTTTCATCTTAGACATCTCCAGCAAAATCTGAATTTTTTTTCCTTTTTCTTATATCAAACTAACAACAAAATTACCACTACAACAAAATAACTCTGATAGTGTTCAACCAGATGAATAAAACCATTTTCTAATTTCTTAAAAGATCTGCAGATTCTCTACCCCTCTACCCTCAGCCCTACTAATTTTAAATGTTGCTGTAGATGCACGAAATATTCATAAGCCATCCTCATTAGCTGTTAAAAATTATTTTCATGAAGCTGAAATTGTGGCACAAACTCTGCATAAGGTGATGATCACCAGTTCTCCCCATCACCCACTTCCCTTATGTCTTTAGCAAAGTATAAACACTCATTTGGAATGTTATTTCAGCTACCCTCCTCCTCCTCTTTTCCTGCAAGGCCAATTCTGGCTTCTACAGGAGTGTGTTCCCTACCTAACTTTGTTTCTTATGCTGGGTCACTCTGGCCTTACTTTGTTTTTAAATCAGTCCCACTTCAATTTCCTTGTCTCATATTAGTCATCACCATTTTGATATTCATGTGTATAATTAGCACCATCTGTTTGGTTCGTTCTTGGCTACTTTTTACTTGATTTCCCTAAGTTCTATTTATTAACTCCTATTCTATTCTCTTACCCTTCTTCCTCCCCTTGCTCCTGATACTAGCAGCACAATGTCCTCCCCTTATCTCCCATTTTCCCTAAGAGGCACCAACTATTCCACTCACATAGCTGTCAGTCACAGCTTTCTTGGTGGAATATCTTCTATTGGGGCAGGGGTAGTAAAATAGCATGTTTTAGTGCATCCAATATGTGGAGATAAATCTGGTAAAGATTTCTTTTAGTTTCATAATAAATCTTGGAACAGAGATTTAAGAGATTTAAGTCACCTGTCCCAGGTCTAACAGTTATAAGAATCTCGCAGCATGGGATGTAGATTCATACTCACAGCTTTTGGCTCCAAAGAACTTATGCTTTCAAGCTGAACTAGACGCTATGAAGCCAAAGAAGGTGAGCTGTTAACTCTGTGAAGGAAAAGAAAAATATGGATGAGGACTGCCACAGGAATGACTAAAGGTTCATGTCTGTAGAAGGCCTTCCCAAAAAATCCAGGTGCATACAGGTGACCTCAACTTCTATATCCTCATCAATGAAACTTAATGGAAATGAAACTTTCTCATTTCCCCAGGATTCTGAGGTCACATGGAAGAAGTCCTTTCAGAAATGTTTGTAATATGAAAAAATCATAACTATATAGAAAAGCAAAAATTACAGAGAAGTAGCCCCTCAAGGTTCAACATATACTCACTATATATATATATATATATATACATATATATATATATCCTATCTATTCCATCATTTATAGATCTTTTTCTCTCATCATTCATATCCCCTAAAAGAACCTCTTCCTATGTGCCCACATAGAAATTTCACACATAATAGAAATTAATAATATTTTTCTTATAAAATTATCAGACAGCATTCAGATTTTCCAACTTCATCTCAAAATGTACAGTTAAGGTCTTTAAAGAGACACAACTCATTTGATTGTCAAGTCTGTTAGACTCTTTATTTGAAGTACTTACCAAACATTATTTTCCAAGCATAGTTTAACAACCATGTCACTTGCACCCCTTCTTTTGTTACTAGTTTGCTGCCTCTATGAAGAAACTACCTCTCCCCCTTTTTTTTAAACAATAAATGTCCCATATTAGAAATGACTGATGATCTTCTCTTAATATTCTTTAATTTGCTCATCTATTCTCTGATTTTCTGGCTATCCAGAATGCAGAGCTAAAGAGTTAATTAGTTTCAGGTTGAATATTTCATAGGAGACAGCTCATGCCTGGGAAGGTGCTGGAGTTCACTTTGCATCTCAACAGGATGCAAGCCACCTCAGTTCAACCTGCTTTTAGTGAGCTTGAGATTCCCTGACAACTAGGATTCTCCATTTCCTGGATGGTATCACCCCATCACCTTACATGAGGAGTGGCTGAGTGGGGAGGTAGGGGGTGGCTGGGGTGCATGTGAATGGGGGAGAGAGGGAGGAAGGAAGAGAAAGAGGAAGGGAAAGGGAACTGGGAACGATATGTAAAATAAAAAATATTTAAAAAATAAAATAAAGCTATGAGCACACTGTGTAAAGAACAAATTGTGTGTGGTTGCTATTTAAGCACCACACACACAGGTAGGCCAGCCATTCCTCGTTGTTCCAGCATCTGTTCATGGTCTTTTCCTTATGACAGCATTGACTCCTCCAGTTAGAAAGAAATCAAGTGCAATGCTGGCTGGTTAAAAAAAAAAAGATTCTCAAAAGATTCTCAGAGTATACAACCTACATTGCTTTTATCTCAGGACTCAGAGTTGTACAATATATACTCAATAAGGCTTTGTTTTTTAATGGTGCTAATTTTCCACTATTTAAATGCAGAATATGATCTCCCTGGTACTTCAGAAATTCACAGAAAACCTTGTAGCATGTGACAAATTGGAAGAAAAATTAAGTGCTCTGCTACTAAAGGCTACACCTGGGAATCACCTAGGCATAACACAGCACGTGAAGAATATTGTATATACATATGCTTTTGAGTTTGAGACCAGTCTTCAATTTGTTCCCTCCTTCTGAGTTATTTTAGACTGAAACCTCATGCCCATTTCAAGACTGCCAAAGGAATTGTTTCCAGGCCTTGGGAAGCCAGTGTTTTAAATATTTTCAGAACAACATTACACATGACATGGCTTATTCTGAAAGCTGGTTTGGGGATAGGAAAGAGGGCTGGAATGAAGTAACTAACTCTCACTAACACACTTCTTCCCTCCCTCCCAAAATGAACCATAAAGCAATGAATGGTGGGGCGAACAATCCAAAACCCAAATCTTTAAAAGGTTTGGATTGGCAAGCAACACATAAGAAATACTATCCATTGCAGAGAAATGTCTATTGCTTTTCTACCGGATTATTCACCATTGGAAGCAAGAATGTTGTTGTCATCTGTACATATTTGCCTCACAAGCTATCTATCATCTCATCACACAGTAACGTCAGAAAAAAAAGTCTTTATTGATTGGGTTAGTAAGCATCCACCAAAAATCAAATCAATACAAATAGGAACAGCAACATATCATTTTCAACTATCAAATTAAAGATGATGTTTATACTGTTTGAAGCATTGGTAGCATTAGCTGTGCATAATAAGCAGACCTCAAAAGAGTCAAGACAGCACACATTTCTTAGGGCAAAGAAATAACTATTCTAAAATGTTAACACTGTTGTCTCTGAGAGGCAAAATATGTAAGTAATATTTTTATGCTTTATTCTGTTCAATATTCTCCAAACATAATTCAACAAACATGTTCACTGTTAGGGGAATGCAGCATTTAAAAACAGCCCTTGTCCCATTTCTTTGTAGAGGACACTGCATTTGTGGGCACAGCTCCAGGGAAAGCAGTGGTTGTTGTCACTGCTATGCACATATGCTCTCTGGGTCAAAGTGCCCACATGACCTTCATGTAGTTGTCATAAATATGTGTAAGTGTGTATGTGTTTTTCTCTTTTCCTCTTTATTTCTTTCTTTCCCAGCAGGTGTGTTTGAATAGCAGCCCATTACTGCTTGTTGATGTTATAAATATTTATCAGCACACTCCAAGGAAGCTATTGTATCATAAACCAACCAGTGGCATGGCCGGCTACTATTTCTGCATGGAGGGGTAAGACAGCTTCGGAGGATATGAACCCCATCTAGCACAAAGCACTGCAGTCTCTGAGGTGTGAAGGTCTAGGCAGAGGTTTGTGAAAGGCATAAAATTTGTCTCTAAACAGACAAGCTCAATGGCTGTGGATTAGGTGGGAGCTACGAACTCAATGCAGTTGAGAAAAGAGCTCCTCATTCCTAAATTTAAGGAGGCTGTTGAACATGCAGGGTAGAATGTATTTCCACTTGTAGTTTTAGGTGTGTGTGTGTGTGTGTGTGTGTGTGTGTGTGTGTGTGTGTGTGTGTGTGTAAACCAGCACTAGTGTATCATCAAAGGATAGACAAAACCACTGACCACTGTGCTCCAAGACCATGGAAATCCCATCCTATATTCTTCCTGATATGGATGGATTAGTCATGCTATTATTCCGGGGGACCAGAGAAAGGTCATCTTCTACACTGGGACTCAGCACTCAGTTGAGTAAGTTGCCATTGACTAACCTGATTGGACAGTGACCCTGGACTCTACACAGCTATGTCAACCATTGCTTACATAAGAATGCAATTTGCCTCAAAATATAAAGTAAAAATTGGAACTGGGATGTTATTCAAATGCAGAGCACTTGCCAAGTATGAATTAGGCCCTGGGGTCCTTCCACAGCAGGAAGCGTGAATGAGTGATATACTTCTCCAAGGTTCCCAAATAACTGAAGCCTTGCCATAAGCTTTCTATGATTGCCAGGACTTTGAATCCAGGTTTGAAATTTTCTTCATCACCTAACTCTGAAATCAGAAATACCCAGCACAGTCATATCAACACAGGATCACATTTTTTTTTTAAATCTGTTTTTTAAATCTGTAAAATGCACACATTGCATTATCTTTGTTGAAACCTGAACATTATCAACTATAGTCAGCACATGGTAAGTGCTCAGCAAAAATTGGATCTTCTTTATTTAATAAGTCCATTTTACCTTGAGTATGAATGTCTTAACTTAGACTGTACTTCCTCTTTCTTTCCCCTAACTCCCTCACTGTGAACAGAACTTTTAACAAAAGCTTATAGACTTTATAGTTTATTTGGGATATGGTCCCAAGGAGGAAGAAACAGATGAGTGAAAGGAGAGAAAACACATGTGTGAGTGCATTATTCAATTGCTCGTTGCTGCAGGGAACCCATGATCAGTCCTACAGGAGCTTCTAAGGAAATGGCTGAAACAGATTCAGACTAGTCTGGGAATGGAAGGAAGAAACGTTTTTCAGTGGTTTACTCAGAGGTGTCATCTCTAGCACCTTCATGGAGCTGGTTGAAATATTTTTGAGACTGTTTACCCCTAGAGGGTTGCTGCAAGGTGGATTCAAGGGGAAAAGGTAATGGCTTTTAAGAATTGTCCCATACAAAAAAAAAATAAGAACTGTTGTTGCCCTTTAAGGCTCAAAGCTATCCATGCCCATCTCAAGGGCTGATTGACCAAATATACTCATGAGTCTAAGTTGTAAGAACTAAGGATTTTGGTAGAAATGACAAATGACCACACATTTCAGATCTGACAAGCTTTCTGATGAATAAGACCTCTCTAATATTACTGGACAGCAGTACCAGTCTCAACACTCTAAAGAGTACAATTGTATTAGCCTGAGTTCCCTAGAGCAGTGGTCCTCAACCTTCCTAATGCTGGGACCCTTTAATGCATTTCCTCATGCTGTGGTGATCTAAACCATGAAATTATTTTGTTGTTACTTCACAACCATTATTTTGATACTGTTATGAATTTTAATGAAATATCTGATGTGTGGCCTCAAACGGGTAATGACCCATGGGTTAAGAATTACTGCTCTAGAACAGAACTTATAGAATTATATATATTGAGAAACATATATATGTATATATACATATATATACACACACACATACACAATCACACACACGTACACATATGAATATATATATATATATATATATTCTATAATAATGAATTTATCAGAATGCCTTACAGGCTGAGATTCATGTAGTCCAACAATGGATATCTACCAACAGAAGTTTCAACAATACAGTAGTTTTGGGTCTTCAAGCCTGGATGTCACATATGGGCTTCATTATACTCTATAATCCCAAGTAAGCAGGCTTATAATGCCAGTAAAGAAATGTACTTGATGAGAAGCAGGCAGAGAAAGAGCAAGTTTCCTTCTTCCATGTCTTTTACATAGGCTACCAGAAGAAGGTTTAGCCCAGATTAAAGGTAGATCTTCCCACCCCAAAGATACAGAATAGAAGTGGGTCTTCCCATTTCAAATGGTTTAATTAAGAAAATTATCCCTCCCAGGAATGCCTAATCATTTTGGCATTATTTAATTCCAGATGTGGCCAAGTTGACAATCAAGACCAGGCATCATAACAATGTAGAATAGAGATGTGATGTTCAGTGTTAGGTGAAGTGGTAGCATGTGGACTATGAGAAAATGAGCAGCTCTCTGCATTTTCTGTTAGAATACAATTGCATCTGCCATAACCCTATAGTGACTACTATTCATTGCCTCAGTGCCAGTGTAAGTGGGAGAGAATATAACTGCAATATCAGACAGGATATCATGGACTTTTCTCAAAGATGCAGCATAAATAAAGCAGAGTCGTAAATGCTGAAACAAAAAGAACAAATGGCTACAGTGCCTCAAGAAAAAAAAAATACAGTGGGTCAGCCAACCCTAGAGTGTAAGTCCATCAATTGTAGCTATTTGGGAGACCCAGAAAAGTTGATACCACTGATTTGAGACATACCAGAGGAATAATCTCCAGAAGAATCGTGATTCACAAATCCTTTTTCATGTTATTGTTTGACTCTATTGCATCTTCTAACCAATAACAGATCATGTGATACATGTTTGCAGGCTCCTTTGGCAATGTAAATGAAAACACAAACCTTTGTAACCATAGAGAAAAAGGGAAAAGCTATGATATCACCTACTCTTCTTCTCTCTGTGTTTAATATCATAGTGATACTATTATTATCTTAAAGTACCTTTCAAGCAGCATAACCATTTTCAGTGGAAACTTTCCTAAACACCTGTAACATGCATGTGTATATATATATTTATGTGTGAGAGCTATGCTTCAGAGTTTTTAAAAACTGAATAGAAAAACAGTAAATTTTTCATTGGTGTTCCAGAATTTTCATTATTAATATCCATTATCCTCCTCACTGTCATATAACATTGATATGTGACAAACAATTTGTCACTATTCAGGATGGCCCTTCACTGCCATGGTATATATTTTTTCTTTCTTTGCTATTAGACTGTCATCTGTCATTTATCTTTTGTCAGTCTTCCTGTTTCCTGTTCTCTGCTGTATTTATAATGAGTACAGTGCTTATATGTTGCTATGCAAATATCTGGACAGAAGAACTAATAGAGGACAGTCATATTTTGAATGGATGTGCTTATATGCAAATGTTTCGTATGAAACAATTTGAAGTATCTTCTGAGTGTCTGAATATTCAAAATGTCTGAGGTGCATCATCTGAAATAACAATGTCCCTTAGACATTTGCATGTACTGTTGTCATAACATCTAACATGGCAATACCAAAGGACCTCGTTGAAGTGGCATGTGAAAAATTCAAACAATGGCACCATACACGTGCAGATTAAATATGTGACAGCATGAGGATTGTCCTGGGAGCAGCAATGCCATTACTGTCTCCTTGCAGCCATCACCAAGCATGCACTTGTTCGCACATGCTGCCTTCACACCTTCTTGGTAATGCATAGCCACGTCTTCACTAGAGAATCTCATTATTGTGTCTGCATGCCAGGGCAGCTGGTAGGAAATTGAAAAATTCTTCCAAATCCCTAAGACTGCTGATATGTTGAAGACAGGGCTAGGGGATCTGGGTTCCAGTCAGCTGCCTAACTGGGCAAGTCACAGCCCCTCACTGAGGGATTCTTTCTCATTTTCAACATAAGAATCCAGCTCATTTTCTGAAATTTCTCTCAGCTCCGAGATGCATGACTAACATTTTGAAAGGAAATGGACCTGGCACTTTCAAATCATGATTTTCATTGTTGTTCATAACTAGTTATCTGTACTTAAACAATATCAATATGAAATTTTTCCAGCAGAATTTACATTCAAATTCAAAGGCCATGTCAGTTTTGGACATTAGCATCCTCTATGATTTGACATACTCCCTCTAAGAAGAGACTAACCTAATAGTTAAAATAGTTAACCACCATTAGAGTACAGATCCTACCAAATTAGAACAAATAAGCAACCACTGAAACTGTATGAGGGCAGGAGAGACAGTGACTATCCATTCTGCAACTGGCATTTTCTGAAAACATCATGCTTTTCTCCCAGGCTTGGTGCTGTTCTTGTGAAAGCTGAAAACAGTGGGCATTTAATGAATCGATAGTCATGTAAAGTACATGAACACAAACACATCACTGGAAGTGAGTATACAGGTCCTCACTTCTGCCTCTATGAAAGAAGTATGGAGAAAGAATGATTAAAAACACTGCATTTTCTGTTGCAAGATGAGAAAGAAGATACCATTAAGGAAACAGGAGGAGTGATCACAGTTTTTGCTTGAAGGAAAAACAGAAGGAACAATGTCATGGTTAGTCCAGGGAGAAAAATATTCCAAAAAGAATTTGGCAACCCCCAATGCCAAATTCTGTAGAGGAAACAATGTCCTGTTGTTCTTGGCTTTCTGGTCAGTTTCTTGTTTTCTTTACTTTCCATTGAGGATCACCTTTAAAAAAATAAAGAGTCCATAGAAAATATCAGTCTGCCTCAGTCATCCCTTTAAACAATAGATGCAAATACAAAAAAGGCATCCTGGAAATAGGAAAGCTGCTCTGTGACCCTCATCTATACATGATCTCTCTCTCTCCCTCTCTCTCTCTTTCATTACTGTCATCCCACTCACACTGAGCAGAGTTTAGTCACTGCAATCAACCTTAAGTCATATTTCCTGTGTACTAGTCTGTCGGCCTGCTTCTAGCTGGCTGCCAGATGCATGAACAGATGTTCTACATGTGGATGCAGGTATTTAGTTCCCAGTATCTTCAGCTTCTGCAAGCACATCTTTCAGATTATCCTAATGGTTTTAGCACAAATGAATTTTAGATAAAGAAGAGGATAGGGTCACTAAGGTAGAGCTAAGAGAAGCCATCTCTTGGATTGGAGGTAATGCACTGCATCTTTCTATATGGTACTCTGGTTTATAACAAAAAGTCATGGGAAGCCACAAGGAACTAGGTTGTAACAAATTCATTCTCCTCTAGGATATGAGGCAGGTGTTTACCCATTTCTAGAGTGTCCTGGTAATCAATTTTGTCTATAACCTACTTAGATCTTTATTATTTGTGAACATCTACAATGGAATCAGCACCTTGTTGCTGTGATAGTTTGAACACAGTTTCATAGTATTTCTGCATTGAACTTCTTTGACTCTGATCAGAACTTCAAGTGAAAGTATGTTGCTGAAAAAGTCAAGTGCATGGAAAAGTTTAACATGTATTTTGTCCAGTTAAATGGAACCTATGACCCATAAACAGAATCTCCACTCACACTTGCAGCCATCTTATTAGAGTGAGTTCCAATAGCCATAGGGACCTGAGAGTGTGTTTTGACTATAATAATTCCATCCTATGGAGCAAGAGTTTTATCACACCAATAACAAATATATCCTCTTGTTCTTCTCCCTTAATCCATTCAATAAACCGTACACTGTAACATGAAAAATAAATGACCCAGAGACAGATATTGGGGTTCAAGCTTCAAGCTAAAGATCAAAAAAGCAAAGCACCTAGCCACTAGCTCTTACCTCTATGTTAGGCTGAAGCAATACTTCCCTTAATGTGACTGGATACTAATTGTCCAAACATGATTGAAGACCAAAATGCCCCAGACTGGATAGCTGCTCCTATCTTCTATACCCCGAGAGAGCTGGGATTAAAGGCGTGGAATCTGAGATCTCCTTGTGAGCTGTTTCTTTTTTAGACTAATTCAATCTTGTGTAGCCCTAGGTGGTCTTGGACTCACAGAGATTCATCTGTCTTTATCTCCTGAGAGATGAGATTAAAGGTGTGTGCCACCACTGCCCAGCTTTGAAAGCTAACTAGTATGGCTGGATTTGCATTTTGATCCTCTAGGCAATCTTTTATATGGTAAATAATACATCACCACAATACACCTATGGGGGTAATCCTCAGACCTTTCAGTAAATAAATGACTGCTGTTATGACCAGTGCGGGACTGTAGGTAAAGATGAGTGACCCAGGGTCAAAGCAGTAACAATTTGAAAATAAAATAGAAATGTTCATTAAGTAAGTCTAATTACGTCAGCATCCATATCTTTCTGTTCCTATCAGAAGAACAGAGCATTACTGGAGTCTGGAATGATTTTTCCATTAGGTCCAGTACATGTTGGCTCTTCTTCCTAAAACCAAAGAACACAGAGCCCTTCTAGACTCCTGTGTCTAATTCTTGGATATTCTATAGCCTGTTACAATTTAGGACCATTGCTTTTTTTTAAATCACATTCTAATCTTTATAAGTGAAATACACATGAATATATATGTGTACATAAATAAGCTACCTCTCAAGTTCATGTGCATGTGTGTTACTTTAACATCTCCATGTCTCATAACTCTTAAACAGAATAAAAAAAGAACAGTGTAGGAGCCATGTGTAACATGTCTTGTAAAATTGTAGGTGATATCTGATTATGAAGCTTTTAAAAGCAGAGTTTGCCACCATCTCTACCTGTGAAATCCTAGGGAGGAATATGAGACAAATGTGCAGACTAGTAACACTTCACTGTCCTCTTCTGATTCCATCTTGAATTGAACATTAGGGATAATGTTTGACACTTTTCTATGTTGTGTTGCTATCACAGAGTAGCTCAGACAGCACCACCCACTCATGAGTACATTTGTGTTATTGTTGTCTTCATGGAGGAATGGGGCCTATGGAAGCATCCATGAGTTCACAACTTCACAGCATCCCTATTGATGTATTCTGACTGCATCCAGAAAGAACTCCACATACATAGGATTTCTGAGTTAAGCTCTGGAGTTTCATCTGAAGCAACACTATGTGGCAAAGTTTGTATCATTTCAGTTACTTTACAACTTTACCTCTTTAAGGTTTTTAAGGTATATGAGTCATGTGCCGAACCTGTACTTTATGTCAAGTGATGAGAAAACTATGGCTAACGGACAAGATTCTTGCTTCATACAGCTCATTGTCTCATAGAAGACACAAGCCAAAAATCATTGAAAACGTATATGAATATATTTCTGTTAATATTTTTAAAAACCCTCTACTCTTGATAATTATATACACATATGAATAAAATTTGACCATATGTACCCTCTCTACTCTCTCTTCAACTCCCCCCATAATCTCCCTAAGAATCAAGGATAGTTCTACTTGTTTGAAAAGAAAGTAGATATATCTTTTACCATCCCTCTCCTCTAATATGAGTGACTGAAACACTGGCACCTCCCACAGAAGACAAACACAAGAACATTGAAAACTGAAGCAAAGAAGGAAGACAGACAGGTTAGGAATTCAAAGAACGACAGTTGGTGGATTTCATGAGATTTGTTTGGGTCTCACACCTGCCAATGGCAAGACTGAAATAATTGCCCAACAAGAAATTCCAGAAAACCTAGAGAGGAGACTTGTAATGTAATATTATTATCGACATCTGTTTTTTAATAGGAATAAAAAGAATGTACAAATTGCACACAGGGAATCAATAGAGATCATTGCCTAAGATGTCTTGATGTTGAATTTATCAAAAGCTATAAATCAACAAATTAAATATGTTCAAAATCTCTTTTAAAATCTCAAAAACTAAATGAACATAAATGAACAAGGTCTTCATGAAAAGACAGTATCCCAAAAGTTAGAGAAGCTTTGGAAAGAATCAACTAGAAATGCAAGAGTTGAGAACAAGGAAGGGAACAAGGATGGATGATCAGGAGGAAGGAAGAAAAGAGTTAGGAAAGGAATGGAGGTAAATGAAAGGAGGCGAACTGAAAAGAAAAAAAAAAGAGAAGAGAGAAAAAGCAATGTAATGACATATTCATAGTGCTAGAGGAAATTTATGCCAACCAATAATTCTACTTGTAGTAGAATTAGTTCTAGAGTGTCATAATGGCCCATTAAGGAAAAGCTCCTCTGGTCAAGAGAATAGAATCCCTGAGCTTCGTGAAGAATGAATAAAATTCCAGCTGGTCAAATCAATCCACCTGCAAAGGGCCTAGCCCTAGAAAGGCTGGCTTCCCTTCAGCCATGCTGAAGGTACAATCAGAACACATTTTTCTTTAAAGAGATGCTGTACTTTTTGTTTCTAGGGTTTCTTCTCCCTAGCATAGTCCCTATAAGATAGCATAAGATGGGGCTGGTCTGCCTGCCTTCTGAGACTTAAAAGAGAGACTCAAATTTTTCTTTTTCTATTCCCTATTACCCACTTTCTTACAAATGCTATCCCAGACTTAAATGTGATTTTGCTAGTACTTTGGGCATCATTACTCTTTTTGTAACATTTCCCTCCCCACCATGTGGCTTGTCCACCATGTAATGAACACAATTCCTTTGAAAAAATAGGACCTCAAAAACCTCTAAACTCTGTGACTTATAAATTGTCTCCTATGTGCGTCTTCAACAGAATTTTAAAAATGTATTTCTGTGACCTGAATAGATTTGGAATTGCTCTGACTGCAACCACAGCAGAATGAAGAAAAGACAGAGACAGACACGCAAACAGAAAAACTAGAAACAGGTGGTCTCTGGGCTCTCATGGAAGATCAGGCATTTATTGATTATATACAGCATGCGTATGGACAGGGTGTCTTAGCTAATCTCAGTAGGAGTCTCTGTAGTGGAGTAGTCTCCTGCAGTCACCTGGAGGAAGAAGCTGCAGCTCATACTTTCTGCTGAAGGTTTTAGCTGAAGATCAATTGTTCATTAACAGTTTTTCTTGAACCAGGGGAAGACTTGGCCATTCCTCTAGCCTCACCAAGGAAAGACTTTGCAATTTCCATGGGTCTGAAGCATGGCCATGGTCATGCCAATAATAGAAATTTACTCAGGACTTCTTTCACTCCTCACAGTTTATATGTATTTAAATTTGTAAATGACTGCTTAAGATCCTAGTTTTTCAAAATAAGTAGTAAGTAAAAGCTGTCCATATACAATTGACTATTATTGATCAGAAGAGTATAAAATTTATGATGTGTGTTGCAATATAAATACCAAAACCATAATCATACTAAGAAAAATGAAGATATAAAAAGATCATATGTTGGCTTCTCTTATTCATGTGAAATAATTCAGAAAACACATTCAGAGAGCTAGAATAACTAGATTAGTGATGACTGTCAAGTATCGGGAAAAGGGCAACACGTGTAAAAACTGTTAAAGGGAGTAGAGTTTGCTCTTAGGATGCTATAAATACAATGAAATTAGACACTGAAGGTTGTATACCCTTGTAATATAATGAAAACCATTCAACTGTAAATTTTAGGATGGATAAAATTATAACACAATATGAAAGAAGTGTTTTAATAGCCTTACAAGTGTTAAGAAATTAAATACATAATTTTAAAAATTCTCAAAAAGAAATCTCACCTGGATGGTTACACTGGATAATTGTATGCCCTATCAGGGACCTGATACTATTAGTTTTATACAATTTCTTCCATAAAATAGATAGGACACTTCCAAATCCATTTTATGACTCTAGTATTATGCTGATACCTCACATAAGCAAAACCAATACCAAAAAAGGAAAAAAAAGAACATTACAAGCCAGTAACCTCATCAATGTAGACATAATCATCCTTAAAATATGAGCAAGCAGGATTCAGATATATGGTATTTTATCCCGGACCCAAGAGAGGTTTATTGCAGATATGTAAGGCTGACTAAATAATTGAAAATAAATCACTGTAATCCCACATATTAACTGACAAAAAAAGAAAAAGCATGTGTTTGTACAAGCCAGCGCAGAAAAAAATTTTTTTTGAAATCTAGTACTCAATCTTGGTTCAAATCACTCAGAAAAATATACAACATAGCATCTTACATCTAAAAGGTAACCTACAAATGATCTAAAATAATTTGCTATTTATCAAGTACCATGTTCCTTCTGAAATCAGGATCAAGACAAGAATATTTACAGCTACCAATTGTATTTTTGTTAATAGTACTGTATATTCTAAGCAATATAAGAGAACAAGGAACAGAAATACAAGGCACACATATCTGAAAAGAAAACTAAGCCTATACCTCTCTGCAGTGGGCAAACTACTCTATGCAGGAAACACTAAAGTGTATATAAAATAATGTTTAGAAAGAATAATGAACTCTTTAAGTTCCCAGGTGAATTTTTAGATGTTTTGTTCCCTCAGTATAATATTATTTATAATTGGATAAAGATACATTAAGAAATCTCACAAAACATGTACATGGCATAAATGTTGACATACACAAAATATTAACAAAAGAAAACAAAATGAGGTTGAATAAATAGAGGAATATACTATATTTGTATATTAAAAGACTCATTTTAATACTGATGTTACTTTTTTCAAGGTAGCTAATAATTTTGCAACTACTCCAGTCAAAAGTTCAGCAAGATGTTTTATAAACATAAGCAAGAGTATTCTTTATGTTTGATGAGTAAGAATAAAATAAGAGGAAGACTGTATTTTATAAGAAGACCTATATAATAACCAAGAATAAGTGATATTGATCAAAGGAAATTTAGAGTAATCAGTAAAACAGAATAAGTATCTTAGAAATATATCCACAAGAAAATAATGTGCAACTAATTCTTCATAAAGGTTCGAAAGCAAATGAAGATACATTAAAAGTTTCACTGGGTGAAGGTGCTTGTCACTAAGCCTGACCACCGAAGTTTGGTCCCCGGAATCTATGTGGTAGGAGGAGAGAACAGACTCCTGCAAGATTCCCGCAGACCCTCCCTAACACACACACAGAGGCAAATGTGTACATGCTCTGATGCACCCCCCCCACACACACACACAAAGTAACAGTTAAAAACGTAAACTCTATTTGGTATAATAATCATAGGTATACAAGTAAATGAAAAATTGTGAAAACTCTAGGATAAAATGGGAGAAAATCTTCAGAATCTAAGACTAGGCAGAGTTCACATACTTTGACTGTATAATAATTAAAAGTATCTTGACATTATCTGCAAATAATATACTAGGAATAATATCCAACTGAAATTTTAATGAAAGTTGACATTGGGAACATGGAAAAAAATGAGTACATGGAATCTCTCTGCATGGTTACTTAACAGCTCTGTGTGAATCTACAAACATTTCAAAATAAAAAGTTTAATATTTTAAAAGATGGAAGAAGCATTGACAGGATTGATTGGAGGATATCAGAAGGGACTTCCCTGAGATGAGACCCATATGTGTTGTGAAAAAAGCAAATCACATAATTGTTTTTTTTATTTCTCACTGCTCTTTTATTTTTGATTATTGAATTGTAGCCCATAGTACCATTTTTCCAGTCTGTTAATATCCCCTATGTAAGACTATAGTTATCAGTCACTCTAAGTTTATGTTTAAATTAATAAAACTTAAATGCAACTAGATATTGAGCTCTCCAGTCATTCTTAGCAACATCTCAAGTTCATAATTCAGCATGTACTGAAACAATCTACAGAAGTTTTTATCATCACAAAGCACTCTTGTATATAACCTGGCAGAAAACAATACAAACACTGCAAATGCTTTGATAACTGCCCTCCTCTGGTGATAACTGCCCTCCTCTGGACTACCTTGTTTATTTGCATTTTTAGCTCTATCTCCTTTTTTTGCTTTTTCCCAGACACTCTGGTTACCCTTGTAGCTGAAATCGCTAATGCTTGAGATCTATCTGGTTGGTCTTTTTTTTTTTTTTTTTTTTTTTTATCATTCTATTACCTTTTGTAACATGGATGTCACCCAGTAATATTTGTGTTTGTTTATTTCTGATGTGCATTACAGACTTTCATTAGTGAAGTTGATTTACTAGTAAACTGTTTCTATTTCAGTTCATCTGCAGATATCACCTTGCTTTCTTGAGCTTCAAAGAAAGGTGTTAAAAGGAAAACACCTTCTTTTAACTTTGAAGATAATATTTCTGGCTTCCCGTGTTATCTTTGAGAAATGTTGTAAACATCACAGAGTAAGTATGTCCTTTTTTTCTTATATTTGCTTTAAAGAACTTTTTCTTGTTTATTAGAAAATAAAATTTTTAATTTTTTATTTATGTGACAGATTGTTACGGCATGTTTTTCCTACCTGCTGGCACCATCCCACTTGCCTCCAGTCTGGGCCCACAGCCACACCAGCCCCAAATAACACTCAGAGACTGTATTTGATACAATCCTGTTGGCCAATGACTGTCATTGTTAATGGGCTAGCTCTGCCTTAATTATTAACCCATTTCTACTTAACTAAGTATGTCCACGTAGTTACCTTATCCGGGAGCCGCAGCCGGCATCTTCTTTCTTTCAGGTCTACATCTCGACTCCTCCCCACTACTTCCTCTTTCCTCCTCCTGGTCTCCTAGCCCCACCTATCTTGTTTCTTATTGGCCACAGTGCTTTATTAACCAGTATGAGAAACATATATACAGAATAACATCTCCCATCAAAAGATTTTTCCATTTTAAATATCAACCACAGTTCCCCCTCCCTCCCCTCCTCCAGTTATCCTCACTGCCTCCCCAAATGCCCCTCACCCACTCCTCAGTAAGGATAAGACTTTCTATGGAAAGTCAACCAAGTCTGGCATATCAAGTTGAGGCAGGTCCAAGCTCGTCCCTGCTGTATCAAGGCTGAGCAAGGTATTCTTCCATAGTGAATGTGCTCCAAATATCAGTTCATGCACTATGGATAAATCCAACTCACATTGCCAGTGGCCCCACAGACAGCCCACGCCACAGAACTGTCACCCACATTCAGAAGGCCTAGTGCTATGCAGATTCCTCAGCTGTCAATTCAAAGTCAGTGAGCTCCTACTAGGTCAGATGAACTGCCTCTGTGGGTTTCTCCATCATGATCTTCAGCCCTTTCTTCATATTATCCCTCTCTGGCTCTTCAGCTGGACTCTGGGAGCTCAGCCCAGTACTTAGCTGTGGATCTCTGCTTCCATCAGTTGCTGGATGAAGACTTCATGATGACAATTAAGGTGGTCATCCATCTGCTTACAGAAGAAAAAAAGCATCTTCAGCAAATGGTACTGGCATAACTGGATATCAACATGTAGAATATTGCAAATAAATCCATATCTATCGCCATGCACAAAACTTAAGTACAAGTGGATCAAAACCCTCAACATAAATCCAGGTACACTGAACCTGGAAGGGAAAGTGGGAAGTAGCCCTGAATGCATATGTATAAGACATGACTTCCTAAATATAACACCAATAGCACAGACACTGAGAGCAATAATTAATAAATGAAACCTCCTGAAACTGAGAAGCTTCTGTAAGGCAAAGGATGTGGTAAATAAGACAAAACAGCAGCCTACAGAATGGGAAGAGATCTTCACCAACCCCACATATGACAAAAGGATGATCTCCAAAATATATAAAGAACTCAAGAAACTAGGCATCAAAATACTGAATAATCCAATTTTAAAATGGGAAACAGATCTAAACAGAGAATTCTCTCTCTCTCTCTCTCTCTCTCTCTCTCTCTCTCTCTCTCTCTCTCTCTCTCTCTCTCTCTCTCTCTCTCTCTCTCTCTCTCTCATTTGTTTTTCGAGACAGGGTTTCTCCACCAGTGGCCAGCTGAGAATTCTCAACAGTAGAAAATAAATTTGATTTTTCCTCTTTTATGCTATGGTTATTGATCTTTCTATATTTGGTGGTTTGTATATTTTATCAATCAAGGAGTTTATTCATAGTCATTTGAATATTACCTTTTTAAAAAGCAATGTCCCTTTAGAACTCTAACTAGAATTGTATTGTCCCCTCTTTAGTTATCCTCTAATTTTCTCAGACTCTAATATTTTTTCATCTCTGCCATTTTTGTGTGGTTTCTACTGGTTTGTTTCCAAGATTCCCTTTCATTAATTCTTTAATGTCCTGCATTATATTAACTGTCTATCTTTCTGTGTCTAACCTATGTTAAAACACATCTTCTATGAATGGTGTATTCATTTTAGAGTATGTGCCATTCTTCACCTTATCTGTCAAGACACTATATATACTATTCTTATTTTATCACACATTGTATCTGCTTCAATACAAATTCTTTGTATTTCTTAGACAAGTTTTTAGTGATCTGTTGCTTATACTCCCAGTATAAACATCTATGAGCTTGTGTTTTGCTTTCTGCTTAATCTTATTCTTCAGCCCTTCATGTGTTTTGTTTTATTTTAATTATTATTTTACCTGTGAAAATTCACTGAATCGTGGACCAGTATTCCATCAGCCAAACTATGGTTTGTTTGTTTGTTTGTTTTCCCCCATACTACAGGTTAAATAATGAATGATTGACCTTGAGTACCTTAGATATCTATTTTAAATTTAAAGTTTGTTTTCTCAGATCATGAGCCCAGAATCAAATCTTTAACACCTCCTGTCCAGTTTAACATCCATGAAAAACCTTGTGTGTATCTCCACCATCTCCCTCAGCAGTAGATTAGTTTTTCTTATTTCACTTCACAGTAAATTCCACTATTGGAAATCTAGCTTTATTCTGAGCCCCTATTTCTACTTCCTATCTGATACTGGACCAAGTTTTCATTGAGACCCAGAGAATAAATGACCACAGTAAGAGCCAGAAACGGAAGATTCGTACTTTCATTTCCTCTATTATCTCTAAGATTTGATCCATTTACCCTTGTTCTCAAGTCAGCAAGCCAGAAGTTTATTTAGTTCCATGATGTAAGAAGACCATACTCCCTCTCCAGTCTACTACACAGTTCAAATTCCTGGAGAGTTTAAATAAAACTGAAATTCAGGGTAGACAAGGAATGAGCTACATGGGTTAAAAAAAAAAAAAGGCTTAGGTTCAAGTGAAATGTCCTTTTGAAAATCTAGGTGGAAAGTGTAATTCTGAGAGTCTGAGCAAGAGGCCAGTCTCTGAATAGACTTGAACTTGTTGCCTTGCCATTTTATGAAAATAGGTATGACTGACACAAGGCATGGCTGGACTCACCCAAGGAGAGGACACAGGGAGAAAGAAAAAAATGATTGAGCCTTAAGGACTTTAGTTTCTACTGTCCAAGTAATGCTGAGAAGAACTCAGTGTTTCCTTTTATCTAGTGGTTGTTGAATGCCTATAGCCAGCCCTTATTGTCATCCCATCTATTCCATACCTGCTTTTATCCCTTATAGTCTAGTTGAAATGACATGATCTCTACACATTCTCAGTCCCTGCCCTAACCCCATCCTAGACTAAAATTTTCATCCAAGTCTGTAGACCTTTTCTCTCTCACCATGAATGTACCAATTCAGTTACCTTGAATCATCCTGAATTCCTATTTGCAGAGCCAATGTCTTCATTCCACTGTTTATTCAGTGCCTATTACAGCAGTCTCCTTTTTCCCTTCCACCAAAGGTCATTGTTTTCAGTGACATTTTCTCTTCCTATCACATTAACGGCTTGCCTTTAAGATTTTGTGATGGGTATGGAGAACATTTCATGCAATTTACCTTTAATCTCATGACTTTCTAAGCAGTCGCTTACAAATCACAACATTGAATAACTTGCATCAATTTAAACTAAGTAAGTATCTGGAATGAGGACTAATGAACCAACATCAGGGAATGTGCTCCCCATGAGGTGGCTGACTGAGAGATTAGGAAAGCAGTCAGGGTTAGAGAGGAATTCTTAAAGAGATTACACAATGCTAGGCTGGTGAGAGAGATAAGGAGTGAGGGATGTCCAATGGTTAGCAGTGGTTTGTTATTATGGAGAATCAATGGGCAAAACCGTTGATTCTGATGCCTTCAGGTAGGGAATGTCCCAACACAAATTATAGAAAAATGGGACCAGGAAGAAGATTTAATACTGTGTGCCCCCCCCAGTGTTAATGCTTATTGTGACTGCAATAGAATAGCAAGCAGCTTATTTGACATCCGTCTGTGAAAAATTGGGACAATGTCAGCAATTGAACCAGGTCAATAATATGTGGGAAAAAAATGTCTTAGTGAGGTCAATTGTACCCTTGAGTGACAGACATATGTGAAATTGTGACAAATGGCTATCAGCACACAACAGCTGCAATACCCAGCCTCTTATACTAAATGTAACTTTGAACCCTCTGTTATTTAGCTACACATTTTCACTTGGTTTTTATTCATGATTATTTCTTAAGACATTCCCTGTTTTCCTGTCAAACACAACTGCACACAGGTCCACAGACATTCACGCATATCATTCCCATCATACTTTTATGCCCTACCTTGCACAGTGACAGCTCCCTACTGATCTATACACACATAGTTTCTTCTATGGCTTCCTTTCTAGGTATCCATAAGACCACCCCCCCTAGCTAGAGGAGCTGCAATCTAGCTGAATCCTAAAACCCACCCTGCTTGTAACACCCAAGAACAGCTATGTGTATGCTCATATCTACCTACCTAGGACCCAAGCTGTGTGTCTGGCAGTCCATGGCAGAGGCAGAAGCAAAATAGTACAATAATTCTACAGGATGAGTTAGAATCTGGGTCACTCCCAATATAGCCCTTAAGGAATTTATTTAGCCTTTCTACCTCTCAGTATTTTCATCAGTTAGATTTATACCATAAGGATGTTGAAAGATTAAGCATGTAACATATATAAAACACTAAGTATTCATTATAATCCCCCATCCTCTAGCTAGAATTCAGTGTACAAAACCTGAAGAAAACCCTCTCCCACTCTCTGCATGTATATCTGTTTCATAGACTATACTCTTTTTTTTTTAAACTTCTTTTTCTCTTCATCTAGAACTTTTCACTAACTAAGCCAACAATGAATGAAAAAAGTAGCCAAACACACGAATAGGAGAAAATACCAGAACTATTTCAGGTCTGTCTGCAATGTTTCCCTGAGCAGCAGGAATTGTGGTATTTTAAACAAAAACAAAAGTAAACTCAAAACGAAGGCCAAGGACCCTACTGAGTTATTTTTGCTTTACTAGTCCTAATGACCAAACTGACATTATGATACCCCTAAGGGAAAAACTATATTTTAGAAAGGTCACATGGAAATATGGGATTATGTCTCCATTCAAAAATGGTAGGATATTGGTTCCAAACCTAGACTTGTTCAACAGCTGACATTTGAGTTACTCTTTATTTAAAAAGTATTTTCTCCTTTTTTGCTATAGTTTGGATCCCAGTCCCCATAAACTTCAGCTATGTCTTCCATCTTCCTGTGTCATACTCTCCTTTTCTAAGGTGGCTTAAGCAAAGAGAGACAATGACTTTAAAAGAAACTGAAAAGAGGGGGATGGGGGGTTGCTTCTATAGGTCCATTAAGCTCTGACATCTGACTTCATGAAAAAATATATATATAACAAACAAGTCCTGGTATGTGTCTCAGTGATGGAGAGCTAGCTTGCCAAGAATGCTGGAGCCTATCATATGATCCCTAAACACTAAAAAAGGAAAAGAGGGGAGTAAGAAAGAAGGGAAGGGAGGGATGGAGGAGGAAGGAAGGATGGAAGGAAGGAAGGAAGGAAGGAAGGAAGAGGTCAAAAGGGGGAATGAGGAGGAGAAAAATGAGAGGAGGGAGATCTTACAAAACAGGAAGAGGTATAATCAAGCATCTAGAAAAATGAACCAAGGGCAATGTGAGGATGCTGTACACAGAAAGAAGAGTCCACTGGCCAGCTTTGCCAAGCCTCTCTTACTAATTCAAAACAGGTGCCAGAAGCAGAGCAGTGTGGTCAGGCAAATAGAACACCGCTGTTGGGAGCTGGAGAGGTGCTAATTGTTACTAAGATCTTATCCTCCTCAGTTAGATGCAGCATTTAACCTCTGACTCCTGGTAGCTGCTCCCAGCACTCCAGACACCTGCAGCAGGAAAAGCTTTCTCCCTCCAGGCCTGCCCAGCCCTGAACGCCACAAAGGATAGTCAGTTCCTAGGGAAAGTGGACACCTGGTTGAAAGCCAAGGAGAAAGGTAAGCAGGGCAAGCTTTCCTTCTTCATTCCCTAGGAGTCCTGTAGTTTGGCGTTATCTGCATGCCTTTTTAAGATTGCCAGAGTTCTCTGCACCTTGATTAACTGTGGGTCTCTGTGTTAACCTATATAAATATTCAACCCAAGATAGGACATCTATGCAATAGCCACTTCTTCCATGACTCAGGGATCATTGCAGAAAGGGAAATGGAAAGATTGTAAGAGCCAGAGGTGGTGGATGATTACAAAGAAAGGATTTTCCAGCACAGCAGGAAAGTTGAACATATGAACTCAAAGTGGTTGTGACAGTATGCAAGAGACATGCAAAGACTCAATTCTGACAAAATTTCAGCATAGAGAGAGCAGGTGGGCATGAAGTCCCACCCCTGCAGGAGAGCTTTTGGCAATTGATAGCTTCTGAGAGAGGGAGAATCAGTTTTCTTCAAGGCTGTGGGCTCTGGAAGGTTAACCACACTCCAATGAAGAGCCACACACACAAGAGCACTACAAATTAGATGTAATAATTTGTTTGTTTCATTGGTTATTAAAAATAACACAAAGATAGATGGGGAAGGTACTTGGATCTGAGAAGAGTTCAGTAAGAGGGAATATGATAAAAATGCCTTGTAGAATATTCTCAAATAACTAATAAACAAATATCCATCCCTCCCTCTCTCTCTCTCTCTCTCTCCCTCTTTATCTCTCTTGCTCTCTCTTCCTCCATCTCTCTCTTCCCCCATCTCTCTCCTCTCTCTCTCTCTCTCTCTCTCTCTCTCTCTCTCTCTCTCTCTCTCTCTCTCTCTCTCTCTCTCTCTCACACACACACACACACACACACACACACACACACACTTACATTTAAATATTGTTTTAGGTAGGTCTATTGGTATAGTTTGGTAACAGTTTGCTTGCCTAGAACTAGTGAGGCTTGGGTTCAATTCTTAATACTTCAAAGAGAAAAGAACACAAAGATCACTTAGAGGAGGAGCAGGCTCATTGTTTTTATCACTATGGGAGCATTGTTGAGTGTATTTCTTACAAGGTAGTGGAGGGGACTGACAACCCAAAAAGTTAAATTTGACCCCTTCTTTCCTTCTCTCACACTCTCTCAACTTCTATCAAAAAAGTAAGATCTTAAGGGAGAAGGCTCAGTATGTTTGTCATATGAAGTTTTTGCCAGATGCCTTAACCCTATAATGGCACTTCCCAGTCTTCACATCTGTGACCCAATGAATGTTTGTTGGTTTACATCATCCATTCTCTAGTATTCTATTATAGCAACAATAACATCCTAAGACAAACAGAATCATTATCTTTCTCATGCTCACTAATTTATCCAAATTCTTGAATTATATCTGACATGAAATGGATAGAAAAGCTAAAGACAGGTTTTTGTAAGAGATAAAATTAATTTTGTTCAAATCCTGGTTCTTCTACTTCCTAGCTGGAAAATCCCAGGGAAGCCTTGCCTTTTCTATGCCTTTCTGGATTTCCTCAGTCTCTATAAAGTACTTAAAAGTAGGTGTTTAATTGAAATTAAATAAATATTTAGACCTCCTCTATATCATGTCAGGTGATATTAATAATGAAGATAAAAATATGCTCATTCCTGGGGCACTTCAGAGTGAGTATCTGCCTAGTCAAGACCTTTTACTCAGAAGGAGCCCCGGCAAAATGACCCCATCTTGCTCAGAGGAGTCAGGGACAGCCTCAGAGCAGAGGCTAAAAAAGAGATAAACCTCAAATAGAAGGAATAAATGGAGATCTCACAGACCAAAAGCCAGCTCTAATTAGACCATGCACTGTAATGTAAGATTTTTTGAAGGACAGGTAAACAAATATTTACTCACCACATGAAATTCATCAACAGCAGCACAAAGAAATAACTCCACCTAAGTCTGTCTTGGTGAACCAATGGGTTCATCAGTTGCTTTCTTGCTGGCAAATTTTGTTTTCAACCAGGAACCCAGCCATCTTTGGGTTTCTCCAGGAGCTAGCTCTCTTGCTTCATCTGCTTCTACTTCCCTTTTCTATCCTAATGAGATTATCTCATTATAAATCAACAGTGTTCATCCTTCCAACAAGTGGGAAAATGTAGCGAGGAATCTAGGAAGCCCTCATTGTGATTTTCAAATGACAATAACCAGATATGGAACCATGCAAAACAGTCATCCTCTCTAAGACCTGGGAATTTTTGTCTGTGAAGATGTGGGATACTAATTCCAGCTGTCACCATGTATGAAATCAGCTCTAACTTCATGATGTAGAACAGACACTTGACTACATTCATGAATTTTGTCAATAAGAAAAGAGTCCTCTGCTTTTCTGTGTCTCGTGTCCAAGGACACACCTTGGAAGATAGAAGACCAAAAATGATTGAGATATGATGGCTTGAATTGTCAAATAGCTAATTTATTTGGATATCTTAAGCCTGGATTGGGAGGGTTCAAAATGTAAGACCCTTGAGAGCATTGCAACAAAAATTCCCTGTGCTGCTCAACACCCTCACAGAACAAAGCCTAAGAGTAGTTGGTTACTATACAGATCCAAAGCTGAACGCTATTATTAGTGAGCTAGAAATTGTACCACAACTGGAAATCACACTTTATATGGTATTCTGCTGGCAGTAAGCAACAAGCCAGAAGCCTACCCAGTTTCAAAACTAGGGAAATTAGCCTTCATCAGCAGATGAAGGAGGAAGCTGTAGAAGATGTTGAGAAGAAACCACTGTTTAAACTACAATTAATAAATTGTAATAAACTAAAAAATTAATAAATATTACCTTCCACATTAAGTTGAAATAAGATGTATCACAGCAAAGCACTTGGCAAGTGAAATGTGTCCATTAACCTGCTGCCTATCCCTGAAGTAGCTAGCTGAGGAGTCCCTGGAAGTAGGACCATGATACAAGCCTGGTACAGGAGCTAGCTTGTTGGAGCTCACTACTTATTGTGGGATACAATGCTTAGGCTTAATTCATGGGAGAGGTGCCTGGTCCTGCTTCAATCTATAATACCAGACTATGTTGACTTCTCCCAGGAGCCGTTACCCATGAAGAATGGATTGGGGCGGGGAAGGGGGGCAGGGGAATAAGGGGAGATTGGAGTAGGTGAGGGAGCAGGAGGAGATTGGGAGGGAGAACTGTGTTTGGAATGTAAAATGAAATTAAAAATTGTATAAAATGGCATAAAAGTGAGAAGTCACAAGCTCTCCATTGTTAACTTTGGACAGTCACCCTTTGAAAACTTTCTATGCTCATATTTTCCTTTCCAATGAATCCCAGAATTCTTAGGTAATTCATCATATCTATAATTAAACTGGATATATAACATCTTTTCTTCTGATAATAATTATAACAGTCTGCTAAATATTAGGCCCTTCATTAATGTATGAAATAAATCTCTTTTTCTATTACTCACAGCCCTTAAATGCATGTAATATTACCTCTCTTTTACAATTGACTGAACTAAAATCAGGGTTCATAAACCATTGTCAAATATCACCTAGGAATTCAGAATTAGAACCCAAATTCTAAACTAGACCTATGTACCTACTCTAAACCCCATTGTCATCTACACTACCTGGCTGCATCCTTAGCGGTCATGTCAACTTTGATCATATTCTGATACATTAAACAACCATGTTGCCAAAAACAAAAACAAAAGTACACATGTGTGTATGTATCTGTAACACATACAAATTTATCAACATTACTGATTTAAAGGATATTTCCATGATTTATAAATAATAACAAATATAATTTATTATTTAGTGAGGCTTCTACATAGCCAAACGAATCTTGCACTTTTGCTGAATTCTTATTTTCATACCCAATTCAGTTTTCAACTGGTGAACAAATATTGTTAAGATAGAAATGAAAGAGTGACTACCTATGTGGGAACCTCACACATTCACCAATGATTTATCAATGGCTTATTGCCTGTATGGGAAAATGGTTTTTACCTATGGAAGTATATTTCCTTATTTTTTGTGCTAGTCATAAAACACCATTTAGGTGTGGTAGATGATATAGTAGATGTAAGGTAGACTTCACAACACATTGAGCTGATGTATTCGATGTGGGTTATTTTCTAGGTCTAGATAAACCATCCACAAGACAATAAATCAAGGGGCAACCTGTAAAATTTGCTGATTTCTGCTGTGCAAACACTCCCAACACGACCACTTTCAATCAAACTGAAGATCAAACTGGAAAGAGACGAATGAAGAGCAATTATGCAGTTCTGCCTGTCCCTCTCACAGAAACAAAGAGAGGCATAGCTGCAAGAAAACAACTAATAGAAAAAAGTATTAACTAGAAAATGAGTTTGAAATATCTACTGGATTTGTTTATGTTTAATTTCACGTATGCAATTTAATGGCTAGTAATGATTACATTTGGCAACTACCTTGCAAATTCCTGAAACATTCAACAATCAGCTTTTGTAAGGGATGGAAGCCACATTCAGATTGCCACCAGTGATTTCTGTTTGACTGTTACTTCTGTGTCCTCATAATATATCCTGTCTTCTTATCTATTTACCTTTATTCTCACCATGTTCCAGGTTAGGGGTGCCAATATTGTATATTGTAAAGTGACAAAACTGCTGCCCTCCATGATTTGAAACTATTCAATTGTTTACTTCTCAAAGCCACTATGAACTGTTCTCCTTTTAACCTGAAGGGTATCCCAGCCTTGTCTTTCTGGACCAGTCAGCCTTCTGAATTTGAGGTGAAGCCCCTTGGTTCCTCTCTGGTTGGCTGATGGAAACAGTCATCCCCAAGTGGTTCACTTCACTGATGCAAATGTACCCACTGCCCTTAGCCTCACTTTGAGGGGCTCTCAGAGGCAAATTGTTCCATTTTATATCCATGCTGTAACTCATTAAAACTGTGTTTTACTCTAGCGTTCTGCTCATTACAATGGACAGAGAGAGCTTTGCTTCTGGGGAAGCACAGTTATAATGAGGGCAGAGTGTTCAGCACAAAAACAGCTCCTAATAGCTCATTAGGAAAATTGACTAGTTAGGCAGAACCGTTGTTCTCTCACTTTGACTAAAGATCTGAAAGTCTTTCCTTCTACAAAGGCTAGGGACTGTGAGGAAGATGCTGAGACAAGGTTAGATGGACTGGATGACAGGTCAGGCTTCCTGGTAGGGATGACTTGGAGTTTGGTTAGGATGGGGATATGCTTTTATTATGGAAGACCACTGGTTTTGAGGATTAGACCATGGCATCCTGTATGAACTTCTGTGTGCTTGTGTGTTTTTGCCTATAAGGATAAGAACATGAGTAGAAAGAAGAATGAAAGACAAGAGCAGTTACAGCCCATTGCCACACTGACTGACATGTGACATAAGCAGGTGTTTGGTAATTTGGAAATGTCCAGTCATTTGAAAGGAAATTCTTCAGTCCTTATGTTAAAGTCATTTCCTCAACCCTTGATTTATATTTAACTTTGGACTATTATCTCAATGAAAATAAACTTCATTATTATGATAATTAAGACCATAATTTACATGAGTCCCTGGAAAATCAACAGCCTGCCAGTTCAAGGACACACAGATGAAGCAAGTATATATGTCAGCCAACTTGTGTCTCCACTTTATCATCATTTGTAAGGCAGTTTTACCTGTGGTATTCAAACCCTATAATTATGTTTTTTAATATTAATTTATTTTTTATTTTTATTTTACATATCGATCCCAGTTCCCTCTCCCTCCCTTCCTCCCTCCATCTTTCCCTCTCTCCTACCCTCACATGCACCCTGACCACCCTCCCCTCCCTTCACCCCCCTCCACATGTAGGATGATGCCCTCCAGGAGGGGTCATCTAAATCTGTAAGTCATTTGGAGTAAGGACTAGGCCTTCTCTCCTGTCTCTAGGTTAAGGTTGTATCCCTTCATGGGGGATGTGTCCCCAAGGTCCTTTTGTGTACCAGGAATACATCCTGTTTCCACTGTATGAGGCCCCTTAGACTGCTCAGACATTCTAGCTGAGACCCCATGTTCAGGGGGTCTGAGTCAGACCCCTGCTGGATTTAGAAACAGGTAAGCTATCTCTAAATCTAAACTTATTTAATTTGAAATAGAATTGCATCATGTTTCCCTTCCCTTTCCTCTCTTCAGCCCCTCACAGCAACACTTCCAAAAACTCCTCCCATGCCCCCCATATTCTCAACTTGATAGTCTCTTTTTTCTTAAAAATTTATTGCTGCATACATATATGTGTGTATGTTATATTATGTGTATGCACAAATATACTGAATCTACTTTTGTTGGTTGGTGGTGCATATATGGTTGTAAGGCATTGGACAGCCAACAAGGGCCCTCATCTCTGGGAATCCATGATTCTCTTTTTCTCAGCAGTCATTTGGTGCCTGAAGTGCTTTGTCTAGGGGTGAGACCCATGAACATTCCTTTTTCATCTTAAAATGTCCATTGACAACATTGTCATTGCTTCAATCTTGTTTATGCAGCCATTTATGGGAGACAGTGGTTCACAATGTACTTGCTGGTATTCTCACCTTTATAATCATTCCACATCCTCGTTGGAGATGTTCCTTGAGCCATTGACACAGCAGTTTCCAGAAAGATGTATTCACTGAGACTAATCTCTTCACAATCTGTTAATCTTTGCACTGTGCCTGGTTGTGGCTTTCAGTGATGGTCTCCAATGGCTGCAGAGAGAGGCTTCTTTGATGGAGGGTGGTAGCTACACTATTCAGTGGGTATAAGAGTAAAATTTAGGATACAGAGAGGGATTATGCTGTTATAGCAAAGTAGTGTTAGGTGATTCTATTTTTAAACCAACATAATCTGTCTTTCTCCCTGTGTTTCTTTTTCTATTCTTTCTTTACCTCCTGTACTAAGGTCTGAGTCTAGGGCCTGAGACATGAAAGAAAAATTCTCTACCTTGGAGCTACATGATCATTCATTTTAAACAGCTCTTTGGACAGCATCTCATGAAGTTGAACTAATCAGTAGAACTGTCAGTGTTCCTGCCTTAGCTTCCTGAGTATCCAGGATTGAATAGCTATGCTGCTGTGAATAGGAGAGTCAGGGTCCCTGTTTAGGTTCTTAGTTTCATTAATAAAAATTTAAGAACAGTAAGAAGAAAGCTGGAGGGAAGTTTCACTAGAGTTCAAAATAGAAACTTTAAAATAGGCAGGCATTAAATTTAAACAGCTATTGGAGGAGAGGAGAGAAATAGAGGAAGGGTGAAGGAAGGGAGGGAGAAAGAAGAGGAGAAAGAAAACAAGAACATGGAGAAGTAACAAGAAGCAGGAGAAGGGGAAGGGGTGGAGGCAGAGAAGGAGAGAAGGAGAAGGAGAAGAAGGAGAAGAAGAAGGAGAAGAAGAAGGAGGAGGAGGAAGAGGAGGAGGAGGAGAAGAAGCAGAAGAAGAAGAAGAAGAAGAAGAAGAAGAAGAAGAAGAAGAAGAAGAAGAAGAAGAAGAAGAAGAAGAAGAAGAAGAAGAAGAAGAAGAAGAAGAAGAAGAAGAAGAAGAAGAAGAAGAAGAAGAAGAAGAAGAGAGTGATGCCATTTGAGTTGGGTTGTCATGGAGGTCTGTCACATGGTGGAAAATCTGCAATGTGACAGGAAAGATGTTGGACTCAGAAAAATGGTCAGACCCATTCGAAACTTGTGCCAGCAGAGATTATAGGAAGGAAAAAATATTATCTCATTAAAGTAATTATTTCTCCCATCTATTTAGTATGGCTTAATATGGACTGCCTTTCTGAGGTGGATATTTATTCAACCTAACTGGATTAACTATCAAGGGAGAAGACAATAGCATTTCTCCATGCATGGGTAGAGTCTATTCTTTATTGTGAAACCAGGAGGGGTATATAAGAAATTATTTCTTTAAATAACATGCTAAATGGAGCCCAATCCATGAAACTAAAAAATTTGGTCTACTTTGAGATGAGACAAGGAACTTGGGCTTTGATAACTTAAATTTTTTGCTAAACTCCCCCATCCTAGATCCCCTTTGAAGTTCCTTGGTGCACAATTGGAAACCACTGTCTCATATCAAATGCTTGACAGAGTAATGAGATTTTCCCCTTAGACTTGGCTATCCACCCTCTAGAATTACAATATGACAATGAAA
Source organism: Cricetiscus sungorus (assembly GCA_030556225.1). Taxonomy (NCBI): domain Eukaryota; kingdom Metazoa; phylum Chordata; class Mammalia; order Rodentia; family Cricetidae; genus Cricetiscus; species Cricetiscus sungorus. The sequence continues at coordinate 43,210,600 of JANBXA010000007.1, forward strand.
CAACGGCTAATGTTTTCTTAAAGATGTTTATCTCATATTTCCCTGTTTTTAAAAATGTTATAACTAAATAAATGTTTTTTAAGGTCAGGATTATTTAAACAAATAACAGTGTACAAAGAGAATTAAAAATATGTTTAAAATATTGTGGATTCATTTTTACAACATTCAAGATTCTTTCCTAAAGTTGAATGAAGAAAAAAATGGATTGTATTATATAATTAGATATAGGTATATATTCATTAATAGACAGATATAAAATGCCATTTTTAATATTGAGGACTATGTTTAAGATATTCATTTCATAATCTCTGTATTTTAAAATTATTTATAATAATAATAATGTATTTTCTATGAAAATAACACAAATGTTTAAATAAAAGAGAGGAAAGAGACTTGTACTTTCCATTAGCATTACAAAGCATCTATCTTCTATACCCTGTCTTAAAATTAGTATGCTCTTACTAAAATTAACACAGTTTAGCAATTTCTTTTCTTCCAGGAACCAGCAGTCATGCTCAGCTCTCCTCATAGATCCTGGGAAGCCATGTGTCCCCATTTTCCAGATCGTGGGCTCACAGTGGCGTACCTGTACCTGTATATACATATATCCACTGAGCATGGAGCCTAGAGAAGGGTGGCTTGGATTTACCTGAGTTTTCATATACCCTGCTATAGGAAAATGGTGTGACTTTGCTACTAATCACCTGCATTCTCAGTTATAAGCAGTCATAAGAAGAAAACATTTTGACTCACTGGCCCTTGGCTCCTTAGGAATCATTCCTTAGGTAGGAATAGTAAATTTCCACTTGTGCAGACTTTTGCCAATAAAGCAGCTGTCCCCAGGTGTTGGTGAAGAGTTCCTTTCACACCGGGCTTCACTACCCACATAATGCTGAAACGTCTCCTGAAGTCTGTAAGACACAAGATATTAACAGCATATATTTGTGAATAGAAGTCAAAAGACTCACTATATTGGTGGAGCCATATCAAGAAGAAATAGAGAGTCCTCAAGGGGAAGAACTCAGGACATCCTATGTTACTGTAATTCATAAAACCCTCATCAAAATCAGTTCTCTTGTTCTAGCTATATCCTTTTTCAACAAGCTCAGATACAAACCTGTAGGCAGACATTGGGCATCTCTGATGTGTCTGCTCATCAAGTTTTCCTCTCTCAGGTGTCTTTCAGGCAAAGGAATGTCAACAAATAGGGATATATAGCCAGTTGACTGCAAAAGAAAAAAGAAAAAAAACAATGGTTCAAACTGCAACTTGTGCTCATTTCACATGCTTTTCAAATTATTGAAAACAGAAGCCAAGTTAACCCCACACATACCACATAACCATTTAGTACATCTTTTAAAGACTCATATTTTAATTAGCATTTGAAATTTTTGTAAAATTGATTTTGATCATATTCACCTCTCTCCTCTAACTCTTCCCAGATTCAGCCCCTCTTTTCTTCCAAATCCATTTTTTTTGTTCTCTTTAAAAAGTAACAATAAAACATCAAGTCTAATTTATGCTAAGCATGTACTTTTGGATATGTGGCTATCCAATAGAGGAGCATGGTCAACCTACCAGGAATAATACTCCTAAAGAAAACTGACTCTTTGATCACCCAGCATCTCTCAACTGTCTGTAGCTTCCCAGTAAGAGCAAGACATGACCACTTCCTCTCTCCATGTCTGGGATTTTGTCCTTAAATTGTACAGGTATTGTACATGCTGGGACTGATGGAAGATGTCATTTTGTAAATATGTTTCTCGTATTGGTTAATGAATAAAATACTGTTCGCCAATAGAAAACGAGATAGGAGGGACTAGGAGATGAGGAGGAAAGAGGAAGTGGTTGGGAGGAGTCAGCATGTAGAGCCTGGAGAGAGCAGCATGTGGGCCGGCTGCTCTCTGATAAGATGGCCACGTGGAAATACTTAGATAAGTAGAAATGGGTTAATAATTAAGACAGAGCTAGCCAATAAATAATTAGTAACTGGTCAACAGAATTGTATCCAATACAGAGTCTTTGTGTTTTTTTTTTGGGTGATGGCGTGGTGGCAGGACCAGGCAACCTGTGGCCAGCAGGAAAACATACTTGTTATACTGGGACAACTGCTGGAAGTTCATATGTGAAACTATTCTACTATGTCCGAAAAACTATTTGATTGTAGTCATCCACCGATTCTGACTCTTCCAAATGAGGGGGGCAATGAAGGAAAAACAACAACAAAAAAAAAAACAGTGCATACTAAGGACCAACTGTGGAGTGGCACTATGCCTATCACAGGCTGTCTCTCTTCTTCTTCACAGATTCAGCCTTGTGTAACAAGTAGGCTTAGAAATTAGCATTTAGATAAATGTAAACTTTAGTCTGTCCAAGCCCAATTGTAGAACAATGCTCTACTGTCCCTGCCAGGAGAATTTGGGGCTTCTGAAAGCCTTCTGGAAGCCTACATCTTCAGTAAAGCTTCTTAACTCTGCAGTGTAACTGAACCCAATCATTGTGCTCTCCCCTGAATATCTCTGACTATCAATCAATTAGGTAAGTTCCCTTGAGACCTATCATCTAGACCAGCCCAGAACTATCATTCAAATCGTTCATAATTATTTTTCCAGGAACATAAGTATCATCTCTCCCAGATGTCAGGCTCCTCCTGGGTGTTGACTATGGCTTGTTCATCTTCATATCTCTCATCAGCACCTAACATGATCCTCAAGGTATATTTGACTGTTTCATTTAATTTTCTTGATATAAATTGAAAATACACATAATATATTAATCACTCAAGTCTCTTACACTTATTATTATGTAATATATTTATCTTACTATAAAATCAGTCAGAAAGAATATTTGGGAAAAATATTTTTAATGTGTCTTTGATGGGTAGAATAAAATATCTCTAACTATATCCATCAGAGCCTATCTAGATGATATATGATATATAAAATTACTTTGAAAAAATCGATTACAATGTAGACTAGAAATGTGGCTCTATTGTTAGAGTGTTTGCTTAATATTCACAAAGTCATGGGATATATACTAAGCACAGCACAAACTGGATATGATGGTAAACATCTATAATCCCAGCATTTTGAGAGGTGGAGGCAGGAGGATAAGAAGTTCAAGGTTATCTTTGACTACATGTGGAGTTTGAAGCCAACCAGGACAGCATAAAACTCTATCTTCCAAAAGAAATTGCATTGTATAATATAAAAGAAGTCAATTATTAATATTCAGTAATATTTTATTGTTTAAATATTTAGTGCCATTTATGTTCAGCATTAGTAAATTTAATATTTGTGATGTTTAATATTTAATATTTTCTTATATATTACAGTAATAATTACTACTTGTTTAGTACTGTTATTATGATTCAAAGCAGTTATTATTCGAGTAAACACTAGATCTCACTATTTTGTTCACCTCATGTTATCTGTGGCTATTGGGGCTCCTAACAGCTATTTTCTGTTGCCAAGGTTCTGTGTGACAAAAAGAGATTCTGATACAAGAAATAGGATGAAATTATGGCCTTCATCGTCCCATGAGGAAATGTAGCACATAACTGATTTGTGGTTTCAGGCCTGGGGACTAACAAAGAACACAGAGAAAAGATGATGGTGAACTTAATGATAAATCAAGAAGGAAAAGGAACATTGTTTTCGATGGCTAGAACTCACAAAGAAAGAACCATTCAATGTAATCATAAAATAATGACAGTGCATACTTTTAAAATAAGGTAAAACCCTGCATATTGTCTGTGTGTAGCTCTTCATGATTAAAGAGGATATAGCTCTAGGAGCCGAACCTATGCTAAAAAGCATCCTAGCATGGAGTGGCATCCCCAGCCCCATCATGACTGAGTTCTTCCCAGTGGCCTCACACCACACTGCAGACTCAGGCAAGCACACTCCTACACCATCAGCTTGGCCCATGGGCTTCAAGGTCAGGAAGCAGCATTGAGGTTATTATTTACCTACTTTTCCATGTTTTGAATACCAAAAATAAGTCTCAAAGACTTAGTACATACAGGCACTAGTTGGGGTCTTAAAACATAAGAAGGATAAGTTAAGAGGAAGATATGAGTAATGGTGGAGGACTGGGAGGACATGGTAAAATGTTTTATGTGTGCATGAAATTCTCAAATCATAAATAAAAATGATATTTAAAAGCATATCAGTAGTTGAGTACTCGATTAACATCTGCAAGCTCTGGATTCAATCCCCAGGACAGAAAAATGACAAAGAAGTTATTTCCAGTAGTCTGCCCTTATGAATATCTTTCACACACTACATGGTGTTTCAGGCTTTCTTCCTACTTTACCCGGGTGGACAATTCCCTTGCCTTAATATATAGCAGTTTCTGTGGGGCTTTCTTTTCTTTGCTCCTTTCTCAGAAATACAGACTTGATTTGGGCCGGAAAAAGTTCACTGATCTCCTATCTCCCTTTCCATTCTTGCTCACTCATGATTATTTTTAAATATTTTGTGACTATATTTATCTACTTGATTAATTTTTTTATGTTTTAGAGTAAATCTAAAACCAATATAATTGTAGTCTATTTTAAAAGAGCCTATTAACAGTTCCCACTTACTCTTCACACCTAGTTATGCGTTTCAGTTGTAATAAAAACTAAACATCAATGCTGGGGACAAAAATCATGCCAGGAGGTTTACTGACATGTCCATGCCACCCCTGATTCATACACCACACCAGATGCCAGGACACTGTAGCGAGATATTCACCTTGTCTGCACCTATGGCTTAGGCCATGCCCATTGGGGCAGAGACAGGGCCGGATGGGAGCTGGGAGAAAAGGCTGGGAAAGGGTCGGGCTGCCCTTTTTGGTGGTGGACGCTGGAAGACTTAGGATCTGGTGGAACCCGCCACATACATCTGCCTATGTTGTGAGTTATTTCTCCCTTAATAAACTTCTGTTCAGCCTAATTGTTTATCCTGATCCTTATTAAATTGCAATAGGACACTTTTGAAGGAGTAGGGCTATCTGCACAATTTTTCCACACAGTGTTTTAGAGAGATGGTATATAAAACAGAGTTCTGGAAATGATGTTATAGAGAATGACCAGTTCATGAGGAAACCTGGTTACAGTAACCCTGAAATCCCATCCACAGAACTTGAAGGGCTTGCCAACGGCATCCTACTGTGTCCCATCAATCACAATCCCTGAGCTCATTTGAAGGCTTTACCCTGTGTATGGTGATCACTTTGTTCCTTGGTGCAAAATTAATATGCTTAGATATTACTGTGGTCTGGATGTGAACTGTGCTTCACAGGTTCATGTGACGGAAGCCTTGTTCTCCAGATGATGGCGCTGTTTCAGAAGGTTGTGGATCCTTTAGAAGGGGGTGCCTAGCTAGAGGAGATAGATTGCTGGGGGCAGGGTTTTTGCATACAGATCAATCTCTCTTTCCACACCAGTCTTCTCTCTGCTTCCCAACTACCAACTAGATGCCAACAAGAAAGCTTGTGCTCTCACCACCACAGCCACACATTACTCGTGCCATCTTGCTTTCCCTGTATAGGTGGCATAAGTGAGAGGAATCCACAGTATTCAAGATGGAGCCCCGGTTGCTCCCTATGGTATCTTCCTCATTAACTTACCTTGAGGTGTTTTTCTTTCTTTTCTCCTCTTTCTTCCACCACAATTATTTCCTGAAGTAAGTCACTATCATTAATAATTCACTTGGATTTATCTCAGTGCCTGCTTTGGGGAAAGCCTAATCTATAATGATGATTTTAAGAGAATCTTCGAGCTATATAACAGCATCCTCTCTAGGAGCTGCCCCTTACCATTGCTGAGATTCACCTCTCTCTCTGAGAGCTACTTAATTCCTCTACCCCTGAGGACAGCATCAGCATAGGATTCTCCTGAAAGACACTGCCCCAGTTTTTCCTCCAAGGGACTGATGTGAAGAACTGTTGGATTAGCATGGGGGATTCCATGTTATTTGAGATAATAATATTGTCTCATCCAAAATTATCATCCAATGAGGAATATTAAGCAAGCTTGCAGGACAAAGAAAGAGATAGTGAAAGGTTGGGAAGCTTCTTGGAATTTTTCAAGTTACCTAGGAGAATATGTCAACTTTGAAGCAAAACTTAATTCTGTTTGCTAACAGTTTGGTTCCATGCTCAAGACAACAATCTAAAGATATATTTCTCATACATCTTCCTATAGAGAGGCCCAGAATCTCTCTCAATGTTGTTTCATTATAGTACTTTGCATTCATTCTTCTGTTACTTGGAAGCATTAAACAACAATGACTATAGTTCTAATAATGATAATGAATAGTCAAATTTGATTGACTAGTTACAACATGTGGAATAACATGCTAAACTCTTTCTTCACTTCACAGACAAATGAATGTAATTAACTTGTGTGAATTATTTTTTCCTAAAACCTCAAAATGACCCCATTGACTATGTCTTATGAGGATCCTATGATGCACTGATTTCATTATGCTATTCCCCTGTCTCTGCACTCTTGCCATGCACCTATGCAGTATCTTTCTCCCATGTCATACAAGACATTATTTGACCATTTGATTGTGATTTATCTACAGAAATTATTATGGTCAATGAATAAATCATTAGTAAATGAGATAAAGGAAGCATTCTTACTCAGTGTAAGTATATAAGAAAGAGCATTGGGCATAGTAACCCATATAGACTGAGCTATATCCTACAGTCTTATAAATTTAAAATTAGACAATATACCTCTAAAAATATAGCAAAACGTATAGAAGAAAAATTTAAAATGCATTAACCCCTGAAGTATTTGTAGGTAAAATATTCTGGTGTTTATATTTTCTTTACATCACTCCAGGATAAATAAAAAGAATCAATATGATCCTAAGAATTGCTGCTGAGTATAAAGTAATCCCAGCAATAGTTTCTCTACTTAAAAAATGAAATTTTTCCAGACAATATTTCTCAAAGATAAAGAAAATGTATTTACTGAAGACATCCCTTTCCAAACATGCCTAAAGTACTCACTTTGCTCTCCTGAGACTGACCTCTGATAAAGTGGGGTTGACCAAAGTTCCTTATACTTTCATCAGTTAGATGTTTTTTTTTTTAATTGCAACACTAAATTCAGTTTGCCTCTCCTATCTAAAGCTTGGGTAGCACACAAATACCTTTCAAAACCTGAACACTCCTGTGAGTCCCTGGGTAGGTTGCTATCACTGTGTTGCAGGAGAATGTGTCTACTGGGCCAACGACTAGCCCGTGGTTGTTCTCTTTTGCTCTCAGGCACAAATGCTTATTTCTATTCATTGAATACACTCTGGGAGTCAGGGTCTGATGGTTAGTAGCATCACCATATCACTAGGGTCTACTGTTTTATTAAGTTTATCAAGTACCAGAAGATCTTGTCAGCAGCACAGAATTATAAAATCTGCCCCAGCATCCTAAAGCAACCACTGGTGAGTGCATTTTGATTCATACTTATAATCTAATTTAAATTCACTTACTGGCTCACATGGGGCACTGGCCAGAAATACACACGCTTGCTATTAGCTCTGCTAAAATTAAGGGCAGCCAGGGTAGCAGCTTTGATAATACCTCCTAACAAGGCCAGAATTTCACCATGTACATTTCTATTCACCACTAATCCACTACCCTTCAGGGTACTATGATTCTTGCTTGTCATTTTTTAGTAACATCTAATCTCCTTAACCCAACACACAAGGAACCAGTCTGAGGTCCTCTACTTTTTGTTTTTTTCCTTCTTTATTCTCAATTTATTCTCCAACAACTTAGGACACACAGGCACACACACACACACACACACACACACACACACACACACACACTTATAATTTCTCACTAGATATGTTTCACAATATTTGTATACAACTTCTGGCCTCTGCTTAAAATTTCCTGTTCTCCTGACACACACTATTTCTATAAGATCAACTCATGTTAATCATTCCATACCTCAATGAAAAGCCTGCATTTTGGTAAAAGTATTGCAGACTATTTTTTTGTCAATGGGATTCCAGATCCTATACCAGCAGTCCTCAATTTGTGGTGACATTCAACCTTGGAGACATTTGAACATATCTGGCATTATTTTCATTGTCACAACCTTGGTTTGAGGTTCATTGTGGGCATCCAGTCAGTAAAGATTGTTGAGCATCTTAGTGCACAGGGCAATCTTTCACAACAAAGAGTTATTTGTTCTAAATTTAATGTACAGGAGTGGAGATTCTTGCCATAGCATCTTCCTCTACATGTCTTTTGTCGCTAAATCATTACATTCATCCTGTGATGATATGTTTAAATACTCATTTCTCCCTCTGTAATAGTCAGTGGGCCATAGGTCAATTTGGACCCTATTTGTCTACATACCTATGCACACAGCTGTGTTCCTCTATTTGTGTATACTCTGTGGTTACAAAATTGACAAGATCCAACAGAGGTAAAGAAGTATTCATTCTGTAGATCTTAGGAGAAAATGTTTTCTGGCCCCTACAGTGACAAATAAACCATGGGATGGTGAAGCCATGTCTTATTTTTCTTACACCTAAGTATCTAGCACAATTTGTCAGTACAAAGAAGATATGTAGCTACTCATCAGTATGATTTTCCTGCTGTTGCTCCACTCTGGAAACAAGCAATGCATATTTTAGATAGTTTTTCTGTGGCTGCAAACATGAAACAGTAAAGCAAACATGCTAGAATGGGCTTATGACCATGCTGTAGCCTCCTTTATCTCTATATTCTCAATGAGGTGACCAAGTACAAGTGTCCTCCCACATACACAGGTATGGTGACTACAAGCCTGAATCTTTTGTGGATACAATTCGCTCTGTGCTCTATCTTGTTGGTACAAGTTCTTTGAGAATCCATACCAGGTGATTTGATTATATTGACTCCCTCTCTCAACTCCTCCCGATGCATCCCCCTTCCATACAATTTGAACTGTGGGTCATTAGTTCATTCTTTTCTACTCATCTTGCTCTATAACTCAAACCCATGTAAAACAATTTACAGGTGAAGTTCCTGGGCATCTCAGCAACATGGCATTGGGGGATGGTGCTGGCAGTCTGGGACTGGGAAGGGAATGACTAGAGAAAATAACTGAAATTCTTTAGGTAACCTTCTAAAAGGAAAATAGAAAAAACGATGCAGAATACCCATGGTAAATTTCTGTTTTGCTCAGGAAAAGCATCTGGGTGTGTTTGCCTGTGGGCAATATACAGCCAACGATAGCTATGAATTTAGTCCATTGGGATCATAAACTTACTTAATTCATTATGCATTTTATAACACAATTGTGTAGACCTTGGCCATAGGCTCTGTAGATAACAAAGTCATATGAAATATGTACCTAGTCTTATAGTAACTTGTTATGCCATGTTTGGTTAAGATCCCTGGGAGGCCTGCTCTTTTTTGAATGAAAAGAGAAGCGGATCTGAGGGAGAGGAAAAGTGAGGGATGGATTGGGAGGAGAGGAAGGAGAGGAAACTGTGATCACAATGTAATATATGAGAGAAGAAAAATAAAATTTAAAGATAAAATAAAATAAAAGGGTTGGACATTGGGCAATGGAGATGGCTTAGTCAGCACTTGCCTCCCATGTATGAAACCTGAGTATAGATCACTAGATCCTGGATGAAAAGTCAGGTGCATTAGCTCCTGCCATTAATGACAGAGGTGAGAGATGGCAGGTAACGATGGGTGGATCACTGAAGGTTTAACCATGTAACCTAGCCTATGTGGCAAAGTTCAAAGCTAATAAGCATAGAAATCTCCTAAGGACAGGCACTGTGATTTGTTCTTTCAACTTCCTGCATACCTATACCCATACACGTGTATGCAAGAGCATACACAAATACATACAACACACACACACACATAACACACACACACACACACACACACACACACACACACACACACACACACACACACGCAGGGGCAGGAGGGAGAAGAATCCTCTTCAGAGAACAAAATGTAAAAGAGAGAGAGAATTTGGGGTCTTAGGAGGTGATATGTGGCAACATACAAAAGACAGCTCCTGGCACCTATCAGATCCTCAGTGAAGTCCAGTAGGTGAGCTATGTTGTTTTATCACTGTTTCACAGATGAGAAATGAGACTCATATATTACCACATTTTCTACCGAAAATAAATACCAGAGGCATTTTCAGGATGAGGCTGGTATGTTTCTACAACACCCTGTAGTTGCTGCAGCAGGACAGATGCTAAAGTCTGGGCATCACAGGGAACCACAGTTATAGGACAGTAGAAACATGGGTGGGGCTGCTATTATGCTTGCTAAAAATCTCCCAGCAGGACTTTAACCATTTTGAAATAGAACTAAGTTGTGTTATGAAGCACATGCTGAGAGACACTGTATATATGTCCTTATGCAGAAGATGAGAATGAAGGACAAGTGGCAGCTCAGTGGACACCTACTACAGACATGAGGGCATCAAAGTCTTAAGGCAGTAAAATTAATTCAGGATCTGACTCAGTGATGATATGAGGCTGCTCATGTTATTGTTCTATCCACTAGTAGTGTGGCAACTCAAGAGCCTAATTTTCAGATTCATAAGCCTTAAGAGGTCACAACCAGAAGGTGCCGAGGGTCCTACAGTACCTAACCGTTACCATTTTAGCTATGAAATATAGCTAAATATATATTTCAATGTCATAATAACACCTCCAACCTCACCTTTTGCAGAAAGAAAATTAGATAACTTTATTTGTACTAACAGGATGAATAGTAGAAATGATCCACAACACAAACCTAGAATTTGGAGCCAAACAAATATGGCTCCAAAACCTAGAGCTGCCAGTGCTAACAGGAAAGCAGCCGACCTCCTTGAAGAGATGATCAAATTGCAGCCTTCTATAGCCAACTGAAGATTAGTACAAGCATGAAGTAAATGCCGGGCCCATGGTGAGTAAGTGCTCGATAAATAATGCATATGATTATTGTTGTTCACCTTCAGGTATGATTTCTAGTTGTCTGGTAGCTTCCTACATAATATTTATTTCACACAGTCTACAGGGATGTACTTTCACAGTGGCTCACTTCTGACCTTAGCACTGTTGCTCTGTCTGGCCAACTGTCAATTCAGAATACTCAGCTGTAACACCTAGACAGGTGCTACTCAATGGCTGTTGTTTCCACTTTTAATTTTGTCGTGTCCACATAACTGTGTTTTCTACTCTTAACCATTTTTGCCTTCAATTTCATGTACTATTCTGGGCCAACTCACCCTGTTGGCTGCCTGACTTCCATCAACTTAAAACACTTCAAGCAGTTACACCTCATTGGTCTTGGGTGCTCCTTAAATTCTTTGTATTTCCAGGCCATTGGCTGATATTGCTGTCTCCACTTTATTATGCCAATGGCATTATTGTTTTGCTTTCTTCATAACCACAATTCTGCCAAAGCCATTCCACACTTGTTTGCACTGTCTAGACAGTATGAGAAGAGCAGGCCCCCAACACTAACCTGTCACCACCAGGGCTCCATAGAAAGAACAATGAGTACATGGGAACCTGTTGGCACTTCTTCAGAAACATGCATGAATGAACTTTCTTGTGCTTTTCCTGGCTTTGCATACTACCTCTAACCAGTCTTAAAGAGACAGTAATGGTCAATAATGATCATTCACTTGGCAAAAGTCTAGCATCACCTGGAAGACAACTGACTGACATATCCATGCAGGACTTTCTAGAGTGGGTTGGCTGGGGTGGGAAGATCTACCCTATCAGACTGGGTACATGAGCTCTAGTATACAAATGGACTTTGGGAACCCATTCCACATAGAGGCATACTCCCTCAACCTAGAAACATGGGGGAGGGCCTAGGCCCTGCTCCAAATGATATGAAGACTTTGAAGACTCCTCATGGAAGTCTGCTCCCTAGGGGAACAGAAAGGGGATGGGATGGGGGTTGCTGGAGGAAACAGGGGAGGACAGGAGGTGTGGGAACTGGGATTTACATGTAAAACAAGCTTGTTTCAAATTTATATTTTAAAAAGAAAAGAAAAGAAGGAAGGAAGGAAGGAAGGAAGGAAGGAAGGAAGGAAGGAAGAAAAGACCTAACAATGGGAGGCACCATTTCATGGGCTGGAGCCCTGAGTTGAAAAGAAGTAAATAAGCAAATACTTCTGGGCTCTCTGCTTCCTGATGCTGGATGCATTGTGACAAAGAGCATCTCGCTCCTGCCACCTCACATCTCCTACCATAAAGGATTACACTCTTACATTGTGAGCCAAAGTCACCCCTCCCTTCTGTACACTGCCTTTGTTCGGTATCTTGTTGTACCAGTAAGAAAAGTAGATAATGCAGAGACCAAGAAAGGAAACATGGACTGGACAAAGTCTATATACCATGACTTCTGCTCAGGTCCTACTACAGAATCCATACCCTGAGACACTCTCAGGATGCGGCTGAGTGATCTGTCTGTCTTTCATCTTAGCTTTCATTGGTCCCTGTATGATGCTAAAGTGCTTTGCTAAGCAATTTCCTGACTGCTTTGAACCTCAGATGTCCTCAGCTCTCAGCCTTACCTACATTGCTTTGTGTTGATTTTTCTCTTGACCCCTTCCATAAGTAGAACAAAAAATACTCATGTGGTTAGGAAACTTGATTGCAGCCTCAGCAGTCCATCACATTCTAGAAAACTGATGGCGGATGCTAAATTATATATACATTTATCCTCATAATATATCAAGCTTTGTATCCTTCCCATTCCCTACCACAGTTTACAATGAGCTTCTCCTCTCTCGGCCCTAGCCCAGTCTCCATGCTATTATCTCTGAGACATGAACAAACTCTGCCAGACACACTATGGCCTATGGGCTGAAGATGGAACATTACAGAAGAATTTCAGGTGACTGAACAGGAAAGATGTCCTTGTCATTTCTAGAGTTTATATATTATCCTTCTGTGGTCTTTGAAGCAGTTGAACACAGATAGTTATGGTTATAGTTGTCCTTAGTTAGGATTAAAGATAAATTACATATAAGACTTTAGACTCACAAAGATAGGATAGATGATAGAATATTCCTTTAAATCTAATTGATTAATATTGCTAACTGTGATTCTTAGTTGATAACTGTTGGGTTATATATTTTGCTATGCTAAGGTTAAAACCCTTCTTTTTATTTTAGACAGAAAAGAGGATGTGATGGGAGATGTCATTCTGTAAATATGTTACTCTTATTGGTTAATGAATAAAGCACTGTTCGTCAAAAAAAAAAAAAAAAAAAAAAAAAAAGAAAAGAAATACCTTAAGAGCAGAAGACAAAAATATCACCTACCTACAAGGTAGCAAGAAACATCACACTATAAAAAAATTTTAAACTATTCCTGGCATTCCTCTCCCTATGCATAAGAAGTCTTGGTAACGTATCTATTTTGTTTTGTCTTTTCCCCCAGGACTTATGCTTTCTAACTGGCCTGGCCTCTCCTTGGGGGAAATAAAAAGGTAGTGATAAGTCTGAATAAATCTGCTTCAGTAAAAAAATAAACAGGATTAACTTTTCTCATGAAGCGATGAAGCAGTCGCACAGACTATCCAGAGAAATTTTAACCAGAGGTTAATATTGTGCTGTGTAAATGTAAAGGGGCCACCCATGGTTCAAAACTCACAGAACCTGGAGAAAACATTCAGAATAGTAGATATCTGTTCACTGTCCTGAGATTGGAAATGAGCAAGATGCAATTGTGTCATGGGGCAGATGTTGGTGCCATCGATGGTGTGGAGCCTCAGGGGAATGAGTGAAGACTAAACTTCAGCAGGACTCAATGGATGGTACTGGTAGAAAGTATCTTACACAGAGAGGCCTAGAGCTGTGTATAATAGAAGATAAACCCCATTCTCTTGACTCAGAGTCGAGTTTTAGAGAGGTGAGCAATCATTGGTGTAATGACTACCTACTACCTATGCTGAAAATGATGCTTGCAAACTAGGACTCTTGGTTCTAGAAAGAAATACTGTTTGAAAAGTATTGATGCAGCCAACCTGTTGACCTCATCTGTTCTCAATTTAACATTTGAAAGTAACAAAGAAACACAAAAGCAGACCAAGGGTTCATATGAGGACTAAAAAAGATTTTTTTCACTTCCTAACTTAGAATACAGCACCTCAGATGTGGCCTTTGAGATCCAAATGGCTTCAACCTAAAGGAGTTGTAGAAACCTCTTTCTGGCCCTCTTTTTCATCCTTTTCTTGGCCCAGAACAGATCTGCAGACCCATATTAGATACAGCTGGGTCTGTAAAGCATGATCTGAGTATCTGTCTCAAGGTGGGGAGTGAGGCTCTTGGCCTGTCCCATCCTATGGAACATGACAAAGTGAAGGCTTGGTGCAGGGAGCAGGGTCTACACTCTTACCGTAGTGCAATGGAATGTGGACTATGAGGCTAAAGTGAGAGCTAACTTCATAGACAGAAGTAAGAGTGGGCTAGGAATAGTCAGAACCCATGCTGTGCACATGAGCAGGGGCCATTTTCAATTATACCTTTGCAGAAGCCCTTGAAGAATTCTGTCGTTCCCACTCCACTGCCTCAGAGAAAGTGCAATTCCACAATGCTGCCTCCACCTGTTTCCTCCAGTCTTCAGAAACTTTAATCAGGCTTCCATTTTGGCATTAATAATAATATCTTATTACCATATGTTGGACTGGAGAGATACCTCAAGCCAGTAATATGCTTGCCACTCAAACATAAGGGCCTGAATGTGTACCCTAGAACCCATGTGAAAAACATGGCCATGGCAGTATGTTTTTAATTTCAATACTGGGAAGGCAAATATAGGCCAGGGCAGGGGTGGATCTCTAGAGCTCACTGGTCACTGGACAATCAGCCTAACCCAAGCAGCAAATTTCGAGACAATGAGAAAAGATCTTGTCTTACAATACAAGGTGGAGAACACCTGAGGAAGGACGCCAATCCTTAACTGCCCTACATGCACATGCACATTCAAGCACATGCATATGTGTGCATACTCATATATACACAACAAATAAACAAGCAGATAAATAAACCACTATTCTTTGTTGAACAAATATCTGATACGATGTTAAGGACTTCACCTGCAAAGTTATATTTATATTACCTCACACTATAGTGATTTTATGCAATAGACTGGGTGAGGAGGGGGAGGCAAAGAACCACATTCAAGGACAGTTATAAACTTGGCACAGATCATGCAGCTATTAGAGGTAATTAAAGCTCAAATCTGCCATCCCAACGGGTGAATTTTCAACTCTTACTTTAACGTATATTACAGGAAACTGTGCGTGTACTGTTCAATAAAAAGGTGTTTGTGGTCAAAAGGACTTAAATAGAACAGTATTGTTTACCTCCTCTACATTTGAGGTATACCCACTACACTAGCAGAACTGCCAGTGACCTACAAAAATAGGGGGACTGAACCAGTAGAACTAAATGTGAGTAAATATAATTAATTTTAGTACTATTATAAAATTGTATCCCTTAAGGTCTGTATACCTCCTTGTATTATTTTTTAGGTGAACAGCTAAATAAGTGACTATTTTCATTTAGTCAGAGTAATTTGTTCCACGATATTTAATAAGCATAGATAAATGTTTGTAGGAAATGGGCTTTAGGCACAAAGAGGGTTTTAGCAGTATGGGTGTAACATGGAAAAATAAGCTGTTCTGATTATTTGCATTAAGACATTGACTATAATATATAATATATAACATATAACATAACACATAACATATAACATAACATATGACATACAATATATAATATATAATGACGTCCTACCAGCCAGAGGCTGAGGCTTCTTGGTGTCAAGAAATCATTGTCATCCCCATGCTACAGGAACCAAAGTAGTGAGTGGTTCAAAACCTGGAGTCTGAGGACAGCATCCAAGGAGGCTGTGTGCTTGAAGTTGGACACACTGCCAGGAAGATCACTGGAGGCACTGACATAGGAGAGATATCTTAGCATTCTCCTTCCTTTCAACCCCAACTGTTCACAAGACTTCTGAGTGCTCAGACTGTCTAGATGCTGCCTGCACGAGCCTAGGGAAGTTCAGCTACATTTTCATCTTACTTTCTTTGTTTTGTTTTGTTGTTGTTGAAAGGTTCTCCTCTATAGTCTCCATGTTTTAAACCTAGAACTTCACAAACTAATACTTTCATTTGAACACTCTCTCCTTGGTCGAAGGCAAGCCATGAAGACAGAAGATTTTGCTCGATCTTGGGAGATCGTCAGTGAGTGCTGAGGGTTTCCTTAGCATAGACATTCATCCTCCTCTTAGAGCTGCTGAAGATTGTACAAGGCACCACAATCTCAGCATGGTGACATGTACACCAAAGAACTAGAAACCAGATCTGCCTGCACCATGGCTGAGTCTGTCCCACCCCAGATCCTTGCTTTTACTGTTGCTCTGTCTGACTTCCACACTGTGAAGAGACAATGGGGGCAGAGGGGAAGCAAAAACAGGACTCAGATGGCTAAGTTCTACCTCAGGTCTGCTAAAAGAGCCTACTGTTTTTCCTACTACTGACAGCAGGAATAATATCAATAATTACAAAGTTTCTTGCTAAGTTTCACTCCATGAAGAGCATACTTTCATTGTGTCCAATGAGAAAACCTGAGCTACGGGTGAGCCAGGTACTTGAAACCTTGGAGCCAGTAAATGGTAAAAACAGACTGCCTTTGGACCCATTCCTGCCTTATGCCAAAGCACAGCCTTTTCTCTCCTGCTTCTTAGACCCTGGATAATTTGAGGCAAGTCACTTAAAATTCTTAAGCCTCCATAAAATGAGGTTGATTCACAATGACCTCACCCACTTTCATAAAGTGGCTGGGATTCTCAATGCAGATACTACAAGTGAAAATGTTTTCTAAACTCCTAAGACTCTCTCACTTTATATGGTATTATTTCCACTTCTGCTTGTCGCAGGCGCTGTCTAGTTCCCGAGACTCTCCATGTGGAGCTGGGCTCCTATTTTTGGCCTGCCAAGCTGTTTTGATTTTTCACCAGAATGCATGCTCCATTTGGGTAATGGTAACAGATGTGACAATAGGAACAGAACTCCTACCAGCCATGCTCTAACCCAAACATCCCAGGAGTGGCTTCCAGCACTCATCTAATGCTGCTGCAGACAGGGAAATGTGAGACATAGCCCTGCATCACTGTCTTTGCCTAGCCTTGATCACTTCTGATAGCCATTGAATCTCACAGCTTCTCCCTGCGGCGTTATGCTCTGGCGTGTTGTCCATGTTATATGAATAAAGGTCTGCGGGGGAAAGCGCGATTTAAAGTAGGTTAAAAAATAATTGTAAGAAACTGTTTTGACATTATGTTAAGGCTTGTCCATGTATTATCTCCAATTTAAAGTTAATCAACAAAATTATACTGTAGTTCTGAAAACTTAATGGAATAAGATCTGTTGAGGTATAAATAATTATAAAAATAAAAATGAAGAGCTGAGACCAAAAAAAAAGATACAATTTCTGATTGAGCTTCTAATTTATGGCCAAGGAAGGGGCTTGTAAGAAGGAAGGAGGTGGAGAAAAGGGAGGGAGGGAGAGAAGGAGGGAGGGAGAAGGGAGAAAGGAAGGGAGGAAGGAAGGAAGGTGATTTGTATCATGAGAATCTTGGAAAATAAAAGAAAACAAAAATTCACATTCAATCTTGAAAAAACCAAGAGGCCTTTGTCTACATGTAAACACAAACCAAATATTGAGATGAAAATTTGGCATTAAAATCTACATCAAAAGGGCTCCAAAAATCTGGATGTTTGTAGTTATCTAGGCAAGATATTTAGATGTTTGATAAATTGCTCAATCTTCCCCTAAACCTATGATGGCTGGCTGGAGATTTTGCCTTATGCTTCTAATGGCCTGTCTCATTTCTCTGCTTTATTGTTTGGCCAACTCAAAACAAGGTTATCATGAGTACTTTGGGTTCAGAACCATTGTCTCTGTGTTGGGACTAAGACACCATCAGGCTCTGACACTCAACTCTGGAGTCACCTTTAACCCCTTCAACTTCAACCACCCATTCACATCCACAACGTATATTCTTTCAAGAAATTCCATAGACATTAAAGATGGCAAGACTGGTGTGGTGGCAAACACGTGTAATCCCAGGACTTCGGAATTGAAGCAATCCGATTCTGTACAGGTTCAAGCCAATCCTGAATTACATAAGTAGCCTTTGTCTCAAAAGCACAACTAAATTAATTAATTGATTTATTAATTAAACAATAAGAAAAGCATCCCTTTTATAACGACTTTTCACAATGCTGTCCCTGTTCTTTTATGCTTTTCACACATTACTTTAACCCTCAATCGTATGTGTTGTATGACTTATACCATTCAATAGAAACAAGTGCTGACATTTGGAGTATTAGTCAGCCTGGTCACTAGTGCATTAAGTAATTGTGTCAGAGTATTCAAGTTCAGGTGTGTCTACACCAGAATCAGATGGCGTCTCATACGACTGATGCAACAATCAGAGAAGTGACCAATGGAGAGTCCAGCATGACACAGGGAGTCTGCTGCTTGATCTTTCTTATGTTACACTCTGTACAGCCTGCCTTGGTCCACATCCCACCATCCTTCTCCTGCTCCTCAGAATTCCCCAGGCTCACTGACAGCTATGGGCTCACTCTTGTCAGCTGCTTCAGGAAACTTCTCAGACACACTTGTGAAGAAAGTACTATCCTCCTCAAGCCAACAAGTCCCAAGTGACTGCGCTTTCCCTGAGACAAAATTCAAATTGGGCTTTCCACTCAAAATCCAGTGCAAAATGTCATTTCGTCCACATCACCACTGCCCTACTGGACTTCTGGACTCCAAAAGGTGGATATGTTTCCATGATGCATGCTGCTCTGCAGAGCTGCTTAAAAGAGACTGTTTGAACTGTCCATATTTGGGGAGCATGGTTTATACACACATCCATAGAATGAATAATGTCCTAATGCTTGTCACTGAATGGATCACACTAGAGGATTTGGTGTTGAGGGAAGTAAGTCAGATACTGACATGAACACTATATATTTTCTCACAGTTTTGTTTTCTCGAGGTTTTCTAATATGAATGTCTCCACTTCCATCTTCCAACTCACTATGTAAAATGATTCATCCTCCCGAAAGTGTCCTAGGGCCAGCCCAGCCTATTCCAGTTAAGCTTTCCCTCTGGCCCCTCATGATGCTTCATAGCAGCTTCAAACCAAACACATGGTCTACATCAAAGCCCGCCTCAGACTCTGATCAGCTGCTACCCTCTTCTGAAATCACTGTGATCTAGTGGGAAAAGAACATGTTTCTCATGATGGTAGATTGGCATCTGGATACTAATTACTAGTTTGGTTTGTCAAATTACTTACCAGTTTTTCTCAATCTTTTCCATGACGGCTCTATGGTGCCTCTCAGTTTACTATACACTGCTTGTGTGCCTAAGTATTCAATGTGAATTTACAAGGTGGAGAATCTGTCACCCCCACCTTAAAGTGAAAGGAGCTCAGGTTCAGGGAAAAAGAAATAACTTGGTAACTTAAATCAAAAAGTTAAGAAGTGGGCATTCAAAGATGGTTCAGTGCATAAGGAGGCTTGCAATAGGAGCCTGGCAACCCTCGCAAAAAGAAGACCTAGTGAAAGTAGGGAACTGACCCCACAGTGCTGTCCTCTGGACACCACATGCATGTCATGGCACACTTGCACACACATACATTGCAACAACAACAACAACAACAATATATATATATATATATATATATATATATTTCAAGCTAGGAACTATACGCTAAAGTTTTCTTTTGTATCCATGAAAAGATTCTAACTGATCTAGAAGAACCTTTAATTCACACTTGAAAGAACTGAGTCCGACCAGCACCCTAAGTACATACAGAGGGATACTGTGAAGCCCCCAGGAAGCCTGTGTTTCTGCCATCCAGTCTCCCAGCTGCCTATTCTCCTTCCCCAGTAGAGGGAGTGGATGAGGGAAGGAAATTAAAGAGGGCATCCTCCCTGGACTTCTCTGACCTCACAAGGGAAGAGTGCAGAGACTGAAAGAGCCTTTGAGCTAAAGGAGCTCAAAACCCTGTGCGGGCATTCCATCGGTACAAGCTAAAGATGCAGAAGGTGGGGCAGAGAGAGGAGAAGTCAGCAGATCAGTGGTATCTGATGATGGACAGGGCTTCTTCAGCCACAGCCTAAAGTTCCCAGCAGCTTCCTCAGTATGCCAGATAGCCTCCCACATAAGCCTTGAAAATCAGGTACCTATGGTAGTCAGGGACATGTCTTTTTATCCATTTCAAATCTGTTGCCATTTAATTTCATGAGGCGGGACAAATAAGCACACCCACTTGGCCTTTTGGGAGCCCTTCATTACTTCTTTACCTCTACTTGGTCTCTCACCACTCACTCCAGGAGAGTCCATAATACAAATCTCTAATCATCCACATTCCCCTTGTCAGCCAAACCTACCCTCTCACCTCCTGCGCCCACCTCATCCCCAAAGCCTCTAATCAGCTCCACTGCCCCCTGGCCTTTCACCCTTACATTTATATTCTAGTGGAGAAAAGATAGTCCGCCCTGGCTGCTGTATTCAAAGGAGAATGTGCTCCTGATTTATAGAAGGGCATAGTAATATTTCCACATCTCATTCTCCATCCCCTTTACAGTCACAAGTCTTATCTGCAGCTCTGACTGCCACTGGGCATGGAGCAGATGTCTTCATTGAGCCACCCACAATGACACTGGCTGTAGATCTCTCCTTTTCTTACCTCTTTTCTCCCTTTAACACAGACATGGCAGTTAATTCACAGGCCATTGGTGTGTGCATAGAGTTTAAATCGCTGCCTTCTGGTGATCATTGTTGCACCTTCGTGCTCAGTGCAGATAATTGCCTGTCAGAGCCATTCCTTAAAGTGGCTCTGGTCCCACAGCACTTGAGTCCCAGTTTAAGCATAAGTATTTGGAAGGAGCAGCCACTCTGCCACCTGAGAAGCTCCTGTGTTCCTAGGGCAATCAATCAGCTTTCCCAGGTGAGCATGCATTGATTTGCTGAGCAATGGGGATTAGGGTGTGGGAAAATATGTTCTTTTCTTGTAAAGGTATAATTGATGCCACCAAAATCAGGTCAAGTTGGTGGCAGCATTTGGTCTTCTCTGAATATTTGCAACTGAATCCTCAATTCTGGCTGTTCCATTCCCTGGTGTTTTAGCAAAGTACTCAAGCGTATTATTGGAATGGTAATTTGTACATGCCCCATGTGCCTGTCATGGAGTATGTCAGACAGGATTCTATAGAGAAGAAGGCCAGTGGGAGGTCAATAGATGCATAGATATTTTGAGGAATTGGGTCATACAGTTGCAAAGACCTATAAATCTAAAATTCATAGGACATCCTGGCACACTGGGAATTGAAGGCATGAGCTGATGGATGCTGAGAAGTTTCTCATTCATTCATCAGAGAAATCTGTTTAGCTTATAAGACCTTGCCACTGATTAGATCTGGCTATGCGTATTACCAAGAATAATTTCTATCCTGTTAAGTCAACTAAGTGAATGTGTTCTTAACTTCTATGTAACAGCTTCCCAGGAATATTTGGATTAAGTTCTGTTCCACTTTGAGAGACTAGCTATGTTGACACCGAAACCTGATAACTGAAAGTCAACAACAGCACTGTGATGTAGCATGAAAGCCTCCTTTGAAAATCTCTACCATCTCAGGTAAGACCTTTGGAAGTTCAGCAAATGATGGTTACACTCCTGAGTTTGCCAGATCCAGAACCATATATTTTCTGGGTGATAAATGTCGATTGCAGTGATAATTCAGAGGCTGCTCCAAACCCCACTTGGAACAAGCACAAGTATTTATTACCTCCTATACGTTGAGTCTGAGACTCGGCATCTGTGGCCACAACCTGTGCCTTTCCATTTGAAATGTCTTTTATCCTTTTGGAACTTGTTTTCCATGACTGTCAGAACCACCACGTGTTCCCCATATTGTAGAGACTCCTGCATTTTATTTCCTATTCTTTTCTATCAGCTCCAAACATGTACAGAAGAGGATGCAGAAAAATAATGTATTAATGTACAAAGAATGCTATGAACTGAGGCAAAACTGTTGCTAATTGATACTCAGATGAATAAAAGACACCTTCAAAAAAGCCAAAAAGGGTGGGGGGGGAAGCAATGGTAAAGAAGCAAAAAATTCTAGAGTTCAGATGTAGACACTTCTAAAATGTTCCATGACCTTTGGCACATTATTGTCTTTGTAAATTTTGGTTTCTTGGTCCATTCAATAGAGATGCAAATGCTTTATAACGGTGAAATGCTAGTAGTGTATGATCAGAAGATCTGTGTTCTTCTTTACAAGCATCGTTAGACTGCCTTTCCCAGCCTCCTTTCAATTAGAGCAGCAAACAATAGTTTCATGCCTGTTAAGAGTGAATGTTCCAGGTATCTATTGCTGTGTAACTACTCCCAAATTTAGCAAGTTAAAGCAGTAACAGTCATTTACTCTGTTCATGTATCTGTAATTTGCTCAGGATTTTAAAGGGACAGCTTGTCTCTTTTCCACATAGCATCTGCTGAGACAGCTTGACTGGGGCTAGATGATCCACTTCCAGGATCACTCACTCGCATAGCTGATAAGTTAGTGCTGCTTGTCAACTAGAATTTAGCTTGAGCTGTCAGTGGGAGTCTCTGTTTCTCTCCTGTACAACTCTCCATAGGGTGATGGGCTTCCTAGTGCCATGATGGTAAGGGTCCAAGAAAAAAAATGTTCTGAGAGGCAGGAAACAGAAGCTCCCAAACTCTTAAAATCTGGATCCAGAGACTAACATAATGCTACTACTACTGTTCTATGGGTCAAAGCAGTCTGAGTTCAAGGGGGGGATAAAAAATGCTTTTCAGTATAAAGAGTACCTTGACCACTCAGTTTACTTCAAATTTGTACTCAAAATGGAAAAGGAAATATACACATTAGCCTTTTTCACTAAAAACAATTAGAGCCAAATAAAAGCTATGAGTTGACATCATTTAAGCCATTAGGCATCAGGTGAGGAAGACCAGTAATCCCTCAGAAATGAGCAGCAAATAGCAAGCCCTGCAATGAACATGGTTGCTATGTAGGAGACATTTCCTGTCTTTTCTCTTTGTTCCAATGCAGCTATGTATCTGCAAAAGCTAAAGAGCCTAGAGATTGCAAGGAGAATGCTAGATAAGAAAGCTACCCAGAGAGAAACCTGCAGACAGATACAGGAAGATTCTACTAAATATTCAGTTCAATATTCATCAAGGCATTCCTGTGAAAACAATGGTTCAGAAAAGAATGAATCACTTGAACGAATTGAGAAAACTTGAGACTCTAAAGCACGGAAGACCAGAAATAGTGCCTGTTCCCAAGAGTAAAAGAGAAAAATCCTTGTTGCAAGGGCATTGGAGCACAGAAAATAGATTTTGTTAATGAAGGGGTAAAATTATCCCTGAACTAACTACAGCGTTGGCCTTACCCAGCCAAGTTTAAAAGAAGGATGTGAAAGGATAGAGTTCTTCTAACTAACTTTACTACATCTAGCATCCAATAAAATATAGCACTCACCATAAATAATATGATATGGTAAAATGCAGAAAAATTCAGTGCATAAAAAGGTGTATCTCAAAATATAATCAACAGAGATGTGGCAAAATATAGAACTAGCAGTCAAGGACTTTAGAACAAACACAATGACTGTTTCATGTGTTCAAGAAGCCGTAGGAATGAATGAACATGTTGAGTAGAAGAGACAAAGTATTACAATGCTAAAATTGAACTTCTCCAGATGAAAATTACAATGTCTGAAATGAAGCATCTGAATAGGATTAATGGCAGACTAAATGGCCTCTCAGAAGAAAACATTTAATGAAATTGAAGGCATCACAATCAAAACTATTCAAACTGAAGTACAGAAAGGAAAAAGCAAGGCTGAAAATAAAAATAAACAGCATCATTGAACCATGGGACAACTTCAAATAGCCGAATTTGGTGAAAACAATAAATGCACACATCTAAGAAGCTCAATGAACCCAAAAACACAATAAAAATAAAGAAAATCACCCCAAGGCACATCATAATCAAGTCGCTTAAGACCAACAATAAAAAGAAAAATCTTAAAAGCATCTAGAGAAAATACACATTATGTACAGAAGCACAAAGGGAACATAGCTGTAGACATCTTATGGAAATAGATCAGAAGGCCATTACACACCATCTTTAACATCTGAAAGAACTGATGATAAAAAGAGCACCCCACCCCTGAGAGGGACGTGACTGTGGGAGGTGAGTGACTGTGTGTTTGTGTGTGTGTGTGTGTGTGTGTGGTGTGGTGTTTTGTGTGTGTGTGTATGTGTGTGTGTGTGTTACTTTCCTAACATTCCCACTAAAGATTACCACAAAGTAAGCAGTTGAACAACATGTATTTGTTCTGACATTCTGTGAAAGACCACTTTTCTGTTTTCAAAGCTTTGATGTCTTCAAGTGGTTTATATTATTCCTTGACATCTGGGTACTTTACCCCAATTTCTACCCCCCAATATCATGGAATCTTTTCCATGTTTTCCCTTCATCATCTTCATAAGAATGCCAGTCACTGGATTTACAGCCTACCATAATCAAATATGACTTCATATCTTAGTATATCAGCTGTGCCCCTAGTTCCAAATAAGGCCATATTTGCAGGCATAAAGTATTGGGTCTTGAATATTTCTACAGGAGGGAAGTAACTCATCCCATTTTTCTTTATTTCTGGTTTTCTAATGTATAAAAAAAATACTGTGTAAGTATTTCAAGGAAGGCGAGGATTATACCTCTGAATAACTACCTGAATGGCCATCCTCATAACATATGGATATGAGGTATCATATCCATTAGAATATTATGTATTAATGCATCAACTACAAAGGCCATAATTAGAATTATTTGGGGATTCTGTTATAAAGACCAAAACCTAGTGTTTAGAGTGTATCAGGGATCAATATCTGCCAGTGTGATTGGGTGCTTCACACAGGGAGGCAGATGTGTCTGTGTTATGCTTAAAGATGAGCTATGCCTTGGACAAGAATCCATTATTGTTTCTATGGCTTGGAAAAGTGCAGAGCAGTACTCTTCAATTTTGATCTTGATAAAGATAAAGGGTTAGGTAAAAAAAAAAAAAAAAAACACTTGCCTTTTGCTTCCTGAATGGCATGGTGCCTTTCTAATCAAACCAAAAGTCTCATCCTATTTCCCCAAAGTAGATTTTTACTCAATAGTTTACTCAAGCTATCATTAAGCAGAATAGAATGATGGCTCACATATGCACACACAAAATAAGGTTGACCCAGTTAGCTGGAAAATTATATCACAACAAACCCCCATATACAAAATTTTGACTCTGTCTGAGCCTAGGAGAAAATTTGATCTGCTGTTTCCAAGCAAAAATCAGTTTACAAAAGTATGTTTTGTTGCCCATACATCTTCTGAAATGACTCTATACCAAATAACCAATTGATCCAGAACCATTTTTTACTCCTATCCCAAACACAGGGACATTTTTCATTCCTATCTAAAATGAAAAATGTTAAATCACATGTGAATTGCAGATATAAGCATTTAAAGACTTTGTTCCTGCTTTGTTTGTGAATAATTTTTCATTTTATGAGGGAGCCAAATATTTCAGTAGGTAAAATCAATAGAGACCCCAGCGTGGATGGAAAGTTTTCTAGTGTGGCTGTTGAAGCTGAATATCTTTTGGGAGCAAATAGTAAATTCCCAGTGTTAGGAGAGATCCATGATTAGGGCCTTTTCTTTTTAAAATGAATCTGCTTTAAATGTTCATTCAACAAACACTTGTTAAGTATTTGTAGTGTGCTATGCACTACATCAAACCTATGGAATATACCAAATTAAAATAAAGAGTCAACCTTTAGGGGAAGAGAGGTATTGAAATAGTAAGTCATGGTATAAAATGCTTACTGTAGTTTAGGAACTTTTCTAAGTAGTTTATGATCAGTTTGTTTTCTCCCCATGGCAACTCAGAAATGCTGTTGATGTACCCATTTTAGAGAAAAGGAGAACATGGAATCATAGAGGCCATTATTCATGCAGTCAATTAGTTGTATAGCCAAAATGTGATCACAGCCAACATGACTACAGAAAACACTTTCCTGTTATGCATAGAACAGATATGTGTGAGTACACAATCTTACTTATATGATCAGGAAGCCTGTATCACTTCATTTTTGTTTCTCCATGTCCTGATAGGATTCCCACCATGTATTCATAAACAAACACAAACAAAAAAACTATTTGATGAAGTACTAAAGGTGAGTAATATAGAAGGCAATCTAGAATAGCAGAATGGGCAACTCCTACATCTACTTAAGAAAATGATGGACCCTCCACAGAGAAGGAGATTTTAAATGGGGCATAAAAAGGTGTATTAGGTATTTGTTTAATAGGTCAACTAAGGGAAGAGAAAAGGCCTTCTGGAAAATGGGAGTAGCATTTTCAAATTAATAGAAACAAGTAAAGGATGGCCAATTATAGGGGTTATCATTCCCAAAAGAGTAATTGAAGGGCCTTTTTTGAGCAAGCAATAGTGCTCAGATGATTTCCTGGGGGCCCAGAAAAAAAAGGGGGGTTGCTTTTCTTCCTTCTTCACTCATTGTTGGGTATTGGAGGCAGGGGTGACATGTTTTTGAACATATGTTAAGAAACTAGCTGGGGGCATCAAGCTCCCCTTGAACTGACAGAATAAACATTGTGTCTGTGTGATACTTTGAGCCAGGGTTTACCCACAATTAAGTTTTTTCTTCAGTAGAAAAAAGTTCTCCAAGCTTTTGGTAACTCCTGGTGTTGAGTTTCGGCCTTTAAAAAGTCTGGAAAGAAATGCTGATGGCCAGGCTTTGAGCATATCCACACTCTCTCTAAGACTATATCTGACCTCAGGATGTGCTGAGAAGAGCTAACCTGGGAGAAGCAGGCAAACAGGTGTCCAGGGAAAATTTCTTGCCAAAAGCAGGAAGCAGAAAACAAAGTTACACTGTGTAACAGAGTAGTAGAACTGAGCTGAGTCCTCCAGATCTGCCACCATCACAATGCCCAGAGTACAGTAAAAAGAAGAGAAGAGACCCAAACCAACACAGCAAATGCCTCATTCTTTTCACAAAGTGATTTCTCTTTTCCTAGCATCTTGGTGATTTTCAGAGTCTATAATTGCTGCTAGATTCTGTGTTCTAGCCATGCTCTGTTCAAACTGCTTTATTACTCCACTATTTGGTTCCATAACATAGATTCTTTATTCTGGGCTGTTTCATTCAGGTCTCTGATGGTATCCACTATTACTTAACCTTCAGGAAAAAAATATCAGCAAAGCACACACTGAAAGAAACATGAAACCCTCTGAGCACTAATATATACTAAAAAGTATGTGTATATTTTTGTCTCTATAATTCCTATAGAATGACATAGAGGAAATTATTATGCTAAGTTATGTGGGGTAAAGCACACCATAAATAGCACAAGCTATATTAGACAAAAACTTTCTTAAATATGAAATCTGAAAGATATTTCCAAAATAAATAACCAAGGAGCCATGGGCATTGCTAATGTCTAGTGTTTCAGCTCAAGAATGACTCAGAGAAAGCAAATGTCCATTATCCAAGAAAATTCCCAGCTTTTCAATTAGAAAATAGTAATTGAATACTCCTATTGACTAGATTTAGGGTATGCAGGCTAAATTATATGAACCATTAAGATGCATTATAAGACTTTACAAGGATTTTCATTCAACCTTTAAGTGATATGTGGGAGGAAAGAAAGAACAGAACAAAGGGAGAAGAAAAAGAGAGAAAAGACGAAACAATAAAACATGATAAATGCTTCCCTTCCCAATTACCAACTTACAGCTAGTGTCAGGGTACCTAAGTAATTTGATAAGAATTTACCTATAGCTTGGTTTATCTAACTTATGTGCCTTTCATGAATATACTTGTACATGGCATAGACTCCACCATCCCAAGACTTCGAGAAGAGTACATAGGAGCAGGTCCTGGAGAGAGACAGCATCCTCTCATATTATTACCAAGAAATTCATATTGTCATCTTGTAAATCTAGTTCCTGAACTATTATACACCCAGCAACCTCAGAAAACTACCCTTCTCCATACAAGCTATGAGAAGCCATGTGCCCTAATCACAATTATTTTCTTTTCTCTGGTTTGGGGACAGCTTCTCATGTCTTGCTATTACCTTGTTCTATAACCTGGTCTTTTCCCTTTCTCTCAGACCCACTCATGCCCAAGGTTCCTGGACAACAGACTCTATCCTTCTGTTAGATATCAATGTATCCTCTTGATAGATTTTGTTTACTTGTAGTAAAGGACAAATGCTACCAATGGAAAGAAAACTGAGTAGAATGGCACCATTTGTTAAATAGTATGCCAGTTGAATTGGCCCTAAAATGTGAAGGTATTCAAATAAGTAACTCCCTGTGAAGGGTTCAGGCTAAATCAATATCTTGATGGGTCTCAAGGATTAATCACCTTCAGGTAAGTATTTTAAAGTAGAGAAAACCACAGAATATGAACACAGCAAATTATGTAGGAAACATGGGAGAGAAAAAAAAAATCACACACATGCCATAGTAGGATGGCTCCAGATGCTTTGGTGATAAGAAGACTTGACTCTAGGGAGCTGAGGAATCTCTGAGTGAGTGATGTCCTGAGTGAATGAATGTGTGCAGTTGACATTGGCATGGCTATGTCGAGAATCCCATAGCCCTTGACCCATTCAGGAAAGGCAAAGATTTTCCCCTGGGTTGAGATCAGAGAGAAAATGCAAAGCCTTCCTCAGGGAACTAAGTAGGAATGTTGACAGTATTTCTCCCACTGAATATTTGTAGCCTAAAAGCCGCTTCCCAATATGGACTGTTCCTACCAAGATTAGCTAAACCTATTTCCTTGACCCAGCTCTATATCATAAAACTTGCCTTCTTTATCTGTGTATAATAATCCTTCCTTTCTTTTCAACTCCATATAATAAACACACTGACCTTCCTAGTGCTATGATTTCTCCAGCAAATATCCCAGGCCACCTAAGTTCTGCATGTCCTTCTGTCTGTCTTTTCTTCATTCCTTCACCATTCCAGTCATGGCAATCCCTGGAGGTCAGGCATGGATATAGCATGTGACTTTTACAAGTAGCATTCATTTTTATTCTTTGTAACTCTTCTTCAAGACTATGTTCTCTTTCTAGTCTTTCCTGAAGCCCTCAGGCACATGGATACTCTCATAATCAACTTCTTTTTCTTATCCAGGAATGTTTCATCACATTTTAATTTGTGAGCATTTTTCTTATCTCTCATTCCTCATCACTTTCTGATAAACTTAGTCAGATGATATCACTTTTTGGCCTTTGTGAAAACATTAATAACTTAATGCCAATACAACTTGGTTGGCTGTATAATGTATTTTCCAAACTAGAATTAAATAATAATTCCAAGGCAATGAACATTAACCAGAATTACCCCAGATTAACAAGGCAGGTAGAATCTCAGTTTCTGTTCTTGTTGCTGTAATAAAATACATTAACAAGAGCAACTTATGGAGAGTATATTTTATCTCACAGATCCAGGTTACAATCAATCATCGTGAGGAAGTCAAGGAAGCAAGATCCTAAAGCACCTAGACACACCACAGTCAAGAGCACAGAGAAGATTAACACATGCATGCTTGTACACCTCTCATTTTCTCCACCATTACATGATTTAGAATCCCCTTCCTAAGGAACGGTGCTCCCAACAGTAGGAGAGTTTCCATACCTCAATCAACATAAACAATATAATCACTCACAGACATGCCCACAAGTCAACCTGATCTGTTCAGTCCACTGAGACTCTTTTCCCAGGTCCTTTTAGATTGTATCAAGTTGAGAATAAGAAACAACCATCACATGCAACCATGCCATTAATAAAATCAATTTCTGTCCATGGGATTAAAAGCTGATGATCAATTATGAGATGCCTAAAGGATCTTATGTTGAAGCTGTCTAAGGCTAGCCTCCATGCTGCTTCAGTATTTCTACTTAAGGTCATTACTCTCTGCTGAATATATAAACTTTTTTTTCTAAAGAATAAAGGCATGCTCCTTTGATGATATGTTTATTCAGTAAACAAAGCAGTAATTGAATTTTTCTTAAGTACTACATACCACATAAAATATAAGTAATATAAAATAAAGCCTGGCCCTTTGTCCTTAGAGAGCTTATATTCTAGAAAAATCTATTTATTACTTGTTCCATCATTCATTCACTCATAGAATCATCCCACATGTATTTACTAAGAGCCAAATATACTTCAGGGCAGAAGTGAGGAAAGAATTTCCCCAGTCTCTTCCCTGGCAGAGCCCACAGATTGCAAGTTAAATAGCAAAGGGATAAGAAGCATTAATGAGCTACAATGATGAGCCAAAAGATAGAGGAGAAATTGTGTTTGGATGGATTAATGGTATTTTACAATAGGAAAAATATGATCACTAGGCAAAAGAAGAAGAAAAGGTGGTTCTGGCCAAGAAAAAGTTCAAAAAGAGGCTGAAAAGAAAAAAACAATCAAGATCAGAGGTAAACATGGAGAATGTGATGATTGGGCCAGACTGGAGTTTAGTGGCTAGGCTAAGGATTTTCACATGCCTATTAGCCCCTCAAGGGACATGGAAGATCAGTACAAGTGTTAAGATATGATAATATGTATATTTTACATAGCTGCATAGATGATTGTTTTGAGGGACTTATTGAGTTGCTTTAAAATAATATTTGCATGCTGTAGCCCATGACACATACTATCCACCACCCCATGTTTGTTCTGTCTATGAAGACTCTCTCTCTTTCTGGAGATACATCATCACTTCCTAAGATGCGTTCCCATAAGTATTGGAACAATTTTCATAAGAGAGTGGCCTACTGTTAGTGGAGCCTCTGGTGATAGTATCTAAGGAGCTGAAGTTTTCAAATGAGGGATTCATGTGAACAAAGCCTCACTGTGCTGCTGCCTGCCATATGGATGAACTGTAGTCAACATGTATATTGATGTTTTTCTGACCTGAGACTGTATGCAGAGTCTCCTGAAAACAGCATCATTAGGATGTCTTGAGTGATGATGATTTCTATTTCATCAAGAATGGGCATAGATGTTCTGTTAGCCGCCACTGGTCATGGCCCCTTATCCCAGAACACACACACACACACACACACACACACACACACACACACACACATACACACCTGCCCAGTATCTTCAGTCTAGCCTCATTTCCACTCCCTGGCAAGGCAGTCAACACTGTGCAATCTGCTTATTCAACACAAACCAAGTTTTGATCTTAGACCTAAAGCTTTGAGTTCTTGAATATAAATGGATTTTGTTTAATTCACAAGAACCATGCAAGGAATATGAATTAGATAGTTTCTCTGGTGCTCCAAAATGACCCTATGTCTCATTTAAACACAAGATAATTCTGGACAACTCTCTCACAGACTGGGAATTAAACTTTTTAATATTTTCAAAAATAATTAAAATGGAGACTTCAAAATTTATATGCTAGAAATTATTGTACCATCTCTCTTTAGTTCTCTTTCTGTCTCTGTCTTTGACTCTCTCTGTCTCTGGCTTTCTCTCTCTCTCTCTCTCTCTCTCTCTCTCTATATATATATATATATATATATATATATATATATATATATAACATTGTGGAGAAAAGGGATAACTACTGCACACTTGGAGAATTTCAAATTATTTTACTTTTTTGTAGCTTAATGAATATTTTAATATGCCATTCTGCTTCTTAGAAAAACTTAGAATTTAGGTATTTAGGGTAAATAAGTCTATTCAAAGTTTTCTTAGTCTGGTCATGAATAGCTCTTCCTCTAGCTCAGTGTGTTATGACAAAATGAAAATGGAGAGCCTCCTGTTAAATAATCATTAAGGCTTTCTAAATGGCAATAACAGAGCCAAGCACAAGGACTTTCTAAGCACAAACTTTCTGCAAATGCATAGAACACAGCCCATGGAGCAGGACTTTTATGTTCTCATGACATATGAATGAAGGAAGGATATCTGTATTATCCTGACATCTTCTTAAAAAAAGCCTCTGGTAACATCAGAGAGGTCATTCTCCTGATTACCATCCTAGTAAGAGCAATGTGTGCTTTGACTGGATTCTGTATCTTTCATGTAGTTTTCTCAGTTTTTTCTTAAGCACACTCAGCATTGTTCCCCTCAACCAGCTAAGTTAGGATTCACAGACTCTTTAGTCTTAGCTCTCTAGAACTCCACAGGTTCTGTCAACACAGACCATCAATTTGTGGCCTATGCTTAGTTAAAAGGGATAAAGAATAGAACCTCATCACAGAGATCTTTCCACTATCAATTGGAAACCTTCTAACTCTGTTTCTACTCTATATTGTTTCCAGATATTATTTTCCTTTTAGGCTTGGTATTGAACTCACTATATAACCAAGGATTATCTTGAACTTCTGATCTTTCTCTATCTACCTCCGCCCCCAAGTGTTGTAATTAAAGACTTGTGCCACTATATAAAGTTCATATAATGTTGGGCATCAAGTTCAGAACTTTGTAAACTCTAGACAAGCACTCTGTCACTTGAGATACATTTCCAGCCCTCCCATTATTTTTAAAGAGTTATGATTAGTCATGACAGCAGACATTCTATGCTATGTTAGTAAATGGAACTGTGGGACAGATAATTCATACTTCCTTATTTAGTTCTCTGAATGTTTTGTGGTCTCTATTTCCTGAGGTAATAAAATAATTCATATACCACTTTAAAAAATAAATCCATGAGGGAGCTAGAGAGAATGCTCAGTAGTTAGGTTCACTATATGGTCTTCCACATGCTAACTCACATGTTACCAGGTAACTCATAAGTTACTTCAGTCCCAGGGAATACAATGCCATCTTTGTGCATCCTTAGGCACAAGATATAGACAAACAAACAAAACAAACAAAACACCCCAAAACATTACATAAATAAATACCTAAAAGAAGATAGACAAAGAGGAAGAGAGGGAGGAAAGAAGGTATGGAGGAAGAGAGGGAAGGAGGAAGGAGGGGAGATGGAGGGAGAGAGGGGGTAGAATGGAGAAAATAATGAAGGAAGAAAGAAAGGAAGGAAGGAATCATATCCATGAAATGCTACTAGATGTTAAGTGCTGATGTACTGATGGTTGGCACTGGGCATGCTACTAAGTAAGGTAAGACTCCCCTCAGAAGACTTACATTGTAAGAAACACAAAGGTCATCAAACCATGGCCAGGAGACCCTGTCTCCTTTCAAAAGCATTTTTAGTGGTACATAGTCACACTTACCATTTCCATATTATTGTGGCTGTTATAACTACAACCTGTGACCTGTAGCAGGGATCCCATTGTCCACAAAGCCTACGATATTTACTAGAGAGATTCAAGCAGAAGAAAAGGGACAAGGAGAGAATCAGTATTGAGAATCCTCAAAAACACAAAAATAAATCTACCATATGACCCAGTTATACCACTCTGGCATATGCCCAAGGACTGGACACCCTACTTCACAGGTGCCCTCTTAGCCATGCTTACCTATGATCTATTCATAACAGCTAGAAAAAGAAACAAACTAAATGTCTTTCAACAGACTTGAATGGATAATGAAAATTGATATATATATACACAGGAAATACTTTTCAGATATAGCAACAAATGAAATTGGTAGGCAAATGAATGGAGCTACGAAAGATTATTTAGAGTAACCAACACCCAGACAGACCAACACCCAGACAGACAGATGTCACATGGTTTCTCTCGTCTGCAGTCCTTGCTCCAGATGTTCAGCTGTGTCACCCCTTATTTGAAAAGCTTATTTTTATAGTAAATGGAAACTGTTACAGAAAAATAATAAATGTTCACAACACAGAGGTAAATGTATAATAAGGAACCCAGCCCCGATGTGAACATCTGCATCACTATTCCTGCATCTATGGCTCAGGAAACATTATCACAAAGAGGGAACAGAAAGAGTGTAAGAGCCAAAATACCAGGAAGTCAACTGTGAGCTTTCCTAGGAAAGGCATCATCAAGACTTAAACAGCAACAGTATCAATAGACATGCTAATGTGGCAGCAAGAAAAACATCACATGGTCCCATCCATAAACAAAATTTTGCAGGCATCTAATGACAGGTGGCTGTGGATGAGTCTTCTGACTGGTTATCTAATTAAAAGTGAAACCATCCACATATGTACCAAAAACAAAAACAAACTCAACAGGCTGTATTTACATATTTGTGCCTGTGTGCCTCTGTGTGTACACCCATAAATGCATGTGTGTATGTGTGTGTGCATTCGTGTGTGCATGTGTGCATACATGTGCATGTGTGCATACGTGTGTGTATGTGTGTATGTGTGTGAAAATAATAATGATAAAAGAAAAAGAGGCTATCAATATCAATTTGAGAATTTGATGTGATGGGAGGGGTTGGAGGGAAGGAGCCTGTGAGGAGCTGGAAGGTGGAAAGGGAAAGGAGGAAGTGATGTAATTACATTTCAACTAAAACTGTGTTTATAAGTAAATAAATTGCTTTTCATCACCATCTCCAAAACGAATTCTATAATCATTAAAACATGATTGGAGAATTGAGAATTTCGCTGTCATGGGGAGAGCCACTGCAGCTAGGCAAGTCAGAGACAAGCACTTCATAGGAGATAACAATGAGGACCACCACTGGGAAGTGAAAGCAGAAAGCCCCAGGATTCTCTGGAGTAACAGAAAATGCAACAGTCTCTAGGAACAGAGCTAGCTTATTCCCCTTAGAAACTCTACTCAGTGATGTCTGATGAAAATGGAGACAGCCGAAGAGTAGGAGGAAATATACATCAAAATTGAATAACATGTTTCCCCCCTTTCTGGCTTTGATAATGGTAAGCTCCAGAGGATAGAAAGAACCTCAAAACATTCTTTATGATTTTTGAGCTCTTATGTTCTTTCCATAGTTTCTATTTATAGGCAGTCCTTTTCTTCCTACCTGTGAGTAAACTACAAAAGAGGGAAATGTTATATAGAGGCACTGAATAAAAATCTCCAGCATCGTGGCCATCATAAGCTGACCCATAAAAGGAGGGCAAAGCACCCCAGATAACTTACTTGTCATCAACATAGCTTAAAACGTGACACTTTGCAGTCGACTGTAATGGAAAGAATGTGGGTTTGGGGATCACACAAATACTTTCTTGGCTGACAAGTGGTCTGCCTTCTTTAGGTTGCAATTTTCTAATCTAGAAAACTAGGTTAATAATACAAGTCTTTTAGTATCATCACAGAAATATATGGCATAATGCATGTGGAAGTATCTGGTGGGCTTCCTGGGCGCTAACTGAATGTGTTTCACCTCCTCTCAGCCTCTTCCACTCCTCATACAACACTGGCATGGGGACATTTGTGTTGATTTGTGACCTGACTGCTCCTTCTAATCCTTTATCAGCCTGTCTAACATCTCAGGAAGCCAAGTTGTCTTTCCTGGCTGGAAGGTGAGTGCTGACAAGAGTGATTGGCTGGGGAGGCTCACACCTCAGGCTGATGGCCTGTGGTAGGCAATGGATCAGCCTTTGAGTACAAACATTTTGTTTTTGCCTCAGGAGTTTTCAGAGCCTGCCCAGCCTATTTGGAAACCATGTTTTCATCAGTAGCCAATTTATTTACATCGAGGAAAATAATCTCTTGACTGAAACTGATGAGCTATTCAGATTACTTGGGTCTTGGCAGGTCCCAGACCAGTTAACAGCAGCATTGCTTAGAAGATCCCTAGAAAGTGAGGCTGAAAAGATAGCTCACCTAATATAGTGCTTCCTCAGAAACAGGAGGACCAGGCTTTGAGCCCCAGAATCAACATTTGAAATATGGGCATGCTTGTGCATGCCTTATAATCTCACTGGTGGAGACAGGAAGTAGTTGGAGCACCTTGGCCAGCCATACTTGCCTACTTGTTGAGCTCCAAATCTCGGAGAGGCCAAGTCTTATACACACACACACACACACACACACACACACACACACACACACACACACAGGTGGCTCTTGAGAAACAACATTTGCACATTCATGCACTGGCACTTACACTCAAGTACACACATGGGGCAGGGGTAAATCAAAATTGCTAGTCACATTAGAGACTAATAGAATAATAGTTAGTTTCAACAAAATTCTCCTGTGAGCTTATATACACTATAGCTTGAGGCCAAGAAGACAAACCAGAGGTTCTTAATGCAGCTTTGTGTTGAGGATCTGGCTGTAAGTCCTACATGAAATGCCTAGTAGAGTTGCTCAGAAGGTTGCTGACAAATGCCTGGTCTTATGTTCCATATCCTACTGTCTCTTATTGAGCAAGTAGAAAACCTGTGTTCTCTCATGGCATGACCTATACATTAGTCGTAGAAGATATTATTGGAATTCACACTTGCAATCTATTGGATCTAATGCAATCACAATCAACATTTCATAAAAAGGTGTTCTGCAATATTTTTCCTCAAGTATGTAACCAGAGCCGAGGAGTCTGTGAAATTTCTCTGGATACGATTTAGAGCCTAAGTCTTCTTTGATTACTGTATTAAGCTAATGTTCTCCTTCTTTCTAATACTCACCACTTTTGCTTGCTTGGTAGATCCAACATATCTTTTAAGCTCCAAACAAATTAAGTTTCTATGATTTCCCCAAAGACTGATGTTTCCCACTTCCAAATATCCTTTGTGGATCCTGTAAATCTCTCTGAATAGGAGTGGTTGAGGCCCTGAGACTTCACACTAGATAAGTCACGTGCTTAACTTTAAACAGCAAGCTTTTCTGCTTTTGGACTGGGGCTGTGTAACTAATCCATGAATACAGTTCATACAAAGATGTTTCACATGTCACTTCTTGCCTGTTACTCAAGGGGTACATGATGTCTCATGTTCCTTTTTCCTTTGGGCAGAAACTGTGGGAGTCAAATATTATGGTAATGTTACAAAATAAGGAGAAACCCTACAGATCTCAAACCCTATAACAGAGTTATAGTAATTAAAAAAGGCATGGTACTGGCATAAAAAGAGAAAGGTGGATCAATGGAATAGAATCAAAGACCCAGACATAAATCCACACACCTATGGACACCTGAATTTTGACAAAGAAGTTAAAAATTATACAGTGGAAGAAAGAAAGCATTTTGAAAAAATGGTACAGGCATAATTGAATGTTGGCATGTAGAAGAATGCAAATAGATGTATATCTATCATTCATGTAGTTTTATTTGAAATAGTTTCCTCCTTTCTAAAAGTCACTTACAAAAAGCAATAACATATATTGGCTATAAAATTTGTTGTATTTCCATTTAACAAAGATCAATCTAGAAATGAAATTGAGAAAATAATTCTGATTTGCTATAGAATAAAAACAAGGATAATTAATGAAACAAAGTATGTGCACGTTGATAACGAGAAAAATCATTGAAAAAATTGAAGATATACATAAGAATAACTTCCCGGGTTCATAGATTAGAATGATTAATATTGTTGGCATATAATTGGACCAAAATAGATCAACAAATCAATGCAGTCTAACAAATTCCTTACTTTTTTGTTTTTGAAAAGGTTTCTCTGTGTGGTCCTGGCTGTCCCCTAGACCAGTGTTCTGGTCATTCTGTAGACCGGGCTGGCCTTAAACTCAGAGATCCACCTATCTCTGCCTCCCAAGTGCTGGGATTAAAGGCATGTGCCACCACCACCCAGCCTCACCTATTTTTTGAAAAGGCAATATGACAATTCTAAAAATAAATATAGACTTCAGGATAAGCAAAATAAATTTTTAAAGGAAAGACAAAGTTGGAAGATATATAGTGTGTTTTAAAAACGTGATACATAGTTATAGTCTTGATTATTAGTTATTAGAGAAATGTAAATCTGTGGTGATATCTTGCTTGTACAAATAGAGTCTGTCTGGGGGTCAGAGAATGGAGCTTGCCACAAGCTAATCATAAAGGTCTAGAGGTTTGTACAGACAGACAGGAAGTGAAGTAGCTGGGCAAAAATAGGATATAAGCATGAAGAAACAGGAAATTGATCTCTTTTCTGCTGAGACACTAAGGAGTAAGGTGTGCTGTGGCTTGTTCCTTCTCTCTGATCTCTCAGCATTTCCCTCTATATCTGACTGTGGCTGTTTATTATCTAGAACCAATTAAGAATTCCATTGACACAAATCAGAATCACAATGAGTTCTACTTCATCTCCACTAGGATTGCTATAATTAAAAGGACAAACAATAATAAGCTAGGGTGAGGATGGTAAGACATTGAGATCACTCCCCCCCCCCAACACACACACTGCTAGAGAGTGAACACTGCTGACCTTGTGGATGCCAGTGTATCAGTTGCCCCTAAACTAATGTCAAGTTAATGGGGCCTTTAAATTCTAGTTCTGGGTACATATTCAGGAGGATTACAAATATGCTCCTACACAGGATCTTGGATCTAGCTCTTCATAGAAGCATCACTGCTGTGAAAATAGAAACAACCTAGTGTCCACCTTCTGTTGCATGGCTCAGCAAAATAAAGTACATTCATAAAAAGAAGTATTATTTGGTCATACTATAGAAGAAACCAAACACATTGATTCCATACTCTATCTACATCTTGATTTGTGTGAAAATCCTCATGCAGGCAAATCCCTGGGGAAGTGTTACAAGTCAGGAATGAGGAAATTCAGTGACTAGCAATGTAAACAGAGCTTCTTAATGAGGTTATCAAAGTATTTGGCAATTAGAGTGGTGTGGTTTTACAATCTCAAGGATATGTCAAAAACCACACAGAGAAAAGGATATGTTTATGCTATGCAAATTATATTTCCAAGAAAGAAAAAGAACCAACCAGAAATTCTTAGGTCAAAAGTCATAACAACAGCAAAAATGAAAACAAAACAAGTAAAGAAAAAAAATAAAGTGGGAGTCGGGGGGACATGGAGGGATAGTTAGATTGGACCACCAGCCTTGTTACCCTTCCAGAACTCCAAACAAGCCTTATTTTTCATACACTTTCCTTTTCAAAGTATGTTTTATTTTTCACTCTGATGTGTCTTGGGAAAACATGGCTCCTTAAAGCTCAAATCTGACTCAAATATGAAATAATTCCTGCCTGCTTCAGAGATTGGCACCTTTTTATTCATTTCTTGCATATGGTAGTATAATGACTAATCTCCATGATAATATATACATATATGTGTGTGTTTATATACATACATTAATATTTACATATTAATATATGCAATTTGCATAAAGCAAACTAATGTGAAGCACAAAGTTCTGCACATTCTTTTTTTTAATCTCTGTATGTTACAAGTAGGTTTGTCCTTTCCAGTCGGTCTGGTCCCACCGCCACACCAGCCCCAGATAACACGCAGAGACTCTGTATTTGATATAATGCTGTTGGCCAGGTACTAGTTTCTTACCAGCTAGCTCTGTCTTGATGATTAACCCATTTCAACTTACCTAAGTATTTTCACATGGTCATCTTACCCCAGAGCGGGCCAGCGTGCTGCTCTCTCCAGGCTCTCCATGTTGACTCCTCCTAACTCCTTCCTCTTTTCTCCTAGTATCCTAGCCCTGCCTATCTTGCTTTCCTATTGGCCAACAGTGCTTTATTCATTAACCAGTATGAGAAACATATTTACAGAATAACATCTCCCATCACTTGTATGTGCCCATGTAACTATACTCAGATTAAGACTTGACTAAATGTTCAAAAGTCTGTCTCAAGCCTGTCCCTGTTAGATAATAAAAAAATAACCTCTCAGTTTTACTTGCAGTTGAACTTCATCCAAATAAAATCATGATCTAGATTAAGATATGTCATGTTATATGATACATATTCTCTCATGTATGTATATATTCTCCATTCAACATTATATTTGTGAGATTCATTTATTGTGAGAGTATTGGGAATACATTCCTTTTCATTGTGTTATACTATTCTACTGTATGGATACACCATAGCTGATTTATTTATTCAAATGTTAATGTATTTCTACATTCCTTCAAACTTGAATGCTATTATGAATAACATTTCTAAGATTACATCTAAATATGTATTTTAGAAGATTTAAGCACTCAATTTGGACAGACATAAAGTCTGGGCTGCAATTGTTAGGTTACAATACACAAATATGTTTTGTTTTTATAGATGATGGAAATTTTTTCCAGATAACTTGTTCTGTTCTGCAATCTTAGAAAAAAATAATGCCTGAGAGCACTGAACTGTTTCAGCTGCCTGTCTATAAGCCTATCACTCTATCACTCTACTATACTACACAATTGACATCCTGAGGATATGAGCTAAGCTCATTCACCTCACCATCTGCAGTACACTGACATGGAGGCAGTAGGAATTGATGCCAAAGATGTCCTGTTCCAAGGCCCAGCAAACATTTTCTATAAAAAAGGAAGGTAGTAAATATTTCAGGCTTGCAGGATTTTGTTCCCCAGTCTATAAAGTTATAGCTTTATAACTACCATAATGAATGCAAAAACAAAGGAGCATCAGCATATGTCAATAAAACTTTATTTACAAAACTACACAGCAACTCACATTTGGCCCATAGTGTATGGCTTTATCAACTCCTGTAATCCTCAGTCTGCCCTCATCCTTCTCTGCTCTTGTTTTTCACTAATATATGTGGGCTCACTTTGTTAGGGTCACACTGGCTTCTAGGACAGTCCAATCCCAGGGAGTCCTCACTTTCCATTTCTCTGCCTGGAATGCATTTTACTCAGGTTTTCCTCTTGGTGTAACCTGCATAGCTTCATCTCTATAATCTAAGGTGACATTTGCAATGATGCATCACCATTTCTTTTTTCTGCTTTTTTTCTCTGTACCATTTATTACCATATAACATACTATGTGTTTTGCTATTCTGTACCTTGGCTATCCTCATCACACAATATTAATACATGCACACAAACACGTGTAGAGGGATTATATTTAATTTTTGTCTCATGTTAGATTTCTAGCATATGCAATATTATCCAACACATGTATACTTTATATGCATTTATTGAATGCATGATGGCACAGATATTGTCTGACCACCAAATCTACATAAGAAAGCCTATAATTAGATTACTCACAATAGTGGACCTCAACTATGGCAAGTCATAAGACCTGACATCCTACTAAAAGAATCTCAAAAACTGAGAAATGGTCCTTGTTACACAGGTGGTCTGGATGCAGGGGAGTAAGGAGACATATCACTCACAATTAAACACAGAATTTTCCAGGTTATTATGCAACCCCACTGTATTTAAATCCAAATAAAATGGGCATGTGACTTGTCAATCAAGACCTAAATAATTATGTCTTTATGCTATAATTATATAGACCACAAAATTACAGAAATTAAGGGTAAAAAACAATAATGATGATAATGAAAACTTGTTTCCAATTTGAGGTCTTCTTTCCACAAGGGTCAAACAGTTTGAGAGTGTTTCACAACAGTTGCTGGCTCAGAAGGAACAGAGGCCGTGGGGTGAGAGCACAGAACAGGGAAGAGTTTGAGGGGAAGCTGAATGATGGTTTCTTTCAGATCACATTTTCCATTGATTGAACAAAGACGGGACTAAAACTGGAATCAATTACTCTCCACACCTCAGCACTCCTCCCAGGAAAACTGGTTGTCTTAACCTTCAATGGCTTCTGGGAGATTAGGTTCTTGGCTTTGAAACCCACTCCACAGTGTCCACTCAATTACTCCTTTGTGGAAGAAGCAATACACTGAGAAAACTCTTAGTTTACTCGTGTGACCCTTTCATCATCCAGCATCAAACACAGCCCCTGGGGAGAAGGGTCATGCCATGCCAGCCCCTTCTGTACTCATAACTATCCACACAGTCCACAAGAAATCCTATGTGCCCTTTCTACATGGAAAAGCTGGATATGTGTTTCCAAAGCAGGCTATGAGAACAGCATGTATTAGATAGCTAGAAAGTGCAGCCTCCTTGCAAAAGCCTTCTGTTTAGCTCTGCTCACATCGTAATGGTGTCTTTATGTGAAACAGGGAAGTTAGAGAAATTTGGAACAGTTATTCAAGATGCCACAGCTGGGAAGTAGCAGCCTGGAGAACTCAACTGTATTCCCTTTACTTAAAAATCAAACCAAAACAAAATAAAACAAAAACAAAATTAACACACACTCAGCTAGAAGCAGAAATGATTCTTAAGAAAATCATTCTAGTCTCAAAAAAATATAGCTGTCACTTCAAATTCCACATAATACCAGGATAAATTCTTAATTATGTTAATTTAATCATTATAATAACCTTTATATGTGAGGTAGCTCATCTTAAATATGAACTTGACTAGACTTAGATCACCATGGAAACATACCTCTGGGCATTTCTGTAAGTGTGATTCCAGAAGGCTTAACTAAGGATGGAAGGCCAAATTCCTAGGCCAGGACAATGGACTGAGTTAAAAGAAAGAAGTAACTTGAAGGCCTGTATCCCCACGCACATACGACATGACCAGCTACGCTACCTTCCTGCCACCACAATGCCCTTCCATGATGAACTGTAGCCACCTGTACTGTAAACCAAAATAAACCCTTTAGCCTCTCTTCATTGGGTATTTGATCACCACAACAAATATAACCAATGCAATGTGTTCAACTTTAAATTGTTCCTGTGATATATATGTCTGATGCCATATAGTTAGTTCATCCATTTAAAATGTGCAGGTCAGCACTTTGTAGAAGCCCATTGAGTTTTCCCCCTATCATATTTTATAAGCCAGAAGCAACACAAAGCCCATTACCATTTTCCCTACTCTCTTAAATCCTTACACCCATCTCTCCTGATATACGAGATTTACCTGCTATTTCATTTCAATGCAATTCCACTATACATTATCTTTCCTTTAACTCAACCTAATGCTTCCTCTGGTCATCTACTCTGTGGCATGTATCAGAACTTCATTAACTTTTATTGCCAAATAATTTTCTGTTGTATACAACATTAAATCTATCGGTTTGTCAGTAAATGGGCAACTGAGCTGTTATTTCTTTGGTCCATTGTGAATAATGCTACTGTAGGCATTGATAGTGTTAACTTGTTGAAGAAATGTGGTGATACATTGTTTATGATATAATAAAACTTGCCTGAGGGTTAAGGATACAAAGCTAGCCACCAGTTAACCATAGAGGCCAGACAGTGGTGTCACACCACATTAATGCTATCATGTGTGATCTCATGCCTTTGATCCCAGTACTTGGGAAGCACACACCTGTAGACTGCAGGAAGTAATTTTAAGAGAATAATGCCCACATTCCCAAGAGGTGGAGTAGGTGATTTCAGTCATTCAATAGGTTATGGATATTTGTCATTGTTTAGGGGGATTGATTACAAGTTGTTATTGGTAATGATATGATAGGATAAAAAGGGCAAATTATTAAATCTACTCTGAAAAGAAAAAAGGAAGAATATGGATATAAGATAAAAAGGTAGATTATTCAATCTACTTTTTAAAAGCAACTACTAGTTTTAAATATTTTACGATGGATAGGACTTTTGTACAGTGTATAAAATTTTGAAAATTGATACAAATATTAGATTTTGTTAAAAACCTACTATCGATACATTTCTAATGCTGTTCAATGTATTGTACTTATATAGCTCATTTTTCAACTTTACAGTTCTTGAAAGTTATTATTACCAACTATGTGGGATAATAAGGGAATGCAGGTTAGTAATTAGTCACCTGTTGCAACTGAACTTGTAGTCACATTAGATATGATTTCAAGGTCAAACAGATATATTTTAAAAAGACGGGTCATCTTCAAATACCTCAGAGATCTACAGAATATGACATTTAAGTAATTTTAATAACAGAAATTCTTTTTTATGACAATGAGACATGTATGCTCCTGGCAGCACCAATCTACTACAGAGAAGATGATGGGCACTGAGGAAATTCCACATGGATTTTACTTTCTTTGTGGCAAAAGTAAGCCACTGGGCAAGAAAGTGTCATTGCCTTACCTGCTGACACTATGCTGTCCAAATGGGACAAGCAGGACACAAAAAAAACTGACTGCCAAACCTTGACAAGACAAGGCAATACAGTTCTTCAAAAGTCCTCCTTCATAAAAGTCTGCCAGATATGCTGGGCCTGTAGGTGAAAGATAGATGCCCTAACTTTGTAGAGAAACCTTGGGTAACAATACAGGCAGCTAGCTGTTTTTGTCATTTCTTACATTTTTGGAATTTGCTTGCTCACACTTTCTGTTTACTTGGTTAATATTATTTCCTTCTTGGATAACTAAGGGAGTTGAAAACTAGAGAGCTATA
Organism: Cricetiscus sungorus; assembly: GCA_030556225.1. NCBI lineage: Eukaryota > Metazoa > Chordata > Mammalia > Rodentia > Cricetidae > Cricetiscus > Cricetiscus sungorus. Next base: position 43,254,996 of record JANBXA010000007.1, read on the forward strand.
TTTTTTCTTGTTTACCAGACTCAGAAAAGAAAATCACTAACGAGGTATAAAGTGTAAAATGTTGAGAGACATTAAAAGATAATTTGATAAAGCAAATTAGAATAGAAAGTAAATTAGTCCAAAGTAAAGACTTTGGACTCACCAAGAGAGAATACATAATGGAGTATTTTCTCTGAATTTGTCAAATGCAAATGGGCTATATATTGTTAATGTATTTATTGCCTGCATATATATTGTATATAGTTATGGTGCTTATTATATAGTGTTTTGTATGTTAATTGTAGCCTTTTTCATTTGACAAAAAAAGGAGAATTGTGGTGATGAAGCTTGCTTGAGGATTGAGAATGTAAAGCTAGCCACACTAGTTAGCTATAGAAGTTGGGCAGGGGTGGCACACACTTTTAATTCCAGGACTCAGGAGACAGAGGCAGATGGATATCTCTGAGTTCAATGCCACCCAGGGTTACTTAAGAGTGAATCGGTCTGAAAGAACAATAAAGCTCATGCCTTTAATCTCTGTACTGGAAATGTATATAAGGAGGAAGCAAAGTCAATCTTAAGCAATCCATTTCCAGCCATGTTGAGGAGAGCATAGCGGTCTAGGATTCTGAGGCTTGGTAGAGATCAATGCACCTGGAGATGCAATCTGAGGTTCAGTGAATCACCTCTTCAGTCTGAGCATTGACAGAAGTGAGAACTCTCTAGTAGCTGGCTGTTTTGCTTCTGATCTTCAGCTTGAACCCCATTATCTATCTCTTGGTTTTTATTATTTGTGTTATAAGAAATACTAAGTGGCTGCAGCCCTGCACATTTCCATTAACAATTCCTCCCCAGCATCAGCAGCACTTGCTATGAGCAAGGGTCTCATTGTGACCTTTAATTTGCATTCTTTAATGGCTACTGATGCCAAGCTGTTTTTTTTATTTTATTTTTGCTTGGTTTGGTTTGGTTTTTTTGGTTTTTTGTTTTGTTTTGTTTTGTTTTATGTATGTACTGCTTATTTATATGTTTTCCCTGGAGGATCTCTATTCAGATCAACTGCCCATTTTTCACTAACATACATACTTGTAAAACTACATACATTTTATGTAGGTCCCTAATCATGTCTTAATTCATTTTCCAATGCTATGATAAGATATTCTGAGAAAAGTAATGTAAGGGAGAAAGTATTTATTTAGTCTACCTGGGAGGTACAGTCCACTCTGGGTAGGGCTGGTGGCCTGGAACACAATCAGGAAATTTCCTGAACACACTGCATTTGAAACCAGAGAACAGAGAACGAAGAGAAAGTGGAACAAGGTTATAAAACCTCAAGGCTCATCTACAGTGTTCTACCTCCTCTAGCCAGGTTCCATCTCCTATAGGGTTCCTAGCCAAAACAACATCACCAGCAGGCAGCTAAGTACTCTAATACACAATCTTATAAAGGACATTTCACATTCAAACCACACTGTTACAAGGGTGCTTTACAATACATTATCTTGTTCTAATAATGAGCTGTCCTTTCACTTTTAATGAAGCCACTTTGACAAGTTTGTCTGTCTTTCCTTTTGTTACTGGCTCTTTTGATGCTATATCTGAACCACTGAATTACCCCATTACTAATAATTTCTTCTAAGAAATATTAAAGTATAGCTTTAGTTGCGATGTTATTTTTTTACGTATTTGTAGTTCATTTTTATGTATCATCCAAGGCTCAAGTTTGCTGATTTTATAAGGATGTTGAGTTGTCATGATGCTTTTAATCCATCAAAATGCAATAGCCATAGACTCATGAGAACATTTTTAAGCTATAATTCCATGCCATTGATTTCTATAACTAACTTTATGCCATCATGTGATTTGTATTATTATCCCAAGTTCTAAGATCAAAAAAGGTAAAGTCTCCAATGATTTTTGTTTATTTAGGATTATGTTATTCTGTGTCCCATGTCATTCAGAATGGATTTTGAAAATCTATGAACTGTACTTGGTATTTTGTAAGTGTTATGCTGAAGTTTCCATCAATTTTGAGAATATAATACCTAATAGCATTAAATCACCTTATCCATGAACATTAGATGTCTGTCCATTTGTTTACATCTTTAAATTATTTTAATAATGTTTTATATAGTTATTACCTACATAATTCATTTATTCTTTTGAACTCATCCCTGTGTATTTCATCCCCTTATAATATCATTGCAAAATGAAGTTTTTCTTAATTCCATTTTGAGATTGTCAGCTGCTTGAATATAGAGATTAATTTATACCATTCTGCAGTGGTACTCATGCTGCAACCTTACTGAACTTATTTATTATGCCACACATTTTATACTGGTTTTTTTAAACAGATTACTCTAAATTACTTCACCTCATTTAAAATTGGATCTGTGGTTAAATGATCTCTCAACTTCACAAAGCTCTTCTATTTCATGCAAAGACTCTGGTACCCAAGGATGGAGAAGATCTAGTTTAAAGTCACATATGGCTGAAGCAGGACCTAAAGAACTTGTCTAGAGAACAAAACCCAAGGACAAAGTCTATGGAGGAAGTCTACATCCAAACCAAGAGACACAGAAGTTGCCATCATGGAAATAGAGAGCACAATAATTTATATAAAGCATGAGCAGGGCAGATAAGGTTGAAATGAAAGGAACAGAGCCCCAGCTCATTTATTCTTTCCCAACACCCATTTCCTTGCCAACAAATAAGGTTTATATTATTTACTCTAAAAAGAAAATCAAGAGGAATGTGTGATATAATGCATGCATAATTAGCATCAATTTCAAATCATTATTATTTTAATGTCTTTAGAATATTAACCAACAATTTGCCACCTGCAGAATAGCTATGGGATGCTTATGCCTATGGAATACAGATGTCTGAGGAGCACAGATTAAACACTAGAGCAGTATTGTCAGGGAAACCTGGGCTCCTTAACTTTGGGGTGCCTAAGGATGAAGGAGGCAGGAGAAAATGAACAGAAATGGGACTTTTCATTTTGGAGAGGTAGATGCTGCTGCTTTTTTTTTAATCAGGGGGGGTGAAAGAAGGTATGGTAGCAAAATAAAAGGGAAGAACAAGAGAAAATGATGTCTGGAGGAAATCAGATAACAAAACAAGTGACAGTTAAGCATGGGTAAAGAAAATAGACACTGATCTCTGAGAAGCAAGGTCAAGCAAAAAGAAGAATGAAGAGATGGGTGAATGCTGATATAATAAAAAAATTACCCAGCCATTCCTTCACTTTATTAATTTTTTTCTTTAAATATATTTTAGAATTGTTACATATAGATCCCAGTTCCCTCTCCCTCACACTCTCCCATGTCCTCTGATCCCCACTTCCCCTCCCATTCCCTACCCACTCCACAGGGAGGGTGAGGCCTTCAAGGAGAGATCATCAAAATCTGTCAAGTCATTTGGAGTAGAGTCTAGCTCCAAGATTTCTCATATATACTAGCATACAACAAAAATGAACAATACCTATAAAGAAAGAAAGAAAGAAAGAAAGAAAGGAAGAAAGGAAGAAAGACAGAAGTTGAAGCAGGGAAAAGATGAAGGGAAGGATTGGAGAAATATGGGGTGTAGTGAGATACTCACTTTGTTTTCATCTGTGGCACTGACCACACCCATTGTAGGCATGGAGACAAGGAGCAGAATTGACCTGGGGAACTAGGTCTGAGGGCCCATATGGAATTGGTATTTAATCCTTATGTACAAAGTAAGTATCCTTGTATCCTTGCTTGCTGTTTGCAATGCTTTGTGTTTCATCTCCCCATTTCCTCCTCTGACAACACTGCCTGCCCTGGTAAGCCCTATTTTATTCTCTGTCTGTGTCTTTGACTGTGCTTTCTAAAATATTCAGAGTGGATATGTTAATTTGATTCACAATAGTAACCATTTTTCTATCTATATGTATCTCATAACAACATGTTGTCTATTTAAAAAGCACACAATAAAATTTATTTAAGAAACAAGTATCCCAAGGACAATGGAGATGGCTCAGTCAGTGAAGTAGTTGTCATGAAAGGATAAGGACCTGAGTTTCAGGATCCATGTGAAAATTTAAGAGTGGAGTGGTAATGTTGATCTTGAACCCCAGCACTGGGGTACCAGAAACAGGAAGATTACTGGAATATTCTGGTCAGCCCATCTAGCTTGACATGTAAGCTCCAGATTCAGTGAGAGACCCACTCTCAAAATAAACAAATAAATTAATAAATGAGGAGTGGCTGAGGGAACTGGCTTCCACATATACATGAGTGCACACAAAATCAAGCACAGGCATACATACCCCACATATAAAAATAAAGCATCCTTAAAGCATAAGATTCAAATTCAAATAGCAAGTGACTTAAATGTAAGAGGAAAACTACGTGCAGTTTGAGGAGGCACACTGTAGCACTCACCAAGCCTACATTCTGAGGACAGCCTTGTCTTAGCTCCAACTAATGATTACAGAAGGAAACATTGGAAAACACACATACACAACTTGGAAAATTTTTCAAACATTCTCAAAATCTATGTATTTTAAACATGGATATTTTAACTGTGAATTTTCCTAATCTTTAAGTGTAAGCAGCTAATTTGAAGCATCTTGAATACTGTTTAAGTAAAACAAATGTTTAGGAAATAACATTTTGGTTTATACTATCAATTTGTTCTCTATGCCCAAGTTCTCCTATTTAGATCATTCCTCAAGCCCCAGCACTAAGTCCTTAGTGCTTTCTTGATAGATGCCAAGCCTAAGACATGAAACTATGAAACACTATGCAACAGAATGGCCCCAGGCCAGATCGGGTCCACAGATAAAATCCAGCCTGTGGCTTGTTTTTATAAATAAAGTTTTATTAGAACACAGATATGCTCATCTTATGTCTATACTGTGGCTGCTTTGTCATTATAGTAGTAGATTTGAACAGCTGTCACAAAGACAGATGGTCCACGGCATCTAAAATACTTCCCACCTCCCCGTTTAAGGATAATTTTGCTGACATCTGTTCCAAGGCACAAACTTATAAGAGACTGGCAAGATGCACAATGTTCTTCCATGAGGAGGATTCCTGGTGTTGTGGGAGCTGTGGCCCTGGTTAATAAGGATGCATGCTGCTTTCCTCTCATTTTCTGGAGTATTTCAATGTGAAAAGAAAAGGGTCTGGGAAACTGCTCCATAGAGTAAAAACAACAGGGGTTTGGAAATGGGAGACTTTATTGGCAATCCCATGACCTTGAGAAAGTCATTTAACCTCTCAAAATTCCCACACAGAAGTTTGCACAACCAGAAACAAATACCAAGCTTCAGGATTATTTTAAGAATTAAAATGAATCTGTATATGAAAGTGCTCAGATTCAACTCTGAGTAACTATTAGGTATGTGATTAATGTCAGTTACATTTAAAAATCTTCTGCCATCCATCATCCACTGTGTCACAGCTACAAGATGTGTCATATACTCTATAAGACTTAGTCAACCAAGATGTTGGAGAAGTTATGTTTCTCATCTGGATCAGCATTCAGTGTAAATTATGCAAGGTAAGATAATCATAGAAGCTAGATAAACCCAGAAGTGAGTTAATTAAGTCCACAGCTAGGCCAGCTCAGCTGTGTAGAGCTCCACTGTCAGCTTTAGAAGGCCTACTGTGGTTTCATTGTCTCTGGGGCTAAGTCACTGTCCTTGGATGCAGAGGTCTGCAGTATGTGTAAAAGCAAGCTATCCTGAGAGTAAGTTTTTGTGACAATTTTTCTATCAGTAAAGAACTCCTTGTTTGAACAAGGAAATCTTTCAAAATGAGGTAACTGGCCAACGCTGAGCCTGCCAAGATCCTCACTTCACTTTGTCCTTCCTGGATTTCTTCCTAACATTTGACAGCCCTGGCTTTATTTCCTCTTTCTTTATGTCTGATCTTACTCAAGGATTCAAGAAGGGTCTCATCCTAATTACAACCCAAAGTTATTTATTCAGCCTCTCAATGGGCCTCATTCTCAGATTAGAACTCATCCATGTCACTCAGTTTATTTGCATTAGTGTGAAGCTATAGGGTTTAGGGAGACCACAGAGGTATTGAACTCTGTAACACTAGCCTTAGCCACATGATCTGCTATCAGTCAAGCTCAGAATGCCATTTTCTTGCAGTGGCATGGACATTATCTCCCTTTTACCTACAGAATAGCCAACAACATCCCTCCCTCCCTCTCTCTCTCTCTCTCTCTCTCTCTCTCTCTCTCTCTCTCTCTCTCTCTCTCTCCAATATATCTTTAAAATTGTCCTCTACCTAGTAAACTTTGTAAAATTTCCTCTCATTATCCATCACCCAATCAGAGATTGAGCTAGCATGTCGCACTCGGGTGCATTTATTCTTAATATTCTCCTGGCTTGAATTTCTAGCTCTCCACTTCTTCTAGTGCTACCAATCAGAACAGAATGATCTAAACCCCAAAAAGTCCCAGATAAAATCTTCTTCATAAAAATATTCATAAAATTTGAGCTCCTGAAGAAAATGACCTCTCCTGTCCTGATCTGAGTTTGTTCAGTGCATTGTACTTTCCTTGGAAATCTGCTTACTTATAATTGGTCCTTTTTTGTAAATGTTTGATAAGCCACCGCCTTCTCTGTATTATCAAGAGCAGTGATGGTGTCCAGAAATGGAGTAATGAACATGAGCTTTGGAATCCAAAAGAAATATCTGCATTTAATGCTGACTTCCATCACTTACTTGTTATGGAAATTTGAAGTGTACACTTATCAGAACCTATTTATTTTCTATCTACATGAGGAACCTAATGTCTAATTCACTGAGCAGCTGCTTTGTTAAAAGTCCTTCCAGGAGTTAAAAACATTTGATAACATGTATTTCCCATTGCTTCTGGACTAAGATGCCTCCACTTAATTAGTATCTACTAGCTTTTTCTTCTGTTCTAATGAAATTGCCAACCTTTTATCCAAGTATTTGAGATTCCTTTAACATTAAAGATAATGGTCTCTCTTCTGCAGACTTCCTTTCCTCCTCTGGAAAGCCTTAGCTCTCTCTCTCTGACATGGGGCTTTTCACAGAGCTAACAACTGTATGTTTGTCAGACAGTAAAGGTATGCATTCACAAGAAATATTCATCTTAAAACTTGTTCCCCAAATCTAAGACAATAATTTTAGGTTTGAGTAAAAATATTATTGAGCATCATTAAGTATGGGACTTGGGAGTTTTCTTCCTTCCTCAACTCAGTCCTTCCGTATTTTACTTCACTGAACTACATTCAATCCCTTGAATCTAGCATGCAAAGGTCTCCTAATAAACCTTTCTACCAGAATCTCTACCATTAATCCACTATACTTGAGTCAATTATAGTTTCAATTGCATGTGTCCTGCTGGTTCAAAGTGGCTAGCATTTCAATAGCCTAAAAACAATAAAGCATAAAGATATGAGCAAAGATATGACTGCTGAGTGTTTGATTTCTGGCATCTTAATTTTTCTCACAAAGTATAAATATCCCCTGGGCTAACAAAATACATCCACATTACTTGGGGGGGGGAGTGTGCAATAGAACACCTGCTTATTCTTATATTCAGCAGACAAGTTACAACCTATTGTGGGACATCTGCCATATACACACTGAGATATCAGAGAAAGAAAGAACTTCAGGCCTCTTCTTGGACGCTGTCCATATATTCAGAGAGACTAACCCATAGGCTGGCCTGATTGAAATGGTGGATGAAGCATTGTAGCCTCTGTTGTGGCTGTCTGTAAACTGAGATTTTCCTGGTCCTAATACCTTAACTGTTTTTCCCACTAAAAATGTTATCAACACTCTTAGTTTCCTTTACTGACCTACTCCAGGCCTGCACACATTTTCTAGATCAGTGGTGCCTGGACAAGCAACATCTGAATCACTTGGGAACTTGTTAAAAATGTAAATACTAGGGCCAGTTCCAGACCTACTTACTCAAACATTCTAGGCCCCCTGGTGGAGCCAGCAATATTGATTTCAGAAAACCCTCAAGATGATGGCAATGGATGCTAGAGCCTGAGAAGACAGCTCAAGACAGATGGCCAACTCTCAGAATGCTATGATTATCCCAAAACATAAGTTAACATTTATTTTCCTAATTTTTCTCTCTAGAGACTCTCAAAAGAGGTTTCAGAGACTGGCTTTTCTGCTTATTGATATCATCCCACCAATTCCTCATCAGGAGACTAAAATGTGATCTTGTACAATGCAATTAAGGTTTTTTCCTAATATACACACTGCCATATACACACTGAGATATCAGAGAAAGAAAGAACTTCAGGCCTCTTCTTGGATGCTGTCCATATATTCAGAGAGACTAACCCATAGGCTGGCCTGATTGAAATGGTGGATGAAGCATTGTAGCCTCTGTTGTGGCTGTCTGTAAACTGAGATTTTCCTGGTCCTAATACCTTAACTGTTTTTCCCACTAAAAATGTTATCAACACTAATATGTTTGTTTGACTCTGTGTGTGTGTGTGTGTGTGTGTGTGTGTGCGCGCGCGTGCGTGCGCACGCGCACGCACATGTGTTTAAGACAGACAGAGAGAAAGAAAGGTGGAAAGAACACAAGTGCATGCACTCAGGAAGGGTGTGTATATTTGGAGTGTATACATTCATAAAGGTGCTATGGAAGTGATTTCTTGTACTCAGGAAGAACATTCCAGCAAGTTCTCAGACATGTCAAAGCTTAAGCACAGGAGGACAGCACTATTAAGCCTTTCTTAAGTAAGAATTGCCAAACATGTGACATCCCACCATCTGTGAGCATGATAATGTGTCTGGAGTCCTCATTATCCCCCAGTGCACAGGAAGGAATCAGATTAGCCAGTTCTGAGAAGAAATCTGGAATACATTTATAGCCATATAGGAGTGAGTTTGAGCAGTTGTCCCTGCAGTCTATGAGCATTACCCTCAGCCTAACCTGCCACAGCTCCTGCCTAAAGAGAATTTATGTCAGAGCCAGTTACTTCCCACCCTGTGCAACACAGTGAGGGTGACATCCAGGAAGGTTTCACTGCTCCTGTATCCTGCCTGGCAGGCTTCTGTGTGCATCAGTCTGACTTTCCTTAAAGTCAGGGAGGTGCAAATGAGCCTGAACTGAAACAGATTCCACCCTACCTTTTAGCAGTTCACAGGGAAGGAAAGAGGGATCATGTCAACCACGAGTTGAGCAAGCAATCTGTTCTGTTCTGGTCATGCTTACTAAGAACAGGCAAAGCAAACACTGACTCTTCTCTGTCTGTATATATGGGAGTCTTTTCACTGCATGGGTGGTGGTGCAGAAGCCTAGGGGAAAAACATGTACTCAGGAAAGATGAGAACAACTCAATAAAAATGATGCTGTTGGTGATGGCCATCGTGGTGATGATTATGATGGGGGCGCCATCTGCAATAAATCTGATACTGTGTGCCTTCATGGTACCATAAACAAGTTAACAAGGAACATGGAGCTAGAGTGTTCATCTAAGCTTTGCACTGAAACTGAATTTGTAACTTCCATAGTACCTAGCTACATAATAAAACAGTGTGGCTATATGAATGTGGTGGTAAACAAGTGAATATCATCCTGAATGTATCCACTGTACCTGATGACCAGAATATGTTGCAAACATGACACTAATGTGTGCAGTTGTTTTAAGCTCTGCCGTGTATTTTCATCCCTAGTAATTCTCACTTTGTCAACCCAAAAGCTCAATGCTAAATATCAAAGACTGTATGGGGAAGCCAGCCCAGTTAAATGACTACTTGAGATGATCATTTAACTTGGATAGGGAATACATGGGTGTATGGAAGAACATTCTTCCTGGGTGCGCCTGAAAAATGAACCATTTGAATGAGGAAGCTAAGTAGAAAAGAGCCAGTCTCACCAATATGAATGGACATCATCTGATCCCTTGATAAGAAAAACACCAAAGAATCACACACTCACATTATCCTCAAGAACTGGAGATGTGCTAGTCTTCAGGCCTACACCAGCAGCCCTGCCTGCACCTAGCCTTCTCTCCAGTCTTGGTACCTGTACTGAGTTATACTAGCTATCCTGGTTCTCTGGCTTTTAGATAGTCTATTGCAGTGTTTCTTGATTCCCACAATTGGGTGAGCAATATCCCTCATATATCTTTATAAATCTAGTTGATCCTGATTTCCTAGAGAACTCTAACAGAGACACTGTCTTAGACCATGCTTTCCCATGACTGTTCTAGTTGGAAGGCTCTACTCTTACATAAACATTCTCTAAATCTCTGCTCAGGGTTTGCCTTCATAGAGAGATCTCCCAGGCTCCAGTTCTGAACAATAACACTCTTCCTGTCCATTGTCTACTCAGCCATGCCGTATCACACTACAATCTTGTAGTTACTTGCTGGCTCCTTTTCTAGTCTCTTTGACAGCAGCAATCCTGATGTTATTTTGGTATTCTTGGAGTCTGTTCCTATTCTTAGTACACATAACTTCCCATAAAATTTCCATGCCATTAATGCATGAAACCAAGAGAAATCCATGGTCAAGGCATCCTGCTGCAACAGAAAAGTTCTACTTGGCATTTCCCCAGCAGATGTCTGTTACTCCCTGGGCATATATATTGACTAATGCTCAATAAAATAGAAAGAAGAAAGTCATTTGACACTAAGAAAGAAAACACACACACACACACACACACTCACACACTGAGCTATTGGAACAGAAAATTCTTATTGGTTTTATCTGGTTCTTTATAACATTGTTATTAGAAACTCTGGCCTTAATTCATAAGAGGCCAGTAGCATGCTGTTTTGCTACTTATGAAATCAAAGTATCAGCAAATATGGTCAAATATGTCCTGTGGGGTAAAATCAGGTCCAGGTGATTACTGTGGAAGCTATTTGAGTTTTTGCATTTCTGCGTCAAATCAATGCAGGCCTTTTTTTCTCTTAATACAGCCTGAAGTGAAATACTAAGTAAACGTTAGGAACTTTGAGCATTTTCATTTCCCACCTGGTTGTTTGAAGGGTATTTTCTTTAAGAGTTAACAAACTAAGCAGAAATGGTCACTGGCAAAAGATGGCATATAGATGAAGAGCCAAAGAGAAGACAAAGAAGTCCTTGGGGAAACGGTAGCAGCTTGCAAACCAAAGGCCATCATATATCAGGATCCAAAGAGACTGAACGAGATTTGAAAGCTCATGAAAGACCAGAGCCCCAGGCAAAGATTCAGTTGGAAAAGAGAAAATGGGAACACTGACTGTGGAAGTGGGCTTCAGAGTCTTCACCAATAACTGTCAATCTGACAAATCATGAACTCCTATTCCTTGCCTCAAAATATAGAGTTAGGCAAATACATTTACCCCAGGGGTAAATAAATAGCCTCAGCTTGGAAAAGAATTAGACTTTATTCAATATATCTCCAACCCAGGAAACACTACCTCCTCAACAACTCATTCTCAAACTTGGAACACTGACTTTCTCAGAAATTAAAGCTGTTTTATTTCAGTGGTGCTTACATGTACCCATGTAATACAGATCACTCAATAATTGAGCTGTCCCACCCTGGAAACAGGGATTTGTTTTACAACACAATCTGGGGGCTGTCCAACAACTTTCCACTGAGACCCATGATCCAATTTCAAGTGCTTACTTAAATAACAGGTCCACGCCACAAGGCTCAGTTTACAAAAGGAATCACCAAGGCTGTGCCTGCACCACTGCCAAGCTCAGGGATGGAAACCAGAAGGAAGGAAATCAGTGTGAGGATCTGGAGTTCTGCTCACAAGTCACAAGCCTGCAGATGTTTGGAACTTGAGAGTGGGATTGGCCAAGATTGATGATACCATACAGATGTGAACAACAGGTAGTATCAGTTTGACTTGCCAATATAACACATGCACATATAAATACACACACACACACACACACACACACACACACACACACACACACACGAGTGGGAGAAGAAGAGAGGGCCTTCTAATAAGTACACACTTAAGAATGAAAACAAGTGTTTTCAGAGATATTTGGTTTAGCAAATGGAGACCTAGTCTTCATATATTATACAATACTTATCTATGAAAAGTTAATGAAGATGTTTTTAGGACTGCTAGCACTCAAAAATCCCTCAAGTCTGAGAAGGATGTATCATCTCCTTTACTTCTGACATGGTGCTTTGCAAAATGGAGGACAGAACTGGTTGAAAACAAACATTCAGTAATTTTTTTAAGCCATGAAAATAAAAACTCAAAATATACAGAAATAAAACAAGGTTACATTATAAACTAGGGCCTAAAGTATAGTGCTGATAATTGTGGCCATTTGGACATTGACTCTATTTTATCAATGGTAACTGATTAAATCAATACAGCCATATCAAGTAAGATGCTTCAAATGCCTAGAAAGAGGCACATGAGGGGAAAGGAGGACAGAAAGGTGGATTGATATTTTTAATGATCATTATCTTAAATTATTTATTTAATAGTATTTCTCAAATATCCTTCATGCTCTCCCTCCCCTTTCTCTCTTTGTCTGTCTGTCTGTCTCTATGTAGGTCTCTGTGTGTAGTTGGAGTGATTATGCTCCCCTAAGAGTCATAGATTATCTAACAAAAACATCAATGCCCAGCAATGGGAACCCTCCCTTTGAGGCAGGCAAGTTGAAGATACTCCCCAAGTAAGATAGATCATTGCTATTGTCCTTTATTGCTTCCCAGAATTAGAAGGTAAAGTTTTATTATTGAATATACCACACACTTTTGACCCAAGCCTTGGAGAAATTGAGCTGAAAGTTATCTGGAAGCCTCCTCCCTGAGAATTAGATCTCAAGCCATCTGAAGATGCTTTTATGTATAGGTCCAAAAAAAATGCAATCAATAGTTCTACCCAGCTATCAATCCTATAAACTGCAATAATGACCAGCATGGCAAGATATTTCCAAGGGTACTGTAGTAGTTACATCTTGGAAGCAACAAACAACTTTTGGATTTTGCTGGATCTATGGTGTTTTCAGTAAGAAAGAATGAATGCCTGGCATTGTAAAACTTGCCAAAGATTAACAAGAAAGTTGTACATATTAAAACTCATAATACCAGTAGTACAGACACTGAGATTGACAATTAATAAATTAACATCTGACAGAGGGTTGATCTCCAAAATATACAAAGAATTCAAAAACTAGTCACCAAAATACCAAATAGCCCTATTAAAAAGTGGGGTACAAAACTGAAGAGAGAATTCTCAATAGAGAAAATCAAAAAAGCTGAAAGACACTTTAAAAAGTGCTCAACAGCCTTAGCCATCAGAAAAAAATTGCAAATCAAAACAACTCCAAGAAACTTACTCCTGTCAGAATGGCTAAAATTAGAAACACCAATGACAGCTTATGCTGGAGAGGATGTGGAGAAAGGGAGACACTCCTCCACTGCTAGTGGGAGTGCAAACTTGTACAACCATTTTGGAGATTAGTATGGCAGTTCCTCAGGAAAATGGGAATCAGTCTAACACAGGACCCAGCAATCCCTCTCTTAGACATATACCCAAATGATCCACATCCATGCAACAAAGACATCTGTTCAACTATGTTCATAGCAGCATTATTTGTAATAACAAGAAGCTTGAAGCAACCTAGATGCCCATCAACTGAAGAATGGATAAATAAGATGTGGCACATTTACACAATGGAATACTACTCAGGGGAATAAAACAATGGAATCTTGAAATTCACAGGCAAGTGGATGGAGCTTGAAGAAACCATCCTGAGTGAGGTAAATCAGTCACAAAAAGAGGAACATGGTATGTACTCACTCATGTATGGATTTTAGACATAGAGCAAGGGACCGCCAGCCTATAATTCATACTGCCAGAGAAACTAGGATACAAGGAGGAACCTAAGAGAATCATACAAAGTCACTCACAGAAGGGGAAAGTAACAAGATCTCCTGAGCATATTGGGAATGGTTGGGTGGGTAGTGAGTGGAGAGGGAGTTGGGAGAAAGAGAAGGCAAGGAGAGGAGAACATGTGGGACAAGGAAGATTGAGTCGGGAGATGAATAGACAAACAACAAACAAACAAACAAAGATTCCATTATAGAGGGAGCCATTATAGGTTTGAAGAGAAAACTGACTCTAAAAAATGTCCAGAGACCTACAAGAATGACCACAACTAACAATCTGAGCAACAGTGGAAAGGCTACCTTAAATACCTTAAATGCATTTCCCTGATAATAAGTTTGATAATTAACTTATATGCCATCATAGAGCCCTCATCTAGTAGCTGATGGAAACAGAAGCAGATACCCTCAGCTAAACACTGAGCTGAACTTCTGGAATCCAGTTGCAGAGAGGAAGGAGTGATAAGAAAATTGTGTCAAGACCAGGCTACAGAAACCCACAAAGACAGCTGACCTGAACAAGGGGGAGCTCATGGACCCCAAAAATGATAGCTGAAAAAACAGCATTGGACCTACTCAGACCTCCTTAATGTGGGTCTCAGTTAGAAGGCCTGAGCAGTCTAAGGGATCTCTGACAGTGGAACCAGGATATATGCCTGGTGCATGAAATGAGTTTAGGAGCACAATCCCCATGGAGGGAAACTCCCTTAGCCTAGAGGCAGAAGGGAGGGCCTAGTCCCTACTCCAAAGAACTTGACAGATTTTGATGATCCCTCCTGAAAGGCATCACCCTCCCTGTGGATTGGGGGGGAATGGAATGGGAGAGGTGTCAGGGGGCATGGGAGGGAAAGGGAACTTGATCGATATGTAAAATAAAAAAATAATAAATATATATAAGCAAACACACAAAAATAACAAAACTCAAGAATATTGATCACTTAAAGAAGACCTGTGAAACAAAAACACCAGAGGACATGCCAGTGTGGATAGGAGAAATATCTCAAAGTCTTATCAATAAATAAAGGGCCCCAGACAAGTAGTGGCTACCAAGAGAGTGAGAATAAGTCTTCTCCAGAAACAATCTCTATAATGTATTATAGAGTGATTAGCATTGAACAATACATACATGAGAAAGACAAAATAGGCTCAAAAGCCTGTGTTCACATACACACACACACACACACACACACACACACACACACACACACTCACACACACGACACTCACACACACGACACTCAAATACACACACACACACACACACACACACTCACACACACGACACTCAAATAACACACACACACACACACACACATTTAAAAAGAAGAGATCATGAATTTGAGAGTAAGAGAAAGATGCTTGGAAATGATGCAAATACATACTCGAATGTGAAATTCTCAAAAAATAAAATTTAAAAATTATAGTATTTTTATCAATTCCTTGAGAATTTCTTACAGGTTAGTCATATTCATTTGCTTCCCCAATACATCCCATTTTTATTCTCTCTACTTTTTCCTTAGCCACCTAAC
Source organism: Cricetiscus sungorus (assembly GCA_030556225.1). NCBI lineage: Eukaryota > Metazoa > Chordata > Mammalia > Rodentia > Cricetidae > Cricetiscus > Cricetiscus sungorus. Next base: position 43,270,364 of record JANBXA010000007.1, read on the forward strand.
TATAAGCTTTTTCTGTTTTAAATCCATTGGATCCTGTTTACGTTATACATACTCTAGGGAGTGGAGCCTACCCTGAAGTGTGGCCAACCTATCAGGTGTCACAGCACTAAAGGGAACTGACTCTCCATCTCTCATAAGCTATAAAACCAATAAACCTTCAGCTAGTGGTAGAGTTTTATGCCCTCCTCCAACTGGGATTTTGTCTGGGTTGAGTTTGTTGTCACAGTTTGAATTCATGTGTATAACTCTCCTGTTGTATCCATAAAACATGGTTTCCTTGCAGTAATCCACCACTTCTGGCTCTTACATGCTTTTGATCCAGCCTGTGAAGATCTCTCAGATTTTTGGGGAAGGGTGTGATATGTGTCATGCCTTTAGGGCTAAGCATTCTACATCACCTTTTTACTGATTCAAACTGATCACTTGAGAGATTCACTGATCTACGGTCTATCAATAAGTCACTAATGGCTCTTTTTTTCTGAGACAAGTTGTCCCTACATGGCCTGTTCTGGCTTTGAACTCATGGCAATCTCCTACCTCAGCCCCCAAATTGCTGTATTTATAGGATGACTTACTTAGTTAAAACACTTAGCAAAATTAAAAGCCTAACTGCACATTCTGGTTTATGTCTGTAATCCCAGCTCTCAGGAGGCTGAGAAAGGATTAGAAGACCTTATCTCGGGGGGGAGGGGAGGAGAAGCAACATAGAAACTAAAAGATAAATTGTCTGAAGTTGAGAATTGAGCATTCTCTACCTTTGAAAGGAAAGATGTGAATTAGTTCTTCATGAGAACTTAGCTCAGGTAGTAAGGAAGAAAAGCACAAGAAAGTCAACAGAAGCCTAAAAAAAATCTGTCTTCAACAAGGAAAAATAAAGGAGAGAAATTGGAGCAATAAAGAAGAGTAATAAAAATTTTATCCAAATTGCTATTGTGAAAACCTAGATAAGCAAGCCTGGGTGTGAATGACTACGAATCAAGATATCCTGATGACACAGCTTCAGGGTATTAAGGAAATTACCTAAGACACTGAACCAGTTACAGTGATCTCCGTTACAAATGATTTTTAAAACAGAAAAACCGTAGAGAATGATGAATCTTGTCAGAGGTATTGGCACTGGAGGTGGGAGTGGGCAGAGAATGGAGAATGAAAGTGGTAAGAGTCACTGACATGGTAAAGGAACCATTACTGAACCCACGTGTCAGTTTCTCACGGCCATCTCTAGGTATCATATCATTATTTTGGGCAAAGATAATTCAGGCTAAAGTGGACAGGGAAATGAGATGTAAATAAAATAATTAGCTGCAGAAGATTGCCTTTCCTTTCCAAATACATACCTTAGGGGACTTTAAAAATAGGCCAGTGAGACTTTTGCTGGGAAGTTCATGGGTAAATGTCTAAGTTTACATTACTGTCATGACCTCCAAAGAGGTGAGGATTCCAAAGGTTTGGAAAAGATAGATCCACCAGTGAAGGGGAAATGACAAAATGGGGTCTTAAGGGCACAAAATCTCAAAGTGTTCCAGAATCTTGAGCTCAGCAGCTGGTCACCTTGCTCCCTGAAGGAGAGGGGTTTTATCACAGTCAAAGCTCAAAAAAGACAAATGGAAGGAAGTCTGGCCAATATCCAGAGAGCTTAAGAGGTTCTCGGGTTTCATGGGAATCCACAAAGCATTGCAGTGTCAGCCATGGCATGGCAGCACAGGCCCCTGTGCACTAGCTGTGGAACAGTGGTGCAGACCCCCTAGGCACTTGGCTGACAGCCTGCTGAAATCTCGTCTGTGTGTGGCATGATTTGAGCAGCTTCAGTGGTGATGGGAACACTGCCTCATACTGCCCTAGAGATGTGCCTTGAGGAATTTCATCAGGGATATTATGGAGCACTCACAGAAATGAGATGACTATGATAACTTTAGAATAAAATGCTTGCATGCTAAAATTCTAATTTGTCTTGCTTTGTACCTTCTCTGAGCCTCACTGTTTTCATCTGTAGAATGGAATTATTAATTTCTGAATTGTAGGAGAGTTGTAATAAACAGAGATTGTTATCCAATAAGCCTGTATTTTCCTGGATTCCATCCCTGACATTTTGGAGGTCTGGTGTAGAAGTTGTCTAACAACAAGTACCCTAGATGAGGCAACACTAATAGTGAGTTTTATTATTATACTTTTAGGAAATTGAGATGATCTTTGCCTAAACATAACTGCTTAAAGCAGGGAGCTACTGAAAGGAGCAAACATACAATTGTGTGAACCCACAAAATTGGTTAATTTCCATCTTGATATAAGGTCAGAGAATTCTAGCCTATTATTTTTCTTCCAAGGTGAAATAACAAGAATATTTGACCTAATATGTAAATGCAACAGGATTCTTTGCCTAAGTAGTGGTCATTGCATGTCCTGCCTAAACAACAGAATAATACTTAACTCAGGATATAGTTACTTAATGTTTAGGATATCCAGAAAGTAATTACACTTGCTTGTTTTTTGAATTTTGGTAAAGAAGATTTCTGCCTTCTCCCCCTCTTTTGATGGAGATCTAAAAAGACTGAACATAAAACCTGGTTGGTTCAATATTTACTGAATGTCTTCCTGTCTTTTCTTTTGTATCTTTAATATTTCTACTTGCCACTCCTCAATTCACATCACACTCCTCTTTCTAAGCACAGACTGGACAGACAGAAACCCCAGAATCTGGGTTACTACAAAACTTTTTTGTTGTTGTTGTTTTTGTTTTCAGGAAGTTACATAACATTTCACTGTTCACATGAGCATTGAACATTTCACTGCTTCATAGTTAGAGAATGATGTTTTTCAGTATCTCCATGGCCATGACTGCAGTCGTTTTAATATATTGTATTGGGAGTTGCTACTGGTACTTAGAACATAGGGACCAGGGGAGATAGTGCAAGCACATATGCCCCACCCTCCAAAGTAAGGATTCCAGGTGCTCACCAGGTAACTGAACAAAAGTCCAAAAATTCAACAGGAAAGAGGATTAGAAAGTCTATGTCATGATAAATCCTTCTAATAATTAAGACTTCTGAAAGAATGGCCCAGGTCAGGATCATATCACCCAGGCACAGTGGGATAGTCATAAATCCTAAAAAGCTATTACATCTAGAGTTGAGATACTTACAATGTAAAGAGGAGGGAAGTCCTCTGGGAACTGGTCTACCATTGCTTATTCTGGCTATTGACTTCCCCATCTTCCATTCTTCCTTATACCTAATGATGCCAATGTCAAAATTGTGCTAAAAATTGGAAGATTGAGTCGGAGGAAGAATAGAGGATAGCAAGAAAAGAGATACCTTAATAGAGGAAGCCATTGTAGGTTTAGAGAGAAATTTGACCCTAGGGAAATGTCCAGAGATATACTAGGATGGCCCCAACTAAGAATCTAAGCAATAGGGGAAAGGCTATCTTAAATGCCCTTCCCTTACAATGAAATTGATGGCTACCTTAAATGCCATCCTAGAGCCTTCATGATGGAAACAGAAGCAGAGACCAACAGCTAAACACTAAACCAATTTCCTGGAATCCAGTTGTAGAGAGGGGGATTAATAAGCAAAGGGGTCAAGATCATGCTGGGGAAACTCACAGAAACAGCTGACCTGAACAAGGGGGATTTCATGGACCCCAGACTAACAGCTTGGAAACTAGCATAGGATAGAACCAAACCTCCTGCATGTGGTTGACAGATAGGAAGCCTGGGAAGTCTACAGAACTGTAATAAAACAGCATTTATACCTAGTGTACAAATGGACAGTGGGTATCCACACCCATAGAGGGATACTTTCTCAGCCTAGACACATTGGGGGAGGCTGAGCTAGGCCCTGCCCCAAATGATATGACAGACTTTGATGATTCCCCATAGAAGGCCTCACCATTTCTATGGAGCAGAAGAGGGTTGGGATGGGGATTGGTGAGGGGCAAGGGAGAGGGAACTGGGATTGATATATTAAATAAGATTGTTTCTTTGGAGGGGGTGTTGAGACAGGTTTTCTTTGTATTGTTCTGGAGCCTGTCCTGGAACTAGCTGACCTCAAACTCACAGAGATCTGCCTGCCTCTGTCTCCCGAATGCTAGGATTTAAGGTGTGCACCACCAATGCCCGGCATAATAAGATTGTTTCAAATTTAAGTGAAAAAAGTGTGCTATACAGAAGACTGACTCAGTATTCTTTTCCCTTCCTCATCTGTGCATGGACTACCTGATCTACACAGCCAGAAGTTGATAGGATGCTCCAAGCAGACTCATCAGTGATCCCATGACTGATACCAAGGGCAGCCATTTCTTTAGGTCTTGAGAGTAGTCTCTAAAATGGCATATTTACTATTCTGACTGCCTCTTACAACATGGACATTGACTGCAATGTTATTGGTGGCCGCCCAAAAAATATGTAGATAGGCACACAGCTGTTTGTTCAGGCTCAGGTTTCACCACCAGTGTCAGATTGCACCACCAGTGAGATGTTAGTGTACCTCTTTGATGCCCATTTTGAGTTTTGTGATAGCATTTCATTGAAGAGCAAAAGCTCCTAGTGCTATGATAACCTGGTGTTGGCATTCTTGACTGACTCATAAGCCTTCCTGAAGGAAAATGCTTCAAAAATTTACCCTACTTCATAATAATAAAAATAGTCTATAAACTCTGTGTCTACAGAAGCCAATTCATGTACAAAGTTTCCACCCACTCAATGATCTAAGTGCAGGAGACTTGTGAACCAGGATATTGATCTCCAACAGTGGAGGCCCTAAGAAAGACAACCACAAAAAAAAAAAAAAAAAAGGGAACATTTGGATGGGTTCTGCAGACATTTGATAGGAAGAATTAGTGGATATTTATGTTTTTCTCCTTTACCCTTGACACACTAAAATTTAGAGAGACATAAACAAAAAATATAGTCCTTGTTCTCTGAACTCTCATACAATGATAAAATCAAAACAAGGTCACAAATCAAACACAAACAAAGCCAATAATATTTAAATTAACAGCATTAATTTAATGAGATAAATAACATTATTTTACTAAAATTAAATTTCAGCTTATAATGTGAATGTGATACTGATGGCTGACGAATAAATTATTTTGACTTTAACACGCTGATACTATTGTGAACTCTGTGATTATTCAATTTTTCCATTATTTGTTTTCTTTTCTTTGAAAACTACTGCAAACCCATTCCTAATGCACAGGGCAGTGACATCACTTGGATGGGAAACATCTTTCATGTCTTTAATCTACTTCTGTTCTTTCTTCCTTTGCCTTGATAATTACTCACTGTCTTTGATGTGATCATAAACCAACTGCAAACGTGGTCATTTGCAATTAGGGTAGCCTTTCCCATAAATGTTGGTCCCAATAAAGCTCCTATGAGATTGTGTAATTTGGCCCATATGTAAAGTTACAAATTCAAAATAATCAACATAGAAACTAACAGAGCTAATTTGCTACAAACCACTTCTCACACTAAGCACATTAAATATCCAAGAAATGACATGGGCAACACAGAATCAAAAGAATGGTAGTGGGCTAGTATTAAGACACCTACTTGATGTGTATTTCAGTGGCTCTGAACTCAGATTTATGGCTTTAAAAAGATCCAGGGAAAAAATATAGAGGGTAGAATGGGTCAAAACAAGGCAGGTCTCCCATCTAGCAAGATAAAAGTGTCAATCAGATGGCTCCGACTAGAAGCAATTGAAGCCAGATGGTCATCTCAGTTATACAAAAGAAAATCAAGATTATTGATTCATTAAAAAGTGAACAAATATAAGCTCCCTAGACAGATGGTGAAACTGGTGTGTGTGTGTGTTTGTGGGGTGAGGGTGATTGATAAATATAGGTTTCCCTTGTCCATGACAGTGAACTGGGAATGGCATGTGGCTTTTGAAACTTTAAAACCTGACCCCAGTGGTTTAATTCCTTCAGCAAGGACATACCACCTAAGCCTCCACAAAGTGTGTCATCAACAGGGGACCAAGTATTAAATGCCCAAGAATATGGTAGACATCTCATTCAAATCACCACACCCATTCAGCCTGGCAGTGGTTCCAGAAGCAGAATGAGTAGTTGATGCTAGCTCCTGTGAGCTATATGAGTGCAAGGTTTAGGAACACAAGACAAAAGATGATCCCAGCCTCCATGTACTGGTAATTTAGGCTCTTGAGAACAGTTACTTCCAACTTTTTGCTCACAGAAACTACATGGCTACTTCAGTGACCACAGTATCCTCTTTACTGGATCAGTCAGAGGTAAAGCAAGATGAGAATTATCTTTTAGTACACTCAGGTCTCATTTCTGAGACTGTTAATACACAGGTGCATTGATTTCTAGTACAACCTTCTTTCTAAGCACATCTGAAATCTCTGAAAAGATTCACCCCAGAGAAAAAGCAAAGAGGATGAGATCATAGTTCAATGACTATGTTCTAATACATAGGTGGCCCCTAAGTTTCACTTTATGATACCTACTTGGTAGAAAGCTCACACATTGAATTTCACTTTTCCTCTGTTCCCAGCTTAGTGACACCAAGTAGGGTAATTTTTCAAGATGCTAAGCTGCCAGTGAGCTACAGTTCCACAGACAGCTACAAGTGAACTTGAACAGCTGACACTACAGAGTGCTGTGTTGTGAGATAGCACATTCAGTAAGCCATGGGCATCCAATGTGCTTTCCTTTGATAATGCTGGGGTTAGGGATATAGCTAAAGAGATAAAGTGTTTGCTTCACAAGCATGTTGGGCTGAGTTAATATCTCCAGCACACATAAATTCCATACCTGGCAGACTTCATCTGTGTCCCCAGAGTTCAAGAGACAGAGACAGGTCCCAGGACCTCACTGGACAGCTAATCTAGCAGAAACAGCAAGTTTCAGGTTCAGTGAAATACCCTTTCTATAAATAGATTAGATAGATAGATAGATAGATAGATAGATAGATAGATAGATAGATAGATAGATAGATAAAGTGGAGAATGACAGAAGAACATTCCTGAAATACCCTTTCTATAAATAGATAGATAGATAGATAGATAGATAGATAGATAGATAGATAGATAGATAGATAGATAGATAGATAGATAGATAAAGTGGAGAATGACAGAAGAACATTCCTGAAATACCCTTTATATAAATAGATAGATAGATAGATAGATAGATAGATAGATAGATAGATAGATAGAGATAGATAGATAAAGTGGAGAATGACAGAAGAACATTCCTGACATCAGTTTCTGATTCCCACACATGCATGCATGGGCAATTGCACCTCCCCATGCACTCACATGCATCACACACACACACACACACACACACACACACACACACACATACACACACAATATGCACTAATGGTAATTGTTTGTTTGTTTGTTTGTTTGTTTTTATCACTGTAACAAAATGCTGGACAGAAACAGCAGAAGGATAAATAGGTTCATTTAGGCTCATAGTGTCAGAGGGTTTATTCCATCATGTCAGGGGAGGTATAGACATATTGACCAGATCCATGTGGCAGAAGTTTATAGTGAGATTCATTCACATTTTGTAAGATCAGGAAGCTGATCACTTAACCCAGATGCAAAATTGGACATCACCTTCAAAATCTACCCATAGTATTCTATTTTCACTAGCTACACCATAGTCACAAAAGTTCCACACCTCCCACAACAGTACCACCATCTGGAGAACAAGAGTTCAAACATAGTATCCGATGAGGAAAATATTGCATTATGATACTACCTCTTAACATTTTGAGTGACTGATCATATATGTCTTTATAACCAAATAATAAGCCTTTCTTCAAGTTTCAGATATTGATTCCCTATATGCTCAAATGCCTTCATGTATTGCTGGTCCACTGATTATAAAACCAATATCTAAGAAGCATAGGATAATTCTCTAATCACTGCTTGGCTACTCACATCCAGCTCTCAGGCTTGCCTCCCTTTGTGTGATGGAAGCAGATATTTATGAGAGTTCATTGCCTGTCTATTCTGACTCTCCAGACACAACCTACAGTCTCAAGATGGCATGGTTTATCATGACTTGATTCTTCATGAATTAGCATGGTGCTAGCATACACAAATGTCAAGCCTGGGACACTTGTGCTTATTACACTTATAGGCCACTCAGAATATCAATTGTGCTAGAACAAAAAGAAAATTGCATATCTGAGAGTGCTAATAGTCAAACCTAGTCCCAGATCCTAATTTTACCTAATTGCCTTGTCCTTATTATCAGTTCCTATTTAAAAGAGATGTTGGAATGTGAAAGTAACTGGAAATCCCACTTTCCTGACATTGAGAAAGTTCAAGGACAGTAAAGCAGTGTCAGAAAAAGTGATTTAGAGTGAGTGGGGCCTAGATTAGCTATGCTTCAAACAAGCCATTCAAACTTGTGTTTCCAAATTTAAAACCCCTAGGGCCTAGAACAACATAGAATATGCAGTTGGTACTCAGTCATTGCTGTTGACTTGAAATGAGTAAATATCACCAGTCATTTCCTTGTCGCAGCTTTCATCTGGAAAATGAAGCTAATAATCTCTAGATGGCAGACCTGCTGTATTACAATTCATGCTCACAGTATTTGTGTTACAATATCAGAAGTATGGCATAAGCACAATGAGGAAATAGCAGATATGTCATGAGAGTGAACTGGGATTTGATACTAGACATCAATAGAGTTCAATAAAAATGACATGTACCTTTAAACACAAGTCACATCTGTTATTTTAAACTTTCTAGTAGCCACATTAATAGGTCTGGGGATGTAACTCTGCTGCCAGATGTACTTGAAGCTCTGGGTTCAATCTCCAACACTGAAAAAAGCTGAATCCTGTGAAACAAGCCTATAGTCCAGAAATACAGTAAAAGAGAACTGAAGTTCAAGACCAGCCTTGATCACATAGAGAGTTTGAAGCCAGCCTTGGTTACAAAGAGAGATGATGTGGCTCAAAAAAAGGGAAAAGTGGAAAGAAAAAAAGAGGAACACAGGAGGGAGGGAGGCAGGAAGTGAGGGAAGGAAGGAGGGAGGAAAGAAGGGAAGAAAGAAAGGAGGGAGGAAAGAAAGGAGGGAGGGAAGGTGAAAAAAAGTCAGGTGAATAATTGCAATATAACACCAAGTCAATATCCTCAAGGGGTTTTATTAATCCATTATTGCTGATAATTTATACATCTACACAGGGATCATAGATCATACCTACTCATATCCTTCTCTTGCCCCTCCCCCACCCTTCCCTATTGCGATTTAATAGGGATCAGGATAAACAATTAGGCCGAACAGAAGTTTATTAAGGGAGAAATAACTCACAACATAGGCAGATGTACGCGGCGGGTTCCAGCGGATCCTAAGCCTTCCAGCATCCACCACCAAAAAGGGGCAGGCAGCCCACCCTTTCCCAGCCTTTTCTCCCAGCTCCCATCCGGCCCTGTCTCCGCCCCAAAGGGCATGGCCTAAGCCACAGGTGCAGACAAGGTGAATATCTTGCTACACTTCCCCAGTCAGCCCATTCTTCGCAGCTCCTTTGCCTTCTATTTTCATGTCCACATTGGGGAAAAATATTGCTGGGTAATTAGTATAACAAGATTATAAAGAGATTTGGTAAATCTGACAATGTTTTAAAATTCAATGTACACTTTCCCCACATAGAGCTTCTGAATTCACACCAACCACATTTCAAGTACCTGCCATATTGACCAATGTGGCTCTGCAAAGAGAACTATCAACACGGTGACTAATATAAAAGGGTTTCTTGGGGTGTTTATGTCTACACTAGTCTCTGAGACTTGTATTTGGAAACTGGACTGAAAAAAAAGACATTTTCAAATCAAGATAAAAGTAGAGTGAGTCAGATTCAGGATCACGTGAGCGGATTCTCATTGACAGTGACATCACCCACACATTTGTATCACTACAACTGAGGAGGAGTCTCAATTCTGATGTGCTGCTTCTTTAGTCAAGTTGAAAACACAAAACCATGAAAACCCAAAGCCATTCTAGAACTCACCCTCGTGTATGCCAGAGACAGCAGAAAAGCCCCACGTGGTATCTGGAGGGAGATTCCATATTCATTCTCCAGCATTTCTGCTGTTCCTGAGATGTTTTCTAGAACACCCTCCCATGGAGTGTTCACAGTCTCAGTCAGAATGACATGCTGAAGACTTTTTATCATCCTTCTCTTCATCCTTACTCACTGCCACAGCTAAAGAATACTCCCCTCCCCTAAAATGAACAACATTGCTGGGAAAGCACTTGCACCAAATTCAGAGAACGGAGATGCATAAAGGGACACCTTGGTGGAGTGCCATTTGACAGAATATTAATTAGCATAGCAGCTAGTTCTGGACAATTGATTCCAAACTCCAGATGTTCGCATTCTAACTAAAAGTCATGTGGAAAAAAAAAATCCCACAAAGCTAATTGGATAGTATCTTGTTCACTTGGGTGTCATGCAGTGAAATAATCTGGGACTGCTGAGCTGATGGATTTCACTGTGTTCTTCTGAACTTTCAATAATATTTTAATGCACTTTCTCATTGTATCCTTTGTATGCCCACAGGGCACGTTTTTCCTTCTGTGTCCTTCATATGCCACCATGCTCTGTTTCTCTTCAACACAATGTCCATTCTATGAGAGTAAAACATGATAGAAATGAGAAGGCAACTTGTTTGTGAGCCTCAAAGTAAGAAGGGGAGGGCTTGAATCTTTATATAAGCCACTAATGGAAGTTTTCTAATGTTGTTTTCTATAAAGAATAATGGACCATATGGGTACTTGAGACAGTAATAGCAGGGTACATGTAATATAAAGGGAGAAATTGAAAAACTGGGAAAGAGGTTTACAACTTGGGATGAGGTTAGTACAGAAGGAGAAAATGGGAGGAGGGAAAATAACACTAATGATGTTTGGAAAAGTTGTTAAAAAATCATATTATTTTTACTTACCTAAAGTTACATATAACACAAATATGTGCATGTATATACATACATAGCTTAAAAGAAGTTATGCCACTTGGGCTAAAAATACTTCCCCCAAGAACCATAGACTATCTATCAAAAACCTTGTTACCAGGTACAACAAACCCTCTTTCAAGCTGATCATCAGGAAATTCTGAGACTCCAAAACAATAGGTCATTGTTGTTGCCCTCAGTTGCCTTCCAGGGGTAAAAAGCAAGTTCTTATTGTTGAAGACACAATGCACTTCAGATGCAGGACTCAGAGAACATGAGGTGGGTCTGGCCTGAAAGCTTCCTCCCTGAGGACTAGCTTTCATAGTACAAGAAAGTGCTATGTAAGATTTCAAGAGAGGCAAGAAACAAATATTCCTTCCCAGATGTGATGGGCATGAACCACAGTAATGGGCCTTATGACACTATATCTTTCAGGTTGCAATAGTGACATGTGTATCTTGTAATAATTAACAGCTCTTTAATTGGACTCAAGGCCCATTTAACAGAAAGGAAAGCATGTCTGATACTAGAAACCTAGCCAAATACCCAGTGCTAGTAAGGACCTTAGAGGAGAACTTACTGTCACTACTTTACTAAACCAGCATAATTCCTAACTGCATTCTAAGTACTTATCATATCCACAGGTATAACTTTCATCCTTGGCAATTTATCAAAGAAAATGTATTTGGGATTATGCATCCAAATGGATAAGAATGCATCATGAGAGGCAATCATAGTAGGAGGTGGAAACCATGGAGGTAGGAACAGCTGAGAACTCACATCTCTAATTTCAAGCAGCAAGCAGAGAGTGTGCTAGAAATGGTATGAGATTTTGAAACCTAAAAGCCTTCCCCCAATTACATAGTTCAACCAGCAAGCCCACACTCCTAACTGCCCAAACAATATCATCAACTGGGGACCAAATATTCACATTCTTGAGAGTAGAGGAGAACATCAAACCACCACAGAGGTAATTAGAAAAGTCTATGACTGGTCAAAATGCCGAGAACAACTGATTGTGGGGGTGTCAAGCCACATATGATGCATTTCCAATACAACTCCTGCATCTAAAGATAAGGGAACATCATAGAAGAGAAGATAGAAGATTGTAATGCCAGAGACCCAGGAAACCTGCTATGAAATTTTGTCTTTTAGGAATGACTAGGAAGCTTCACCCAGATACAATGACTACATAAGTAGACTGGAATAAGTACAACACCAATAGGCATGAAATCGTACAGAGTCCGCCCCTAAACAAAGAACTATAAGCAACTAAGTAATAGTAAAAGTAGGGAGAATAGTCTTCTCCAGAATAAATAATCTAATTGGTTATCTAATACCAAATGGTAAGCCCTGAAATCATATAAATACAAGTAACACTGAATGGATTGAGCAAGATGTACTTATATGTTTTGTAGTGTGCATGTGTGTCAACAACAATTAAAGAAAAGGAGGCTATGAATTTGAGAGCAAGTAAGAGGGCTGTGGGAGGGGTTTGAGGGAAGAAGGAGAAGGAGGAAATAATGTAATTATACTTTAATTTTAAGAAAGATGCAAAGCAAAGCCCAGACCTAACAAAGAGTTCCTCTGGATGAAATCTAATATCATGTGTAGTTTTTGACATTTTCTATGGGCTTGGCAGTCATTATCATTGATTCAATCATGACAGCAAGCTCCAATTAGTCACAGATAAAAAGAAAAGGAGAGAGAACAAAGAAGTAGTAGCCATAGGTCACCCAGAAAATGTCTCCATGCAATTTTGGCAATGGTTTCAGAATTAGAGTTTCAAACATTTTCTCAGTTTTTACCTGTCAAGCTGCAGCCACGGAATGGGCAGAACTGTGACAATGAAGCAAGAAGAAATGAGAGGGTTACGCAGATTGATCCTTAAACTCTGAAAGTTCTTACATGTTTATTGATCACAGCTTGGCATGTCTTCATACCTAATGAGCATACCCAGAGTCCCATTGGACTGTGGAACAGTGTTTCACATAGAAGATTGAGAGTTCAAGAGGAGTTACATCACTAAGTCCAAAAATAGAGTCAGAAGTGAGTCAGGACTTACTGCTCAATAGGAGGTACAGACACACATTGTGATGGTAGAGAAGGCTGCAAAATAGGGAAGAGACAGCAAAGAGGCAACTTGCTGTGAGATTCCTGCAGTAAGTGGCCATAAGCTTCATAGCAAATAAATAAATAAATAAATAAATAGCCTGAAGAGGGACAAATGAATGACACAAGAGACAATGGAACCAAATGTTTACAAGAGGTCCTGTATCTCCATAAAAGAAAAGAATAGTTATCATGTCTGAGAACTGTCTAGTTGGTGCAGCCCAGCTACCAATCCTGAAGTTCATGGAACAAACAGAGTAAAAATCTACCTAGAAAACATATCCTCTTCCACCTTCCCATCTTCCTTCTCCTTAAGATCTCCCTATATCAGTCAATGTCATCTCCATCCATTCTCAAGTAAATACGGAGTCCCTCCACCCATGGACCATAGAATTTTGCCCATTTTCCTTTCTACATGTGTTTTCAGCTGTCTTCATAACCACCAATATGCACTAAGGCTCTACACTGAGTTCAGAATATAGCTCAGTGACAGATATTTGGCCTGGCATGCGCAAGAGCCTGAGTATCATCTCCCTTAACAAAACACAGAGTCCAGGAATAAACAAGAAACTTGAGACTCTCCCATTCTGGATGCAGTGATTCCTACCTTGCCTCCTCTTGGCCCTTGGACCCTTCTGATAAACTCCTTATACTGCAGTCACAATGATACTCAAGAAGTGGAAATACAGTCATCTAACTCACAGAAATGATGCTGGTTTTCAATTGCTCTTCCTCCACCTATGACACCCTCATTTGACAAGGTGGCCAAAGAAGTCTGCATACCTTTCCAATCCCACTGACCTCACACTCTTCAGGCTCACACTACCCTAGGCCCCTTGGCTTCCTTGCAGTTCCAGTATGTGAAAAGCTCCTGGCTGCCTCAATCGTTCACAATTCTCTTTCCTCTGCTCTTACTCTGCTTCACAACCCCACTCATCCCATCATGCAGTACTCCACTGCTTCCCTCTTAACAAGGCCTTCTCACCATGCCCTCTGACAGATTAGGGAGAACATTCCTCCATGTTTGGTTTAAGAACAGAATACTGTGTGGTTCTCATAATAAAATGTACAAGCAAATTATTAAATATGCAGATGCATGGCTATGTTGTTCATAGACAGTAGCCTCCTTTAGCCTCATTGATTTGCCACTGTCCCCATGAGGTATGCATACACCTAGCAGGCTCTGGTTGTATGTTAACAGAATGATAATTCTATAATCGAACAGATGAAGGCAGTCAAGAATATCTGTTGTCCCACAGCAAGCTATAGGTTTAAGGGCAGGATTTTCTTGTGTAAATTGGTCTTCCTCCAGCCCTAGAGGTTGAAGTACAGCTCTTGCTAGGGACGTGTGCCTTGTAGTTCTAGAAATAAGTTCATGACTTAAGAAATACAGATTAGGAAATCACAATTAAATGTGGAGTTGTAGCTTTGGCATTCCCTTAAAAGATCTGGATTGCAATCAATATAAGATAATTCAATCCTCCTTACACATGACCCAGATTTCTTTGCAGAGGATCAACAAAGGCTCAGAGGAAAGCTTAGTCTCTAATGATGAGCAAAGAGAGACTGGGGCCAAAACCAAGAGCCACAGACAAGCCAAGGAAGGGTCTGGTTAGGATCTGATGCTGGCCCTTCCTCCAGTCAATTCCCACAGAGTCCTGCTGTCACTGACTCTGTGAAGAATCTTCTTGACACCCCTTTGCCTCTTTCTCATTTCTAGAGATTCATAATTGGCAATGGGAGGGTGACATTTTCTTCACTTGAACTGCATGCCAGGGCCTGTGCTGCTGGGTATGAGGCACAGTCCTGCTACACAATGCAGAGAGTGGCAGAGTTTGAAATCCTACATAATAGGTCACCAAAAAGTTACAATACAGTTTTTCATATTCAGAAATACAGTACTATGATATAGAATGTATACACAGAAGCTTTCTCCTCCATCTCACACTCCCAAATATGAATTTTTTTCACATGGTCCATGCTGGTCTTCCAAGCATCCATGCAAAACATAAACAAACAAACAAACAAATGAATGGCAGGAGACAGGGAAGGTACATGAGGGTGGGTCTCCTAGACATTATAGACCTTCTTGTGATGGGACCCTCCTTTTATTTCTCAGGAAACCAATTCTAAGAGACTTGAATAGCTTTCTTTGGGCCTCACTGTGGTTCAAAGAATCAGAAATATAACTCAGTTTCCATGGCAGCCAATTGCATGTTTTGTTTGTTTTCTCTTAGTAACATGCTGACTCCAGGTCTCTATCCATGGCCAAATTTGGCCAAAGTGGCACATTTGTTTTTAATATATTTTTTGAGTTTACCAAAGTCTATCTGGGAGGTAGTAACTATATTCCTTGGGGATTTTTCCTGCTTGCCACCTGTTTCTGTAAGTTAAATTGCATGGGGCCCAGCAATGCCCATTAGTATTGACTGTGGTTGCTTTTATTCTCTTACGGCACAGCAGAGTGGTAGCAACAGAGACCTTCTGGCCTGCAAAATTGAAAATATTTACCATCTTGACCTTTGCAGAAAGTCTGTGCTGACTTTTGGCTTAGAGTGTCAGATAACTACACCCCTATGATCTTGAATATTTCAGTGGACTTCAATAAAAAGATGAACATCTGTGAATCTGAGGACATTTGAGTGGTCCCATAACAATATAATACTGAATTCACTTAAAGAATCCCATCAGCCCTCCCACCATGCTCAGTCAGTCATCACCTGTACTTAGAAGAAATTTTGTGAAAATAAACCCATTAAGCTTGACTTCTTCTAACATAAGCACAGGTCTGTATTCAGGTGTCACATAAATGAAATGCTTAGGAAACTCAGAACAATGGTGCTATCAATCTCTTAAACTGTCTATTTTCTTCCCACCCCTTGGAACAGAAAATGGAGTTAAGTATAAAGGTTTACGTTGCCCTGGGTTTTACACATGAAAATCAATATAGATATCAGATCTGATTACTTTACACTGACAACAATATCTTTTCTCATCCTTAGGAGACTCCAATGTCACCATGCCAAATCAATCTCTCCCCCTTCAAACCACTTCAACCATGCTAACCCCACACATGTAGACTGCCAAAATTAGGTGCTTTACATGGAGAGGTTTCATTAAATTTCATTGACAAAAAGTAAAGAGGAATTCTGGAGTTAGGGAACTGGCCACACTTTCCTTGGTTACTCAGAAAATGAACAACCAAGGCAGAAGTTCATCTTCCACTTTCCAGCCACACTCACTCCCCCTAGTACTATGTCTTTGAACAGAAGCTATATTATCCCTGTGTGTTATCAGCTTGGGCTAGAAGATAAAGGCAAGTTCCTTTCCACTGGGGTATCCACAGGAGCTGGATGTGTGGACTCAGTTTCTTTCCTGTATAGGTTTTCTCTTTTGAGAGACTTCATGAGGTTGTAGGCTGTAATGAGTTACTCTTAGGAGGGAAGGAGATGGAACAACTCTTTCGTCTGAAAGAAAAGGAAAAGATCCAAGTGCCATCAAGAACATGCATTTCTCCCTAGGATTGAAAAGCAGCACAGAGGTTAGATGGTAGCTTGGGAAACACAAGTAGGAAGTATGACTTCCTCTAAGCACAGAAAAGTGACCCTCCCATCGTCCTTGGCAGACCCCGCATAATAAGATTTTTGGGTAATCCTTGTTGCTTGTTCTAGGAGCTAACTTGTCAAAGAGGCCTTTTCTATCTGGATCCGCTACATGCACTGTCTTCTAGGTGCTCTTCTTAAAACCATTTTCAGAGACAGGGATTTGTGGCTGTCTGAAGAGACTAAAAACACAGGACTGGCTCTTACCAGACCCCATCAGCACACTGTAACACCTTCTCATTAGCCTCTTTGTCAGACTCCCACTAACCTCAGAACTTCTGAGTGCCTGCATTAGTACACACACATGCCAGACACAGAAATATCCCCCTGAGTCCCACTCATTGTCACAAGCTTTAAAGAGCTTTGAGGTCCTTTGAGAGATAATGAGGACACAGAGGTCACTGTCACTGCCATCTTCCAGTCTCCTCTCAGCCTGCTCTAAGTCAGCTGTGGCCATTTTTTGGCATCAATTGTTGTACCCCTCCTGGCCTAGTGCTAGAAGGACACAGCCAGGGTTACCTATAATACTGGCTCTGTAGGGACAATACCATGTCATCCTTTCAGATCTCATGACCTCTTCAGTACGGATGTGAGATAAAGAGACAAAGTTTATGGCCTTCTAGGGATCCTGTACCACTCTAATTCACCTCCTTTGACCGTAGCTTGCCCAAAACAGAGAATATTATTTTATCAGACCTTTAAAGAAGATAGTTGTTTTGATTGCTCAGATTTCTGTAGCCTAGGTTATCTTCCTCCTGCCTTAGTCTCTAGAGTAATAGGGTAACAGGTGTTCTCAGAAAACACACACACACACACACACACACACATACACACACACACACACACATACACACACTCACACACACACACAGCATCCTTTTCTAATAAGCTAATATAAAAAATCAAGAAAATAAAAAATAAACACAGGAAATCAAAAAGGTCTCATGGCTCTAGAAAGATAACTTACAGAGTAGAAGCACTTACTATGACAATCAGGGATAATAGGGATTAGGGTATAAACTAAAGGGAGCCCCACTACACATCTACCCAGAGATGTTACAGTGATATGCCCATCAGCACTGCCAGGCTTATGAGTCTGCAATAGAAACTGGCCATCTAGGGAAATGTCTTCATTTTCAAATGTTGGTATCATTCATTTAAAAGGTGACACCTCTTTTTTGCCAATAATTAGAGCTGGTTTTATCTAGTTCTTCCTGTGTGCAAAGGAATTCACCTGTGTTATCTCACTAAATCCTACAAAGAGCCCTGTGATGTAGGTCCTATTAATATCCTCAGTCTGAAGCAGGGAACTGGGGCTCAGAGGAATGGCCCACCACCCATAAAGCCATGTATCCTGAAAGTGGTGGAGCCAGTGTTTGAAGATAGTTTGATATTGGGAGCTTTACCCTTCACCACTGAACTTCTCCAAAGGACAAAGGACCTTGAGCGCATAATCCTCAGGGATCTGGAAGGTGCAGTGACAAGACTCAGATGTCTCCTCCTACTTTGACGTGATAGTTTCTGTTTTATTTCATTATATTTGACTTTTGTTTTATTATTATCTCTTAGAAGCCTGTTCGTTTCTTGTAAGAGACATAAAGAAACTGGATCTGGATGGAAGGTGAGGTGGAGAGGAACTGAGAGGAGTGGACGGAGTGGAAACCATAAACAGTATATATTATGTAAGAAAAGAATCTCTTTTCAATAAAAGTTTAAAGAAAAAAAGAAGAGAAGACTATTTAAAATGTGGTATCTTAGGGTTGCTAAAACTGTGACAAAATGCTATGACTAAGAACAACTTGGGAACGAAAGGGTTTATTATGCTTCCACATCACAGCCCATCATTGAAGAATGGCAGGGCAGAAACTGAAGCAGAGTAGCAACCTAGAGGAGGCAACTGAAGCAGAAGCCACAGAGGATTGCTGCTTACTGACTTTCTTGGGTTGCTTTATTGGACATCTCAGGGCTATCTGCCCAGGGGTGGCCCTACCCACAGTGCTCTGGGCCTGCTCGCATCAATCATCAAAGAAATATTCTACAGACTTGCCTAAAGGCCAATTCTATGGAGTCATTTTCTCAATTAAAATTCTTTTGGGATGGATTACATAAGGCATGAATAAACTATCAAAAAGATTATATAAATGCACATGTATATACATACATATATACAATAAAAGAAGACAAGTTTAAGAAACATTAATGTAAGTAAAAGAAACAAGTGCTCTAAATTATGGATTAGACTCATGTCCTAGCATAGAATAAAATTTAAAAATAAATTTCTTCTCCCCAAATGACCCTACTTTATACCAATTTAACATAAAACCAGACAGCTCAAGTGACAAATCTGTGTGAGGAAAACCATACACATGGGTCAGACTCACCAGAGCTGTGATCTCTAAGGGGCCTTTCTGGTCTAGCTTGTCTTGATGTTTTATTCTGTTCTAAAGAATTCTTGAAAATGAAGAATTCTAAGGTCCCCTGGGATAAAAGTTGGTTTGGATCTATTAGAGCTTGATTCTCCAAGGAGCAGGGCATTTGTAGGACAATATCACTCCTACCTCCTGAGTCCATGCCAGAGACGGACACTTGGTACCTGTTTGGGGCATTGATATTGTTATATAAAATGTACAAAGTTTGCTTACAGGTTGAAAAAGTCATGTTCAAAGTGAGGGACACATCCTGGGAGGTGACATAGAAATTGATGTCTAGCTTCTCTTTAGAGCAGCACCCATACATAGAAAGAAGGTCTGTTGGTGCATTCAGCAAAAGTCCTAGAAATCCTGGTTTCCTCCTTTGTCTTTAATTTTGGTTTGTTTGTTTGTTTGTTTTCTGAATGGCCTTCCCTTGGGCTGTACCAGTTGAAGTGGATCTACAGGAGTAGATCCACCTAGGAATCTCAGGAGTATTCTGTTTATTCAATCAAAGTGTTCTCACAATAGAATCCATCATATGATGAACTGAATGGAAGTTGATCATAATGGGTAGATTTTGGGTCTCATTAATTTCTGTGTGTGATTTTGTTTATTTTATATAATGGAGTTTTAAAAATGACAAAGAAGAATCCTCAGTTCTGAACACAAAACTGTCTTATCTGTCACCCAATGCATCTGAATTTCTCTTGCCTGCTCTAAGATTGGACTAGTACAAATTCTTGTCCCTTCTACTGAGACTGTTTGATGGGTCTTTAATCTTCTTGTGTGTGTGTGTGTGTGTGTGTGTGTGTGTGTGTGTGTGTGTGTGTGTGTTGGGCAGTGCTTAAATGTTCATGTGTGCATGGGACAATCTTCACTGAGAATAGAGTTTGCTGACTGGTGATGGGAGATGTCTGTATATTCTGTAATTTACAGACCATATTCTGTAAATATGTTTCTTGTATTGGTTAATGAATAAAGCACTGTTGGCCAGTAGGAAAGCAAGATAGGTTGGGCTAGGAGACAAGGAGGAGAGAGGAAGTAGTAAGGAGGAGTCAGCATGTAGAGACTTGAGAGGACAGAGGTCTAGGCCCTCCCTTTGGTAAGATGAAACCACGTGGAAATACTTGGATTAATAGAAATGGGTTAATATTAAGACAGAGCTAGCCAATAAGAAATTAGTAACTGGCCAACAAAATTATATCTAATACAGCATCTCTATGTGTTATTTGGGGGTGGTGTGGCGGTGGGACCAGACCAGCAGGAACAAACTACTCTTAACAGACTAGAGCTTCCTAATTCAGCTAAATTGGCCATCCAGCTGCCTCATCTTCCCCAGTGTATTATAGGCACTCAGTGTATGTGCCCAACATTTCTTCCTTTGGTGTTAGGGGATGAACTCAGATTCTCATGATCAAATGATGAGGGTTTTATCACCTGAAGCATCTCCCCATCACTGAAGGACTCAACAAACCTTTGAAGAATTCACTCTCCTTTTCCAGTTTCATAGCTGGGAAAACAGGCTGAGAGATACTAAACAGTTTGTTTGGATTAATTGACAGATGTCACCGAACCAGATGGAAGTGGGCAGACCAATTCTGAGGCACACTGTTTATCTTGAAAACTGTCTCTGAGCATATCTAGGGTATGGAGTCCTCTGGGACCAGCAAGTCAAAGACAAACTTTCATGAATCCAGCCCAGGTGTGGATTTGCAGACAAGAATCTGGTCAGAGGTGAAGACAATTTTTCTTCTAAATAATTACTTGCAATAATTTTCAGGGAATTAGAGAAATCTCTTTGTTCATTGGTTCTTTCCATTCACTGAGCAGGGAACCCTAATGCCAGGAGTCTGCATCTATTGAAGGTCTCCCACATGCCAAGAGCTGTACTTGTCCCTCCCTGATGCTGCATCTTTTTTCTTGTCACAGCAATCCTGAAGTCAAATACCATCCTTACAGCCATCCCACTAATGTGCAAACTGTCTTTAGGGAGAGAAGGTGACTTTGAAAATAGTCGAGTCATTACATGACAAAGCAGGGAATTTAGACTCAGTATGTTCCCCGAGAACACACTCGTATCTACCTCAAGTCCTGGGATAATAAAGGTAGTATATGCCAAGTGCTTGCTATG
The DNA here is from genome assembly GCA_030556225.1 of Cricetiscus sungorus. NCBI lineage: Eukaryota > Metazoa > Chordata > Mammalia > Rodentia > Cricetidae > Cricetiscus > Cricetiscus sungorus. The sequence continues at coordinate 43,291,569 of JANBXA010000007.1, forward strand.
TGCAAGCACGGGACTGAGTTCTTCAATATCAGTGTTGCATTTAACGTGAAACACAATCTATGAGATTGACATAACTATTAGCCTTACTTTACAGATGCTTGAGATACTGCTTCCCAGGTTAAAATGATTTGCCCAGAGGCACACATTTGGAAGAAGACAGAACCAGGGAGTAGAAAACAGTTTGATTACTAACATCCCTTTGTGATAACATGTTTTTTTTTTAATTCTTAGATGATACTCCCAGGGTCAGGTGAGTAAGAGGAGAGATAAAAAGTACAGGAAGTGAAAGGACTAGGGGCCAAGGAGATGGAAGATGGAGCAGGGTGAAGGGGGCAAGAGAAGAATCCAATAAACAGAGGTGTAAGAGGAGAATACTATAACTGATAACATACAGGTCAAAAAATAGGCAGAGCAATTGAGTTAATATCTCCACAGGCTTATCCACTTGTCTTCCCATGACCCAGATTGATACCCTCTAATCTGGAGGGCAAAGCCCTTTCTACCATGGAGAGAGAAATTTGATGGAGACTATACTGGCAGGAGCAGAAAGTTGTACATTTGCGTGTGCCTGCCCTGAACCATTTCTGCATGCCTTTTGCATTCTGCAGTAAGATTCAAAACCATAAATTATGTACAGCCAGAAAGCTAAAAGGGCAGGGCCTTTCTGGAGTTCACTTCAAGTCTGAAGTTCAGAACACTTTTAATGACATAATTGCAAAGATCTACCCAAGTGAAAACTTCTCTTTGAATAAGGAATGCATTCTCAGACAGTGGCACAGTGTTTCTCTCTGTGTAACCACAGCTCCAGGAGCTGGAGGAGGAGAAGGGATGCCACATTGGCCTTGGAAAGGACAGATTTGCTAAGAGCCTCCTCTCACCACCCTGCTAATGAGTCAGCAAGGCTTTTGCTAGGCATCAGGAGCCAGTGGAGCATGAAAACCTGGCACTTGTCAGATACAATATTAAAATTTGGATGATCTGGTATTTGAGCCCTCTTCAAAAAGATCTGTTTGCAAACACATGATTTCTGTACACAACTAAATAAGTCAACAGATACTAAAGGGCATGACATGCATTGAGAAACAAATTACCCTCCTTATTTTGTTGTCACCTTTTCAGGTCCCTCACCAGAGACACCTGTTCCTGGAAGATTTTTGTGTTTCATCCCAAAGAAATCATCTGCTTAGATAAGCTACCCCACTCCATGCTGATACGAATTAACAAGGAGTAGTTCTAAAGCCCATAGACTGTCATCAGGTCTCTGTCCTATCATGCACTAGCTATGTTACCTCAGCTGGGTCACTGAGCTACTCTAGGGCTGATCTTGATTGATGAAATAAGGTGAACTACTTTAGTGGAGCATTCTTATAAGAATTAATTGAGCAATTCAATGAAAAGCTTTAAATTACCAAATGGCATGATAACCTAAATAACATGTTAGCAGTTGTTCTACACAAAATTTATCCCTTTTGCATACCAATAGCCAAATACCATGTGCTCTCTATTGAATCTTTTTCATCTAAGTGTAATTTACAAGCTCCCATATAGTTGCAGGATATGAGCACACTATGTGATAAAGCTATACTCACTGAACACACTTACCACAGGACAGGGTTAGGGTTAGAAGGTTATGGTTCAGGGTGTTTCCATTGCCTGCTTGTTACAAAGCAATGGAGATGGTAGCCATTGTATATACCTCTCCCGTAGTAGGATTGCAATATTAAGTAAATTCTAAAGGCTTGTTGGTTCTGAAAGCAAAAGGCTGCCTTCTGGTAATAATTCTCTATGCAATTCAGATTATATCTCACTTTCTTGAGACCTCTCCTTCCAGTGTGACTCCAGAATCAGCCTATATCCAAGCTAAAACTCTCTATATAGGACCTCTTCCATGCCTGCCTAGTGCTTTGCCTGGCTAAGGCAAGAAAAAGCACCTCACAACTGTTCAGAGTCCATTGACGAGAACTCAACCCCATGATCTCATCCTGACCACAAGTATGGCTAGGAAATATATTCTTGTCTCCAGGGAGAGCAAACAATGTGGTGAGGCCATAGTGTTCCTTGGGTCAAGGATAAATACTAGACATTGACTGAGCCAGAAGAAAATATTTTAAATCTGAAACATTTTACAGATTCCATACCCATCAAAGGATTCATTTATTATAGATGGAGAGTTTACATAAAGGCAATAGCACCACAACATTCCTCTAGATTTGTTCATACTTTTAAAAGAATTAATGTATTTTACCAATCATAACAGTACTGATAACCTAAAATAATACTTACATAAATAACAGGATGCAAACTGTTATCGAGTCTATCAGTAGCAATTGGCACATATATAGAACCTGAATCTAAACAAGAGCTTACAAGCCAAAAGGAAAGAGAGATAGTCTGTCCAGGCTCTCAGGGGTTTGCTAGATGCCTTATAGTGGTGGTTCATGAACAAGCATGTGACTAGAATATTGAGGAGCCCTACACTTGTCTTCCTCCTTGAAGCCAAGTCCCTTCAGTGATCTGCTGCCATTGTGCCAAGCATGAGTGTTTTACAAATGTAGCACAGATCGCACCACTCCTGGCAGGAGTCCTCATTACTCTCAGCCTCCTCAGCACACTCCTTCCTTTTCCACTGCTCCAGCATCATTCATGTCACATGAAAGCCCCTTTGCTTGCTTTGATCAGATTGACCTATTTCCTGCACATTTCACTTACCATGACCTTTTCCTTTGAATCTTCTTTACTCTGCCTGAACTTATCCACCCATTCTTCTTATGTCTCCCTTCTGTCCTCACTGTCTAGACTCCACCCAAAAGGTGGGTCACCCCACCTCCTCACAACAGGGCCATACCATCTATTCCCCATGACATTGACCCATCTTTCTCCTCCAGATATTTTTACCACTGTGTGTGCCAAATTTATTCTTTACCTGTGAGTTTATTGCCCTGTCTCCTCCAACCATAATACAAATTCTAGGAAGACAAGGATAACATCTGCCTCATTTATTAATGTGCTTATATTACCCAGAAACAAATGCTATACCTTCAACAAGGCTCTTGGACTGAATAAACAAAAGCATATATTTTAGTTTGCTTTCTAGTATTGATACATAGTAAGACCCAATGCAACTTCAGTAGTAAATGGTTTATTTTATATTACATTTCCAGGTCAAAAATGTATTATTGAGGGAACTCAGGGAAAGAACCAAAGGCAGGAACCATGGAGGAATGTGGCTTACTGGCTTGTTCACTGTGTCATGTTCACTCCATCTTCTTATAAGGTCCATGCCAATCTGCGTAGAGACAGTACATCCAATGGGCTAGGATCGTTATACATCAATCATCCATCAAGGCAATTTCTCATAGACATGGCATGGGCCAATCTGATCAAAGTAATTCTTCAACTGAGTCTCTGTTGTCAGGTGATTTTATCTTGTGTCAAGTTGACAGTAAAAGCTTACTAGCATTGGGAAATGAACACTATCTATCATCTACACTAATAAAAATATAAATATATATGGTTTGCCAAAACCAAGGATTCCTAGTTGAAATCAGGCACCTTTAGCTAAAGTCATTACTGCTATTTATATAACCTGTCAAAGGAACATATACAGTATTATTAATTCGTAACTTTCAATGAAAATATTTTGTGTAGAGAAGGTCCAGAGAGGAACGAATGAGATTCTGCATGGAGATGAAGAATGTAAGAGAAAATAGGCATCTCTAAAAGGAAAACCAGCAGAGCCATGAGAGATTCTTGGAGTGTATTTTCTGAATGAGTATGAGGCTACTAACAGGTGCAAAACACAGGAAGGGGACTGAGAAGCACAGATGGGCACTGCGTTCCCTAAATTCAGGCTCTATTCATTTCTTAATTCCTTACCCAGCAGCTGGAAGCAGAGGAAGCGAACTGCTGAAAATGTGGAAAATCCTGAGATATCATGGAGTATGAACAACCACCTGGGGTCTTGGCTGAACTTGGCCAATTAAGATAGGACATATGGCAACAAAATGCCCATTTTGTTGGGGAGCCCAAAGAAAATGACCACTTAGAATCGAACAACAACAACAAAAACCTGGTGCCTTGAGAGGACAGAGGAAGAGTACCAAGTTCAGCTGAAGTGTGGGTCTGGGAGGGCTTCCTAGGAGTATTACATTGAGTCTTAAAGAATATGAGTTGAGTAAATCACACAACTTTATATCATCTGTATTAGTCAGGGTTCTAAAAGGAACAGAACTGGTAAACTGAATACATGTATTAAATGGGGATTTATTAGGAGGCTAACAGTATGCAGTCTAGAAAGTCCATCAATGGTTATCTCAGGAGAAGCCATGAATCCAAGTTAGCCCATAGATGTCCTAGCAGTGCCAGTCTGCCCTGGAGGATTCCTGGGGAGCTGCTGGTCATCAATCTATATGAAAAGACTGAAGAAGTTGGTTTTAGTGTTGCTAAAGGATGCTGCAACATCAGGATGGATGAACTTGTCAATGCCAGTGAAAGAAAGCAGGCTCAAAGCAGCATCCTTTCTGGTACCGGAAATGCAGCCCAGATTTAGGGTGGGTCTTCCTGCTTCAGATAAGATGATAAAGAAAGTCCCTCAAGGGAAAGCTCAGCTGCTTGTGTTTTGGTTTATTCCAGGTGCAGTCAAATTGACAACTAAGTTTAGCAATCATTATACACCCCACCTGGGTGTATAATGCATGCCCTCGAGAGGTGAAGCTGAATACACACTGAAAGAGAGATGGATATCTGTCCCAGGTATCTGGGTGCAGCATTTGGAGAGAAGCCTCCCCATGTGAATTCTCCTGCTTTTACTCTCACTGTATACTGAACACATGGCATGCAGTCAGTCGAAACATAAGAAAATTGACCATAGTATCCCTGTCCAGCTGATGAGGACACTAACCTCCAGATTCCTTTTGAATGTTATTTTGGCTTTGAACATTGCTAAGCCATCATAAGCCATATTTTCCACACAGAGAAGAGAAGGAAGATGATTAACACTCACTTATCACCTTGCCTACTGGGTATTGTTATACTAATTTTATTGACTTAACCTATTCCACAGGCATCAAAAATTGTAAGTAGAAAGATAACAATAATTTTTCCTTCTAAGTCAAATACCTGCTAGGGAAAATATAAATCTCTTTTGCCACACTTCTCACAGGTTTTAGAGAAATGTATCTCAGAGTGCTGTCTGTTTGAATCCCAAATGAATCTGATGCAGTACACCAGGGCTGTCTGACTCCCAGGAAAGTCCATGACACTGGCTCAAGGACTACACTCTGAGTAGACAAATTTCCATATACCAGGTGGAAGATTCTGCTGTAATGCTGACATACTTCGAATTCGACATCATATAGCTTAGAGGGTATATGATGGCTTATCCATGGCAGGTGAACCTCACCAAAGACAAAGGTAAGACTGAGCCAGAGAGTCATGTAACATAGGCTAACTCCTGAGAAAATTCTCTCCTTAGACCTGCAAGAGGGTCTCTTCAAAACCATCTTCCAGAGGCTGTGACTACATAGCATGGGGCGGAATGAAAGGAGCAATTCATCATTCACACACTGCTAGAGACCAGCAGTTAGGCGCCGAGGTTCACAGAGCTCACATCAGCCCGCCTCATTTCTATCTAAGACTTAGAGATGGTCCAGGAGAAGCAATCATACTGTATAAGGACTATATTAACATCCCTTTGAGATAACAATCCAAATGATGAGGGCAGTGAAGAGACCTCCTCATGCATGTTTAGAAACATCAAACATTAAAGTACTCAGTAAAGACAGAGGGTGGTGAGACAAGGTCATATAGAGTCATCTCCAAGATCCTGGTTTAACATGGCTATGTATACCTCTCTAGATTACACATTACTACTCAAGGAGCTATCTACCCATTGGCTATGTTTCTATGGGGGGCTGGGGGAATAGAGCATGTGGTTGTGGATTTCCCCACATTGTAGATTACTCACTAAATCATGCTCCAAACCCTCACTCATGAGATCGCTTCCCACCCTGAAGGTACAAAAGATCATTACTGCTAGAGAAATGAAATGGAGATGTGATTGGAAACATCATGCCTTGGGTGCGTGAGCATTATCCCAATAATCAATCACCCAAATTGAATTGCTTATTTGTACATCTGATTGTCTTTGCATTATTTAGAAGCTATTTAATGGCTGCCTGCCTGACAGCATGCATCTAACACATGCCAGAGAGATTTAGGAGACTCAGAAACCTCTCTTTCTAATTGTTTGGACAGGTGTATTGATTGCAGTTTCCTCTCTCGGTGCTGTTTACAGTGCTTCGTGGTCTTTATATGAAACACACAAACATACACACACACTCAGAAAGTCTGTGAGTGTGCACATAGAAAATAAGCTATGTCATGCACAGTGGTGGACTCTCTCCACACTAAGCAAGGACTAGTATCCAGAGCCAAGAAGTCATGTGGTCAGATTCTGATTTCAACATGTCTGCAGGACCCACTTCCCACATGGAGGTGGAAGGAAGCCTTTTGAGGTGAGTAGGATAGCCACAGTATTCCATTACTCTGTCTCAGGCCTGGGAGCATGGGCTCTAGCACTGAGGCTGTGTTCCAGGGTTACGTATGATTAATACACTTAGCAAGAGGCTGACAGAACTTTCCAGATTGGAACGAGCAGTGAGATTGTTTGCAGGCTTTTTATCTCTCCCATTCCTCAGAACAGCAAGCAGGAGCTGAAAAAGCCCCACCATTTGGTATGTGGCGTGACTGGGAGGCCCTACTTCACTGCTCAAAAACCCTGTCCCTTCAGATTGTCACCTTATCCAAGCTGTAGGCTTGATTACACCACAGGTTATCCTTGACTATTAAATATAAAATCTTTCAAAGTAAAGACATTAATAGGTGAGGGCCTTTTGAACTTGTATCTGGCTCTATTTAAAAAAAAAAAAATCAAAAAGGCTTTAATGCATCTTTTCCATAGGAACTGTTGCTTTCTTTTGTTTTATTCTTTTCCCCTGTCAAAATTTATTTTCCTGTACTCTTTTCTCTACTGGGTGCCCTTAAGGGAGATTTATGTGACAAGCTAAGGCCTTGATAACAGTTCTACTGGATGCCTAGGGTTTGGCAGGAAGAGCAGTCATGGTTTTAGGGAGTCTGAGCCCCCAGCTCAGGCCCTTTCTCCCAGAATTCCTGCAAGCTTATGTCTGTCACAGGGAGATCGCCTACTCAAAGCAAGGGAAGTTGGAGAGACTGGAGGCTAACAAACAGCTTCTGCAGAGTGACATTTTGATGACTAAATTAATCTGAAACACACCAACTCTATTCTCTGGATGTTTCCAAGGTAAAGCTCAAAGAAGGAAAGTGACAGCCATTTTTCAAGCCAGGAAGTCCTTTGTCAATAGTTACTGACATTTTGATGAACTCACGGGTTTCTTGACTTCAGGCCCACCCATGGCTGAACTGGCATGCAAACTCCATTTTCTACTCTTTCACTCATCCTGCAGTCACCACCCCTTGGCTGCAGTTCCCCAAGCCCAGCATTTGTGCTCTTCCTGGGAGCATGGCTGCAGGTGCTGGAAGGAGCAGGCTGAACAGGGAGGTACCAGGCTCTCTGTCAGATTAGAGAGCTCTTAGGGAAAAGGTGGCTGGGAAGGTTCAGGAAGACAACTGAGTTAGCTGTGGGCACTAAGGCAGAAGGATCAGGGAAGGACACTGTTCAGGCATTTGTTAAAGAGGAATTGGTGCCTGGGCAAGGCCATGGGGTGGGAAATAACAAGCAACTGATCTACAGGTCAGCTGGCACTTCCAGGCTCTTCCTATAGCCCCAGAATTCATCTCTGTGAATGAATTTACAAAGGTGTCCAGTATTCCAGTATGTACTTTGCTGGCTGATTCAAATCAGGGGCTGTCTTAGCATCCACAAGGAGAGGATACACTGGCAATGCCAAGATTGTAGCACATGGGAGGAAAAGTGGCTAGTAGAAGATGACCCTCTGGAACAGCTACCTGTTCATTAGCCATAGGCAGGAAACTTTGGTAGAAGAGAAATGGGATACCAAATTAGTCAAGGGGGAAGCTGAAGACCCATTCTTCTCTCCATGAACAAAGAACTCCTTCTGCAAGCTTTTGTACGTATACCTACACACACCCACAAAAAGAGAGAGAGAGAGACTCTCTTTCCAACCAATGAAATGTTTGTTATACAAACCTCCTCACCCTTTCAATGGATGCCAAATATTGCTGAAGATCATTTGTAATGGAAAGAAACTATATATATATATATATATATATATATATATATATATATATATATATATATATATATATATATATATCAACCCAGCCTCCAAATATGCAAAACCTCAAGCCTCCCTTTGTTCCATACCCCTCACCTCTCTCCTGTCCTCCATCCTGTCTCCCCAGCCCTATTTATTTTTAGTGGCAATAAAACCTAATCTAGGAAGTTGATCTTTTGAGTAAATTTAACTAGCTACATTTTTAACTATAGTCTTCCAGACTTTGGCAGGAGGGAGCCATTTGTCTTGCAGATGACTAGTCTAACTTCAGGAGAGGTGCAGGGAAGAGAAAATATGATACCCTCTCTCCTTCTTTTCCCTAGAGCATCAGTTAATGGTGCCATTAAGGACCATGGAAACCTCTGTAGGTAGATACCAGATTGGTGGCCCAGAGAGGTAAGATTGGTTGCAAAGAAGAAATCCAAGCCAGCTGATGAATGAAGTGCAGATCCAGGACAGGTAGAAGCAAGCACATGATTATTAAGTGTGAGTATATGTCTATTTATGTGATTATGTAAACACATGTGAAAGTTTGTATGTATCTATGTGTATACAAATGTGTATATATGTGCATTTGTGCATATATTTGTGTGTACAAATGTGCATGTTTTGTGCATGTATGTAGGTTATGTAGGCAAGGGGATGTGTAGATGAGTATATGTATATGCATACTGTGTGCACACGGATATGAGTATGTGTACTCTGTCTGCATGTGAGTGTGGAGTGTGTGACAGTATTATACATGTGGGTGTTTGTGGGCATATGAATATATCCACATATCTATGTGTATGCACATTGTGTATGTGCATGTGTGTGAATGTGTGCATTATGTGTATATATACTGGGATGTGAATCTATTGTGCATGTGTATGAGTGTATATGAATGTATATGCGTGTATGTGGGCCTGTATGTGTTCCCATATATATGTGCCTCTGTCAAGAGGCTGACACCTCTGCTGTCACTGCTGGCTTGACCTGTGACCTACTGCAGCGTGACAAACGAGAAAGGGGCAAATCAGACTGTTTTTTCTGCCTCTATTTTTCCATTCTTTGTTTTTATTAAACACTGATTATTAATATTAAAAGTGAAACATTGCCACAAGAAGCCATTTGTAGTTAATAAGGATGTCGCTGCTGCTAGGGAGTTAATAGAAGGCCAAGGAAGCCATGTGAGAACCACTTAAGAGCCACCTTCACCAAGTGGGTCAGGGGGAAGGGCAAAATGGGACACTGTGGCAGCTCAATTCTGGTCCCACACACTGGCCAGGGATCCCCATTTCCTGCAGGGATTGAGGTCAAGCATGGATGCACACAGCTGCTGGGTCGCAGGCCAACAGTATGCACTGCAGCTAGGGAGCAGCCGTCCTGTCTCTGCCTGCAGCTGTAAAAACATTGGCTAGGCCTCCAGGCAGGCCTGGCTGGTCTCTCCCAGGATCTGAGGACTAGGGTCCCCAGGCCTGACCTCACAGCAGATGGTGAGGACATCAGTGCTATGGTGTCACCTCATCCGAGTAGCGTTCAGCCTCAGACTGGGAAACTGATCACAAAGGAACTGAATGGTGACAGGTCTTTGAGATCTGGGGCTGCTGGAAAGAGAAAAGGAGGCTCAAGAAGAGTCCTGCAGGTCCAGGTTGTTCCTTCAGACAGGATAGCACTAGGCAGTAAGATGAGTTCCTACCTGTTGATCAAAGTGTTCCTTCCTGATCTAAAGGAAGAAACATTGACCCTCAATATGTGTTTATCCCTGGACTGAGGAAAGATGAGACTGAGCAACATCACTTCCCTCTCTAAAACAAGAACTGCAGCACACACCACAAAATGACAAGCAGCCATCTTCCAGGTGAATGGAAGTCACTGCCCTGTAGTTACTGTGAGATGCCAATCTTACTATTAGTCCATGGTGAGTGGGTATAAACTGTACACTGAAGAATTGTATGCATGAGCTTGATGGTGAGTGAGATGCACATTCATGCTTATTGAATCTGAAAAGTCATTTCCATATCCTTGTGTTTGTGGATGCAGGTGCCCAGGTGTCTGTGTGTACATCAGTGGTATAAAGCAACAGAGACCTTCATCTCCCTTTCCTGCCCTGTGCATGGCTCCCTTTAATGAAAATATAGCCTGAACCCTTCTGCAATGGGATCTGCCAAGAGTAACTCAGAGATACAGAATTCTTCATGGTGAAGAGGAGAAAAGTCAATCCAATCCGAGGAATGAGAGTGAAGTAACAATCATCTTGACAACAACAGCACTTCAAAGCTCCAGGGAAACCAAAAATCCAAGGATTCCATGTCACGTGAGCTATGGCTGACTGCTATGGAATGCAGGTTGATTTAACTTTATCTCCACATGAGATAAACTTCTGCCTACTCCACGAATCACCCACAGTCTATTAAATACCAAATATTCACAAGTCTTTCAAATGCCAAATGCAAGTGCTTGAATCACAGAGATCTTTCCTTATTAAGCACAGCTCACAGTTGTAGAAATTTGCCAACACAATATATTGTCAATACAACACCCACTGGTTGCCAGGATGAAGATCTTATTTGAAGAAAGTAGTATCTGTCCTTTAGTTACCTTCCCATTCAAAGAGGCAATGCATACTTTTGAAACTGCAGAACCTTCTCTATTATTCCCTAAAATCTGTGGCTTTGCACATAGCCACCTATCAATTTACTGTGAAATGTTCATCTGGAATAAAGCAACAATCAGACATAAAGATCTGGGCACTTAAAATAATGCAATGAAATCCTACAATTTAAAAAAAAAATTCATGAAAGAAAGAAGGGTATTTCAATTACTTTAGGTTCTCTCCTAAAAGACATGTTTTATTGGTGAATTCTGTGTCCCAGACTTCAACATGTTTGTTTCAAGTGTCCTTCAATGCTCCCTATCTGTGGATAGGCTGGTTCTCTTAACTATGTGATAGGGAGAAAGGAAAACAGTCCAAGAGCAAAATTACTGTGTCCTTGAAAGCAGCTAGAAGGTAAACAGATGTTACAATAGTTTATCTCATGATTTAAAAATGCATGAGGTCAAAACAAGAAGTAGGAAGTATAGCCATGGAAAGATTATAAATAGAGAGGACAGAAGGCTCCTCACTGAGATTCTCAATCTGGAGCTACAGTTGATGGCCTCAGCTTTCCCAGTTGGTTTCTGTTGGGTAATTTTGAGTGCTTGGTAAGATGTTGTTTTGCGGTCTATTGACTGCTTCTCTCTCTGTGAATCACTATTGATTCTTTTCCTTTGCTTGCTATATATTTAATAAAATCACCCATTCAATACCCAGCAGTTCAGACCATCTTCTCTAGGAAGCCAAACTAAAAATGACTTGGAAGACAGGGTGAGCTTCCAATGGTATCTCCAAGTGATATGTCTGCTGCAGTTAATCTCTTTGGTCTTGAGTGGGTAGCCATATCTATCACTCTGTAGCCCAGTATCTTCATTCAGAAAAGAGAAATTAATTTTTCATAGGCCTGCAATGCGAATTATACACAATAATATGAATCACCAAGCCTGGAACCTTTAAGGCTTGATAATAAAGAACTACTGTCTCACAGAGGAGGCTGCAGAAGATAATCAGTGTTTGCCTTGAATACCATAGGCAAGCAAGGTGGATGAGTTGCTCCACAAAGAACTTATGTCTCATGTGATGAGAAAGACGGGGATTCATGTCTCTGATGAGGAAAAGGCTGGTCTTCTGTGCTCTGAAGTTATATTTTGGAGACATAATAGCCCTGCTAATGTAGGGATGGGGCACTCTAGATATTTTCGGTGGTTTGCAACTGGGGAAATGCTCTAGTTACCTCAGGGCCATTCCAGCCAGCGTTGTCTTAGACCTGAGATGAGAAAGCCAGATATTCAGCAGAGAAAGGAAATTGTCCATTGACCTTCAGAATCTTAAAGTTCTCTTGAAATGACACCGGCTACAAGAAAAGATTAGACAGAGAGGGAATTCTTTGGCCATTTGAGAATCTAAGAATCATGTCAGCCTAAGGCTTCCAGGGAGTTTTAGCAATCAACTCATTTAGTATCTGAAGGGTCCCAAGCATGTATCAAAACAAGTTACAGTGGCTAAGCATAACTTGTCTAGATGGCTAACTTGACTATTGCACTTGTGTGTACTTCTCAGTTGCCTTAATTTTGCCATGCATACAACATGGATCTTCTTGGGAATACATTAGTCCTGAGTTGTCTGCCAGTAATGCTAAAACCTAGAAAAGGCATAGAAAGGGTAAACTATGGGTTGTTCTGGAGACAGATAGCAAAACAAAAGATTAGAGAACTGAGTAGTATCTCCCATGGGGAAAGAGTACAGAGGATTCTGAGGTCACATGAGCAGGCTATGATACTCTCAAAGTCAGCCAGAGCTTGTGGGAAAGTCTGCCATCATACTTTCATCTCCATGATGAACTGTATCCCCTAAAACAGTGACACCAAAATAAATATTTACTTGCTTAAAATGTTTTGTAATAGACAGACAACTGATACATTTCGTGTGTGTTAATATCTAGACTTGACTGATTCTAGAAGTAACTCTCCTATAGACACCTACAACCTTACACTCTGTTGTATCTTCTGTAACCATAGCAGTCATTATGACAGAATGGGATCTGATACTTCAGCTTCTTTGACATAGGAACACCTTGTCTTCTGAGCCTTAGCTCCAATCCAAAATGGATGCCAGGCTGAAGAGAGCCAGGCTCTGGAGGAGAGAAGTACTGTGAGGAATTGCTATGCTCAGTCTGGTTCAAGGCTCATTCAACCATGGCCTTTGCTTTCTAAAAGCAAGCAATTCAGGTAAATGACTCTGAAACTCGTTCAATTGCAAAGTACCCCAGTGCACTTTGTAAGCCATTTTTAAACACTAATACATTAAAACTGCAATAACCCAATAGACAGTTGGAGGGTAAATTAATTTATTACCTTTTTATACTAGCTGCTAGTTTACATAAAAAGTAAAGAGAACAAAAGTTTTAAGACAAAATATGAGTCTATAAAACTTAAAGAGAGCTCTCCCCAGTCTTCTCATTTTTCCCTGCTAGTTGCAAAGTTCAGGAGGTTATTTGGTTTGTGTTTGAGAGTGCCATAGCTTGCCTCTCCGCATCTCAATAAACACACAACCAGGGTTAAAGGGTAAGGACCCTAAGGAAACTCACATCAATGTAGGATCAAAGTCATGAATAGGGTCACCAGGGAAAGCAGAGGGCAAGAAAGGAAGCCAGAACCCTTGGTCTCTGTAGCAGAGCTCTGGAGATAGACCTCAGGAGCCAGCTCCCCCGAAGAAACAGAAAGAGCTATCTGATACTAATGAGACAGAAAAAATATATAAATTAAACAATGCTGTAAAAATGGGGATTTACAGAACAAAGTGATAAGATGTTGAAAGATTAGAGGAGCCACCTCCCTGATTCAGTCTAGAACTTGAGAATCACTTTCAACTTGCACATATACTATTGATTGGTAGAGAATGTCAGATGATCAGCTCACAAGTATCCTACTTAAAACTTTTCTGGTGTTACAATAAATCAACTGTTTTCCTACTGCTGTCATCTTTTTAAATATGAACAATATAAACAAAGAGTGTGTCTAAAAGAAACTCCTCCAACTATCTTGCTTGTGTGTGCTGATCTCTACCAGGAATCTGTGTGTATTTTTTTCTTTTACCCTAAGTGTTACCACACATTTATGACAATACATTCTCTCCATTAAAGTGGAGTTGGGCTCTGTTTTTTATAACTTGAATTTATGATTAAATATGCTATAGATGTCAAAAAATCAAATGTCTTTGCATTGGAAAAGTGGGTGTTTCTTGTCTTATGGTGGGGAGATGTCTGAACTTTGGTGAAGCAGGAAATACCCCTCCTAAACCTTCCCTCTATAGAGAGATCAAGGTTATTATATTTTAATAGTACCAACAGCTCTTACATGGGCATCTGGACAGGCATTCTCAAGGCTCATGAAGGACCCAGGAAGGCTGAGGAGGAATTTCCCAACAGCCCTTTCTAGTTTTCCATTTTATTTGCCCTGGAAATAATATGCTTTGTTCGGAAGTATTGCACTAATAACAATCCTGACCCTTCCATCACTCACCCACCACCTTACTCTCCAAGGCCAGACAGAATGAAGGTGGATCCATTTTTTTCAAAGATGGCTTTTTAGAATGAGTTGAGCTGGGCTCTGTGACTGTGGATGAAGAGCCTCCCTCATAGGGAGAACTTCCTAGGATTGGGTCAGAGTCAGGATCTTTCTGGAGATTGCATACATTTATATTGTCCCTAGAGCATATTAGCCACCTTCTCAGCACCACCAAACAAGAGTTTAGATCAATGGGTGAACCGAGGCTGGAATAAGCTAAGGCAAAACTTCACTGGGAGATACAAAGCCACTGAGCATGGTCCTGACAAATGTTTAAGGATGAGGGCATTCTCATGATTCAGTGACACGAATCAGCATGTGCTACAGCTTTCAATGAAGGGAAATGCACATATTACTAAAAAATATCCTTCAATATTTATATCAAAATGTTCACAAATTTCCCCAATCCATAAAGTAAGCCTGGGAGTTTCATATCTGAAAGGAAGTCTACATTCTGTCTAGCCTACCCTTCTCTCTTTCTCTCTCTCTCTCTCTCTCTCTCTCTCTCTCTCTCTCTCTCTCTCTCTCTCTCTCTCTCCCTCTCTCTCTCTCTCTCTCTCTCTCTCTCTCTCTCTCTCTCTCTCTCCTCTCTCTCTCTCTCTCTCTCTCTCTCTCTCTCTCTCTCTCTCTCTCACACACACACACACACACACACACAAATAAAAGCTCTAAAATGTGAAGATTATCACTCATAAATTCTGATGTGTGGAGAAAACAGTTAAAACTGTCTAGCATGACAGATAATTGAAGGAACAATATCACGTCCAATTGTACTTGCTCTTACTACAATTTACATAATGTACCATTTTACTTATATTTATGGGAAATACAAGCCTTTTTAGGGATTTCTGAATTTTACCTTTGTTGTTTTTTCTTTTGACTTAAAAAGGTGATTATTTTCATATTAAGATATTTAATTTGATTTCCTAAGTTGTTTGCCTTTCACTATCCCCCCCATTTTGTTTTCTAGAGAAGGCTGGAACTAGAGGCATGGTTCATAAGACAAAGTTCATTTATCAGTTCATGCATGCATGCCTACTCATTCTTGCACAGGTTTCTTCTGTGCACAGAGAAATCATGGATGAGTCTCTCAATAGGAAGTGCTCAGACCTAAATGTTTTCCATCTACTTAGTGTCTACTAATTTCCATTAAGAAAATATTCCTTTCCCTACTGTGAATTCTCATTATGCAAAATTCCAGTATATATGATTTTAATTCAATGTACTTTTAACACATTAGTGAGAATTGTACTCTGAACACATAAAATTGCAAGCCATTCTGAGTTATTAAGTACAATTTTCCTTATAATATAAACTAAAATCACATCCAAAGATACAAATCCTGTATCAAATACATGATGATGTATTACTGGATGGGATTAAATAAAAGAAATAGTTATCACATAAAACAAAGTCATGTTTTCATATATATGGAAAAGGATTCCCTTTTCCATATATAAAGAATATAAACCAAAATGAATGATATTAAGTATCTCAGAATGGTGGTAATAATTTTTCAATGTTTCTAGTTTGTATTCATCTGCAGGGAGAGGATGAGAGTTTTCTATAAGAATAGTTGATGTATCATAGATATGCTCAATGGGGACGAGCTTGCTGTGTGAGCTTGTGATCCTGGGTTTGGTTCCCTAGGACCCACCTAAAAGCCAAGTGTGGTGACATGTGTCTGTTACCTGAATGTTGGATTGGGTAACTTAGAGACAAGCAAATTCTATGGTGGCTTTCTACCAGCCCAGTTTCCAAATTCCTCCTTGATATCCATACAGAGGAGACAGAGACAAATCCTGCAGTGGCTTTGCACTAATCTTGGCCCTCATGTCCTTAGAGAAACCAGCAGATGAGGGGGACCCTCAGAGCAGTGACTGAAGCCACTGTGCTCTTCACACTTGGAATGGAAGAAAAGACCCGTTCCCTGCACATCTTAGCCAGTACATCTGTTTCTTTCCTCTCAGTTTGTACCGCCAGGAAATAACATTTTATTTTCTTTCTAAAGGCATCTACTTAGAAAACATTGCATATTTTGAAAAGTAAACAAAAACAAAAAAGTATCCATTGGGAAGCAATTATAAAAAGATTAAAAGAGGTGAAAATGTTTGGGATGATTTATTCTGAGGCCTTGGTAGTTGATGTTTTGTTGTGTAGAAAATACATGTTTTATGTGTTGCTGCTGAATTATCATTGTCGACCAGGTGGCTGTTAGCAACACCAGCGGATGTAACTAAGAGAAGCCTCTCATCAGATGAGCTAGGAACTGGAACTGATTATGAAGGCAAACGGGAGAAAGCCAGTTAGGCCCCAGCATCCCTCTTCCGCTGCCTCTTGCTCTGCTGAGATGTGAGCCTCAGTGTCATACTGCCACTCCCGCTGCCCTACTTTCCCACTGTGATGGAGTATGTCCTTAAACCACAAGTAGAGTAAGCTACTCTTCCCTTCAGTTGACTATTAGAAATTTTGTCACAGTAATGAATAAATAACTAATACACAGTCCTCCATCTTGCTCCCATGTCTCATGAGATTTTTAGTGCAATGGTAACCTCACCAGAAAAGCCCTCCATCATATCACTTATCTAAATAGTCCCCTAGTGACCTGGGTCCTATTTTAGCTCTGGCTGAAGTTAAATATTGACTGACACAACTGTTTTCCTTCTCTCCTAAACTCATTTCAGCACCTTCAAAAATCGGACTATATTTTATGATCATCTAACCTTTCGGGCATAGAGGAGAGCCTAATATACAGTGTATCTCCTTAAAGTAGTTGGCTGATTTAATACACAGTAAATATTAGTGCTCACTGTATTCAGAAAGAGTAACCCATCTTTCTCCTGGTAGTTCAGGCCATGTATTTGAACTTTAGGAATTTCTTAGAGTAGAAGTTAAGAAGGGAAGTCAGATAATATCATGCACTTTCCTCTAAATTATACCATAGAAAACCCCAAATTGGCAGAAAAGTTGCAAGGACAGCATAATGAAAATGTATGTACCTAAATTGCCAATTATTAAAATGATCCCACATAACGTGTGTGTATACACACACCTAGTTCATGCTAAGTCATTGAGAAGTAGTTACAGGCACCACAACACTAAACTGATGGTAAGGACTTGAACAGGTTTCTCCAAAGAATGAGAATATTCTCTCTCTCTCTCTCTCTCTCTCTCTCTCTCTCTCTCTCTCTCTCTCTCTCTCTCTCTCTCTCTCTCTCTCACACACACACACACACACACACACACACACACACGCACACACACACACACACACAAAGAAAAGAAAAAAAATACAGTACAGCTGATGCACTTGCAAAACACAACATTAACAGTACTGTTGTCTCATAGGTGTTAGGATTCAAGTCTCCCTGATTGTCCCAATGCTGCCCTTATCGTATAAATTCTCTTAAACTAAGCTCAGGGCATAATCAGCATGCAGCTGGCTGACTTACCTCATCTGTCTCTTTTAATCCCAAGAGCTCCCCAACTCTTGGTCATTCATAACATCAGCGTTCTCAAAATGCCATTCTAATCATTTTGTTGAGCATCCTCCAGCAGGTCTGGTTCAGGTGATATTGTTTTGACCAGAATATTCAGGAAATCGCCAGTCTTTCTCATTGAGCCACATCCAATGACCCAGAAGCAGAATGTACTCTTGGCTTTACCATCCTGGGTTTTGCCACAATTTTAGCCAATTGTCACCATCCCTCCACAGAGACTTGATTTCTGCATTTATAAATGGGGATAATAATGTTATTTTTATTGCAAAATATTTAAATTTAAGAACTTCTCAGAGAGAAGAGATGGGAGGATTGCAAGGTCAAGTCCAGCTACCTAGCAAGAACTTATTTTCAAAGAAGGCAATAGATTATATAGATAGATAGATAGATAGATAGATAGATAGATAGATAGATAGATAGTGATTTTTAGAATAGGTCCTAAATTCAGCCCTGTCTACCAAGTATGTAACCTTCAACTAGTTCCTTAATCTCCCCATACCTTTGTTTCTCCACCTGTAGAATGGATTGGGAATTCCAAACCTTACAGGTGTAAATTACTTGAATGAGCCCATGGCAGCAAAACAGTGAAGTAAACAACAGCACCTCCTTGTTACTGGCAAAGTGCATGTGAAGTCAGAGAGTAGTCAGTCGTGGCCTTTGAAGTCTACAGCTGTTTCTGTTCTTTGTCCCTGCGGTGCTTTGCAGGCACATGTGTCTTCCTCTTACAGCTTCCCTATCTTTTCTCTCAACTGTCAGGGAAGCAGTGCATGTTTTGTTGTGACTATATGGTGGCTAACTAGGCCTCAGTCACAGACTTGAAATTCCATGCTTCATAGAACTGAGTATATTCATAAGACTCTGCTTCCACTTTCTTGTTTCTTTTGATTTTTCTCACTTAGTGTAATGTTGGGCATCTGAGTAAACACTATCTGGGTACAATGAGCTGAAGACCTTGTCTTCTGGTCAGCTAACACAGCGCCCCATGGAGTGGTCAGAAAGGTCCCTGTGACAGAATATCTTCATTAGGCCTTATTGTAAGTGGAGCACATCTCCATCAGTATCACCAGACACCAAGGACTATCCCTCTAATCAATGTCCAACCTTGACCTAAAGGCAGCAACAGGTAACCGAGGACCTGGGGCACTGACATAACTGATCTCCATAGTATGACTCTGTCTTCAGCCTTGGTCTAAAGTCATCCGTGTTTGGTTGTCCAAGTTATTCTCATTTCATCTAATCCATGGCCATCATCTGAGTGAGCCAGTAACTCTTCCAGCC
The DNA here is from genome assembly GCA_030556225.1 of Cricetiscus sungorus. Taxonomy (NCBI): domain Eukaryota; kingdom Metazoa; phylum Chordata; class Mammalia; order Rodentia; family Cricetidae; genus Cricetiscus; species Cricetiscus sungorus. Next base: position 43,310,764 of record JANBXA010000007.1, read on the forward strand.
TTCCTTAAATTCCAGGAAGGAAAATGGATTAATGCTTAGAGTGAGCTTCTTCCTAAGAAAGAATCCACAGATGTCATATTGCAGCCAATACCCAGTTTAAGGCTTCTTTGTCACCATGCATGGTCAATATTCAGCTTAATTCCTCTATCTCAAAGCAATCTCTATCAGCTTGTTTGCATTACCAATCATGAAATGAAGATCTTCAAGAGAACAAGGGGTGTGGGGATAGATTGTTAAGCCTTTCGATTTCTCTATTTTGACCAGATCCTGAGTGTGCAAATGCAGTTTTTGTGACTATATCAGTAAAACCCCCTTTATTAAACTTTCTTCCTAAACACATCATCAGTAAAAACCTCCCCACTTCACATATGCACACCCCCAAAACAAACAAACAGAAAACCTCAACAAAAACTTCCACGATTCTTTCTTTTTGTGAGACTGAAAATCCAGCAGCAAAGCGGAGAAAGACAGAAATCTGGTAAGAGAGAATAGCATGACAGAAAAACAAGAGTATAAAATGAAAGGTTTCTACTGGGGTGACTAGGAGCAAGGAATGGGTCTGAGCATAAAGTATACAATGAGAAAATCTTTCATAAATGTAATAGCTCCAATTCAATTAAAGTCTGCCTTTTATGTGTCAGATGCTGGCTGGCTGATGCAAGATAGAAAGATAAGACATGATTTTTGTGCCCTGGCAAGGATGGGAGGCAGACATGGTATATTTGTTTTTGAAAATGCTATGACTGTTTATTTTTTTGTTTGGCATCAGGGTCCTGGGAAAATATCTCTTCCAGAGACTGAGAAAGGAGGTGAAATTTGCAACGTTGGGTTGAGCTGCAGAGAAGGTAGGGATAGCAAGAAGCATCGTTGCTTCTTAGACATGTCAGGAGATGGGTCAAAAGAAAAACAGCTGCAGGAGACACACTGTGGGGTTTGAGTGAGACTTACACAGGTTCTGCTTCTTACAATCCCCACCCAGGTGCTTCTTTATGTCATTGAATGCCCCCCCCACACACACACACACTGCAATGGACTCAGGCTGCCCAGTGTGTCATTTTAACATCGGTTTAGATATATTTCCAGGCTCCCTTTGAACAAGAACTTCACAGAAGACCTTCCTTCAGCCTTAGCCCTCCCTTGCAGCAAGGTACTTAGAAGAGATTCATGTATATAGTCAGGAGCAATTAACAAAATTCGGCAAGCTCAATGAAAGCCAGGTTTAAAATCTAATTATGCCCCCAGAAAACACTAGCAAATCCGTTTTAAAACTCTTATAATTTATTAGTGCTCAGAGTGGCCATATGTAATCTAAAAATGTGAAAAATGTGAAAAATATCAGATTTCCTATATGCCGGAAAGAATCATTTAAAAGACATAATGGCAACAAAATTACATTTATAAAAGTAAGAAGGGGGGAGCAACTATCTACAATAATGACCCAAAAAGATACACAAAGTGTCTCTATAAAAGAAACTACAAAGACAAGAATGAATAAAGGTTCTAAGTAAATAATGGTTCATATAAGAGGACAGAATCTTTCTGACACGTGGAGACTTCCCATGGCTAGATCACAATAGTCACAACACAAAATTAAAGTCTACTTAGATATTTTCAATAGTTGTCAAAATAATTGTTGACAACATAATTCTAAATTTCTTCTAGAAATGAGCATACATTTAATGAGGAAATAGTAGTATGACTGGGTCTTTCCATATAAAAATTATCTTACAAAATTATGATAATTTGATAAGCAGAGAAGATACCAAAGAACTAGTAGCCCCTTCAAACTATGGAGGTCATCCAGAAATAAACAACATGTAATTAGTTGTTTTATAGAACACTGCAAGGCAGTGATGGGAGGGGCTGTCAGCCAATGAAAGGTATTGTAAGATATTAAATTACATGTAAAATGAAGGAAAGAGAACCTAAGTATGTGTGCTCATCCAAATAAATTCTTCTTGTATTAAAGACTTAAATGTAAAAATTGATGAGAAGAAAAAGATACCTTAAAATCATCTAAATGGGAAGATAAAATTAAGACAAAAAAAGTAATATAAAGGACATTATGAGGAAAATAGATATAATTATATTAAAATAGAATCTTTCATATGCCAAAATTAATAAGAAAAATGAATTTGCATGTAAAAAACTGGGAACAAATATCTGCGGGGGATTGAAAAAGAAAGCTCTAATGACATCTGGTACAGGAGTATCTCTTTGAACCATGCAAAAGTATTAAGGATGAGGAAAGTTTAAAAATATTAAGCGAAAGGAGGAAAAATCCACAAAGAATAAATATAAAAGATGTCAGAGTCATATATAATAACCAGGGTCACCAAGAGAATAGCCAAAGGGCACAAAGTCTCAGCAAATTCAAAGAGTTGAGTCTAGTGGTGCAGTCCTGTAATCACAGTGACTCAAGAGGTAGAGGCAGGAGGATTATAATTCCTGGCTAGCCTTGACTACAGAGTGAATTGAAGACCACCCTGATACTTTACTGACATTCTTTCTCAAAATAAAAGGTTAAAGAATTGCTGGAGCCACAGCCCAGTGGGTGAGCATTTGCCTAGCATGTGAGAGGGCATGGGTTCAAACACCTGTACTAAAGAGCAGTGGGTAGAAAGAGAGAAGAGGGAGGATGAAAAGGAGTGGTCAAAAGAAATTTTTTTAAAGTTTCTTTATGTGACATTTAGGTCATCTCACCAGTAATACAAGAAACAAAAAGATGTCTATGTAATCAAATTGGTAAATATTTAAAACTGTAATGATACTTAATTGCAGCATCAAAGAGGCATAGACATGCAGCTGCTCTTTGTGAGCCCAGACCCAGTCTTAGTAGAAAGTTGTATCTAAGAAAACTAAAAATATAACTAATGACTAACTTCCAAGGAGAACATGGGGGGGGGTATTTGTGTGTTTGTTTGTTTGTCTATTTTGGGGGGTGTGTTTTGGTTGTGGAAAATATTCACAAAAATGTAAACAAATAAATAAAATAGGACCACGATCTACATTTTCTGAAGAACTTGGAAATTTAATGAAATTTGACCACAATACATCAAATCTAATGATAGAAAAAAGTAGAAATTCAAAGGTAGCAAAAGAATGAATGATTAGCAAGGGGAGAAAGGGCAGCTGGGCTAAGCAGATGGAGATGTTCCCTGCAAACAGGATTGTAGGCTTCTGCTTTCCTGCCCCATCATCTTCAGAGTAGGAATCCAATCTTCTAGGTGATCCTAGAAGTTACATGATCCTAAGGTAACAGTTCAGACTTCAGCCACTGCATCAGGAAAGAGAAAAAGGGGGAAGTCAAATCCACTTAGATGCCAAATGAGTCACATCCTTTGAAGAAGTCCCATGTTTAAAACATCACCTATGAGGGAGTAGTAATATACTTCTTGAACAGTACCATCACCTGCTACATAAAAGGTTGTGGCTATGCAAGAAAAACTTACCTGAGAAGTTACTAGGTAATATATTAAAATGAAAAACAGTAAGAAAGCTCACTAAGTAAATGGCTACCCTGCAAGCAGGGGAACCTGAATTCAAACTTCAGAATCTGTGCTATTTAAAAAATTGCACGCAGGGCTGGAGAAATGGCTCAGTGGTTAAGAGCGTTAACTGCTCTTCCAGGGGACCCAGGTTCAATTCTCAGCACCCACATGGCAGTTCATAACTGTCTATAGCTCCAGTTCCAGGGGATCTGACACCCTCACAAAGACATACATGGAGGAAAAACACAGGTGCACATAAAGCCAAAAATAAATAAATTATTAAAATTGCATTTAATGATAACTAATGGGGAAAAAGTCCATGAATTTGAAAGAGATCAAGGTATACAGAAGGGTTTGGAGGGAGGAATGGAGAGGGTGAAATGTAATTATGTTATAATATCAAAAGTAAAAATAGAAATAAATTAATTACATGGGTTTTTAAAGACTCGCATGGTGGAAACAGGCAACTGTAATCCTAATGCTCAGGGCAGAAGATATGTGGGGCTTACCAACCAGCCAGGCTGTCCCACTGTGCAAATTCCAAACCAGTGAAGGACCCTGTGTCACAATGAGCAAAGTGAACATCAGGGGAAGGATGTCTGAAGTTGTTCTCTGGCATTCACATGCTCATGCGCAAGTGCACGCACACACACACACACACACACACACACACACACATATAATCCATACACATACAAACATACACATATGCAAAACATGAACCAAGGGGATAGCAATGTGCATGTGTAAATAATATTCAGACAAACAGAGGCAAAACTGTCATAATGTGAAAGATTTTCTCTTTGGGGGTCTGAGGTAGAAAGATCACAAGTTCAATGTCAACCAGCCTGCAGTACATAGTGTGACCCCTTTCAAAAACAAAAGCAACAGTAAAAGCACAATATCCTATCAACATGGTATATATACATACCAGTTAAAGTAATTTAATTGAAATTATTTTTAATTCTTTTTCAGAGAAATTATTATGGCAAATGTGTAATTGCTGAGCTTGAATAGATGCCCAAATAAGAGGTAATTTAGAAGAACAAATTGGTCCCAGTAACTAGCTCTGTCTCAGGTACGTGGAAACTGGTCCTCAAATCCCCCTGATGGGAATGTAAATTGGTCCTAGATTTTTATAGGTAACTTTGATGGTTTTTGTTAAAATCTCAAAGTATGCATAGCCACCAACCCAGAAATTTCATTTCTAGGTACCAGCCCTACAATGATATTTATCCCAGGGACAATGGTGGTGAAGTTAAGAATTTTCATGTTACTATAGTAGGTAAAATTTTAAAGCAGAAGTGTCCAAACTATACACTGCAAGATGCTGTTGCCAGCTGCAAACTTCACCCTCCAGTTCTAGAGAACCGAGTGGCAAAAAAAAAAAAAAAGAACAAAAACAAGACAAACCTAAACTTACAATGTTCATTTGGCTTAACAATGTTCTTCTGGGCCACATTCATGCCTAGTTTATCCTATCTTTTCTTATCATGAATATTAATTAGTAAAATAATGATCAAACACTCTACCATAACATTCAATCTAGCATTTTTTTGTAAGAGGTAAGACTTAAAAGCATTTTTTTCTATAGGAACATCCCCTACTCTCATACAATAATAGCTCTACGTAAAATGAAAGGTAAGGTTTAAAACATATACCATTAAACACACACAGCCAGGTCAGCAAGATGGCTAAGCAGAGAAAGGCTGCCACTAAGCTTGACAACCTGAGATTCATTCACAGGGTGAAAGGAGAAATCTGCCTCACATGGTTTGTCCTCTGACCACTACATATGCTCTGTGACATGTTTTCCCCTACATACAAAATGAATGAATAAAAATATAAAGACATACATAACATATTTAATATTTATATGCCTTTTAAAAAGTCTGAACAGGGCTGGGAGATTGCTAGGGGACAAAGAGCTTGTTGAGCTAAATTGAAGGCCTGAGTTTATATTTGCAGTATATACTTAAAATCTAAGCATGGCAGCATGCATCTGTAAACCCAGTGCTGGGGCAGGCTGGCAGGAGAATCACCAGGGCTCAGTGGTCAATCAGTCTAGCCAATATAGTGAAGACCAGGTTGTGTGAAAGATCCTGTTTTCATCTCTAAGGGGCCTCATACAGTGGAAACAGGATGTATCCCTGGTGCACAAAAGGACTTTGCAGGTGCATCCCTCATGGAGGGATACTCCCTTAACCTAGAGACAGGAGAAAAGTCCTAGTCCCTACCCCAAATGACTTGACAGATTTAGATGACCCCTCCTGGGTCATTTAGGTGACCTGCATCACCGGGCCCTGCCTGAGTGGTCTTTGAATTGAACATAGCAGTTCCCTTGATAATGGGCATTACCCTACTTGTGGAGTAGGGGGGGTGGGAAGGTATGGTGGTCGGGGTGTATGTGAGGGTGGGAGAAAGGTAAAGAGGGAAGAAGGGATGGAGGGAGGGATGGATAGAGGGAGGGAGAGAGAGGGAACTGGAATCTATATGTAAAATAAAAATAAAAAATAAATTAATATAAAAAAAGAACCTGTTTACAAAATTAGGTTAGTGGGTGACCGAAAAGGGGCACGCGATATCAACCTCGTGCTCATGGAAGGGCAAACAAGCCTGCATACATACATGTGTATAACATAAATACATGTAACACAATACCTGCAACACACACACACACACACACACACACACACACACACACACACACACACACAAGCTTACATACACAGATGTGGGTAGTCCTTTGTGGTCATAGAGAACCATAGAGAATGGTGCAACCAGGGATTGACTTCAGGCCTTGCCCATGCTAAGCAACTTTTCAACACTGAATTACATCCCTAGCCCTCCCTTTACATTTAAGTTTGAAACGGGATCTCATTGAGTTACCGAGACTTGCTCTGACGTAACTACATTCCAGAAAGGCCCTAAACTTGTGATCCTCCTGCCTCCTTCCAAGCAGTTGGAATTATATGTCTGCATCACCGGGCCCTGCCTGAGTGGTCTTTGAATTGAACATAGCAGTTCCCTTGATAATGGGGAAGATAGGTAAGGATGGAAATAAGTCGCAACAGAGGCTCAGTCAATCATGTTCTTTACTCTCAAAGTATCACTTGCTTATGAATATATTAAAGACTTAAGAGCCAGGTCAGCGAGACAGTTGCCTGAGAGACAAAGGCCAGTTGCTGTTGATAAATGTCCATCCACCAGGTACAGGTGGAGCTCAGCTTGCCTCCCTCTGCTTCTAGGGAATACATTGCTCTTAAGAAGGTCACATTATTCATAAACAGTCTGCAGCAGTGTAATGAAAACAACCTATTTTTCACTTTATCTATTTTTGAAATGTTTGTTTTAATTGGGTGATTAGCCAGTTTTGTTAAGGATGTGCTGACAGACATAAATTAGCTTTTGAAAGCACTACTTGAAAAAAAATACAAATGTAAACAAAAGCAAACATAAAAAACAATCTGCATCCAACTGATGTAGTTATTTTAAGGATACAATGCCGTATCTCTGGTGTGAGCTCCACTGAGGGCTGGGCTCCTCTTTCACTGATTTCTGCCTCTCTCTCTTTTTTCCAGCACAGTTGGTATCTGACTTGAGAAATCACAATTGTTACATCTGGACCTGTGCTCTGTCAACACCTACACTGGGGTCCTGAGACCCAGCCTGTGTTCTGGGTATGCAAGACTGAGCTGAAAAAAGCATGGTGTTGTTGATTTGCAAGACTCTGATTTGTTCTGTTCAAGAGCATACCTAGCAGCAGATGCAACAGATGCAGCAGATGGGCTGAATCTACATGCCTTACAGAGACCTAAACTGCTAGTGTGGAAACCAGCTGCCCTAGCAGTAAGAAATAAATAAAATGAGAAGTTTCCTGCAATCCAGCTGGTGGTCTCTCTAGTCGGGAGAGAGCATGGCATCCCCCAGGGCAAGTTTCCTGTCAGAATATAATCACATGGTTCATAATATCCTACTTCCACATCTCCCTTGCTCATAACACATCCCTCCAAATACTTGAACATTGTTGGATGGGTTCCAGGGTCCTGCTTGGTATCTCCTTTCATGTTCAGAGCTGGTTAGGCAATTTCACAAGACAAACTGGGTGTGGGTAGCAGTATAGAGTGAGGTATCTGCAGCATTTGAAGGTTGGCCTGGAGTTTGTAGATGAGAACAGCTCCTCTTTTATTTAAAGAAAAAAAAAACCTAATGTTCATCCTTGTAAATTGCCCCAAAAACATCACATGAAAATAGGAGGAAGAAGAAAAGGAGGAGGATTTTCTTTACAAGACTTTTGAAAAGAATCGCAGCTTGTAAAGGGACACTGCATAACCAAGAGGCACACCCTCCAACATGCAGTGAAAGGAACTTATAGATAAGTGATGGTGATCTCTCCTCCTGCCTTCCTGCTGTGTCAGGGCCCAGTTTTGCTTCTGGAGCAGTGCAGTCTATGCTGATTCCCTGCAGTCTCCTTGATCTCAAGGAAATCACAAAGAACTATTATTGTTTTCATTTCCTCCCAGGACACCATTAATGCATACACACAGACCCTGTGAAAGTGAGTCAACCATTATGCACAAAATTTTAAGTATGTGTGTCCCTGTTTTGGTTGCCTGATTCCTTCTAGCAACTGTTATGCTCTCCATGTGACAGGAAGGGAAACTGACTCAAGAGTCACAAAATATTTAAGAGGCCAAACAGAGCATGAGGTTTACAGATCCTGATGACTCAGCTGGAATATCATCTGCAAGTCTCCCACTTGACACCCCAGGGTCTCTCCTGGTTAAAAAGGCTGGGGAGAAGTTGCCAGATGTGAAAGGGAGAGGTACTAAAATTGATGCTTCCATCCATCCAGCATCTTCAGAACACCACAATAGGCGTCCTGATTGCAGAGGCACTTTCTCACTCCTTCTCTCTATTGCTCTTACCCTCCCTGCTACCAGGAATTCTTTTCCAGCACTGTCTCTGAGCTGCAAAAGCCAATTTGGGTAAAATCCTGTTCACACGACATTTCTCAATCTCTGAAGTAGGCATGTTGTGTTTCTATTGTTCTACAGACCCCACCTGCTCAGTGTTAAGGCTGTGCTTAAAGCTCTGTAGCCCCCTCCACCTTAAATATTAAGCCCATTAAGGGGACCTCTTTTATCAGACAAGTTCCACATAAGGAAGCTCAGGGGTGGATTTGTACAGTGCCCCCCTTTAATTAATGTTGAAACTCGTCCAACTGAAATGAATTCAGTTGGTAGAAAGAAATATAACAATACAGTTTATATGTTTTATACTTATAAGTGACATCTCTAAAATATTTTGCATATCCTATGTTACTTAACCGTTACAGCAAAACTCTGATATAGTATTTACACATCCTAGGAAGAAACTAGAACATTTTTGCTCATACTACAATCTCAAGTTGTAATAACTGCCTTCTTTGTTGCATGTATATGAACACTTAGTAATCTTTAGTGTATAAATGAAAACATCAGGACTTAGTAGAACATACCAAGTGCTCAGACAGTTAGTGCTGAAGCCAGATCCAATCCAACTCAAAATTTATTTCTAATATAGTGCCTTGAAGGAAACAGACATGTCATCAGCATTTCCCCAGACCTGCCCCTGTGGGTCACATTCTCTCAGACCTGACCCTGTGGACCACATTTTCCTAGGCCTATCCCTGGGTGCCATGTTCTATGGGTGCAGCCAGCAAAAGCAAGCCAGAGTCTTACTGCCTTCGCTGCCCCATGCATCCCAATACATTTCCTTAGGATAATCAACAGGATGATCAGGTGTTCATGGGGACTTGGTTGTCCTGATACGGTATTTACTCATTCTAGGAAGGAAAATAGCATGCATGTAGCTGATAACATTCTCTTTCTTATTACAATGTCCAGCTATAATAACTGTCTTGTTCTTCATTACATGTATATTTTCAAAGGGGGCAGTGAGTCTGGGCTTTATTATTACTTCCTCTAGCACATGTACTATCCTACCTTCAACCTCCCTGTTTTTCTGATCAATATGTTCATATTTCCTTTTCCTTACTTTCCCTTTCCTTCTCCTTCTTCCTTTTTCCTCTTCCTTTCTCCCCATCATAATAGGAAAATGACACTTCTGGAAATGTCAATAGGGAGAACTCTTTGCCCACTCTGTCCTGCCAGCGTCCATTTTGCTCTAACACATCAGAACACCAGCAGCAGCAACAGCAGCAGTGACCCGGCATGTACTGCCAGCAAATCTGATGTTTGGGCTGGAGGTGTCTCTTGTACTCCAATTCCCCTTTTAAATAAAATAAACAAACAAACAAAACTTGTTCCAGTATAATTATGGTGATCATGCTGTGGAGTGTTCTGAGTCATCCAGATCCTGGTGCTGTTGCTGCACCAGCTGCTGCTGCTGCTGCTTCTGCCACTCTTGCAGGCCTCCACAAATCACTCAAGGGCAGAGCACACATTGGCTGGCTGGCTCTCCAAAACCCTCCTAGGACACAAGCGCCAAGCTTGTACTCAGCCTGGCCACATGACAGTTTCTCCATCAGATTTCTTCTCAAAATGATGAATCCCAGTAATTCTGTTTTCTAGGAATGCATCTCATGAAAGCTCAGAATCCCTGAACGCTTGGTAAGAAGGCAGCTTCCACTGTTGCTCTATCTCACTGTGGGCAGGAAAACCTCATAGGCAGCTCTTCCATCCATGACACATGCAGCACAGAATGCTCACTCAGCACCGACCCTCGCAACAATCATGATGAATTAGAAGAGATGCCTTTGCTTCTCAGGGCCTCCAACATGAGAGCTTTGGAGCGACTGACTTCACATTTCACCCGGCCTCAATGTGCAATTTGCAATCAGACCTCTTTCTGTCTCCTAATCCCTCCTCTTGCCATATGGGAATATTCCTGCCTTTCTCACTTTAATCTCTAATCAAGATATGTGAAAGGATCATCTGCTGAAGATATGGAAGTCATTTAGGGAAAAGTGTTGTATCACAGACATATATAAGCTTTTATCCCTACTACACACAGGGACCTGTGAAAGCCCTAGGCTGCTTTTGAAGGGTGAGCTAGTCCTTTTTTGGGGTCCCCATGCCTCTTTTGCCTGGGTCACTTTTTAACCAAAAAGTAAATCTTTTCTAGAATCATAAACATATTCATGGTATGTGTGGTATTTTAATAAAAATAGCCCCATAGGCTCATAATTTGAATTCTTAGTTACCAGGGAGCGGCTCTACTTGAGAAGAAGCATGAGGTGTGGCCTTGTTTGAAGGAAGTATGTCACTGATATGGGACTTTGAGGTTTCAAATGTTCAAGCCAAGCCAGTCTCTCTTTCTGTTACCTACAAATTATAGAACTCTTTTTTTAAATTTTTATTTAAATTAAAAAAAAAATCTTATTTTATATACCAATTCCAGTTCCCAATCCCTCTCAGCCTTCCATTCTCCCCAACAATCCCACATTCACTCGTCAGGAAGGATGAGACCTCCCATGAGGGATCATCAAAGTTAGTCACATCACTTGTGGCCAGACATACCCTCCCTCCCCCTTGTTATGTAGGCTGAGAGAGTATCCTTCCATAGGGAATGGGCTCCCAAAGTCTATTCATGCACTAGGGATTAATACTGGTTCCACTACCAGAGGCCCCATAGATTTCCCAGGCCACCCAACTGACACCCACATTCAGGGGGCCTGGTTTGGTCTTATGCTAGGTCCCCAGCTGTCAGACTGGGGTTCATGAGTTACTCAGGTCAGATGTTCCTCAGCATGGCCATGACCCCTTTGCTCAACACTCCTCCCTGTTTTTAAATAACTGGATTCCATTCTAGCCAATAGACAGGTAATCTAGACAAAAACTAAATAGAAATGCTAGATCTAACTGATATCATAAACTAAATTGACCTAAATTGATATTTGATGGGAGATGTTATTCTGTATATATGTTTCTCATACTGCTTAATTAATAAAGCACTGTGGCAAATAGAAAACAAGATAGGCGGGACTAGGAGACCAGGAGGAGGAAAGAGGAAATAGAAGGGAGGGTCAAGATGTAGAGCATGGAGGAAGGAAGACGCCAGCCACTGCTCCCGGATAAGATGAGCCACATGGAAATAATTAGATAAGTAGAAATGGGTTAATAATTAACACAGAGCTAGCCCATAAACAATAATGGTAACTGGCCAACAGGATTATATCAAATACAGAGTCTCTGAGTGTTATTTGGGGCTGATGCGACTATGGGCCCAGACTGGCAGCAGGCGGGATGGCGCTGGCAGGAAAAACCTGCCGTAACAGATATTTACAGGACATTTTCACCCAAACACAAATATACCTTCTTCTCAGCACCTTGTGGAACTTTCTCCAAAACTGACCACATTCTCTGACACAAAAGAATTTAAAAAATTAAAATAATACCTTGCACCATATACGATCACCACAGATTTATGTTGGCTATTAACAACAATAGTAACAACAGATAGCTTACATGCCCTTGGAAACTGAACAACTCACTACTGAATGAAAAAAATGGGTCAAGAAAAAAATTAATAGAAAGTACTTTATAGAATTGAATTAAAATAAAAACATAACATAACCAAACTTATGAGACACAAGGAGGGCAGTTCTAAGAGACAGGTTCATCAAACTAATTATCTTCATAAAGATATTAGAAAAATTTCATTCTAGTAACTTAGCAACACACCTAAAAGATCTGGAACAAAAGAAGAAATCCTACACAAAAGGAGTAGATGGCATGAACAATCAAGATCTAGACTAAAGTCAATAAAATAAAAACAAAATGAGAAAGAAAAAAAAAGGAACCTGCACAATATAATTAATGAAACAGAGAGATGGTCCTCTGAGAAAAGCAGTAATATTGTTAAACCTTTATTCAAATTAACTAAAAGACAGAGAAAATATTCAAATTAACAAAATTAGAGATGAAAAGGGAGAAATAACACATACCAAGGAAATCCAGAGAATCAGAAGCATATACTTTAAAAACCGGTACTCTAACCAATTGGAAAACCTAAAATAAATTGATAATTTTCTTGATACATACTACCTCACAAAGTTAAATTGAGATTAAATAAGTAATTTAAACAGACCTATAACTCCTAATGAAACAGAAGATGACATTAAAATCTCCCAACCAAAAAACAAATTCAGGGCCAGATGGTTTTCGTGCAAAATTCTGCCAGACTTTCAAAGAAGAGTTAATGCCAATTTTCCTCAATTATTCCACAAAATAGAAACAAAATTAATATTGTCCAATACATATCATGAGGCCACATTACCCTGACACCTAAATTGTATATTGACCCAACAAAGAGAATTACAGACCAATTTTCCATATGAATATAAATGTAAAAATTATCACTAAAATACTGGCAAACCAAATCCAAGAAAACATCAAAAATATCATCCACCTGTAATGTGAATTATAATAGCTCTTAGTAATAAAACCCTAAGTCAAATATAGAGGCAAATGCTGAAAGATCAGAGAAGCAGACTAGCCAGCCATTGGTTCTTACCATCCTCAGAGAGAATGATCCTGTCTCTAAGAACTCTCCAACTAAATGCTCTGCTCTCCTGTCTCCTCCTGTCCTATATTCCTCTCTCTGTCCAAACATATCACTTCTGTCTCCACCTCCCTAGTGCTGGGATTAAAGGTGTGTGATTGCTGGGTTCAAATGTATGATCGCTGTTTCTCTTTTTGACTGGGTCAATCTAATGTAGTCCAGGGTGGCTTGAACACACAGAGATCTGTCTGCCTCTGCCTCTCAAGTGCTGAGATTAAAGTGTGTGCTACAACTTCCTGTCCCCTATGGCTAACTGGTGGCTTAGCACTGCACTTGGATCTTCAGGAAAACTTTATTTGTTAGATCACAAACAAAATATTACCACATCCACCATTGTCAAATAGGCTTCATTCCAAAGATGCAGCAATGATTGAACATCTGATTTGATAAATACAATTCACCATATAAATAATCTAAAGGGCAAGACACACATGATCATCTCATTAGATGAGAAAAGGCCTGTGAAAAAACTCTAACACCCCTTCATAATTAAAGTCCTAGCGAGATTAGAGATGCAAGAGACATATCTTAATATAATGAAAGCACAGTGAGCCTACAGCCAACATCAACTTAAATGGAGAGAAACTCAAATGAATATCACTATCAGGAACAACACAAGATGTCTGTTTTTTTCCATACCTACTCAATACAGTACTTGAAGTCTCAACTAAAGCAATAAGACAACTGAAAGAAATCTTAAGGATGCAAATTAGAAGGAAAGAACTCAAAGTATCTTTACTGACAGAAGATGTGTTAGAGTGCATAAGTGAACCTAAAATTACCACTTGGAACCCCCTACAGCTGATAAACACCTTCAGCAAAGTAGCAGGGTACCAAATTAACTCACAAATATCAGGAACCTTCTTATATACACATGACTGAGAAAGAAATCAGGGAAACATCAACTTTCACAATAGCCTCAAATAATATAAAATGTTTTGGGGTAACTCTACCCAAGCAAGTGAAAGACATGGATGGTATAAACTTTAAGGCTATGAAGAAAAAAACTGAAGAAGATATTAGAAGGAAATCTCTTCGATGCTCATCCATTAGTAGTATTAATACAGTAAACATTTTCATCCTACAGGTTAATTGCATTCACCATTAAAATTCTAACACAATTATTTGCCTATCTTCAAAAGATAATTTAAGGATACACACACACACACACACACACACACACACACACACACACACACACACGCAAAACAAAACACAAAAAAAGATAGGTAAAACAGACCAAAATGGCTAGAGATATCACTGTCCCCAAGCTCTAACTATAATTATCTACAGCATCAACATCCATGTGGTATAAGAACAGACATATTAATGAAATCAAATTAAAGACCCAGATATAAAACCACACATCTATGGATACCTGATTTTTTATAGAGAAGCCAGAAGTCCACCCTGGGGCTGGTGGCAGTGAGAGTGAGGATCATTATCTTCAACAAATGGTCAAACTAACTGTATGTAAAATGACATACAATTAGATTATATGTAACCCATTCTCAGTACTGAAGTTTCATATGGTGATGAGAGTTGTCCAGTTGAAGCTGTATGCCCATTGTTTGGATGGAGATTTCATTTAGATTACCAAGCTGCTTTCAAGAATAGCCGTATGTCCAGCAGTAGATAGCCATCAGAAAACAAACTCAAGATATTTTTGGAGATTCCTTGTATAACAATGCCACATCAGGGCTTTTATATTTTTCACTTTTTATTTATTTATTTATTTATTTATTTATTTATTTATCTATCTATCTATCTATTTATTTATTTATTTATATTTTTACCCTATAAGCTTTTTGTATATATTATGGCTTTGTTTTTCTGTTTTCATGTGACAACTGAATGTTCTAAACAGCGGGTATATGTGCATTTCTGATGACTTTCCTTTGGTTCTTTTCCTTCGGCTTGCTTGTTTGTTTGCTTGTTTGTTTTATCCTATTTCAATCTTTGTTTTTGATTTCTCTTATATTTTATTGCACTTTATTATTATCCTTTATCCTTTAGATGACTGTTTATTTTCTAAAGGGAGAAATAAATGGGAAGAAATGTGTGGTGGGATTGAGAAGAGTAGAGGGAGAGGAAACTATATCAGAATATACTGTATATAAAAAGATCTATTTTCAAGAAAAGAAAAAGATTTTTCCTATTGAAAAATACAAACCTGTGAACATCTGAGGACCTCGTTCCAAATCCTTCAGATAGAGATGCCTTTCCTAAGCTTGCTATCCTGATTGACTTGAGTATCTATATCTTCTTAGCCTGGAAGTGTATTTTTATTTTGCTTGAAGGGACTGACAAATATTTACATATTATTTCTTGAAAAGGACAACACATCTTTGCATCTTTGCACAGTAAGTAAGAGTCCACCAGGTCTAGTGCAAATCCTAGAAACTGGTGTAATAAAGCTCTCCACAATTTCTTAATTCCAGCCCTCTACATACATAGAGGTAGATACACAGATTTATATAGAGAGACACTGAGGAAACAAAAAGGTAGAAATGGAATGTTCTCCCTCTAGGTTGTCCCTGAGATTTAAAGGAATAAAAACAGCATGCATTCCCATTCAGCATGCATAAATCATTACTGAGGAGGCTAGTAGCATCTCTGTAAACTTCTCTTAGAGATTTACAATACATCAAGTTCCCTTTCTTGATGACCCAAGCAAAAATAAAATGTTCAAGGGCAGAGTGAACTTGCTTGAGGGCAGAGCTGCCTAAAAGAAGCCCTGATTCTCATGGGCTTCTGAGCTCTGTGAAGGGATGTTTACCAGGAAGCACTCCTTACACTGGCTGCCAAAGATTGTTGGCTCTTGTCAAACATGCTTCTTCCCAAGGAACAGAGATGGAGGCTGAGGCCATGATCTAGGTCGAGAAACTGAAGCACAATAAATAAAGAGAGACCTGAAGGTCAAAGTGTGGCTCTACCAAATGGAAGTCAAGAAAGGAGAAATTCACTTCAGAAACCAAAAAGACACTCAAAAGCCAGAATAAAATATAAATGGATAAACAAAAGAACTGATCAGAGACCGAGACAGGAAGTTTGTAATTAAACATAGTCAAATGTGGTTTCCATCCATATCAGAACCATTGTGTCACTTTTGTCTGGGTAGAGGCCATAGGTACATTCAATAGTTATACCCTCATTGTCTAAGCACACGGCCAAACATAGCATCACAAATGCCAAGCAATGCCATCTGCTTGTAAGCACAAACAAGCTACAATTCAAATGGGGACAACAGATAAATAAATACCCTTCACAGTCAAGAAGTTTGGGTATAAAACCATAACAGGTCGGCATTGGTTTTATATCAACAATGAAAAGAGAGTGTCCTCAGGAGCTCTTGAAACAGGTCCCAGTGACAAATTGGTCTCCCTGAAGTGGGAGAATATTCTTTTAATTTTTGAAGACTGTGTTAATTGTTACATTTTTTTCTGCCCATGTGTTACATTGAGCTCACCATAGCCAACCTGAGTTGTAAATGGAGAGTGGTTCTGCATAGGGAGAGTTCCATTGTTACCAAATCATTGCTTTCCCAAGTCTCATCAGCTTCCCTACTAAGATCAGGCATTTGTGAAATTCAATGTATGCATGGATGTATGTATGTATGTATGTATGTATGCATGCACAGCAAGTAGATGCATGCTTGCCTTGCTCTCATTCTCCACTCACATAACAGGTGAGCTTGAGTATGTGTATTCTGAAATGTAGAGAACATATAGAACGATGTGTTTCGTGTCCAGTATCCTTTCCAAGTGTATAATCTACTTGTGATATGAGGTATGAATCAATCAAGTCTGTTCAGGAAAAGGACTGGAAAATGGAGGAAAAAGCAGAAGGCAGCATGACATAGTAGTTGTGGGAGAGAGGATTTGGATTCCAGCCGACCTATGACAAGAGAGTAGGTACTAGAAACAATAGCATCAAGACTCACATATGAAAGCAGCCACTAGGCAAAGAAGGTCTAGATTCATACCCACTTCAACATACAACAGACAGTCTAAAGGAAAGCCCACAGATTACAAATGGGAGAGGAGTGAGTGCTATAAAATAACTTGTAAAGGGTCATGGATATTGTTGTGGCCAGCATTTTTCAAACTTGTCTTTGTTTCATTTGTCTAGTCCCACTGTCAGGAATGTTTTCTTTCCTTAATAAACTGTTTCTATTACTATTTTTAACCACATGTCTCTGGTCCAGTCTTTTGCTTTGTAACACAAGAGCCTAAGTACTTTAACAGATATCTTTGGGGACCAGGATCTCCCCACACTTTGTAGAATATTACTTGAACTAGGCAAAGATGTGTTACATTTGCTTATACTGCAATTGTTTAACTATGTAAAGGTGTGTTGCATTTGTTTAATGATGTAAAGATGTGTTGCTTTACCTGCATAAGACACCTGATTGGTCTAATAAAAAGCAGAATGGCAAACAGTTAGACAATAGAGGTACAGGCAGTGTTGTTGGGCAAAGAGAATAAGTAGAAAGAGGAATCTAGCCTTGAGAGAAGAGAGTAAGGGAGAAAGAAAGAGAAATGCCTGGAGCCATCCAGACAGGCAGCCATCAGGCAGTCTGACACAGAGGACACAATAAAAAGCAGGTCATTCAAAATTCCCAAGGCAAGACATGGATGAAGAGAAACAGGTTAAATTAAGTTAAAAGATCTAGTGGGACAAGCATAAGCTAATGCCAAGCATTAATAACTAATATTAAGTCTCCATGTCATGATTTGGGGGCCGGTGGGCCAAGAAAACTTGCTACACCTCTTTATCTTTGAGGGGACTTCTGAAATGCTTTTCTGGTATTGTGTTTAAGTTCTCCTGAGTTCACTGACCTCCTTGCTACCTCCATAAAAAGAAGGGTGTTAAAGTGATTCTACTAAGGACATAAGCAGTAGTCAGATTTCTGTGGGCTATGCTTTCCTTGAGTTTTCCTATTTCCATCATTGCATGTGCTCAGCTACATGGATCACTGGGGGATCCATGTAGTCCTAACCTTGAGCATGTCTGAAAGAAGCTGTGTCCACTGGAGGGTGGCTTGGTATGAGGGTCTAATTAGGCTAGGCAAGAGTAGTGTTCTCTGAGCAAGAGGCTGCTGTTGAACCTCGGGGTGCATAAAGAATTTCTCCAGAGCAAGACACCTTCTAACAGTGTCTGTCCTTCACTATGTTCAAAGAGGACATTCTAAGGGACCTGTGCAGAAACCAATTGAGATTCTGAAGCAAGGCCTTCAGGAATGGCATGTTCTGTAAATGGCATAATCAAACATAAACACAGCAGCAATAAGCCCCATCCTCACAGGGCCAGGTAAAGACATCTCCCACACTAACAACAGACTTTTCATTGAGAATGTACACTGACAGAGTACAACCCACACTGCACCAGAATGCCTAAGGTTATCTCTTCAGAGATGATACAGATTATTGGAACATATAATTGCTGAGTCATCACAAATGGATGAGAAAAATATTTTGTTAAAATTCCACTCAATTAAGAAGACACAAAGAGGCTATGATCAGTTGGAATGTTCTGCATGATAACTCTGATTAAAAAAAACAAACAAACAAACTTGTTTTGATCTTCAATCAAACTCCTTATGTATCTGGTGAGATATGATCTGCTAATTTGGAGATCTGCATATACATGTTATGTAGCTTGGAATGGTGACTTGTGCTTGTAATCTCAGGACTGGGGAAGCTAAAGCAAGAAGATTGCCATGAATTTAAAGCCAACCAGGGCTAGTAAGTTTAAGGCCAGCCTAGGCTACAAAGTGAAACACACACTCTCTCTCTCCATTCCCTCTCCCTCTTTCTGTCTTTCTTGCTTGCTCTTGCTCTCTCTCTCACTCTCTGTCATATGTGTGTATGTGTACATATCTTAGAATGTATGTTTGCTTTTACATACAATAGAGTGTTTCTCATTCAATATTGCTTCAGTCCATACATTCAATTTTGCTTATCTTGTCTTGAGAAGTGAAACATAAAAGGAACACAGTTTGTACAGCCAAACATACTGTAAGCTAGAAACATCAGTGGCTTAGGGAAAGTAAAAGAACTCAGGAAATCTGTTTTCTGTCTTCCCTTTCCTGTGTTTTCTTTGAGCATACATTATGACGCAGAGCCTAAAAGCTGCCAGTTCCCCTTAGCACAGCCTGTAATCCTATTAAAAAGGATTATTCCATTGTCCTGAGCTATCAGATCTTGGTAAGAAGTCCTTTAGGTCAACATTTAAGGACATTTTTGCACACATTAAAAAAAATAGTTAAATAAGCCATTTGCTATGTTTCTCAAAGAAAGCTACGCCTAGGGTCTTGACAGTGTATAGCCCTGTGTCTTTCATTTTTCCTGAAAGCCTCGTGCAAATTATGACTGTAGGGCCCCATTGGTTTCTCAGCTTTTGTAATAAATTTGGGACACTGAAACATGAGTCATAGTCTTATGATTTCTACCGTGAAGTTTTAAATGTTAAATCCACTTCAATCACCTCTGCTTGCTATGAAGCTCATCCTGAATACCTTAGTGCATGAGATATGTAAGATAGAGAGAGGAGGAAGAAAATAGAATCAGTGCATAGGTCTGGGCACTCAATGGCACAAAAACAGACCCCTTCCTGATGTATGTATGTATGTATGTATGTATGTATGTATGTATGTATATAAGAATCTTGAATGACCAATGCCCAGGTTGCCATTCAGTATCTCAAACATGAACCATCTTCCTCTTCCTCTTTGTTCTGCCATGTTAATTCAAATAATGACATAGACTTTACCCCTTTCTAAGATAGAGCCCCAAATGGCATTTACTCCTTTATCCCCACAAACCACGCCCCATCTGTATTAGTTACTTTTCTTGCTGCTGTGACCAAATATCTGACAAGAGAGTATTTGAGGAATAAGAGTGTATTCTTACAGCCTGAGGGGATAATTTCATCATGTCAGGGAAGTTGTGGAAACAGACAGGAAAGGCATGGCTGTGGGAACAAGAGGCTGGTTTGGTCACATTGAAACAGCAGCCAGGAAGGAGAGAAAGAACAGACAGTGCAGACATATATGAACTGGAGGCTCACCTCAAGGGAACCATCTCTTCCACCCATGCTCCACCCCATGATGGTTCCTTTGTCTTCTCAAACAGCTCCACCAGCTTGGGACCTCATAAAATATGTGAGCTTATTGGGGTGGGGATGCCTTTCCCATTAAAACCAAAACAACATTTTCCCTTTAAAAATAAGTTAAGGATTGCCAGTCTTTTCTTACCCCATCATTCAACACCTTCTGATTTAGTGAATAACATGTCACCTCTTGGGACCCACAGCCTTGTGTGATGCCCCTAAAAAAGCCCTTGAACACAAATTCTTAAATATGGTCAAGTTCAAGATAGACTGTATCATAACCTTAGTTTTGAGATTATTTCATATCCCTCTCACTCCTCTAATACCACCATCCACTGACTGGTAGTAATGGAAGAACTATAGGACAAAAGGGTACCTAGGCTTTGGGGACCCCAGGTTCTAGTCTCCCTGCAGACAGCATCTGGTTGTGTGATGCTGGACAGGTTGTTGTCCCTCTTTTGACTTCTCTATTATACGAAATGGTGGAGTTTTATTAAATAGTCTTCATTTTCTTGCTGTCTTTGATTCCATGGCATGTCAGTTGGAGAGGTTCCCAACAATGGAGGAACCTGCATGGGCTCATTGAATGAATGCAGTTAGAATCTGTCACACAGAAGGTAGCCAATAGATATATTTACAATGTTTTGTTCCAAGTTCACATAGGTTTTATTGTGATTAACAAGATGCAAAGCAACTTCAAAGCTGTACAGAATCCAGAGTGTCATTAGGAATGTTCTCGACCAACAAGGTAGAAAATACCATTACTGTTCGGTTGGAAGGAGCTAGAAACAGTCACTCTAAATGGATGTTCATAGTCCAACAGTTTGAGAACCACTAAGATATGATAAGCAAACAATAAAAGAGTTAAGAATGTTGTAACTTTTGCATATATTCTTTTTCTAGGGAAAGGCATCCCGACATTCATTAGACAGTCAAACTCATCTGTGAGCTAGATGAGGTCCAGAACCAGCATTCCAGAAAGTCCATGGCTTTCGGGGCACATTTGCCCTATCTCCACTCTTGAAATAATGGTGACATCAGTTTCTATTCATTTTGTTCCTACTGTGCTACCAATAGTATGCTGAATGTTTTTCACAGATATCATATTACCCAAAGTGACAATGTGAGAAATGTGGACAGAAAGAAATGCCCCACAGGCTTGCCTACAAGCCAAGCTGACAGAGGCATCTTCTCAATTAACATTTGTTCATTCCAAGTGACTCTATGTGTGGAGTTGACAAGAGCTAACTAATGCGAAGAACGGACAATATCTCTTTAATTCCAATTTAACATAAAAAGGGAGGAAGACCTTAACCCAGTATGCCCAATATTCCCTGTTTTCTCTAAGCAAGATATTCCCATTATCAAATAGCTTTAAAAATGCTCTGAAATGGGTCCTAGGTAGGCTAATGTGACGTTCCACATTTGGAATAACTACATGTCCCAAGTCAGGGAAGGAAATCCAGATGTGAAATCTTTCACAGTAAGTTCACTGTGGGGCAGGACAGGACTCACGCTGAAGGACAAACAGCTGTTTATCTGTGTTCCTCTTATAACACCAAGTTGCTTCCTAAGCTTACCAACATCCAAGGGTGGGAACCACAGGACAGAAATACAGCATGGAGTGAGGGAGCCATGAACCGGGACAAGCTTTACAAGGGACAAAATATGAGCCTCAGAGGAAAACAAAAACAAAAAGAAATAAAAAAATTATGCTCTTCTCCATTCAGAGATATGCACAGCTGCTGCTGAACATGAGTCCATGTCTTCTCATGAGCTCAAAGGAAGGCTAAATCAATAAGAGAAATTCTTCATTTGCATTTTGAAAATATTCAGCAACAAAATTAGCTGCTGTGCTAAATCTTCCCCCCATTTTCCAGTTAGACTGGAATTGAAGAGATGTGCTTTATTATTTGTGCTAGTTAGCTTTTTATCAGCTTTGGCACAAACCAGGATCATTTGGGAAGACTAAACCACAACTGAGAAGAGGCTCCCATCAGATCTGCATGTAAGCAAGTCTATAGGACATTTTCTTGATTAATGCCTATGTGAGAAAGCCCAGCCCACTGTAGGAGGTGTCACTGCTCCCCCAGCCATCCTGGATTGAATAAAAATCAGGCTGAGTAAAATCATGGAGAGCAAGACAGAAATCAGCATTCCTCATGGCTTCTACCTCAGGTCCTGCCTCCAAATTCCTGTATTCAGGTTCCAGTCTTGGCTTCTCTAGATGATAGTCTATAACCTGTAAAATAGGTCCTCTCCTCCCCAAGTTCCTTTCTGTCATAATGTTCAATATAGCAACAGAAAACCAAAAGAGGACACTACCTTACAGTCTTGTCCCCTGCAACAGAAATCACTAAATAAGGTGTTTGTAAAGCTTTAGAGAGGGTAATGGGAGCAGTGGTGGGCTCTGACCCTTTTGCCAGCTTTTGGTACCCTTATCCTCATATGGGTTGCCTCCTCTAACCTTCAACTTGATATGTCATATTTTGGTTGACTTCCATGGGAGGATTGCCCTGCCCTGAATAGAAATGTAGGATGAATGGATTGGGGGAGGGTAGAGGAGACATGGGAGTAGAACTGGGATAGAGAGAGCAGTTAGTTTATAAAGCAAAAGAAAGATACAGAGAGGAAGTAAGGGAGGGAAGGAGGGAAGGAAGGAGGAAGGGAAGAAGGAAAGACATACTTAAAAAACAACCAAATACACCAAAACAAACAAACAAACGAAAACTTCAGAGAAGGAAACTGCCCTTACCTCTGCATTCCTATGGTACTATACAGGGAAGTCAAAAAGGCTGAGCCTTGATCTCGGGATGATCTAAGCCATGTTTGAAATGAGGAGATGCTAAAAGAAGTTACCAGCACTTAAAAATCTACATATGATTCTTTAAACTTCTATCACAATGTCTTCCCATTCTTGGTCTCCAACTGGGAAGTGTTCTAGGGATTCCACTTGTTCTGAGGCCTCAGCAAGGTTGTCTTAGGCTGAAAACTATGGAGCTCCTCTACTGCAAACCCTTGGTTTCTGCAGCCTCCCCCTCCCCAGTGCTCTCTGTCCAGGGTCCCTTTCTGCCACATAGTTCCTACCTCCTCTCTGACTTGAAGTTTTGACAGCTACCTGGTGATTCTAGACTTGACATTTAAAGCCTGTGGAAGCAGACAGAAAATTTCACTAGAAAAGTAGCCCCTGTCTCTTGTAGCATGCCAATATTGGGTCTGTTGGTTTGGGGGGCTATAAGGAATTTATCCATCCTTACAGTAACCAAAAGGTGAGGTAGGGAGCGTCAGTGGCTATCTTTGAGTTCAAACAAGATAATGTCTTTCATCTTGCATCGTTCTTTGCTCTGAAGATTCAGTTGGTCTTAAAATATTTATGTTGAGAGCACCTCTCATCACATGAAAAATCAAGCACCTTGTAGCAGTTTCTGGTTTCTTTTTCCACATCTTCTAAGTAATAACACATAGAAAAGAGAGGTAGTGCTCATCAAATAGTCATGTGCTTCTGTGTTCTGTGTGTGCCAATGATGCAGGATGTACAGGAACTGTTCTGTATGTTCCTCACATCTTCCTTCAAAATCAGCTTTGGCAGCCACACATTCCAGATGTCATATCTACCTGATGGAAGCCACCAGAACCTTTGAGTCATATTTGAAGAAGGTACAGTGCTACCCAATCATTATGCACTAGATAAACAAGAAATTTTTACTGTGTCAGCCCTGGAGGTGAATGTTACACAATCCATTCTGAACCAGCACCACAGTGGGTAGTATGGAAGGAATGGTGTTCCCTGTGCCAGCCTAGCCTGGCAGGCACAGAAGCCCACAGCTGCAGCAGCCGCTTGAGTAACAAGAGTTTATGATGAACCTCCTCTGCCCAGCATTGTCAGCAGGGTCTGCTCAGTTCCACTCTCCAGTCTCCTTTCCAAGTCTCACGGTCCCGAGACAGAGGATAATCTGATTGTCCCCATCAGGACAATCAGCCATATCAGGAAACAAAGTCATAGAGCATGAGCACAGCCATGAGAAACCCATCACTAAATGCCAGGATTTGCCAAGTACCGGGCAGACAAGCATGAGAGGTAGGCATTGCTAAAGACAGTCTGGCCTGACCAGCTCCCCTCATGCATCCTGAAAGCCAATTGTGATTAGCCAAACAAAACAAAACAAGACAGTTTTGATGTGCCTGAGGATTAGGGGTCATGGTGTCCAGGAAAGCACAGAGAAGAAAGAATAGAAGAAAAATCATTCAAAGAATTAGAATGAAGCAACGAAGTGGCTGGTGACAAAAGAGAAGCCACTTCAAAATCAGAAATGTGTGAAATCCAAACAAGAGCACACAAAGAACTGAATTTCACCCGACTTATGTTCATAGTATTTAAGAATAAAACATTCTGCATCATACCAGACACACACATGCATGTGGCTTGTGTGTATAGGAATTCTCTCTCTCTCTCTCTCTCTCTCTCTCTCTCTCTCTCTCTCTCTCTCTCTCTCTCTCTCTCTCCCCCCTCTCTCTCTCCCTCTCTGTCTGTCTCTCCCTCTCTCTCTCCCTCTCTCTCTCTCCCTCACACGTGCACACGCACACACGCACGCATGCACGCACGCACGCATGCACACACTGGAAGGTGTCCTTAGTATGCTGCTCATGTTCAAAGCCACTACTACCTCCTCGCTGGCCAGAATCATGGTTCTAGTGGAAGCATGTGGTTGGTTACAGTCTCTTGCCAGGTTAGGGCTCCACACCAAGAGACCCATGTGCATTAATGCTCCAGTTATAATGGTAACAAGACATTGTTGTCCTGGGAAAGCAGGGCTTAATTTGAAATGAATGCCAAGGGCATCTTCTGTCTCAAGAAGACTTCCACATGTCCCTGCTGTAGGATTGCAGCTATGACACAATACACTGTTCTTCCTAGTAGTCTCTGTCTCCACTTTCAACTTCTCAGGTTTTGCTGTAAAGTACATGAGCCTAGTGACTCCTCTCTATAGGAGAGCCCTAATACCCTCTGTGGTCCTCAAGGACACAGTCTTCGGGGAGTTGAGACTACCCTTGCTTCTTAATTTCTTCAGGGTGACCATTTCTTCTTCTCTCCTCAACGATGTAATCCCCTTCTGAGGTCTGGGGCCTTTGTCCAGTTTATCCACTTCTTATATAGAGTTCAGTCTGGCAGGGAGCATGGGGTAGGTTTGTATTCATTGGCAAACTCAGATTCTTGGCTCTGTCAAACTAAAAGTTCCTGACTGAGATGCTCAGCCCAGCAGCAAACACAGAAAAGGGACACTAGTGGGTAGAGGCAGCAAAATGTTCAGGACACTTCAGACATTGCTATTATCAATCAAAACTGGAAAAGGCATTTGATTTGATAGTAAGATGTAAAACAGTCTAGTCCCAGGAGAGGTAGCATGGAGCAGTCCCATAAATGTCTTAACCTCTGGCAAATTCTTACTTCTTTTCCTCTTGACTATGAGCCACCATCTCCATGACTAAGGAGAAACTGAACACAGTGCTGATGAGAGGCACTTGTCTCCCCTGGCAGACCCCAATTACCATGGGAGAGCAGGTCCAGGAAAGACCATTGGGCTTGCTTGCTACAAATGCTTGGTTGTCGTCTACTGCAAGCTTGGAGTATCAGTGAGGACAGAAGTAAGGAGTTGGATCCATGATGGGCTTGTCTAATGTAACTCTATTGCTGCCCTGCACACATGCATGCATGTTAAGATGTATGTATGTACATACACACACTACAGGAAGAATAAGCGATTAGGAATCAGAGAGCATGTGAATACTTGTAAAACTTAAGAGGCAGCAAAGGCCTCCCTAATTGGAAAATGAAGCCCATCCTTTGAAAGATCCATGGAAGAGAAGGGGAGATGGATGCCATTGTAGATTTGTTTCTTGCTACCTGGTTATGTTGGAAAGAGGTTGGATGGGCTGACAGCCCCTGCATATCATTCTACCCTCAACCACAAACTAGGAGCCCAAGACCCAGGGGGAAGGAAGGCGAAAGGGCCTGCAAGGAGACAGAATAAGCTGCCTCTTGTAACAAGAAGCCCATAGCAGAACACTGCCCCATGGGTCCTGTCCTCCTGGATTGTGCATCTGAATGGCCCATGCTCTGTCACACCTAAAAGCCAGTGTCAGTCCTTCCTGTGCTCTTCATATTTTGCTCTATGACCTCCATCTCTGAGCTCTGGAGTAGGCCTTTAATTTATTTTGTTCAATACCAAATAAAAAGAAAAGACGCAAGGAAAGCAAAGAAACAGTAATCCAATGAGCTCAACGTGTATAAAATCAGTACCTGTAGGGAGAGCAGGCTGGGTCACAGTTGTTGCGGTGGTGGCGGGCAGAGGGAAACAAAAACAGATTTCTTTGTCCTCCTGGGGTGCACATACTTCTTAACACAAAGCTACAACCTTCCAGTTGAGGATGAGTGCCCCACCCCACCTCTGGGCTTTCCTCTCATTTTTCACAGACTGGGTAACAAAAGAATCTTTATCACAGGTAGGAATTGTATTTTCAAATGGCTTTCCACAGTTGAGATCCCTTGCTAAATAAGAACATGTTTATACTTAATTCAAGGCAGTATGGTGACTAAGGACATCAGGGGAAACCCCTTTACTACAGCGAGAGAAAGACTGGAGCCACAGTGCTTTGCATTGGTAGGAAATGGAGAGATGATTTAGGAGGTCAAGAATGGTGAGCAATTGTCACAGTGAAGGTTTCCGGTATAATATTCCTCTGGCCAGGAAGCCTAACATAGTGGCATTGGCATATATGGATAAGCCATGCTCACTTCCCAGAGACCCTTGACAGGTCTCATGGCCATCTTAGCAGAAGGCAAGGCTGACTACAAAACATGTATCATTTGTTTGATTGAGGTTCAAAGTCCAGCCCTGGGAGATTATGTGACTATCAATGGTGCTGGGAAGAGAGATGTTTCTGGACACAGCTTGAGACAAGGCCCCAAACTGCTTTTTAGATTCCTTCATCTACCCATCAAAAGGGAGTGCCAAGGCTACTTCCTGTGAGGCTGGGAAAGGGTCTGTTCCAAAATCAATTCAGAGGGCCAAAGCAATTGACTTTCTCTTAGCTTCCTTAAGGGACCACTTCGGTTTCATTCCATTGCCTTTCACTCATACACAGACATCACGTCTCTCAGCAAAGCAAGAACAATTAGCAAGGTCCTGATTCAGATTTCTCCTATGTCACCTATTACTGTAACCCATGAATGAGGGCAGAACAAGAGCTGTTAATGAGGGCCTGCACTTGATGACCTTAAAGTCACCCAGGGGGAGTGGACTCTGCAAACACACTTTGGGTGCTAATGGCTCTAATTAAGAAGATGTTATCTTCTTTGTTGGAATGTTGAAAAGGGGGATATCTAAGAAAATGAATCAGGAGTTCTAAGTAGCTCTTGAGCAGTCTCCAGAACCTGTGTCAGGTGCAGCTGGGGAATCAGAGGCATGGTCCAAGTGTGACCCTAGAACTCATACTCTACTGGGAAAAGAAATGGGAGAGGGGGCGAGAGATGGTCCTTAAAATAGATGACAATATCAGTGCTAGGAGGATTCAGAGAGGCCCATTGCCCCTATGACTCAGACAAATGTGGAAGTACAGAAGGGAAGACAACTGTCCATGTAAGTGTCCATGATCCTACTGTGGGGACAGCAGAACAAGAACTGCATGTGAGGAAGTACTTTGATGGCCAGTGGTAGACACCACAAACTGGTCTCAGTGAGGAATCATTGAGCTAGCAAATTGGATCATTGTCATCAAAACAGTCCGAGCAGTCAGCTTCAGCACAGATGGGTCCAGGAACTTAGCACAGGCCATGAGCACAGTGCTACTTACTGTCCCTATTCCCAAGTCCCTTTTCTCCTCTGTTGGTTTGTACTCAATATGTTAACTACATACAGTCCCCCTGGCATTTGTAACTGACAATGTCATTGTTATCATCAAGTTTTAAAAGGAAAAATGAAGGGAAAGTTTTGTTGTCTCCTGCATCCCCAAAACCCAGAACTGAATTTTTGTGAGTCAACCTAGCTTCAAGAGTTTGTTTTATTAACTTTTTGGTATCACCTAGGAGACAGATTTCCCAGTGTACCTTTGATGGTGTTTCCAGAGAGTGCCCTGAATATGGGCAGTGCCACCTTGGATCTGGGGTCCACTATGAATAAAAGTGGAGAGGAACAATTAAGCTGATCAACAGCTTTCATTTGCTTTGCTTCCTGATTACACATGCAATGTGACAAGCTACCTAACACTCTTCTTACTACAAACAGCCACCATCATTGCTATGGCTTCCCTGCCACCATAGATTGTATCCTTAATCCAGGAGTTACTATGAGTCACTCCCTGTTTCCTTAAGTTGGGTATTTTGTCACAGCAATGAAATAAGTAACATATATAGATCAAATGTCAATATATGGCCTGACTTAGAAGAATGGACATTTCCACTCAGCATATACAGACTATATACATCCTTTTGGTTGTCTGGGGCAAAACTATGGTGAACAAGAGTCATACAATACTACAATAAAGTACAACTGTTTCTTAAAAAGACAGAGTAAGATCCCAGAAAGATTGCTCAGAGGGTCAAGCACCTGCCTCCCGAGACTATTGACCTGAGTGAGTCTAACCTCTAGAACCCAAGTAAAAGTAGGAAATCAGAACTGAATCCACGGTGTTGTCCTCTGGCCTCCACACATGTCCTATGGTGTATATCACACACACACACACACACACACACACACACACACACACACACACACACACACACAGAGTAACAAAATTTTCAAATACAGTAGTATCTTGAGGAAGATACAGAATAACTGAGGTTCTACAGTCAGAAAGCAACTGGCCAGAAAAGTGCCAAACCAGAAAATCTAGATGTCATTAACTTTATGGGGTACTATTCAAAGACCCAAAATGACAGACATAGAACTTAACCTAGGCTGGCTACCATGTCCATTCCTCTCTTGAATAGTGATGGAGTAGCCAGATAGTGCACAGCACTATTTAAGGAGGAGATATTTCAAATGATGAAATTAATAAAGATCCTTCTCATTAAGAAACTTAAGTCTAATGATAACAAGAATGGAAATCACTGCTACCACCTCTACTTGAGGCCTTGCCAGACATTTGAGATATTTCACATACTCTTATGGAATCGACCAGAGATGTGTATTTATATTACTTTTTCGGGTAAAAAAAGTAAAAAATAAGAAAAAAAAAGCCTAAGAGTTTGACAGAGCACATAGCTCAATGAGGGAGGCTTAGCTTTGTGTGGATTTAAGGCTCCAGGAACAGTTTCCCAGCACTCCAGAAAAAAGAAAAAGGGGGCAAGGAGATGTTACAATTTGAGATCAAACATGGGAGTGTTACAGTCCAAAGTCTGGGCACATAAACATACACTCTACTCTCTCCATTAAGAGAAGGGATATATAGATGAAAAAAGGAAGGTAATTGGAGAAGGCAACACAGACTTCACGGTGCATTCAAAACAGAAAATGTGTTATGAGACTGGCCCAATCATAGGATTTCTCACAAAGAAGGCAGAGCACTTTGGAAATAATAGTACCCTTCAGAGAAATGACTATGAGTGAGACAGTCCACACAGGTTCAGTAACAAAAAGAAAACTGAATGTTTATGCTGCTGGATGGGGTCAAGTAGCGAGAGACAGGAAGGGAAACAGCCTGGGGTTGTGCAGGCATGGTCATCACCAAGAACCAAGTTCACTCTTTCTTTTCTACACCAATGATTCTAAACAATTACCCATCAGAATCAAATTAAGAGATTCCCTAAATACACAACTGTCTATTCATGTTTGTCTGAGATGGGGCTGAGGTAGAGACATGTTACAATAACTCTTTCAAGTCTGCTCAGACTGTAGAGAACAAGATTCATGAAAAGTCTCTGTAAAGGGCTGATGTTGTTTCCCAGCAAGTGTTCTGAGAACACAACAGTTGGAAAGTTTTAAGATGTTCCTGTGGCAAAGATGGAATCTATCTTGGGAGCATATCAGTCACACTGCAAGATGGCTGGTGACTACAGGCTTCTTGGGGATTGGGGGTGGAATGCTGTATAATAAAGAGCATAGTGTATCTTTATGCTAGGATGTTTACAGTGGCTCCATAGGAGCCCTTCTCCCAACAGATGTGTGTTCTTCAGAACATGTATTTCATCAGAACACAATTCATCAGAAAATAAAAGGGAGCTTGAACTGAAAGTAAGAATTGTAAAAGACTGAGGGCTGACTTTCCAAGAAGTTTAGCACGTTTCCACACAAGCCTTGTCATTGAAACACACATCCATAAAATATGAGTGCTTGCACACACACACACACACACACACACACACACACACACACACACACACACACGTGCACACACATGCACACGTATACACACACCAATAGGGAGAAAGGGTACCTGGCCTCTCTAGTATTCCATTCCCTGAAGTGCTTTCTAGGCAATAGACTGCCTACCTGACATTATTTCTTTGTGGAAACACCATCCACTGTACCCCAAGGGCTTGTGTTTCCACCCATGAAAAGGTTCATAACCTTGGAGCATACCAGCATAACAGCACAAGAAAGTAGACCAAAATTAACACAGAAATAAGGTCCATTTGCAGTGGGACAAGTGATTTTATGCAGAAGAAGCATGAAATCAGCGAAAGGAGGAAACAACGTGGCAGTCTGACATGTAACCCCAGCCTCTCTCTATCTCTAATAATAATGATGTGTATTTTGAAGGGACCTTCATTTGCCTGACCATCTTTGGAGAAATTTAATAGTTCTTTAAATCCTGCTTTAGCTGACTGAAATCAGAACCCAGAGAAAGGGTGTGTGATCTTGAAGGAGGATGCGCTGACTGTATCTTCCAGGAGAACAATCCCTTTTCTGGCTGTCCAATCACAGGGACCATCTAACTACTTGATTAAAAAGACTCTCTCATCTGGATTCTTTGAGTCTTTGGATCCAGGGATACATGCTTATAACTTTCCTAGTAATTCTGAGCATATGATGGAGCTTAGAAAACACATGTGTAAACTATTCCATGGAATCTTAAATCTGGATCACGCTAAAAATCCCAAGGAGAGTGTCAAACTATGCCAGAGCCCAGCCGCACTGAACCTATCTCAGGAATAAGATCCAGAGACCGTTCTTTTTGCAAAAATCTCAACATGGTTCCAAAGAGCTACTGATTCCTACCATAAGGTTGGAAAGTGGTTTCAAATGAAATCATACAGACAAAAATATAAACATAGTGCCAGCCTCATATTAAATATCTAACATGTGTGATCATTATGTCATGTAGCAAAGGTAAAGCAAAATGGTCATAAATGGATCCCCAAGAAAGGTGGTGAGTTAGAAGTTGCATAAATGATATTGAACAGAAAGAAGTAACAATTATAAAAATCAATAAACAAGAAGAAATGAGAAATAAAGTAGAAATAAGCCCAGTGTTTTTTTTTTATTTCTGTAGAGAAGCTCAGTTGACACACATGCAGCACACTGCTTACATTGAGCCAGATCCAGCTGTACCTGCTTACAGGGCACATTCGCATGGCACTGGGCACTGGGAGAGCAGGAATGTCTATGAACACCCTATGATGGAACCCATTACTTGTAATTTTAAAAGGAACATTAGGGATGAGAAGATAGATCAAATAGTAATGTGATTAGCTTGCAAGTGTGAGGTCTGTGTTCAATCCCCAGAAACCATGTAAAAAAAGCAGGAAGTGCCACTAGCATATAGTCTATCCCTGGGGAGGCTGAGACAATGATCTCTAGGGCTCATTGGCTTGTCAGCCTCACCTACATGGCAATTTTCAAGTCAGTAAGTGACCATCCTCAAAAGCAAATATGGCTAGTATCTGAGGGACAACATCTAAGGTTCTCATCTGCCATCAAACATGAGAACATGCTCATATGTAAACACATACACACATGTTCATACATACACATAGGCATGAACATACATGTATACACATACACTCACAAAATTTTAAGCATGAGAAACTGAATTCAGATTTCCCACACCCATGAAAGAGCCAGGTATGCTCATGTACATCTGCACTCCCAGATTGAGTGAGAAGAGAGAAATTCCAGGCAGTTGGTCAGTGCATCAGTTTTAGTGAAAGACACTGCCTCAAAACATGAGACAATACAGAAAGATAAATAATATGATTTCTGAATTATACACACACACATTTTTAATTTTCCCAAAAGAAAGATTCTAATTGATCCAATTTTGAGAAACCTTGTAGAGAAAGTTGGATGATTTACAGATCCATCCACGCTGAGAACTGAGAAATTGGATTCAGTGTTGGTTTGTTAAGTACAGAACCCAAACTCCAGTCTTCTGAGAGTACCATTACCAGGTATCATCAACTCCAAGTACTGATGACTCTGTCTACGCCAACTAGCACTGCTAACATTGTCTGCATCATCATGACCTTGCTACTATGGGTGTAGCACTCTGTGTTCTCACCACTCTTGCTACCTCTTGAAAGAGTTTCTTTAAGCAGAATCTGATCAGTAGACGCCAGGTCATATGTTCATGATATAGCTGTAAAAGAGCCACAGACAGGAATCATCTGGCATTTGGGAGTACTTATTATTCTTAATTTTATATTCACATATATACGTGTATTTGTCTGTATTTGCATGTATGTGTGTGCCATGATGTGGAGGTCAGAGGACAACCATAGGTGCTGTGCCCCACCTTTTATCCTTGTTTACTATAGGGGGGGTCTCTTGTGTGGTTCGCCATTATGTATGCCAGGCTGACTAGACCATCAATTTCTAGGGATTCTCCTATCTCTCTTCTTACCTTTTGAGCACTGAGATTACTGATGTGTATGACTGAACTGGCCTCATATAGGTTATGGGGATTTGAACTCAGGTCTTCATGCTTGTGTGCAAGTGCCATCTCCACAAACACATTTGGTTCTTAGAGGAGTCTAGATCTATACCTCAGAGGAACTGGGATCCTCATCATAGAAAATAGGTATGGATGATAGGTAAGCAAAACTGTTAAACATCCAGCAAACTGACACTATACTGAATATGAAAAAGTTACTGCTGCTGGGCAGCTTAACATTTCCTTATTACTAGGAAAGTCAAAATATTTCTTGCATTTATATTGTTCATCTTGGTTTTCTCTTATGGAACACATTACTCATTCATTTTGTCCATATTTTTCACTGAGTTGTTTTCTATTTCCCATGGATTTATATTTTTATATTCTGGATAATTATATTTTGTCAGTTATATATATGAAAACTATATCCTGTTGTGTGCATGAATTTTGCTATCTTTGTTGTTCAGAAGTTCTAAACTTGATTTTAAGATTTAAGTCTGTAATTCATCTGAAGTTTATTTGTGCACACACAACAGGGATTTAAATTAGTATAAATATATATTCTTCCTATGTACAGCCAACTTCTATTCCCCTCTGACTTAGTATAGTACCTCACTATGATCCTGCAATACTATATTTATTTTGTCAGTATATTGGACCACTATGACACATCTGTGTTGCCAAATATGGTAGGTGTAATCATAGATGATGACTTAAATTTAAATTAATTAAAGTCAGGCTGGGGAGTTAGCCCAGTGGTAAAACACCTATATTTAGTTAAGATTATAAGCAAAGCTACAGGCCAAGTGTTCAGAATACACACACAAGGCCAGTTTCCATGTTAAAAAGTATAAAACTGAGTATTTCCATCATCACATGACATTCTCTTGGGGGAGGTGACAGTGATGGTCAATTTAGTCAACTCTGGCTCTATAATTTATCTAAAAAATTTATCATGGCTTTGTAAGTATTGGGACTGTAAAATCTCAATCCCATTAAAATTGTTCCTGCTTTTTATACTTCACAGTTGGATTGGCAAATGTTAAATTTAATGTAGTTTAAAATGAATTCCAAATCAATTTTAATTGTTTCCATGTACATTCCCATGTAAATTTTGTTTAGGGTTTCATAGAATTTATGGATTGCAATCTGCAGAATTTGAACCTCTATGTACTTCAGTCATCCCATTCATGGTCATGGTATATCTCAGAGCTCACGTGACTTTTCAATGACCTTTAATAAAGGTTTATACTTTAATTTGTATCTCCTTTTATGTGTCTTATTGTATTTATTCCTTATTACTTTATAGATATTGTAGCTATTCTGAGATCTGCTTGGTGTAGAACCATTTATTGTCTGTTGATATACCTTTAGTTCTATACTCATCATAACTTTTATTATATTCTCATATTTTATATGTATAAGCACTCATACATCTGACCACAGTGGGTCACCCCTTTGGAACTTTTCACCCTGACCTGGGAATTTCCACAGTGAGGTATAGAGTATCCTGGAGTTTCTACATTCCCCTCCCTCCAATGACAAGATTAGGAGTCCCTTTTGCTCTAAGGGTTCTTTTGTTGCTGATTTTGCATTTTACCTACCTTACATTCAAAAACAATGTCAGGTGAAAAAATAAGGCTCTGAAATCTTCTAAAGCTGGTATGAATCTGAACTTATCGAAGGTGCTAGCCCTGATATCCTGTTTCTTCATGTCATCTTTTAATATTACTTGGGCCCTAAGTATACATAGGATACTAATAATAAAGGACAGCATCCTGGACTTGTCTTTGAGGCTCATCAATTCATTTATAAGCTTCAATATCAAAAATGTTCTAGGTTTTAATTAAGATACTTCCTACAATGTTAAAAAAAAATCTCCTTTTGACTTTGGGGGCACATCTCTCATGGAGGGATACTTCCTTAACTTAGAGACAAGAGAGAAGTCCTAGTCCCTACTCCAAATGACTTGACAGATTTAGTTGACCCCTCCTGGAGGGCATCACTCTACATGTGGAGTGGGAGGGGATGGAAGGGAAGGGTGGTGGTGGGGGGCATGAGAGGGTGGAAGAGAAGAAAAGAGAGAGGGAGGGAAAGAGGGAGGGAGAGTGGGAGGGAGGGAGAGAGAACTGGGATCAATATGTAAAATAAAAATTAAAAAAATTGATATATATAAAAAAATCTCCTTTCTTGTTGACTATAGTTTAGTCATTAATGTATATAAAATTCTCTCCCCCCCCACTGTCCCCCATATGTGTATGTAGGAATATGAGCTATGAGCATGTTTTGGGGTTTACACATATGAATGACCATATGTGCACTGTGTGTAGATGAAAGACATCAACCTTAGCTGTGTTCTTCCTTAGGAGCTGGCCTTCTTAGTTTTTCTGGGGGGTTTGTTTTTGTTTTAGTTTGTTTAGAAGTATTTTTTTGCAGTGTCCTGGGCCTCACTAGTAGACTGCTGGCCTCACTGGTATGTTGCTGGGGTTCACTGTTAGGTTGCTGGGGCTCACTGATAGGTTGCTGGATGGTTACCAATGAGAACAGAAACACATGCCCATTGTCTGACTTTTTGCATGGCTTCTGGTGCTAGAACTCTGGCTCTTTTTTCACAGTAAGCACTTGAAATAATGAAAAAAAAACTTCTTTGTTTGTTTTTGAGGTAATAATTTAATTACAACATTTCTCCCTTTTCCTTCCTCCAACCCCACAGCCTTCCCTGTTCTCTTCAAATCCATGACCTCTTTCTTTCTTTCTTTTTTTAAATCAATTGCTAACTACATCAATTGGTTGTCCAGTGCCAAAGGTTCGGCCCTGTAAACATACAGGCACAAGTAACAGTATACAGGCCCAACAGGTTATATTTAGAAATGTGTATATCTATACAAATATATACATTGTTAAAAGAACTTTCAAACAATCTACAAGTTCAATGCAATCCCTGTCAAAATCCCAGCACAATTCTTCACTGACCTTGAA
This sequence comes from Cricetiscus sungorus, assembly GCA_030556225.1. NCBI lineage: Eukaryota > Metazoa > Chordata > Mammalia > Rodentia > Cricetidae > Cricetiscus > Cricetiscus sungorus. The sequence continues at coordinate 43,346,784 of JANBXA010000007.1, forward strand.
AGGATAACACTCAACTTTATATGGAAAACCAAAAGATCCTGATTAGCGAAAACAACACGTTAAAGGAACTTCAGGAGGCATCACCATCCCTGACTTTAAGCTCTACTATAAAGCTATAGTCCTGAAAACCACTTGGTATTGGCATAAAAATAGACAGGTAGACCAATGGAATGGAATCAAAAATCCTGATTTACCCACATACCTATGAACACCTAATTTTTGACAAAACAGCAAAAATTATTAAATGAAAGGAGGAATGCATCTTCAACAAATGGTGCTGGCACAAATGGATGACGGTGTGTAGAAGACTGCAAATAGACCCATGTCTATGTCCATGCACAAAACTTAAGTCCAAATGGATCAAAGACCTCAACATAATTCCAGTCACAATGAACCTCTTAGAAGAGAAAGTGGGAGGTACCCTTGAACAAATTGGTACATGAGACCACTTCCTGAACATAACACCAGTAGCATAGACACTGAGATCCACAATTAATAAATGGGACCTCCTCAAACTATAAGGCAAAGGACACAGTTGACAAAACCAAACGGCAGCCCACAGACTGGGAAAAGATCTTCACCAACCCCACATCTGACAGAGGGCTGATCTCTAACATATACAAAGAACTCAAGAAACTAGTCAACAAAATACTAAATAACCCTGTTAAAACAGAATTCTCAATAGAGGAATCCAAAATGGCTGAAAGACACTTAAGAAAGTGCTCAACATCCTTAGCCATCAAAGAAATGCAAATCAAAACAACTCTGAGATACCATCTTACTCCTGTCAAAATGGCTAAAATTAGAAACATCAATGACAGCTTATGCTGGAGAGGATGTGGAGAAAGAGGAAAACTCCTCCACTGCTGGTGGGAGTGCAAACTTGTACAGCTATTTTGAAGATGGTGGTTCCTCAGGAAAATGGGAATCAAACTACCATTCTACCCAGAAATCCCACTCTTAGGCATATACCCAAATGATCCACATCCATGCAACAAAGACATGTGTTCAACTATGCTCATAGCAGCATTATTTGTAATAGCAAGAACCTAGAAGCAACCTAGATTCCCCTCAACTGAAGAATGAATAAAGAAAATGTAGCTCTTTTATACTACTCAGCGAAATAAAACAATGGAATATTGAAATTCCCAGGCAAAGGGATGGAACTTGAAGAAACCATCCTGAATGAGGTAACCCAGTCACAAAAAGAACATGGTATGTACTCACTCATATATGGATTTTAGACATAGAGCAAAGGATCACCAGCCTATAATTCACACCACTAAAGAAACTATGATACAAGGAGGAACCTAAGAAAGATATACAAGGTCCCTCCCAGAAGGAGAAAGGGAAAAGGTCTCCTGAGCATATTGGGAGTGGGGGGGGCAGTGAGAGGAGAGGGATTTAGGAGAAAGAAAAGGGGAGAAGAGGAGAACATGTGGGACTAGGAAGATTGAGTCAGGGGACAAAGAGACGAGAGCAAAACAAAAACAAAAAACAAAAAAAGGATACCATAATAGAGTAATAGAGAGAGCCATTATAGGTTTGAAGAGAAAACTGACTCTAGAGAAATCGACAAGGATAACCCCAACTAACAATCTGAGCAACAGTGGAAAGGCTACCTTAAATGCCTTTCCCTGATAATAAGATTGTTGACTAACTTATATGCCATCATAGAGCCCTCATCTAGTAACTGATAGTGGAAACAGAAGCAGACACCCACAGCTAAACATTGAGGTGAACTCCTGGAATCCATTTGCACAGAGGGAGGAGTGATAAGAAATTGGGATCAAAACCAGGCTACAGAAACCCACAGAGACAGCTGACCTGAACAAGGGGCTCACAAACCACCAGACTTACAGCTTGAAAAACAGCATTGGACTGACTCAGATCCCCCTGAACCTGGGTCTCAATTAGAAGGCCTGGACAGTCTAAAGGACCTCTGACAATGAAACCAGGATGTATCCCTAGTGCACAAAAGGACTTTAGGAGCACATTCCCCAAGGAGGGATATTCCCTTAGCCTAGAGGCAGGAGGGAGGGCCTAGTCCCTACTCCAAATGACTTGACAGATTTTGATGATCCCTCTGGAAGGCATCACCCTCCCTGTGGAGTGGAGGGGGTGTGGGATGGGAAGGGGTGGGGCATGGGTGGGAAGAAGGGAGGGATGGAGGGAGGAAGAGAAGAAAGGAGGGAGGGAGAGGGAACTGGGATTGATATGTAAAATAAGAAAAAAATATATATAAAGAAATCTCAGATCTTAGAGACTGGGATGACAGTTCAGTTGGCAAATGCTTGCCCTGTGTGCAAGGGCCTCATTCTCATCTCTCTTCCCCAGAACCACAGTGGGTCACCCCTTTGGAACTTTTCACCCTGACCTGGGAATTTTCACAGTGAGTTATAGAGTATCCTGGAGTCTCTGCATTTCCTCCCTCAAATGGCAAGATTAGGAGTCCCTTTTTGCTCTAAGGGTTCTTTTGTTTTTGTTTTACTTTTTAGCTAACTTACATTCAAAATCAAAGTAGGGGAAAAAATAAGGCCCTGAAATCTTCTAAAGCTGCTATGAATCTGAACTTCTTATCAAAGGGGGTAGGTAACCCGTGACCCTGTTCATATGCTGAGGGCTATCTTTATGCTGGAGAAAACAGGCATGCAATCTCTCTGCTTTTCATTCACAAAGTCATCTTCCTCATTGATACACAGAAAAGGGCCATCAGGGAGCAGACCGAGGAAAGCAGAACAAAGTGGTAGGACTGTGCTGCCTGAGTCCTCCAACTTAATCACTACTTGTCTCTGGCCCTCTACACATTTTGCACATTTTTATATATGTCTGGCACATTAAAGATTTCTTGCCAGCTCTCTCATGGAAGATCAGCAAGCCAACCATATGGAATGATGTTCAAAAATGATCCCGGGTTGAAATAAAGGGGGGTTGACTAAAGGAAGACTCTTGCTGCTCTCGTCTGTAAGCCAGCCACATTACTCCACCCTGTTGCTGCAGCTACTAGGGTTAGAGGATGTGGAGGGCAGTATCTCACAAAAACACACAGCGGCCACCCTGTTTCTGAAGAACCTTGCTCAGCCTTATCTACAAATAATTAAACATTGCATTTTTGTACCACATTTTGTTCTTGACAAGAAAGTGTTGGAATCTCCAGTGCTGAGGTGTCATCTCTGGGGCTTTGTCACTGTGAGACTGTGACTGTCTGGCTGGAATGTGGGATCCCACCAAAGTGCCTTCCCAGAGAAGTGCAAATTAGAGCCAGACAGGAGTCTTGGTCCCTTTGCATTTCTAAAGATGGTTTGCGTTTGTCCTTGGACTCCAAATGGCTTTTTGGTTTCAAACTAAACTTATTTTAGGTCTTCAGCTTCCATTCCTCCCATCTAACACTACTTTCTAGATCATTTTGGTCTGACCTCCCAAAGGTCAGGAATGTCTGTCTTTTGACATATCCACTTGGACAGTGCCCTCACTGGCACAGGCTCTACACTTAGACTTAGAAAAACTAAGTCTTTCTCATGGAACAGACGAGAAACATCACTGCATCTTCTCCGGTGAAAAAGACAATTTGCTCCCTCCAGGGTTAATTTTGAAGGATGCATAAATCACTCAGCTCTGCAGGAAATGTGCTAAGGTTCTAAAAATCCCTAGCTGGTCCTATTATTTTAGCTACTAAAAACAATCTCAACTGCCCCTCCGGAGATGTGGATACTTGACTAAATGGCAATGAATGTAGCAGCCCTTGTGTGTCTGGTGTCTGGTGAGCTTATCTGGAAAGATATGGCCCTGCATTTGGAAAACACCCATCTACAATGGAGGGAGAAATAAAAATAAAGGGCCTCTTATAAAATTATTACCTTGTCATTTAAGTCAACAGCAGAGATGCCATGATAGAAACCAGCAGTTGTACCATGTTGTTTTATCACTCTAATTACATCAAGAACACAGTAACTGTCTGGCAGAGATAAGATTAAAGAAGGCAGAGCCCTTCTGAAATTTCCAATAGACAGCACCTGGATTTATGGACTGGATTTGTGTTTGGACATTAAGTTCAATTACTTTGTTTCAGCACTGAAGAGTTCTGTCGCCAGAGAAATATCACGTAGTTAATCCCTCATCATTGCAAGCCTACCACACCTCCCTGCCTCCAGGCATTGATCTGTCCACACCAGGCAGGTCTCAGTGTCCAGATCAGGACACTGTCTGTTTTCTTTCCTCCTCTACCTACTCTTTTTTTTTTTTTTTAATCTCCCCAGAGTCTGAGAAAACCAAACCTCTTGGTTGACTAAGCAGTGTGGGACCAACAAGTAACACACTCACAGAATGTCAGTAATACAGGGGTCACTTAAAATCACCTAGCTCTTTCTACAGCCGTGGCAACCAAGGCTGAATGCATGGCTGTACAAGGGTTTAACCACTGGAGCATCAAGCAGAACCAAGAGTCACAGGACTCTGGGGAAATACAAGACTCATTTCCATCACATGCTAACCCAGTGTCTCCCTTTGCATAATACAGCCAACCATACACCAGAAGGTATTTGTTTTTAAACAACAGGTGTACTTAAAAGTATGGGATTTTAACTTCTACCTCTTTTTCTTTCACTCCCTTTAAAATACCCTCTCTCTCTCTCTCTCTCTCTCTCTCTCTCTCTCTCTCTCTCTTGCTTCCACTTTCCTGAGGTGGAAAATGGATGAATGGATGATTATAGATAAGGGCTACAATTATTACATTCTCCCTCCATATAAAATTGGAAAGAGCAAAATTGGTTTGGGAACTGTGTAAAAGGCCCTCTGTAGGACTTCCCCAATTGATCTATGCAACTGAATTACCTGAAGAAACTTTTTTGTTTGGATGATTCAATTGTATCTCAAGAATTTATAAAAACACAGACACTTGCCCCTTCCCATCACTTAGTTGTCAGAATCTATAGAACTAGAGTTAGTATTTAACTTGATTCTAGTAGAACTATTACTGGCGAATTCAACACAGAGTAACAGGCCACGTTTTGGAAAGTGGAGTTCGAGATAGATAAGACAGATAATAAGTAGAATAATAATTTAAAAATATCCAAGACTAGGAAGATAGTTCAGCTGGTAACATATTTGATTTGCAAGCTTGGATGTCTGTGTTTGATCCCCAGATTTTATATATAAAAACTAGGCACAGTATCATGTGTTTGCAATCCCAGTCCTGATTAGTAAGAAGCAGGTGGTTCCCTGGGACCCAAGGGCTACAGCCTAGCTGCTGAGTCACAAGCCAGTGAGAGAACCAATCTCAAAAACTAAGGTGCATAGTGGCTGAGTAACCATACTTGAGGTTGTCTTCTAACATATGGGCACGCATATTCACATGGTCCCTGTCTCATACACAAGCATCTTAATACATATGAACATATATATATATATATATATATATGTACACATGTGCTCATAAATATGCATGCATGTTCATACATATACACACATGCTAATATGTATACACATGCACCCATAAAAAAATGTTCACATCTGGCTCAAGCATCTCATGGTGTTCCTGGAAATTTACTTAGCCTCTCTTAGACTTGGTTACTCTATGGGGAAAAAATGGCCTTTTTTATGTATTACAATTATTACATAATGTATATATACTTCATATCTGTTCAAACCCCACATGTAACACATGCTCAGCATCTGGCAACAGTATGTACCCAGAACACCCTAGAGCTGATTTCTTCTTATATACTCACCTTTGTGTGGGTACTGAACTGTAAAAGCACATCTCTCTAGGAGTGTCTGCTCTAATGAAATCATAAACCAATAGGATATTCGTGGATCTGACCTCAAAGAGGGATCCATGTGAATCACCTGGGAGGTACCTGCAATTTCCTGTTCTGTTCTCTAAACACTTCAGCTACTGTAAACAGCCAGGATCCTCCACAGCATGGCTTGATTCTGCCAAGGCCTGGCCTTGGAACAGGGGCGGCACAGCTGGGATTTTGTTTATTTGGCAGGTTGGGAAAATAGAAAAGGAAACTAGAAGTGAAAAGTGATCTTTGGTCCCAGCAGGAGACTCTCTGCAGGAGCCTTGGTGTCCTCTTGGCTACTTAAATCTTCTTATGCAGCGATTCCTTCCCCCACCTACCCTCATGAAGGATGTGTGAAAGGGACCTCTAATCACTGTTGATTCTGTCCTTAATTCATTGCAGTTGGCTTCTTGCATCTATCAAGGTCACCAACAGCCTTCTAATCACAAATTGAATGGCTTTACTATGATTTCCTCAACATAAATGTGTTTCCCAACCCTTGCAAGAAGTTGTACATTCCTTTTCTAAATCAATTTAGATTTAGAAATCATAAACAAACCATGCTATGAGGTTTATAATGTGTCGGGCAATATCCCAAGTGGTTTTCCAATGTTAACTTACTTTTTCCACATCACAGCCCTATGAGGTAATCCCACTTAATGAGGATACAAAGGATCAGAGAGATTAAATAACTCTCTCATGGTTACATGCCTTGTGAAGTGAAAGAGTTGAAAGTCAACCATAGATGTTAAGTAATGTACTGACCAAAATGGTAACGCCAACTCCAAACTCACATCTGACAGGGTTAGGGAGACAAGCTGGCTAGCTGCCTTTTGAATTGTTGTATCCCCTTTCCTCTTCCGCAGGATCATGAAAAAATTCCTGGACTTGTGTATCTAAAGAATGAGAACGACATCAAGTACTTACTTCATAACTCGCACTGTCATTTGTTTGCTCAGTTGCTATACAACACCATTAACAATATGCTTTTCCAACATAAACAGGATACAAGAAACTACTGTTTTATGCCAGTATCAAAGGTACATTTCACAACTCTCTGCAGGCTTCAAGGTTATATAGCCTTGCCATGGAGTCTTCACAACAGTTTAGAAACACACCTCATCTCTGGTGCTAACACAACCAGGCATCAGGTCACTGCTACTCACCAACTCTCTGTCCTTTCAACTGCAAAAGATCAAAGACCTCTGACTAGAATAATCACCTTGTCCCACCTTTTCTGGTTCTCACCACCAAAGTTCCAACATTAAAAAACGTTTTGTTCTCCTAAAGCTGGGACAATTAATCACCAAACACTAAGAGTGAACATGGATGTCAGTTAGGAGGCCTGGGCAGTCTATGGAGCTTCTGGTAGTGGAGCAGAATTTATCCCTAGTGCACAAATGGACTTTAGGAGCCCACTCCCCATGAAGGGATACTCTCTCAACCTAGATACACCAGGGAGAGGGCCTAGGTCCTGCCTCAAATGATGTGACAGACTTTGATGATCCCCCATGGAAGGACTCACTCTCCCTGGGGAGTGGATGGAGGATGGGATGGGGGCACAGTTCGGTGTGGAGCATGGGAGGACGGGAGGAAGAGGAAACTGGGATTGATATGTAAAATAAAATTGTTTCTAATTTAAACAAAAATTTATTTTTTAAAAAAGAGTCAATCTGAGACATGATTCTTCTTGAAGAAATATGGGTATCAATGCTATTACACAGACACACTTCCTGCTTGTTAAAGTGTGTCTCTCTGAAAGTGACACAACACAAATTTAGTCATATGGAAGCAAGACCTTTATTTAGTGTCATTCCACTGTCTCCAAGTTCCTCCACTTCAGATTTTGTACACTTATATTATCCAAACTCCAGATCATCTCTCCTCTCCTCCATGTCCTCTCCCCCACCACATGTGGATGTTTCTCTGAGTACTCACTTTGAAACACACACACACACACACACACACACACACACACACACACACGGATAACATACATATATGAATAACACATGTTCTCACTATGTAGACAGACAGGCCTTGAATACACAATCCCTTTACCTCAGCTTACTGAGTGCTGGGATTAGAGATACATGCCACCATGTCTAGATTAATCATATTCTCAAACCTCAATGTGCCAAAAGGGCTATCTTAAGAGGATAATATGGGAACCAATCAATGTAAAGAATGTGGTGATTTTAACAACAACAACAACAACAACAACAAAACATCTCGGGTCATTGTTTTCAGTAGATTGAAAATTGAAACAGAAAGAGAAGAAATGATGACTAAGGAGCTTGCATAGGGCAGCTGTGCATATAGATCACCCCTCTCAGTTTGGACTGAGGTAAATCTTCAGTAGGATCCTTCTGTCTGCTGTGGCTCCTCACTTAAGTATTGCTGACTTGCTGCTGTACTCCCTCGGTCAATCAATAACTGAACTGATGAATACTTGACCTAGAATCCAGTCATTCTATTGCAAGCTATATCCTGAGAAAACAAATCTAGACTCCTTTTGGTCTCCTACAGCCCTTCTTTTTGTTGTTTGTTGATGTTTTTGACCTTACTCCATGAAACCTGAAGACTCAGGATTGCCAGGGTTCTCTCTTTAGACCTCCATGAAAGCTTTGCAGTTTGACACTTTGGGTTGAAGAGTAAGTGACACTAGTGTCTGTCACTGCCAAGTGATCAGAGAATTCTCTAGACAGTATCCTTCACTCCCAAGCTTCAAAGTCATTGCAATGTCATAGGATAGGGTATAAATATTCATGAAGAAGTCCATGCATCTGACAAAGTTCTCAGGAAACTCGTACTGAAAGAAATGGACAACCCATGAAGGAGGACACAGTCCATGCTTGTGATGCTTAAGAAATAGATGTGGAGATTGAGGTGGCCACATTCTGTGTATACACAGACAGAAAGTGTGATCTCTGCACAGCTCTCAGGCCCCAGTGTCCTTCCTTCTACCTGAGATCCACTGCATATTTACGGGGTCCTCCAGTTGGAACAAGTGTCCTTCTCTCTAGCTGCTTCTACAATGCCAAGCTTTAATTACCACTCACTCTCTGTCCTCAATACTGTGCTGTTGGCTCACCTCATGTCCTTTAAAATACATTTTATTTTTTAAACAATTTTAGCATAACAAAAAGTTCCCCAAAACTAATGTAGATAATTTATATATAGTCTTGATATCAAACCTCCAATTTTTAATTTTTATTATGTTTATCACTATCTCAATTGGTGTATACCTACAGATATTTTAAAGCATTTTAATTTGAAGAACTAAGGTCCTCTGTGTCTACATACTTCTTTGTATGTGACATAAAAGCAAGAGCATTTTCTTCTCTAACTTCAGCATGATCCTCAAAACAGCAAATGAACATTAATGGAGGGTTATTATCTAATTTGCTGACTTTAGTCAGAACTTAACTATTGTTCCACTTCTACCTTGTTTTTTTTTTTACAATCACAAAAATCACAAAGAGCTATATAATGCTCATGTGCTAACCTTCAAGATTTCAGGACAGCTGCAATGTTCTGTGGGATTCAACCTTGGTCAGAGAAGCTTCTCTCTGCACTGGGCAGTGGTTAATGTGTACTTATAGTCAAAATGAGGATTAAGTGTCTGTCGAGTCCTTGGCTCTAAGTAGGATATCTAAGAGCATCAATAGCAAACAATAGCAAATTATTATGATCAACATACACAGATTTCAATAATAACATCAGTAGCATTAATGGAATCTGTTCCCTAATAAAGGTCTCGCTTTATGTACTGGGAAAGGAAATCAGTCTTTCCATTGTCTGTAATTATTTATCTTGGCTTTAAATATAGGCAACACCTTAAAGAGAAAGGATGGAAACTATTCCTAGCAAATGGGACTAGAAAGTGAGCAGATGCTGCCATCCTAGTACCTGACAAATACACTTCAAACTAAAAGGAATGAAGAGAGATAAATAGGAACACTTCATTTTAATCAAGGGAATAATTAGCCAAGAAGATATTACAATCTTAAAAATATATGCACCAAATTCTGGGGCACCCAGTTTTGTAAAAAAAAAGCAGTAATGGAATGAAAATGCTGACTAACATCAACCTAAGAATAGCAGGTGACATCTTACTCCACTTCCTCTAACATATAACTCATTGGACAATAAAAAAATTAACAGAGAAAAAACAGAATTAAATGGCACTGTACAGAAAATGGGTTTGACAGATATTCTACAGAATATTCCATCAAAACAACAAAAAAGTATACTTTCTAATCAGAAGCTCAAGGAAGTTTCTCTAAAATAAACCACATCCTCAGATTCAAACAAATTTTAACCAATTCATAAAATTTGAAATATGTCAGTGTATCCATCTGAACATGATGTAGTAAAACTTAAATTCAACATTAAGCAAATCTGTAGTGATTAAAACCCGCCTGAACCTGATTGAACTGGCTTGAACAGGATCAAACCGGTCTGAACCAGATTGAACCAGTAAGAACCAGACCAAACCAGTCTGAACCGGATAGAACCTGTCTGAACTGGTTTGGACTGGAACAAACTTGTCTGAACCAGTCTAAACCGGTTTGAACCAGATCTAACCAGTCTGAAACTGTCTGAGCCAGTCTAACCCGGTCTGAACCGGATCATTTGCCCGTTTTTCTATTTCCAGCATTCCTTCAGTTTGTGTTTTCTTTATTGTCTCTATTTCAGTTTTCAAGTCTTGAATCATTTCCTTCACCTGTTTAATTTTTTTTTTCTTGGCTTTCTGTACTTTCTTTAAGAAATTTGTTCATTTCTTCCAATTTTTTGTTTGTTTTTTTTTTTCTTCCATTTCTTTAAGGGATTTTCTCACATTGTCTTTGAGGGCCTCTATCATTTTTATGACAATAATTTTTAAGTCGTTCTTTTCTGCTTCATCTGCTTTGTTGTGTTCTGGTCTAGTTGGTGAATATTCCCTAGATTCTGGTAGTGTTATGCTTGTCTTTCTGTTATTAGGTGTTTTCTTGTATTGCTGTCTTTTCATAGCTTCTTCCAGTAGGTGTTGGTGGGGTTTCTTCCTCTCTCTATGGGCTTAGGTGTGTCAGAGGTTTGATGCCTGTAGCTCTGGGTGATTCAAGCTCTCTAGGAGGTCTCTCCACAGACAGGGGCCCAGTGATAGGGGTCAAAGATCAGGCTCCAGCAGAGGACTGGTGATGGGAGTCAAAGATCTCAAAGACTGGGACTCAGGATATTCCTTAATCTGATAGGTAGATCTAGCCTGGGCCTGGCATTCTCCAGCTGAGGCCTCTTTGGCAGAGGCCCTGTGATGGGGATCAAGAATCCAGCCCACAGGAACTCAGATAAGCCCCGTGGAGATAGGCAGAACTCTGGGAGGGGCTGGGAACTCCAATAGAGGATCAGGCAGGTGGAAATTACCGGTGGTCCCGTGTGGATAGGCAGGTCTAGTATGCTCAGAGCAGTTCCAGGAAGTTCCCCCAAGGTGGCTGGATTGTTGGCTCCACCCTCTGTCCCAGTGCTCAACCAGAGCAGTGGGAGAGTGGTCAGAGTAGGGCACAGGGCAGGGGGAGGGCAGGCTCTCGGTAGGGGTGGGTGGGGGTGTATCAGAGCTCCCAGAGCGTTCTCGATGGGGACAGGGCACAGAGGCAGTGAGATCAGGGGCCAACCCAGGGAGTCCCAGAGGAAGGATGTAGGGGAGAGTCCACACGAATTGGTCCCAGACTCACCTCTAGCCAAGGCCTGGTGATGGGGGACAAAGGCTGGGCTGATACTCAGATACTCAGGATGTTTCCGCATACACCAATAGGTGGATCTAGCTGGGACCTGGTACTCTCCAGCTGAGGCCTCTTTAGCAGAGGCCCTGCATGGGGGTCAAGGATCCAGCCTGTAGAAACTCAGAGTGGTCCTGAAGAGATAGGCGGATCTCTGGGAGGGGCCTGGAACTCCAGTAGAGGACAAGCGTTGAGGCCAGAGACCAGGCAGGTAGAAATTACGGGTGGTCCTGCATGGATAGGCAGGTCTAGTGTGCCACTTCCACCTTTTAAAGCAAAAGAAAACACCGTGAATCATATAGACTCTTTAGATTCTCTGCCTCCACTTTGCTTTCTCTGTTATGTGTCCCATATTGCTTTCATTGTTATGTGCCCCCTTTTAAATCTGCTTTGATCTGAAGTTGTCCCTCAAGATATTTTCTTTCAACTAACATGTCTTTGTGCTTTGGTTGAAGTCCTATATTTCTGGTGGATTAACTCAGTTGTGTTGCTGTTTTCTCATTCTTAACTTCTCTGGACACAACTGAAAACTGTTTATTCTCAATATGTGATATTATTTTGGATTATTGAGCTAAGACAGTGTCTGTTAGCTTTCTCTGCTATGAAGGTATGAATTTTTTAATTTATAAGCACTTTATGAGTTCTATAATTTATAAGTGCTTTCTGAAGAGGTATTCCAAGACTATGTAGATATCCTGTTTCTCATCAAAGTTCCCCTCATTAAATTTAGCACCCATTAATGCCCCTAAAATAAGACTGCAGTAGTTACCAAATAATCATTTTCTATTTTCATTACTCTCTCTTCATTTAAGTAGAAAACTCAAACACGGGAAAAGTGGAATTTTTTTGTTATATCTGTGTGTGTGTGTGTGTGTGTGTGTGTGTGTGTGTGTGTGTGTGTGTGTGAAGGGGGTCATGAGTGCATGTATATGTAATTATATTCACCTGTATGGTTTTCCTATCACTGTTAAAACAAATTACGGTGAATTTGGTGGCTTAACACAATATGTATATGTGATCTGAAATTTCTGAAGGTCAGATATTGGTAACAAGTCTTAGCAGGCTAAGATCAAGAAGTCAGCAGACTGTTCCTTCTGAAGCCAATGAGGAGAGAATCCATTCCTTGTATTTTTAACTCCCAACCATGTCCATTTGCCTTGGATTGTGGCCCCTTCCCACTGACTCATTGTTTCAGCCTCTGCTTTCTTTCATCTTTGTCTTTCTTTAATTCTCTTGGTTCCCTCTTTCATTCATAAGAAGCCTTATGGTAAGTTTATGCCCACCCAGACAAACCAAGAAACCTGAAACCCCTCAACTTAATCACATCAGCAAGGACCTTTGTTTCTGGTAACACAGTCATAGCCTAAGAATTAGGACACAGATATTTGTAGGCAGCATTATTTTTCCTATATCAATTAGCATGGACTTCTGAATTCTTTTATTCTATGGATTATAATCTGTTTCATGAAATTTGCCTTTAAAATTGTATAAAATGTGCCTGGTAAGAAAGGTTGTGAATTTGACTTCTACTGATGTGTCCTTTTGACCTCTCCTAGAATAGACATTTTCTGAGAATCTCTGATTGGGAGTTTGTTTGTGTTTGTTTGTTTGTTTGTTTGTTTTTCTTTCTTTTTGAGGCAGAGTCCCAACTTTTAGGCCAAGATGGCCTTAAACTTGAATTGTGGATCCTCTTGCTTCCAAGCTCTGGGATATAAAACTTGAATTGCACTATCAAACCCTGCTTGATTGTATTTAAAGAATATTGCTTATAAGCTAAATTTAGATCCTTTGTTTGTTCAGTGATACATTGTTGGCCTAGATAAAGCTAAGATATTACATATATGTATATATCATATATATTATTAATATATGTACTAAACTCCACTTCTGTTGGAGTCAGTCTGTGTGACAGGTCCCTTGTAGCAATTTCCATGTTGCCTCCAATTGTTGTCTTTTCTCTGGCTTCCCCTAGCAGAATGAGAGCAGGGGAGATGTGATGATGAGTTCTCACCATTCTAATCTTCCATAGAGCCTTCCAGACAAAGAATATAAATCTTTGTGAAATCAATGAAAACAGCCCTCTGGTTAGAAAAAAAAAGTGCCACAGATGATTAAAGGGATGAGGAAAAAGAAGCTGAAGCAACATAGCCATATTCCTTACAATTCTACCTTTTTTGTGTTCAATAACAGTGATATTTGATTTATGTGTCTCTAATGTCTAGGGTTTATATTTGATCTTCAGAACATCCATTGAGCAGAGAGAGGTGGGTATTACTGTTCTCATCTTTAGAAAAGAAAAACAAGTTGAGATCCAGAGAGATTAAATAACAGGCTGGGGTATACTGCTTACAATGTGAGCAGATTGAGAACCTCTTATGGAAAAAATCCCTTTAGTTTAAAACATACTTATTATAATAAGCTTAATGATCCAGATATCTACAAATAAAAGTTCTTTGTCTTCCCCTTCCTTTCACACATGCCAGCACTGTAAATAATTCACTGCCTACTTCTACATCTTTATCCTTAAAGCACATGCAAAATCTTATATCCCCAAGGTTCTAAGAGTAAAGGGTACTTGGTCCACACCAGAAAGGATAAATGAAAGAAGGACATCATAAAGCCAGTGTACCCTGTGAATGCACTGCCATCTCCCAGTCCTCTGAGAGGTAGAATTTCAGAGTACCATCACAGCAGAGAGAGAGTTTATCCCACCACATCTCCATGGCCCCTGGGGAACTATGATTGATTATGAGCCAAACTCATTGGGCCATGGGGGTACCTAGTATATCTGTTGGGCATCTGTAGATAAGATCAGCATTGAGACACAGATGGGTATCATTCAATCCACTGAAGGCCCGAAAAGGATAAAGAGAAAATAGAAGACGGATTCTCAGTCACTCTTTCCTTTCCAATTCAGATGAGCTATCCCATCCTATATTCTCCAACCCTCAAATTGGATTTTACATTGCTAGCTGTTTTGGTTCTAAAGTTTAGGAGTTGGGTTGAATTACACAGTGGCTTTCTTAAGACTCCAGAAAGTATGACTTTTCAGAATTCAGAATTATTTAAAACCCCCTTCATAATCTCTCTCTCTCCCCCACCCCTCTGTCTAACACAGACCCATTAATAACAGCTTCTCAGTTACTTCTAAGTCTCATTTTTTTCTATTGGTAAAATGGAAATCATGGCCCTATCAAACTATAAATCCTTTTAGCTGGATAAATTGGTGATAAATCACCTACTTTCTTTTCTTATCCTGCTCAAGCAATATTTACATGCTCAGTCTATCTTGATGCAGGAGGTGGGCATAAATGATGGATGCAAGAGAATGCAAAATGATTTTTCATCCTTTCTTTGGGGGAACATTACCTTTATTTGGGGAGGTGAACAGCATTGCCAACAGCATATGATTAATAACTTGTTGCAGTGCCCTTGAAGCTCCACCTTCTCCAAGGGGATTTTGGCTGTTAATATTTCCTGGAGGAGAAAGAATCATTTTCTTCAGTGGTGTGGCCACTGATAAGTTGTCTTTGCTCCAGTAAATAATCTCCCACCCATGCAAGCAACTGTAATTAAACTCAGTGGGACACAACATACAAAAAAACTCATGAAAATAAAGAAGAGACTTACTGAGAGGAAGGGTTCCACTGAGGAAGGGCCAGAGAGGGGAATAGGGAAAGAAAATGACTAAAATTCATTATATGGATATATGCTATCATCAAACACTAAAATAAAAAATAAAATGAAGACATGGAAATGACCCAAATATCCACTGACAGATTAATAAAGATGTAGTACACACAGACATACAATTAAAATAATTCTTATTTTGTTTTCTGATAATTCTAGCAGCCAGAAACTCAAAGGGAACTGGTCATGTCTAGTTCTAGTGCAAGAAAACTACTGAGTAGCCAGGCTGGACTACTCCATGTCTAAAGAAAGTCCAGGTCCAGATCTTAACATCCTACATGTTTAGCCTTTGGCTTCCTGGGTTTACAATCTATAACTTGAAACAAATTACCGATGAGAGATGTCATTCTGTAAATATGTTTATCTTATTGGTTAATGAATAAAGAAAGATTGGAGGGACTAGGAGACTAGGAGGAAAGAAAGAGTAGTAAGGAGGAGTCAGCATGTAGAGTCTGGAGAGAACAGAGGTCCTGGCCCTCCTGCCAGTAAGATGAGACCACGTGTAAATACTTAGATTAATAGAAATGGGTTAATCATTAAGATAGAGCTAGCCGATAAGAAACTAGTAACAGGCCAACAGCATAATATCAAATACAGCATCTCTGTGTGTTATTTTGGGGCTGGCGCGGCTCTGGGTCCAGGGCAGGTGGAAAACCTTACTCCCTACAAATTACTATCATCACCACTCTTCAGTCTGCATACAAACTCCAGGTTTCTAAGCTCAGCTCTCAGTGTCTTTCTCACCAAAAGAGATGGCTAAATCTCTGACCGTTTTACTTTGCTCACAGGATATATGATAACTTGTTCTCCCCTATACTTAGAATGGGACAATATCCACAGACACAGCATCCTAGTGGACCTTGGTAGATAAATTCCCATTAACTTCAACAATTTTAAAGTTTACAGGAAAAATCCAGTACAGATTTCTCAGCTGGCTCAATTACCTCTGAGAAGCCAAACAGGTTCTAAATTTAATTCTGTCTTTTTATTCTCCGTTATTTCTATTCCTGTTTGACATTGTTACTGACACTGGAAACATGGTCAAAGGTGTAGTTCAGCAGTTCCCAACCTAGGGTCTCTAGTGCTGTCAGGATCCATGAAGAGAATCACGGAGGACTTTGAGCCATTTTCAATATTTCCAAAAGCTTGACAGAAATTGTGTATTATCTGAGATAAAGTTCATAGGCTAACTAAAGTGACAAATTGCTTGTCTTTTTAGCTGTGTCCTATCAGCTCATCATGTATCTTTGGTATCGTGTGTTGATGTAAAAGGTAGTCTGAGGGTCACCAGTACCTTTGATGAATAAGGACCAAAATACTATTAGTTTTACATGCTTGCTACTCATTAGACAACACATGTTAAGACTTGAGGTCTCCACGGGTAAAAGATAATAAAGGGAGCCCTGGGCAGTAAAGCACTTGGAATCCAGGTCTAGCTGTCCATGGACTTAACCCACAAGTCCCCTTCACATTGCCATTTTGACTTCACGTTAGAGATGCATAAATGGAATTGTCAACTGCAATAGTCACAATTCTTTGGTATATATGAATCTTTTGTGCAGGAAAGCCAGGCATCTGTGCAGACAAACACATTCCAATTACAAGAACCTTTGAAGGAATTCAGAAGGAGTATGGAAATAAGAGTTCTTATGAGGAGGAATGGTGTGTTCCTAGAAACTGCTACCACACAAGGCTTATATCTGTGTGTTTCTGGGTAAATGTGAATGTCTTTAGGAACATGTGTATGTATACTGTGGGGCAAGTAGGGTAGACAGAATCTCTCTCTTTCTCTCTCTCTCTCTCTCTCTCTCTCTCTCTCTCTCTGTCTCTCTCTCTCTCTCTCTCTCTCTCTCTGTGTCTGTGTGTGTGTGTGTGTGTGTGTGTGTGTGTGTGTGTGTGTGTGTGTGTTTCATGGCTTGAGGTATGGGTACAGATTAGATAAGGAACTAATTAGGATATGCAGGTAGATAATGAAACTCTAGAGCCTCCTTTAAGGCTAAACATTGATAGACTTTGCTATTCATCTTGTGAATAGAAAGAGTTTACGATTTTGTAGATTCTAAACAAATGGAGGGTTAAATTCAGTTTGGCTGACAGAACAACTCGGTGCAAAAGACTTTGGTAGAGGCTGCTGACCTTAACTTCAAGGACCTTGTTGCAAAAATCCGTTACTTTTCCTTTGCAAAGATCAAGAAACATGGGTTCTTGGACCAGAAGGAAAGAAGGAATTCTGACCTGGACAGTAACCCACAGCAAAGATACACATGAAATACAGTGACCTATTCTGTCCTTCGTCTACTCTGAGCCATTTAGTAAACTAACAGGTATTATCTGTTCCCACACCCTGGTCCTTCTAACCTTATCCCTCAAAATTACCAGACAATTGTGGTTTAAAGCCTGGATATGATCAAGATGCTTTTTTAACTAAAAATATTTTCTCTACAGCAAATGCTTGAGCATGCCAGCTTTCCCTGACATGCAAACTCGTACTTTTGCCTTTGAACTTCTATTTTCCTCCTTGCTGATGTTATTTACTCTAATCGCATTTATAACAGCTCTTTTTGTACTGCTGAAACAAGTTTTTCCTTAAGATTGTTAAGGATAAGTTAAGAAAAGAGAAATTATACAAAAGAGAGGTTTTTGTTTGTTTGTTTGTTTCTTCTTCTTCCACTTCCTCTTCTTCTTCTTCTTCCTCTTCCTCTTCCTCTTCCTCTTCCTCTTCTTCTTCTTCCTCTTCCTCTTCCTCTTCCTCTTCTTCTTCTTCTTCTTCTTCTTCTTCTTCTTCTTCTTCTTCTTCTTCTTCTTCTTCTTCTTCTTCTTCTCCTTCTCCTTCTCCTCCTTCTCCTTCTCCTTCTCCTTCTCCTTCTCCTTCTCCTTCTCCTTCTCCTTCTCCTTCTCCTTCTCCTTCTCCTTCTCCTTCTTCTTCTTCTTCTTCTTCTTCTTCTTCTTCTTCTTCTTCTTCTTCTTCTTTCTTTTTTTGTTTGGTTTCAAGACAGGGTTTCCCTGTGTAACTTTTTAGCCTATCTTGGCACTCACTTTGTAGACCAGGCTGGCCTCAAACTCACAGAGATCTGCCTGCTTCTGCCTGCTAACTGCTGGGATTAAAGGCTTTTGCCACCACTGCCCAGCCAGAAAATTTTGTTAGCTACATTTCCTTCTAATGTTTTAATTGTACTGTTTAATTTTAATCAGTCTGAAATGTACCTTTACAAGGAGTTATTCTACAAAAATAACAAATCATCTCTATTCTGCTGAAGTATTTGCCCTTTTCCCACTGATCTAAAAATGCTAAACCTATCACTAAAATAATCTACATATTCTCTTATGGGTTTTACTATCTTTGTATTCTTGGTAAAAGTATCTTTTTAATGACAGGTAAATTATAGCAACTATGCAAATCTGCCCCAGCACCTGTTTTTGAATATCCCATGTGATAAAATTTAATTTTTATTTTTTTCTTTATAAATAAAAAGAAATGTATTTTCTGGCACATAAAAATATCTGAAAGTAAACTGTTTTTATGAATAAAGTTTCCTGGAACACAGCCACCTTCATTGGTTACATATTATGTACGACAACTTTCCTCTGGCAGAATGGAATAGATGAAACAGGAACCAGATGACCCATGAAGCTGAAAATATTTGCCATCTTTTCAGAAAACAAAAGTGCTGTTTCTTTTCTATTAATTTTCCAAATTATGCAGTAGTGCTTACTGTAGATAATTTGGTTTTGTAAACGTTCTGATAAATACAAAATGGGGAAATATAGTGATGCTTTATTTGTGCTCTAATGAACAGAGCTTACCTAAAGATCAGAGTGCAGAGCTAAGACACTAGTTCGACACACACACACACACACACACACACACACACACACACACACTCAAAGCCAGTAGTTAGTGATAAACCTAAGTCACTAGTTAGCCATAGAGGATAGGCAGTGGTACACACACCTTCAATCCCAGCACTTGGGAGACAGAGGCAGATGGAGCTCTGTGAGATCAAGGGCACCCTGGGCTACATGAGAGTGAATCAGTCTGAAAAAGAAACAGAGCTCACACCTTAGATCCCAGCACTGGATTGACATGCCTGTAATCCCAGTTTAGAGAGGAATATAAGGCAGGAACTCAGTGTACTCTCAATGAGTCTGAGGATCAGTGTAGTCTGGAGATGCAATCAGGGGAGATGATAGCCGCTTCAGTCTGAGCATTGGTAGAGGTGAGAACTCTCTAGTGACTGGCTGCTTTGCTTCTCTGGCCTTCAGCTTTAATCCCAATATCTGTCTCTGAATTTTTATTATTTGTGCTACAGGGAAAATTATAACATTGTTAGATCTAAACTGATATACATGGAAAGGTCATTTTAAAAAAAAAAACGTACTTTTTAATTCTCTGAAAATTTCATACATGCCTATAATGTGTTTTTATTATATTTAGCCTCAATCCTGTCCTAAATATCCCAGAACTATGTTTTAATCTTCACCCTTTTTTAACATCATAATCTCATATCTTCAGCAATATTAAGTCCAATTTGTGTTGTTCATACACACATACACCCCCTCACATACACACACACACACACACACACACACACACACACACACACAGAGTGAGAGAGAGAGAGAGAGAGAGAGAGAGAGAGAGAGGGAGGGAGGGAGGGAGAGAGAGAGAGGGAGGGAGGAAGAGAGAGAGAGAGGGAGACAGAGAGAGAGAGAGAGAGAGAGAGAGAGAGAGAGAGAGAGAGAGGGAGGGAGGGAGGGAGGGAGGGAGGGAGGGAGGGAGGGAGGGAGGGAGGGAGAGAAATCCACTGGAGTATAAATGACCTACCAGGGATCTAATCTAATCCTCAAAGAAAACTGACTCTCCCTCCCCTAGCATCCATCAACTATTGGTAGCTCCTCATCTAGCAGTGAAAGCTTGGGAGCCCCTCCCAACTCCATGCTAGAATGTGGACTGGCTTAATCTTGTGCAGGTCTTATGTAGTCAACTACAGTTGCTGTCAGTTCATAAGAGCATCAGTCCCCAGAAGACACTGTTATGATTTGTTCCTCCTTGACTTCTGGCTCTGGTAATTTTTCTTCCCTTTCTTATATGATGCTCCTTGAGACTTTGGCCAGTTGTGAATTTCTTCATTAACCACCATCTGCTGGATTAAAGCTTCTCTGTGAAGACTGAGCACTAGCCAATAGGTGGAGAAACAAATATTTGGAGGTCAGTTTAACACTGTGTCCATTCAACAAATTGATAGTATGTAGGTTCACCTGTGGGACCTGTGAGATTTCATAGCCATAGCCTCTTGGTCAGATTTGCAGTACTATATATGTGTTTTCTCTTACAGCAACCAAGAAAGCAGTTGGTCACTCCTATAACATTCACGCCATTACTGCATGCATTATTATCAATGTAGTTTATAGATTTTCACAGCTACATAACACTATAAATGACCTCTTTTTGCAGGGTCCTAGATAGTACCTTCCAATGTTACGAAAGCTAATCAGTATGGATGAAATTTCTAGTTCTATACCAGATTGAGCTCTCCATGTCCTATGACAAAAGTATATGGCTTCTTCAGAAAGAGGGTCTTATATTCAACTTCTGGTGGGCAAGCAAGGTTCATAATAAGAGCCTGTATTATTTGGAGAGTCCCTGGGATGCTCCTGACCTACAACTAAAGAAATGTTATCACACCTGGCCCTGGGCTTTTTATTTGGAAACCATATCTTCTGGAGTGAACATAATCCTCCTTGTAGAGTAACTCTAATTATTCTCATCAAAAACCCCACCCACCCCCTGTCCTATCCTTTCATCTCCTTTCTCACTTAAACCTTCCTCCCAAGTATTTACTTTTTATACTTCATGTAATCCATGTCTACTATCCCTACTCACTTAAGATCTTTCTCCACCTTCCCAATGTGCTCTTTTAAAAATGTACTAGGAAACAATAAGGAAATATGTAAAAAAAAATTGGATGTTTAAGGGAATAGCACAACAAATTATACATTAGAGAGAGTTTGCTAATATATAAGCATCAAAAACTCCAAAGAAAATAAGACCCCATCCATACAAACTTACTGGCATATCTCCATGGATTTTTCTTCTCCGAGTTAGTATCACACACACGCTTATCACTGTCTTCACATGACAGCACCTTAGTAATATTTTCTTCAGGGAGAATAAGAAAGTTGTTCAGACTTTCCTGCAGCACAGATAATTAAAATTTAGATTTTTCTTATTGATAGCTTTACAAAGCATCTTTCAGCAGCACCATACCTCATTACTGAAAATGTCAAGCAAAGGTCTCAGATTTGGAAAATCCTCTCACCAACTTCACTCATCCCTGAACAGGAGGTTGCAGAACATTTCAAGTTTTCTCATGCCATTGTGACTCTGTGACCTTTTAAACTGATAGTATCTGTCAATCAGCTCATGTCAATAATCTCATTGTATTGACAGACTTGGAGGTTGTGCTTCTGTTGATACCAGCATATTGTGTCAACTGTTAATAGATATATTTTCCAGCATGTGCCTTTGATTTTCTGACCCTTATCATCTGAATATTAATTCATGAGTTTATTCATAATGTGTTTAAAATACATCACTTCCTTTTAATAATATGATTTTGATTTCACAAAGTTTAGTAATTTTTATGACTAATTTTAAATTTTGTTTTCATTTTCTTTTAAAGGACTACATAAACTGAATTATTTTATAGTCCTTTATTGTACTGGTCTCATATATCATTGTTTATTTTCCCCTCTGAACTCTATGTTTTTCAATAAATAAATTTTAACAAATAAAATAACTAAATAAATCCTAACATTTGAAAGACAGAGGTAGAAGAAGTCTAATAAGTTCAAGAACTACTTTGGCTATATAGAGGGTACAAGGAAAATATGATTGTTAATAAAATTAGAAGACAGATAGATGGATAGATAGGTAGACAGATGATAGATAGATAGATAGATAGATAGATAGATAGATAGGTGGAATATTTAAAGGTGATAGAAACAAACTACCTTTTGTAGCTATCCAAATCAAAAGCCTATAGTTTCTAATTTTAATTAAATGATGCCAAAACATTTTTCCAAATTGTATCTCATTTGCTTAAGGGATTCTAACTTGAAAGTGAGTCTTGTAACTCAGACTGGGGAGAAGGCTCAGAGAGTGAAATGCCTGCTGCTCAGTCACTCAAATGTGAGACCTGAGTTCACACACTTAGGTGTGAACTTCCATCCCAGCACTCACATCCAAAAGAAAAAGTAAGAATGAGGGATGTGTGTCTGTAAGCCCAACACTATATGTGCTGGGTGGGGTGAGAAAGGCATTCTGAAGTTCAAAGAGATGACCTCCAGAATCAGTGAGAGACCTCAAAAAATAATACAATTGGAGAGTCAGCCAAAAAAATAGCAACCAAAATTGACCATTAGTGTCTACACACAGGCAGATGGACAAAGTTGTACACATGTCCTATGCCCATGTACACATGCAGATGAACAAGTCTATGCTACACATGGCACAAAAGAGAGAAGGAGAGGGGTAGAGGGAGGATAAACTGGAAATATCAGTAGAACTATGTCGTGAAACTTCAACACTGTGGTCTAGCTAAGAAAGCAGTAGACAAGAATGAATGGGCTCAAAATCACTTTTTTCTAAGACTAAAGGGGAACTCAGTCTCAGACAGTGAACACTGGATTTATTATCTCTCTCTGAGATTCACTATGATCTTTCCCCCAACACTGAACAAAAGTTAATGTTAGAACAGAAAGGTACAAGCAGTTTGAAGTAGCTTATTTTCACAAAACTGTTATGACTATTTATATAAAGAGTTAGATCACTTTGGAGTCTGGGGGAGAGAGTCCAAAGATCCAGACTTTATTGGCCTCATAAGAGACCTGAATCTGCTGATAGCCCACATTTCTCCTTAACATCAGATTTTATGAAGTGGCTTTGGTTCTTTCTTTCCCCTTGTCTTTCTTTCCTTGAGGATGAGTTTGTCATATGACATGAAAAGGTGAGCTTCCTTCAGAACAGAGAAGCCAGTTCAGTATCATTTATGGAAATGTCACAACATCTTCAATAATATATTTGGTTCGTTTTTCCTGGCTCTCCTTATGATGTTTGGGCATTAAAAAGAAAGAGACTCTTAAATGAGTTGTCTGGCTTCCTACATTTTCTGATCACTCCAGAAGAATTTATATAGTTTAGAAATTACCATTCCTTTTAATGATTTCAATATAATATCTGCAGAGATGTTTGTACTTTACATTATTTGTTAGACATAAATCTTTATCTTTCGTCTTCTACCTATCTTTACTGCTCTATTTGTGATTCCTATTTCATAAGACAATTGAGGTTGTAGCATGTATGTTTTCCACCAGCCGGCCTGCCACCGGTCTGGGCCTACAGCCGCGCCAGCCACAAATAACATGCTGAGACTGGATTTGAGACTGTAATCCTGTTGGCCAGTTACCATTATTGTTTATGGGCTAGCTCAGTCTTAATTATTAACCCATTTCTACTTATCTAAGTATTTCCACGTGGTCATCTTATTGGGGAGCCGCCACCGGCATCTTCTTTCTCCATGCTCTACCTCCTGACTCCTCCTCCCTTCTTCCTTGTCCTCCTTTCTTCCTTGTCTCCTAGCCTCGCCTATCTTGCTTTCCTATTGGCCCAACAGTGCTTTATTTATTAACCAGTATGAGAAACATATTTACAGAATAACATCTCCCATTATGAGGTAATGTATAGTTTCTTGAAAAGTCATCTTCAGTGCATCTATATTTACAACACAATTTGTACTCATTTACAAGTTTTCAGTTTCATCATAGTTGTGTTCTTTTAACTCAAATGATTATTCATGCCACATATATCTTTCATTAAGCAAACTTGCCAAGAATTTGTTTCTTTTATTGATCATATTTTGAAACAGTTTTGTGTATTATTGAATCAAATTCTTTCTGTGTTGCTTGTGTTTCTTTTCATTAACTAACGAGATAATAGTGGGAAGACTTTGAACTGCAAGAGAGGAAGGCCTAGAAAAGAGTATAAGAAAGGAATAGTCCCCAAACTTGGTACAAAGAATATTCAGTTTCTATTCTCATCATGCCTAATAGAAAAATATGAAGGAAATTCCATAATTTCCTAAAGGGTTTCTACAAAACAACCAACAGTATCATATTTATTATCGAAATAATGAACACTTTTCTCTAAAATCAGAAGTACATTATGTTGGATATAGACTTGCACTAAAAAAAGAAAAAAATAAACACGAGAACAAAAATAAGCTAAAGATAATTGGTAAGATTGTTTACATTCAAAAATCTAAAGAAATCTACAAACTATGTAGTCAAATAGTGTTTAGAACCATAATATAATGATAATAATTTAGTGCCATCATATAATAAAAGATATATGCAAAAGTCTTTGCCTTTAATATTTTAACTATAAATACACTATAGAATATAAAATTTCAATTGTAAATAAACAAGGTTTATCTTAATAATAAATTTTAATAATCATAAATAAGCTAAGAGTAATTAAAGTAGACTGGGGGAAATTAAGAGGTTAATGTTCAAGTAGCAGAAGACCAAAATTATTAAGATGCCATTTCTTCTCAAATTGGTCTGTAAGTGTAATCAGATACTTACCAGACAACTTCTGAAGAAATGAGCAAGCTGTTCCTAAAATCTAAGGGGAAAACATTTTAAAGACACAGAAGACTCAAAATAATTCTGACACAAGGATAAAAATGCTTATTTCTACCTGATTTCAAACTTACCATAGAACATACATAATTGTGTTGTGTGGCATAAGTAATCAATGATTCTACAGACCAAGGACCAAAATATAATAAAAAGTGCTACAGTATCTGAGCTTATATATGAAAAATCAAACAAATGAACCTTTATATACTTTGCAAAGAAAATAAAGAGCCCAGAATTGACATCTTACTCAACTGCTACTGATAATTGACAAAGTTATCATAATAATTTAATGGGAGAGAAATGCTTTTTTAATACATGAAGTCAAAAAAACTAGATGTGCTGTTCTGCGAAAGACAATGAATCATAATTCTTGAACCACACCAAATACAAACATTCATTTAAGATTCATCATAGGCACAATAGGGAAGATAAAATAATTATACTTTTGGAGAAAACTATAAAAGACATACAGTGTTTCTTAGCAGAAAACAATTGCCATTCATAAAAAATAAGTAGAATTTTATCAAAATTAAAACTGTTTCTTGATATAAGATTTCAGTTAGAATTTCCTAGACAGGCTACAGCTTACAGCTTTTGAGAAAATATTCTTAAATCACATATGAGTCTATAGACCATCATTCTGAAAACAAAGGATTCTATACAAATAATGAGATAGACAACTTATTAGAACATGAGGAAGAAACTTGAATAAATACAAGATATAATGTGTGTATGAGCAGAAAAGCATGTTGAAAAAGTCATTGCCATTAGAAAAAATGCAAATTAAACTACAATTAGATTCTGTATGTACAGGAAAAAATGATCACGGTGAAAATGAAGAGCAGCCAAACAAGATTGCAAATCTGGCAAGGCTGTAGAATAATTGGAAGGCTAGAACCATCTTTGTGAGAATATAAAGTGATTCAACTTTGGAGACATCTGTTAGTTTTTTATGAACATATATGACTCAGTATATTATACTACTAGGTATTTACCTAAGACTTATGGAAATATTTGTAAATAGCAAACTTGTACAATGAATAGCTGTGCATTTATTCTAACCCCCAAGTAGAAGTAGCCTAGGGGTCAATCAACACAAAAGAAGGTAAACACATGGAGATATATTCACACCAAGGAGTAATGCTTTGCAATGAAAGGGAACAGATATCCCATAATATCATAAGTGAAATTCCAGGCTTTATATAAGTGATAAAAATCTTATATGGGCATCTTTGCTATGAGGTGTCATTTGTTTTCTAAGAATGAACAAAAGTAATCAACAGTCTGAAAATACCTAAAACTATCTCCATGGAAAAGTAAATATAATTGCTACCTGTGGAGGTTAGGACAGTGACAGACTGGCATGAGAGCTTTATAAGTGATGGCTAAATTCAGTATCTTTATAGGAATTTGTGCTTCAGAAAGGTTTGTACTTGTCAAAATCCATGTAATCTCAATATTGGTGCATTTCATTGTGGGTAAATTTCATTTCAGAGGAGAAAATACTGTAAACAAATATGGAACTAGCGATCATGACATAAATGTTGAAATATTTATGAGGTGTATACTAATATTGCACTTGACATTGAAATGAACCAAAAATGAAACGGATTCATAGCTGGATAGAGGTATAGATAAGTAAAAATTTGATAAAGTAAATGTCAAATTATTAATGGAATAAACTTAATGCAGTGTATAAGGGTGTTATTTCAAAACTGAAATTTAATCAACATTGCTATATGATTGAAACTTTTCAGAATAAAATGCATAAAATACTAGGGAAAAAGAAGTCCCCAGATCCTCAAATTCCCTATGTTTGAATCTTGTAGAGTCCCAGCTGCATTAGCTAGTTCCAGCTAGAACCTTCCCTAAAAATGAGGGCATAGCTTCCTGTTGACACATAAAACATATTAAATTCAAACAAAATGGTCTCCTCTCCTCCATGCCCTTTGCCTTTGTAAAATGACTCAGAATATCCTTGTTTGTTCTATGTTTAAGCATTAGCTTATGCCTCCAAATTTGCAAGAAGAATGGTAGAGGAAAATCTAGAATCAGACATATTTGGAACTTGAAAAATGTCTTTCTGCCAACAACAAAAGGAGAAAGTGGAGCCTGGCATACTTTATACTTTGACAGAACCAGTCAATTATAGTTCTCAGAAGTAATAAACTGTAGTCAGTTTGAAAGAACCAGCTGTATGTGGAGAGCCAGAGTTTAC
Source organism: Cricetiscus sungorus (assembly GCA_030556225.1). Taxonomy (NCBI): domain Eukaryota; kingdom Metazoa; phylum Chordata; class Mammalia; order Rodentia; family Cricetidae; genus Cricetiscus; species Cricetiscus sungorus. The sequence goes on from JANBXA010000007.1 coordinate 43,373,936, forward strand.
CTCCAATCTATCTGTTAGTGCTCCCTGGCTGAGCAAACCCGCTTCTGGGAGATAAAAGTCTTTGTAAAAGGGATTCTCTACAGTTTAGGATCCAGAGATGCTGACAGGAGGGCTGCAGGTAAAAACTGAAGTTAGAGGAACACTGTACTGAGTGAGGTGTTGAGAGCCAATGAGATTTAGGTCACCACAAAGTTGACTTCAAAGCCTCTCCATTGAGATCTTTTGTTGCTATTGCTTTGAGCCCATGTGTCCCAGATTTCCCTGTTCAGTTCCCAGGGTCAGGCACATGGGTCATTTGATAGAAAGCAGACTGCTAAGTGTACAATTAAACTAGTGTTCCTCTAAATGAGTTTGCTGAAACCTTTCATATTAATAAATTTACAGTTCAAAATAAAACAGTATTTTAAGCAAACTCTATGTCATTTTCTTGTTCAAAAAGCAATCACTGAAGTCCCAATAATGGCTTTAGGAATTTCTATTTATAAAGTCTGTGTAGAGCACATTGTGTCACCTGCTGTCATGGCTAGTCTTGACTGGATTGAGAGACACCTAAGAGATTAGTGAAGCTCACTTCTAGGTGTATCTGTGAGGACATTTCCAGAGATAGTTGGCATGTGGCACAGCAGTTTAAGTGTAACACCTACCCAGGATGTGGCAGGTCCAGATGGAAGAAACTAGAAGGGAGTGGACAAGCAATTCGTATGAACTTGATCCTTCTTGAATAAGTGAGAATATTGCTACTGCCTTGAACTGAGGCTGCATCATGGGTCCTTTGTATTCTGGGGAATCCAGCTTCTCGGACTGAACATTGTTGGCTATCCAGCCTCCAGTTGGATAAGCCAGTGTAATGAAACCCTTTTATGACTGCATATGTGTATGTACACGTTATATATCTATACACATGTGTGTATGTGCTATTTGTTAGTTCTTTTAGAAGCCCTAACTAATATGCTTACTATGTAAACAATTTATCTAAGCCCCAAAACATGGCACACATGCAACATCACAAACTGGAAGCTACTGTTCACAGAGGATTAATGTTTCATGTTACCCAGCTGCCACATAACAGGGCCAATACTTTCATTACATCTGCCTGTCTCCTAAATGCATGTTCTTTGGCTTCATCCTCTTTATGCACTATGTAGTATTCTGATTCCACTTGGTACCTCTTGTCCACCTATGTGAATTCTTGGGACTTAGTCTCCTCATTGTTTAAGCCATTTAAATCAATACCCCCTGACAACTACTTCACAGTTATAGCATGAATGCCCAACTCAATACCAAAAGAAGCCAGGCTCATTCCTAGGATCCTGGCCCCAAACAGTGTCTGCTAAGTATACAAAATAGAGCTCTTTTGCCTATCCCTAGGCAATGTAAATTACATTTTCCCCCTTGAAGATCTGGGGAAGTGCTGGCCCAGGAGCTTCTTGGGTTGCACGGAAATATTCCAAATGACTTCCCTCCACCCTCATGATAGAACTCACCTTCACACTACCTATAGTTTATTATTTAACTGTGTGTCAAGGTCAATGCATTGATACTATGACTGAATATTGCATTTGAGTTCGACTGTCATTTGTTTGCCTTGAAGAATCCCACACATCATGCAATCCAATTCGATGTAGCCAACTGAATTTCACACGTTTCCTTCCATCATTAAGATTCCATGATGTTACAATTTTCAATTCTATTTTAAAATATGTTTTATAGGAATAATTAAAATTGACTACTTTAGCTAATTCTTTCAGAATCATACATTCTTCACAGAGGTTTCATCTTGCCCAGTCCAGGAAACAAAAATGACAGCAGTCAACTCATTCAGTCAAATGAATCTAGTTCTAATGCAGCTCTCTCCTGCACTCTCTTTACCTCAGGCACAGGGCTTGAACTTGATCTGTATAATTTTCTTTAAGCTTCACAGCAGACCCTCAAAGCTAGTGTGGTTTAATTGCACAGCGAGGGTAGTTGGAATACAGAGAATTTCACTTGCCTAATTAATACATGGAGTTCAAATCACACCCTGGTTTCACTCCAAGTGCAGCATTCTTTCCAACATACCACAATGTTTCAATTTAGACCTGAAAACTCTAGAAATCTGAAGCTTTTACTTGAAGGGCTTAGGTCCCATGACTTAAATACACAGAATACGATGATAGCAGGGGTCCACTTCCTAGAGACTAGTTTGTTTCTCAGAGGATGTTTAGCAATGCACAGAAACACTTTGGTTACTGGGAAGATGGTATATAATGAGTTTACCAAGTATGCTACAAATACCATACACTTCAAGGAAACCTACAACAACAAAAAAATATCAACATTGCCAAGGGTCCGAAATCTTGAGATATAGTACAGAAAGATAGAAGATGAGAGAAGGAAGATTTGGGGTGCATTAGACTGCTGTAGTCTGAAAGTCTTTTCTTGTAATGATAGTGCTTATCCAAATTCAGAACAGTTAAAGTTTAAGAACAATCATATAGCATTGATTATCAGCAGCACAGATAAGCCATTTGACTTAGAGGTCCTGCAACCCAAATTCAACTTAGGGAAGGGAAGAGAGCTAACATTTCCAAGCCGATATCTATGAGGGTACTCTCAACCTGCAGGCTATGCTGCCCCAGTTTGAACAAGGGCAGAAGGTGGCCCAACAAAACTCACTGACAAAGAGCTTCAGGGTCCATGGATGTGTGCCTTGGACTTGTCAATGTTTGATGTTGATGCAGTGATGTATAAAACAAAAATTCACTTCAAAATGCCACAGAAAGTTTTGGCATTATTTTTATCTTTTTAATCATCAACAAATTAAAGAATTAAACATTTGTGGAAAATGGGAGTAGAGAATTACTGAGCTAAGCATGTTTTATAGATATGCATAACCAGAGCAGAACCTTGGGATTTCACTCCACCCCATATAATAGACATGATCAGCCTCAAAAAAACTGTTATCTATATCAATTCCATGAGAGAAATCACAAAGCTGGTTTTAGTTGTTTGGGCAATTTTCCTGTTTGTTTCCACTATAAACTTAGAATCTGGCATCATGTATGGGTCTGGGCATCCTCAATGGTGTTCCTTTCAGTTTCTCAATGGGAATTCTCCTAACCCAGCCGAATGGACTCAACCCCTGACTTACACCAGCACACACAATCTCCACCACCCCACAGAAAAATAACCCTCCTCTCTATTTCTTGGCAGAAGCAGTCATTTCATAGAAATTAAACACCTCTGCCTCCTAACTGTATGAAGTTGGAAATTTAATCAACAGAATGAAGAAAAAAAAGGAACTGGACCTAGAAATAATTCTTTTACCTAAACTTCATAGTAAGATTAATGTGATTTTTCCCACAAACACCTGCAATTTAATAACCTCATTTAAAGAGCTTCTGAAGTCCTAACAGTGTGCCAACCATGTAAATGGTTTGGAGGCTCACTACCATGTGTAAGCTGGCATCCAGATGATTGCTCAAAATAAATGTCTACCTGGAGCCCCATTTGTGGTCACAAAAATGTTTCCCCAGTGCCTGAAGAACTTTGTGGAGTAGTGGACAATTCTAGCATGCAGTCAGAAAAAAAATCCCCAGGTCTGACTCAACTTTGTCTGTGATCGTCAACCCACTGTAATGCTGTAAATCTCACAGGGTGGGTTTCCTGTGTAAAATGGAGCTAATAGACCTATTCACAAGATTTTTGTGACGATAAAACAGTATCCTTAGTTTGTTCAACATTCCAAAGCCTCTATATTTTTTAACGCACACAAAAGCCTATAACACACACAAAAGCCTGTCTACCACATAGGGAAGGGAAAGTGCAGTGCAATTTCATGGCCCTGAATGTTCTAATAGCCCAAGAGACCACCTAAGTTTCACAATCCACTCTTATACTATGCTGTATTTCTAATCCTTCTATGTCCTGTTGCTGTATGGACATCTATAGCTCGAGCTGTGGCCATTCTCCTCCCCTCACATATCTCTGCCTTGTTGTGAGGTAGCCCCATCTCCCTCCTTCCTTTCCTTTTTCTTTCATTTTTGAGATTGTAATATAATTACATCTATTCTTCCTTCCCTTTCCTCCCTCCAAAAATCCTCATATATCCTTCCTTGCTCTCTTTCAAATTCATTGCTTCTTTATTTATTATTGTTTCACACAACATATTATATATATATTATATATATATATTTATATACAACTTGATCTATATAATGTTAATTATATGCATGCTTACAAAGCTGACTATTTGGGATTAGATAGCCAATTGGTGTGTTTTTCTCTGGGGAAGATTATTTCTCCTACTTTCAGCATTTCTTAGCAGTCTATAGTTTTTTGTGTAGGGTTGAGGCTTTGTAGGGTATCTCCTATTCTCTTTGGCTTATCTGTTATTGTATTTTTCAGCTCATGTTAAGCAGCCATGTTGGTGTGATATTATGTGTATACTTTATGACATTACTAAAATACACAGTCTAACATCAAATTTACAATCTTTCTCCCCCTTCCCTTGCTTCTACAGTGTCACTGGTTCTCAGATGTGGGAGTTGTTTTGTGGCTATATCCACTGTGACTGAACTGTTCAACTCTGTGTTTTGATTGTTTGTGGTTTTCTGCAATGGTCTTCCTCTGTTACAAAGAGAAATTTCCTTGAAGAGGGGTCAGGAGGACATCTATCTGTGGGGATAAGAACAAATATTCAGAATCTAGTTAGGGATTATATTGTTTAGTAAAGTGGTGGCTGTAGAGTCTCTTCCAAGGATCCAGGATTTTACTAGCCTTTGGTAGTTGGCTAGGTTTCCAGTACCAGGTATGATTTCCCTTTTGTTGACTAAGTCTTAAATCCAACTATAGAGCTGTTGGTTACTTCCAAGGTATGTGTACCATTTCTGTACTCTTAGGGTTATCCTTGTTTTGATTTATAGATACTCAGCTTCTGTAAGGTTCATCATGATATTAGAGAATGACTATTCATGCTTTGCATTACTGGCAATAGGGAACTAATATTTCTTTTCCATGGGGGGTTGTTCTGTACAATGTAGGGCTTTATCACACTTACTCTGAACTCATTAGCACCTCTAACCCTAGTGGTGACAGCCAAGACATCTCCAAACATGGTTAGAATATGATCTATGCAGGACAGGATGCATCACTACATCCCCCGCCCCTGAAAGCCATTGCAGTAGAAGCAGTGTTCAAGAAGAATACAATGGCACCAGGAATAGGATGACCAGATAATCACACACACACACACACACACACACACACACACACACACACACACACACACATACACACTCACACACTCACTGCCTCCTGGCTGTTCTTCTCCATTACTCCTTTGAGATGAATCTAATGCTTCTTGCCATCCTCCTGTACCTGTTGCTTTGTCAGGTAGAATAACAACTTTCTTCGACTCAGCTTACTCGTACTTAGTTAAAACTATATTTCATGACCACCACACCCAGCAAAGGAAAACCCTAAAAGAACCCAAAAGAAAACAACAACAACAACAAATGGGATCCTTTTCTCCTAATAAACTCTTACAGTATTGAGAAGTTTAAATATAGCACCTGGTACTCCCACCATCAAATGTACTCCACCAAGGAACTTTCCTGCCACTGAGTACAAAAGAGTACACACTCCACAAGTGAAGCATGTTGATATCTAGTCTACTGTCATTGTCCCCCATATCTGTAGTGGTGGGGTCCTTTAGCTTTCTCAGTATCCTACCAGCTGCCTCTAGGAAAAGAGCTTAGTTCTTCCTGGCTGTGGAATTAAGCTGTGATAATTTGAATTAGATCTCTTTCCATCCATCCATATTCCATAGAGCATCACAGAAAAAAAAATAGTTTCCAGTACCACCAATAGTAAAAATTACTTATTTAAAATCATTACTTACATAGTACAGAAACTCAAAAATTTGAGAGCACCTAAGGAGGTATCTGGTGTGTGTGTGTGTGTGTGTGTGTGTGTGTGTGTGTGTGTGTGTGTGTGTGTGTGTGTGCGTATAGAAGGTAGAGAGATGGGCTGCAGAGTGAGATGAGTGAGATGCTAGGAGCTTAGATCAGGGAAGCTCATGAAGCAACTGGACATGAAAGGGATTAACCCCATCTCACATCAAGATTAAAAGCCTGTTTCCTATGTTGGTTCAAGTTCAGCAAAGCATCCAAGTGCAGACTTGCTGATGCCTTGACTTCATTTTAAGGCTTCATTGCCCTTGCAAGTTTTACTCCTTTGAATGTCTTCCTTTGTCAATAACATTTCCCCTGACACTTACGTCCTTTTCCACCTGACTTCTATCCATTGCTTCCCGAGTCCTAAAGTTGGAGAAAGCCATGATGCCTATGTCCTCATTCTCTCCAGCAACTTCTGAGTAATCATAGCCCACATGGGCCAAGTTTCAGCCACATGTCAGGGATCCCACATGAAGACTTCTGACCTCAGGTGTCTCTGGTCATAAATCAGAAAACCTCATACATAAAAGGAGACAAAAGGAAACATCACATTCAATCTACTCACTTGAAAGGTGGGGGATAAGTACTTGCCCAATGCTATCCAGAGAGCAAGCTGAAGACTTGAACTCATGGGTTTTCATTCTGATATAAATTTGAATAGCTTGCTCCATACTCCATCCCACATTAGAAGAGAGGACCCATCCTTACTATGAAATAATATATCTGGGAATGTCATAGTACCCGCAGAGTTCTTGAGAGGATATTAAGTATCCCAAGGTGATCAAATGGTGTCTGGGGCTTTTAGGACCTTAATTATTCTGAAAATAGTTCTGTCATAAGTTCCAGCCAAGACTCCCTTAGCCAATGCACATACTGGGCTCTCATGATGTCAGTATTGTTATTTGCAATTCTTCTGACACTCTGCCTCACTTACCCCAAAGGTGAATTTTTACATAACTGCATGTGTTACCACATGTGGTATAAGCCTCCCACTTAACTCTCCATGAGCAACTTTTCTCTGAGGGGTAACTATGACAGCATCTTTGGAGGAAGAGAAGTCAATGGCCAGCACAGACAGGGTTTTGTTTTTCTTCTTTTTATTAAAATCACATTTTCTCATTTACTTCTACTATAAATTCCATGAAGTATTAATACCTCTTCATTTCTCACTAGTCCTTAATTGATATTGGCTTTTAATGCTGTGGCTTTATAGTTTTACTCTCTTTCCCTAAAATAAGCAACTGTGATCTATCAAAGCAAATTTAAATATCCAAGAAGAAAGACTTTTGGGAATAAGGCTGTTATCAGATGACAACTATTTAAACTCAATGTTGTTCAAATCTCTGGTTAAGCCAGCAACTGGTGGTTACATTATAAAAAAAAATAAAATAATTACATTTTAATTGGCCTGTATAGTACTGGGGGGTTCTTTCCTTTCAGCATCAAGTGTTCTGCAGGGAAGGGCTGCCCAATGTGAGTGCTGGGAATCAAACTTGGGTTCTCTGGAAGAACAGTGAATGCTCTTACCCACTAAGCCATCTCTCCAACCCTTGTAATAGGATCATAACAAAGGTCAAGAGTAGTCCTCTGAGGGAGTTCCTAACATAGGGATTGTCTTAATAGGAACATCTATGTAGCTCCAGTTTTTAAAATTTATGTTCTTAAATTTCCTTTTCAAAATGGGCAATACCCTTGTGTGGGTTGATTTCATTTTCTCAGGTAACATGGTTAAAGGCAAGGCTGGTATCTAAACACAGGTCTACCTAGTGTGTAAATGGCTCCTCTTGGCAGTGCAGATCTCTTCCTGGGCTTCCCTACAAAACTAAATGAGAAAAAGACAGGGAAAACGTAGAAGATTCTAGAACAACCTTCCCATTTAGAGTCTCCACCCCCCCCTTTCTGTGAAAATACAGGAAGCAGTACAGCCACTGGAACTAACTGAATCAAATTCTAGCTTTCACACAGACAGCCTTGGGCCTGCCTTTAACTCTCCTATACCTTGAGGTTCCCATTTAGACAATGAAAACCTTTTGGGGGGTCCATGGAAAGTAGAGCATTCAAAGTTCACAAGCAAATGTCTTACCATGGAGTACAGTAGGGATTCAGTAAACGTTACTGCTAGTTCCCTGGCTACTAGTTCTCTGTCATCACCCTGATTAATTTTCCCAAGTCCAGATCTGCTCCCACTGTGTGTCCTCAGATCCTGGCATCCTCACCAGAGCATCACAGTCCATCCTGAGAACACCCAGCCTAATGCCCAGCTCCAGACAGATGTATTGGTTTGAACTATATGACTCTGCCCATATAAAATCATTTCTGGTCTACAAAGCTGAGACTTTCATATAGTTTGATCTAATAGATGCCAAGTCTGTCTCTCTTTAAAATGAAGAGACATAAACAAAGGTGTCAAGACAGTCTTCTGGGAGATAAATTTAAAGACAATTTTAAAACAATTGCAATCCAGTTGGAAAGCACCGTGAAGTACTTGTCTTTGCTAGTTCCCTGGCAAATAAGGAATGAGATGCCAGAAAGCATGGTGTCTCTGGGAGGAAACTGACCCCAAACCACATGTGTGATGTGGGGGGAAGGACAAGGCATAAGGGCAGGAGACTGGGTATCCAGACAAGGACTCAGGATAATCCAGGGCATAATACTGTCCACTTTGGCTTCTAGAGAATAAGGAGGAGGAGGAAGAGGAGGAAGAGGAGGAGGAGGAGGAGGAGGAGGAGGAGGAGGAGGAGGAGAATTTTTAAAGTCCTGAGAACAAGAGGGTGTCTTCTCTGAACCCACAGGCCACTTGTCAGCTCTCTTAAGAGAGATTGATTTAGGGCAGGTGGGTGGGGCTCCATTCTCAAGGTCCAAACTCAACCCCTTTGAAGCCTGGCTCAGATCAGTTCTTTTTCCTGGAGAGCCCCTCCTGCCTCCCTCCCCTCTGCTCGCACCTCATTAGCACCCTGCTAGAAAGGAAATCCATTTAAACAGCTCTTGCTGACATGCCAAGGCTGCCTCCTTCAAGTGAAGATTCTCCTTCTGCCCTCTTTCCATGGCACAGGTAGGAGAAGAGATCTAATTCAGCTCAGGCCCTCGCTGCCCCCTGTCTCCTGGGTTATTTCCTGAGGAGGTAGGCAGAGGATCTCTCTGGACAAGATTACATGGGATCTGGCAACCCTCCTTTCCTTCTTGGCTCTGGCACATTCATGCTGAAGGGCTGCCTCCTCCTTCATGTGCTCCTAAAGGACTATCAGCAGAGATGACTCAGTAGGTAAAGAGTCAGGGAGCAAGAATGATGACAGGAGTTTAGAGCTTTTCCTATAACCCCAGCCTTGGAGTTGGGGGCAGGTCTTACAGAGCACATAGATCTCTGAAACTCATTGCCAGCAAGCCTAGATGAGTAGATGAGCTTTGGGACCAGCCATATATATTGTCTCAAAAAACAAAAACAAAAACAAAACCTAGATATTGATCAAAGAAACATACCAACATGAAACTTGGGATTTCACCTGCACATGTGCATAAAACACACACACACACATACACACCTCTTTTTAAATGTTGTCTAGCATATACACCCTCCCATCTCTCTTTTTAAAAGTTTTTCAATATATACACACACTTTTATTTCTCTTTATTAACCTCTCTCTCTCTCTCTCTCTCTCTCTCTCTCTCTCTCTCTCTCACACACACACACACACACACACACACTCATTTATTTAAGTATATGAGTGTGGGTATGTACATACATGTGTCCCTGCATCCACAGGGAACAGAAGAAAGGGTTGGATCCTGTGGAACTGGAGTTACAGATGGTTGTGAGCCACCATGTGGTTGTTGGGAACTGAAGCTGGCTTCTCTACAAAAGCAATCAGTGCTCTTAACCCCTAAGCAATCTCTCCAGCCCCACGCTCCCATCCCTTTATGTGACTCTGTTTGTGCGAACGTGGAGACACAGTACATACACTCTGACCACAGCATTGTTGTCCATGGACTCTTGGACTTTCTGTGTTGTATTTGCAAACAAAATTATACAAATTTTTAAAAATATCTCCAACAAATATGTGTGAACACCTGCTGTATAGTGGAAACAGTTTTAAATATGCTGTGGTCTCACTTTATTTTCCCCTGGGAAATAACATGACAGTAGGTTGTGATGGCAATGGACAAGTGTGCCCAGGGAGTGTCTGCAGTGAATCTTAAGCCACTGACACCCACCATCAACCTTAGGATAGCTGGAAGGTATATAGTTTCATGCATCTGCAGGAGTTTGGCAAATGAAATATATGCAAACAGATGGGCTGCTGCTTTCTGAAGTGCTTCTGATTTCTGGTCCTATTTGGCATCTCTTTGTAATGACTCTATGGTAGACTGTTGTGCTTTGCAATGACTCAGTTGGTAGACTGCCCAGTCATAGCTCCTTCTAAGTAAAACATCAGAGCTTGTTCAAGGTTCAAACAGCCATGACGTTCTGTTATGTGATCCCTCATCTGACACAGCTGATTGTTCCAGGCTGAGCATCTAACTCAGTTGTTCTTCTCAGACTCATCTTGAAAAGAAAAGCTGCAACAAGTTGTCTCAATTTGTTCAGTTGGACCACACAGAAAGATGGAGTACATGGCAGCAAAAAAGCATACTGAAATCAAGAAAGGGTCTGTGATTAAATGATGCACATGTGCCAAATTCTTAAGCAGAGGCCCACAGGAAGAAAGGAACAGATAGATACCCAGAACGAGGAGAGGACCAGAGAAGGAAGAGGCAGGAAGGGAAGGAGAGGGGAGGTGGGAGAAAGGAGGAGAGGGAATGGGAGGGAAGCAAGCACAGAGTTGTGGAGGGAAAGAGAAGAAAGAAAACTTCTTTGTCCATTCATGATTTCTCCTTTTTCATCTAGTCTCCATGAGTATCTACTTTGACATCAGATCTTCTCTTCTGAAGTTACTTGAGCATCTTCTGTTCCTTATTATTGTAAACCAGTCGCTAAAGCAGGCTGTTAGAAGGTCTGATGCTGCTGGGTGAGTGGAGAACTATAGGGTCACTTCCTGCTATAAAGCTCTCTTCTAAAAATCTCTGGGCCAGTGGTGTTGCGTGAGGCAGAGCTTTGTAGATTCCAGAAGGAAATGTATGCATATACTGAGCATCCCACACCCCTGCCAGGACTGGACAGCACTCGTAATCAACTAGTTAAGCATTCCTACAGGGAAACATGAATAGTCACACTTACCTAGATAACCTTGCACCAGATAAGGTCAAGTTTTGCAGCCAAATAAGTTCACATCAGGTCAAGCTTTGCTTCCAATTAACTTAGGGGAAAAATTTCCATTCTCTGGGCTTAATGGATTTTGGAAGTGCAGATAAGGCATTGTGAGCATGGTCCTTGTGCCAGGAAACTATCAAAATCCCTGTCTGTGGCTTTCTTTCAAACCCAAACAAGGAAGCCCCAGTGGTGTTTGTGCAGTGAGGTGATGCCCACACAGGAAGCAGCCCCTGAGGGCCTTGAAGTGTGACCAACAGGGAAGTTGGTCCCACAGTATCGGCCTGAAGACATGGAGCCACCTATAACTGGCTGCCATTGGTATGCACTCACCCAAACATAACATTATGAATGAATGTGCCTGAAAATGCTGGTTGGAAATTGGGTTAAAGTTGACAAGAGTGAGACTGATGAGAAGGATTTGAACTAAATAAGCTGTTTATTTTCAGCAAATGCTCACTGACCCTCTTGTGTGTCCAGGTGTCAGAAATACAATTACTATTAACACCTGACAGAGCTATCCAGTATCTGATGTAGAGCAAAGAATAGGGTTGTAGGTAAACAAAGCATGTGGTTTTGTCTTATAATGATCCTAGAGACTACAGGAAGTCATAAGAAAATTTAGCTCAAACCTAGCACTGAGGAAAGGTGCCCAGGAAGGCTTAGGGAGATGAAAGATGGATGGATGGATGGATGGATGGATGGATGGATGGATGGATGGGGATGGATGGATTAATAAAAGTGAGATTGAATCTCCTCAGTTCTTGAACATGTTCTGCATCATTGTCAACTTATGAGTTCATGCCATCCTGGACAGATAATCTTTTGAGATATACCCAGTTTTAGCACCACCCTGGGGGTTGGTTTCAACTTGACTCTGATAGCTAGCTTTCTCTATTGCTATAATAAAGACTATGACCTGGTGGGGAGTAAGACAGAAATCATTATTACTCTATGATATAGGCTTCAGTTCCTGCTTTCATGTGCCTACCTTGAGTTCCTGCCCTGAGTTCCCTCAGTAATGGAGTGTTACCTTATCTGAAAGAATATGATGAAATAAACCCTTTTCTCCCCAAGTTCCTCATGTTGTGGTGACCTCCCAACTATAAAATTATTTTTGTTCCTACTTAATAACTACAATTTTGCTACTGTTGTGAATTGTAATAGGAATACTGCTGTTCACCGATGGTCTTAGGCTACCTCTGTGAAAGGACCTTTCAACCCCCTAAGGAGTCAAGACCAACAGGTTGAGAACTGATCTAGACCTAAGCATAGACTGCTTTATCGGATAATCCCTCACTGTATTCCGTAGTTTGTTTGTTCTTAACCTCAGTCAAGTCCAGGTGTGTTTGGCACCGTGGATTCATGTAGAGTTTAGGTTGCTGAGTAAATGAATTATTTAGAATTCCCAAGGGAAATAAAATCAATAAGACAGGCAGACAAACTAAGAATAGATTAATTGGGGAAATTGGATCACAAGACTGTGGAGGTTGTGTAGTCTCTGGCCATTTGCAAGCTAAAAAATGAAGGAAATGGGTAGAATGGGTCAGTTTAAGTTGTAAAGCCTGGAAACTGCACCAACCAGTGTTATAATTCTCAGTGCAAAACCAAAGGGCTCTGGTACACATCTTGGAGCCAAAAGACCAGAAAACATTACTTTTCATGTAAAATGTCCAGAAAAGAATGGAGTCTAAACTCCAGAAGGGAAAAAAAGCAAATGAATTTACCCATTCTCTTCCATTTGTCTCTATTAGCAGCCTCACCTGCCTGTACACTGCCCAAAGGGTAAGAGGATGAATTTAAAAAAATAAGCCTATACGGTCCAAATGGAAATCTTTTCCAGAACCACCCTGTAGACATATCCAGGAACAATACTTTTCCTACATTCTGAGCACTCCTGGGCCCAGTGAGTTTCTTCACAGCATATTCTCCTATCTGCTGGGTCAGCAGTTTGCTGAATGTGCTCTTTGTACCATCTCTTTTCCATTAATTGGCCCCCAAGGTAGCTCTGTCTGGTGGGCTCTCTTCCCAATACCTAGAGTCACAACGGCCCTTCCTGGGAGGTCATCCTACTTCTGGCTCTTCCTATATCTGAAAAAACATACCTCTTCACAACTATTCATGTTACTAGATACAGCAACCAGCCCTTCCTTTACTGGGAGATAAATTGGGTCTCAGATGGCTTTGAGAGAGGTAGTCCCAGAATAGCATGCAATTGGCCAAAGAGCATTCAATAAGCCACTGCAAGAAAACCTTAGGCAGTTATTATGATAAACAAAACAAAACAAAAACAGGGCAGAAAAGCAGAAGTTAACTGTTGATCAGCAGGGTCTAGCCAACCCTAGTCAGTCATTCAGTGTAGCACAAGTCTGAAAGTGTCTCTCTTCCTGAGCTTGCAGCTGCAGTCCAAGGGTATGCTGTGAACTTCAATAAGGAAAGAATATAAGCCAAAGATTGATGAACCATCACAGGGGGAGGAGTAACTGCCTTCTAGCTGGCTAGAATGATTTTATTCCTGGAATAGCTTAGTATATAGTAACAAGAGACAGGTTTCTGTGTCAAAGTGCATGATGTCTACTGTAGTAGAGCCTAAGCTGGCACTGACAGCCCTCAATCTGACAGCATCCCATATAACACCATCTGATGAGGGGTTCAGAACACTGCAGTTAACAATATACAGATGGGACAAGGTAAATTTATGAAGGATGAAGCAGTTTGTGGAGAATAAAAAATGGGCCTGGGGCCAGCATGATTACCTTAACCAAGACTGAGTCTACCCTCCACTACCCATAAGCCTTTGATTTCAAAGAAATTCATTTTATTAAGAATGTTTATGAGGATGTTAGAGATATAACACATTGGAAAGGTCCTGTATTTGATCCCTAGAACCAGATATCACCAAAATAGTGTATGAAGAATTGAATTAACACAGTCCTTGTGGACTTGGAATATTGAAATTAACTATATCTGACTTTGGTGACCAGATATATATATATATATCTAACTTTTGAAGGGACTTGATCAGATGTTAAACATTGGTAGGCACCTGAGACACTGTGACTGAGGTGGGATGTTTGATTCAATGTCTACACCATATAGTGATCCCTGTGGGTACTGATGAGATTAAACGCAAAACAAACATTACACAAAAGTTCTTCCAATGCAAAAAAAATATTATGAGACATAAAGAAATGAACTGGTTGGTGTTACGGCAGGTTTTTCCTAACTGCCGGCCTCCGGGTCCTGCCGCCAAGGTCCCGCCACCACGTGAGCCCCAAATAACAGTCAAAGACTCTGTATTTGATTCAATCCTGTTGGCCAGTTACCATGTAACAAAACAGGTGAACATTGGAAACTATGTTAGTTAAGTCTCATTGAAGACTACATTTTGCCTAATTTCACTAATGGGAAATGTCCAGAATGGTAAATCTATAGAGATCAGTGGGTAAAAAGGCTGAATCAAGAAGTGGAGATGTATGATAATGAGCACGGAGTGTCTGGGGTGATAAGAAAGTTCTGAAAATGAATAGTGGTGATACTTTCATACCAATGTGAATGTGTTTAATGTCACAAAGCTGTCAAATTATACACTTAAAAATAGTTACAATAGTATAAATAGCCACAAAACTGCAAAAGTAAATATTGTAATTATTGTATGTCCTTGTGGCTCACTGTATTGTAAGGAGATGGGGTTGACTGTTCCAGGCTTCCCCTGTGTCTCCCCTATTATTGTTCCCTCCAGTCTTACTCAAAACCCTCCCCAAGCCTGAAATAACTCAATCCCAATGAGAAGACAATGTTAAAACATGTCTAACTCTGAAACCTCAAGCCCCTTCACATGTACACACAAATAGAGGCTAGGAATATAGCTCAGTGGTAGCACACTTGGCTAGCATGCACTGGGTCCTCTGTTTGATTCCTGGCACTACAAAATAAATAAATAAAAGCCAGTATACACAGAAAAGTGTGTAGATTCAATGTAACTTGAATTAATGAAAGTGTGTGTGTGACACAAATAGAGGCTAGGAATATAGCTCAGTGGTAGCACACTTGGCTAGCATGCACTGGGTCCTCTGTTTGATTCCTGGCACTACAAAATAAATAAATAAAAGCCAGTATACACAGAAAAGTGTGTAGATTCAATGTAACCTGAATTAATGAAAGGTGTGTGTGTGTGTGTGTGCATGAGTGTGTGTGTGCATGAGTGTGTGTGTGTCTGTGTGTCCTTTCCTCTTAAGTACTTTTAGAGGTCTGAGGACACTAGGAATAGTAATGAACTTCCTTCAACCTGATGTTTCCTCTCTTCCTTTCCAGCCTCTTATTGCAGAGTACAATCCCACCTTAACCTTCATCTTGACATTCAGAATCTTGTGCTAGAAGTTAAATAAACTTATTCTGTTCTGTGACTCCCACATATGTCATTGCAACTCATGAAGCAATGAAGATTCCTCTAATTCATCAGTCCCCAAGTGGGATGCAGAATAACTCAATTGGGTTTTGAAGACTGTCACCTGCAGGTTTTTCCCCTCAGGCCGCCTGGTCCCACTGTATGTTTTCCGCCAGCCCGCCCGCTGCCGGTCTGGTCCCGTTGCCACGCCAGCCCCCAATAACATGCTGAGACTCTGTATATGATACAAGCTGTTGGCCACTTATTATCATTGTTTATCAGCTAGCTTTGTCTTAATGATTAACCCATTTCTACTTATCTAAGTATTTCCACGTGGTCATCTTATCAGAGAGCAGCGGCCGCATCTTGAATAACATCTCCCATCAGAAGACATCAGCATTAAATAGAGATCTCTAGTAGTGGGAGTATGTGCTTTGTAAATAGATACACATGTATCTCTTCAAGTTAGTGTGTACTAAAAACAATTTAGAAGCTCCTATTCTTGGTCATTGTAACGATTGTGGTAAAACATGGAAATGAGATGAAAAGTCAAAGATAATTATTTCAAAGTGCTCTCACTTCACTTTTTTATCCATATTTCCAATAAAGCTGAGCATTCTCTTATAGCAGAAATAATGTGCTGTGTAACTCTTAACACAATCCAAGAAGCTACTGAGCAACATTAAAATGCCAGGACACACTTTGCAACAGTTAAGAGAGTTTTATTGGGCTTTGGGAATATAAGAGTAAAGTAGAAATTATAAAATTCCTCGTTGAAGGTTTTTTTTTCCCTCTCTTTCTCTGCCTCCCCTCCCCTCTTCCTCCCTCCCTTCTATTAGCTCTCTCTACCCAACTCTTTCTTGATTTTTTTTAAGAATATCTAAATCTCCCTGTTCCCCACTTTGATCTGAAGCAATCTCAGATTTGTAGCTAAGGGTGCACATAGCCCATTAGAACCCAATGTATAGCATAAGAAAGAGAGGCACACACCTTACTGGGAGGCATTCCTATAATTCATGGAATAATGATAATAATAATACCTGCAGTTTCTGGGTCTCTGGGCACTGGTGATTGCTGAGAACTTGGTGATCTATATATCCCCAGCTTGAACCTTGACCTCTGATGTGAGTGTAAGAATAAGAGATACAGGGGCTGCCTTCCACCCTCCACCTCAACACTCCCCCACCTCCCATTAGGACCTAGGGGCCTGTCATCCAGTGGAAAAGGATACACTTTTCTTATTTGATAAACTATTTCATCCCCAGCTGTGGGATTAAATTTATTCTTTTCTGAAGTGCCTTCTGTGTATATAAATCATTCAAGTTTATATGTTTTCGTTGTTGTGGCAACTGTGTGGTTAATTGAATTCCAAAGTGTCTGTCTTGATTTCAAAGTCATGATAAAGAGCTGGAGCACTTAAGGGTGGGAGTCAGAACAGAGGCAGGAGAGGAGGGAATTAATATTCCACATTCTTCAACTGGCTCCTGTGATCTCAGAGAAATCCTGTCACTCTGACAGGCCAACTAAGAACTGGGGAACCAGGCAGTAAGTGAGAAATTTCCTCTAAAATGAGCAGCTCATGAATAGTTGTTTGGGCTGCTATGCAGAAATCTCCACATCACCTATCCTGAAGCTTTATTGCCTCCCATTGCTAGTCTTCTTGGTCTATTCCATCTGCCAAGTAGGGTCTGTATTTTTTTTACACTAATGCATTACTAGCAGTTAAGAAACACTTGTCCGGTAAAAACATCCTGGATGAATGGACAAATGGGTAGGTGGGTGGATGGATGGATGGATGGATGGATGGATGGATAGATGGATGGATGGATGGATGGGGAGGCAAGGATGATCAGTAGTAATATAGCAAAGGATCTGGAACATGTTGAGGCTGTCCAATATTAGGTATTATTCCAGTCATAACATCACAAATTCAAGTCAACCTTGACTTGCAGGTTTGTTCTCATTTCTATATCAGGAAAGCACAGATTCATTTTAAGAAGCTTGTCTACTGAGCCTTCAGTTAAGGGGACAGTACAATGCATTCCCAAGTCTGTAAAGCACCAAAGCCAAACCTATGCATATTCTTCACTGGCAAGTGTATTCTATTACCTTTCCAAGTCAGAGTACATTGATGGTTAGAGGAAAGGAGTGATGACTGGATGGATGGATAAATGGATGGATGGATGGGTGGATGATTTCTTGTTTCTGATTGCCACAGCCTTTTTTGTTTCTGAATGATATGTAAATCTTGAGGCAGAAAATGTCAATGTGTTTCTTACAAATAATTTAACTTTCACTGTATATAAATTAATTCCTTCCAAAATGTAAAAATAATTTTCTTTTATTGCATCTTCAAATATTTCTACTCCTTTCTTATTTTTTGCTTAGGAGTCATTAATTTACCCAAGGTGAACTACCTTTGATTCTTATCTTGTGCCTAGTTATACTTATACATAATAGTTCCTTATACATACAATAGTTTCCTTGAAAATGTCTTCTACATTGGTAATCTAATTTTCAGTTTTGCTCCTCATGTTCCTTATTGTTATTAACTTACTTTTCCTAAAGGGACATGGCTCTGCTCTTTACATCCTTACCTCCTTAAGATAATAGTTCTTTTCTCCTTCAGTCTACCATATTATTAGAAAGCTTATTCTATTAAATTCTGTTCTTACTGTGTTCTGTGAATTCCTTCCCATTCAAAAAAATATCTGCTGTTTGTCTTCTAGACTTGGTGCTCTGAATATGGCACATAAAAAGAATATCTCTTCTTTTTATTTATCTACAGCACAGCATCTATACATGTGTCTTTATTTTATAACCTCTACTAGTTAAATATATTATGTTAATATATTTATTATATTCTAATAAATATTATTTTTGATGGAGGTCTTATGATTGTATTAATGGATTTCTAAGAAGATTAAGAGGCACCCACATTAGTAAGCTTCTTCTGTGAACCACTTTGTGAGGTTCTGCATCACTCCAGAACTCTTCAGAGAATTTCCACCAACACAAAAGATCTTACCACATGCAGACTCCTGATCCTGGCCACCAAGCTAAAGAACGGTAAGAGGAACAAACTTTTACTCTATATGTATTACCTAATCTGTACTACTTAGTTATAGCAACTGAAAATAAATTCAGTTATATATTTGTCTTTGTATTATCTCATTAGCTTGTTTTTAACATTGGGAACTGTGGCTAGCATGTAAAATGAATAAAATTTTTAAAATAAAAAAACAATTAAATCAAGATCTTTGATATGTTCCCATACAATGTGCATGACTGACTGCTCTGACACTCTTCCCAGCTTAACTGAAACTTTTTTTTCTCAGCACAAGAATTTTTTGGTTGAGTTTTTGTGCCATCAATTTTTCGGTAGTCTAAGAAAAAGAGAAAGGTGAAAGAGGCCTGAGCAGTGAGCACTGGAATTCTGCAGGATTTGGCTGGGTGCAAATGTCCTCTGATGGACTATTTGGCTGATATCCCAGCCATGGACTAGATGTGCTTGAAGTGTGTTTGGATCTGTCTCTAGATAGGAAGGAGCCTTGAGACCGACAGATGCCTCGTGAGCTTTCCTGCCTTTGAGAAGTTCACTAATGAGCAGGGACTCAGCTTATTTCTGATCTCTAGAGTCACTCATCTGCAAATCTCAGAATTTTCTTCAGGTGGCAGTTTCTCTAACATCAGTTTAAGAGATGGGGAGGATGAATAAAATCCACATAACCCGTGCTCTTTGGAGTTCATAGCATAAAGTAATCCCTCCGACGCCTGTTTGTTGCTTGCTAGCAAATTGTTTTCATATTCTTTACCTTTTTAAGGGAGATTTTATGCCTGAGATTAATCTCACAGTTCGTAAACAGAAAACACCTCTTGATTTATGACTCTTGTAAGCAGCATGGTGCCCTTGGCCTTCCAATGCCTGTAGACGGGTGTGAAATCCAGCTCCATCCCTCACAACAGCCATTCTCAATAGGGGCCAATGTTGACAGTGTCCAAGGGCATTTTTATCATCCTAACTAGGGACCGTTGCCTGCACTTGGTGTATGAAAGACAAAAATCATTGTTTGTCTTATAATGGCGCACTCTAGTGCCAGATGCACGACAAAGAATTATGTATTCTATGGTATCAACAGTGCAAAGCTTTAGGATTCCTGCCTTAGTAGCTGGGTCTGGCAATTTAAAACCAGTAAATACAATCCCCAACTTTCCAAGCTTAACAATTTGTCTTCTAAATGAGAATACAAATACCTGCCAGAGATAGATACCACACAGCAGAACATTAATGACAAACATGATAAGCTTCGTGTTTTTGTTAGTGTTCATATATATGTTAATAATAATATTTCTAATACTGCTAATATATTCCAAAATAATAGTTTTCATTATTATCATCAACATTGTTATTACTAGTGAATCTGCAAGTTTTTTTTAATGGCTGTGTATATAAGCAATTACTTCATTTATTCTGACCTTATTACCATTGCAGCCAAAATTAAATTCAATTTGGGGCCAGCACTTTTGCTGACTTCTGTGGTTTCCTTTACCTTCACTCTCTGCTTGCTGCTTTACCTTGTTTATCTTGCACTCTTCTCTATGCTTTGTTTTGCTTGTTGTTTCATCTTGTTTTAATGGGCTCTTGATCCTTTATGGGAACGTTCCCATATTTTGCTTTGATTCTTCCAACTGTAGATGTGCATTTTACTTGCCTCTTTTTATATAAACTCCAAACTCAATACCTGGCATCCATCAGCTTTCAACATGGTTGCAAGAGGACCCAGGTTTTGGATCAGAGCCCCCCTACTGATGGTTCTAGTCTTGATAGTAGAAAACAAAAGCTGTGTCCCTTCCTTATTAGTAGAGAACAAGCATGGTTCAGGTATTCTAACTGCTGCCTATTTGCTGTCCTTTCAGCCTAGTAGGATAGACCATCCTGCTGATATGCTCCCAACTTAAGACCAGCAAACTTGATGACATTAGGCACTTGTCCATGAAATAAGATGAACTGCTACCAACTCAGTCCCACTTTCCATACTCTTGTGTTCTCAGTGTTTTGTGGTGATTCCACAACTCAGGATGTAAGGCCCATAAAGACACCACAAGAAAAGGAAGTTATAGCTCTAAGGATTGCTACCAGCATCTAGTGAGTTGAAACAATTGGAAAGAAAATTAATGATACATATTCTCCCCAGAGATGGTCTTGGAGTCTCCCACTGTGCAAATTCATCTAACCAGCCCATACGTATTTGTCCTGTCCAGGATATCCCCCAGCAAGATGCACTGCATATTCGATTGTGGTGAAGATGTGTGCCTCTAAGTCTTTGTCAGTTTGTAAAAGCAGCAAAACAACTTGGAAATGGAATGGGCTTCAGAGGCAGATGAACTTACGTTCATTTTTCACCTCTGCCATTTACCAGTTGGGTGCCATTTAGCAAGCTAATTAACCTTACTGAGATTCAATGTTCTCATTTGTAAAATGGGGAATTCAGTTCACCTAAGCACCAGCAAATGAACCTAAAATGGTAGCTTCTACCTTTCTGTGACTCTTTCAACTGTTCAGATTCTGGTAGCATGACTATTTTTTAACTATTATAAAACATCCTACTTTAAAACCTCTGGGTCATTATGAGTGGCTGCTGGTGATCTTTTTCTTGTGTGATAGTCAGATAAATAACAGTGAACAGGCTGGATGAAACTGAAAGAGAGAGGTAGAATGTGGCCAATGCTTGCAAAAGTATGGAAGCTAAGGTTTTCTTTTATGTTCTATTTAACAAATCTCAAAAGAGCTTTATCTCATCAGGCACAAATCAATAATATAAATGCTGCCATTGTCCTGAGAGCCTAACTTCACACAGAAAACCTCCTAGAAAGTAGCCAACCTCAGATACAGAGCATTACATTCTTATCAGAGCAGTAGGTCATCAAGACCACTTTTATGATGATGATGATGATAATGATGATGATGATGATGATGATGATTTTTATCACACTGATAGTGATAATGATGATGATAAGGATGATAGCCAATGATAATAAAAGAGTCCTACCATTTGTTTAGGTCTTCAGTGTAACACCTGTGCTAAACATTTTGGACAGATCTTCACATCATCCTACATTCCTAAAATCTATACGACTAAGCTAAGCACCTTTTCCTTGAAAGAAAAAACTGAGACCAGAGGAGTTAAACAACTCCTCTAAGGTCCCCAGTTGTTTAATGGATAAGGAAGATATGGAGATAATGACAGCTTTTTTTTTTCTCCCAAGAAAATCTATTTTCTTTAAAATAAAAATCTCACAGAAATATCAAGTAAAAATAAAATGTGCTTTGCAGCTAGGCTGATTTAGGGTTGAGTTTTTTCTACTTCAAATTGATTTGTGTCCTTTGGAAAAGAAATTAATGAGGCTAAACCCTGCAAAGCACCAATTTTCTGGAATGAAAAGGTAAAGACACAGAGGTATATCTCACAACAAGTGTTTACAATGACACAATGAGGGTCTGCCTGATTTATGTGCAGAATTGGACAAGGAAGGATGGTTTTATCCTTAGGGACAGAGTTGCAGGGCCTAATGGAATGGAATGATTAGGGTAGGTCCTCTTCGGCTTTACCACATGTGTATTGCAGGGGTCAGATCAGACATTGTTGCTTAGGACTGCACCTGGGCAGAGTTTGAGCAGTGATTGAAAGTGCTAGACAGCAGTGTGAGAGAAAGCAGCCTCATTTCTCTGAAGAAAATGAGAAATTATATGAGAAATACTGAGCTATGGAAAACACTGCCATTTCCTTCAGAATATTTTCTGGACAGACATGTCTGAATGGAGGGTTACATTTATAAGATAAGGAAAAATACCACAATGCCTTTCCCAGAGTCTGTTTGCTAACACTTGACCTGTCTTGATTGACTATGAAAAACACTCTGGGAAATTCTAGAATAGCTTTCTTGTGCTCACTCGTCTGTTTGTATTTGAATGAGGGAAAGTTAAACCTAACAATAAACCCTCGTGAAGATGATGGTCAACCCTCTTCTCCCTGCACAAGTTTAAGCTACACTTAGGGGAAGAAGAACAGTGATTGGGTAAAGACTGAAAAAGACAGAAGAATGAGGCAGGCATGGTAACCAGGATCCAGTTGACGTTGCCATGTCATCCTGTAACATTTCTAGATCAGTTTCCAGTGCTCAAACAGTAATTTACATTAAATTTTTTGTTTTTATTTTTGTTTTTCAATGTTTCTTTTGCGTATGTTCATGTATATATGTGCAGGTTTGTGTGAGGCCACCAACATGTATGTATGTGAGTGCAAATACTGGAGGAGGACAGAGACCAACCTCAGGTGACATAGTTCAGTAGATCTCCACTTTATTTTTTAAGAGTGGTTGTCTCTTGGGGCTAGGAAATATTTTAGGTGAGGTGTTCTGGCCTGAGCGCCAGAGCTTTGCCTATCTCTGCTTTCTCAGCACTGTAATATAAACATGTACCATCATATCTGTCTTTCTATAGGGTTTCTGGAGGTCAAATTTAGTTATTTTTACAAGTAAAATCATGGAAAGTGTCCATCATAAGTCACCATGTTTATAAAACAGAAAGATGTCCACATGAGGCATGAGAGGTAATGAACAGCAAAGTCCCCTCACAATGAGGATGTCAGGGCCTGAGCCCAGCACATACTCCAAAGGGGCAGAGTCCCTGATGAACATGCCATCAATAAATATCAGAGCAGGTGCCATGAAATTCCAATCAGAAGAATTTATAATGTGAAGTCAGAGATTATATAGTGAGAAATAAATAAACAGAAATTGTCAGTCAAATTTTTGGCAGCTGAGGCTAGCATCAGAGGCAGTAAATGAACTAACTTCATAAATCATGTTTATGATCAGCCCCATTGCACATAACTGCCAGTGGGGTTTTCCATTATGTTGCAGGAGAGTGTGGTTTGTTGCATTTTACAGGGGTAGAAAATGAACAGTTCCAGTGTGTCCCTGTGGCAGTGACTTAAAGGTGTCAGGCCTTGATTGAGGCATACCTTTCTCTCTAGGTCAATGTGTGCATAACAGCTTAAGAGAAGGGCTCTGGCTTCTCTCCTGGAATAAAATCCAAGAGAAAGCCAAGGCTCCCAGTGAATTCTCATAAGGTGTATTCCAAAACTCCAGTGCTTATTATGTGCAGCTCAAGGACATAATGAGTGAGAAAGTGGCTCTGTTCCAGGGCAAGCCTGGGGGAATCTCTTTATCAAACACTGTTTGTTCACTCATCATTCACCTTGTGGACAGAAATCCTGTTTTCCTTTGTCCTCTTTGTACATCACATGCTCTTGCTCTTAACAACTCACATTGTCTTCTTTTTACTGAGGAAACACTGTGTGGACCAGGGAGGAGGGACAGGATGTAAATGAAAACTCTTAGAACCATTTATATCGTAAGTACTAGCACATCCTCTGCATTCACCTCTAAATCAATTATATGAATTGGATGGATGGATGGGTGGGTGGATGGATGATGGATATTTTTAAAAAGATACATATTACCCACAGCATGTCCTTCCATTGTTCTGTTTTGTTTCGTTTTGTTTCCTTCCTGGCTAAATTCTCCATTGTGGTTTTGGATAGAAGGTATGGAGAGCTGATTAGGAACATGTGTGTTAAATGCAAGTGCTGGCTTCAAACTCTGACTTAGCTTTAGCCGAGTAGATGTGGACATGTTATCTAAATCTCTGATTAATACATTTATATAATGAAAATATTATCAGCATCTGACCCCATTAGAAGAATTAATTCACATGGAATACTTGACAGAGACCTTGGCAAATAATGACGTTTGATTTAAATATGAACAACCCTTATTATGTCTGGGCATCTTGCTCTTTCTACAGCATCCTTCTATTATTATTTCTTAGCATCTGTCCACAAAGATTGTTTGAACATGAACATTCAAAGGAAGATGTGAATGCTTTTAGACTTTTTAGGGAAAAGAGCCTATGACTAAGGCAATAATACAAAAGAGCTGGATTTATTCAAGGACTCTTTTCTCCCACAGCCTGGATATCTGCCCATGGTATAAAGTCAGAAGATGGCCTCATCCTCAAAATGCCCTTTCCACAACTACAACATCTGACTTTCTCTAATGAGACTAAAACTCCTATCCAACTTGACAGAGATGCTGTCTTTCCCCCACTAAACTGTTTTAAAATCATCCCATGGCTCTTGAAGATCCTCAGCAAGTAGCAAGCAGGGCAGTAATTAGACCCTCTGCTGAGCCCTGTGCTGGTGATTTGAATAATTCAGAACATTGGTGGTGAAGAGGAAAGAGGCTAAAAGAGAACATCTACCTGGTTAATAGCCAGATAACCTTGAGTATTCCAACAGAATCAAAGAACATAACAGGGCTCAGGGTAAAGAGCCCAATACTGTTTGGTGAAATACTAGAGAATTTTCCTAGGTATTCATCCATGCATCACTTCAAAAATCTCAGCTAGTCCATTTCCTTAACCATTCAGCCACAACTACAGCTGAACATTAGGCAGATCTCGAGGAATTCTGTAGAAGAGCCAAAGGAGTCAAGGGCACCACAAGAAAATCCACAGAATCAATTAGCAAGAGTTCATCGGGGCTTACAGAGACAACCAAGGAGCCACATGGGACTGATGTAGGCATTCTACATATATTTCACAGTTGGTTAGCTTAGTCTTCTTGAGGAACTTGAAACAGTGGGAGCAGGGGCTGTCTCTGACTCTTTTGTCAGCTTTTGGGTCCCTTATCCTCATACTGACCTTGTCCAACCTTCAACTTCATATGCCATGTTTGGTTGATATCCATGGGAGGTCTGCCTTCCTCTGAATAGAAACAGAGGAGGAGTGGATGAGGATGGGGCAGAAGTGATGTGGGAGAAGAGAGTAGGAGAGAGTAAGGAGGGACAACAGTAGTAGAGTTGTAAAATTAATTAATTGATTGATTTTTAAAAACATCTTGTGAACCTCAAGTTTGAATATCAGCTTTTGTGTGCTCCATGAGCATGTTCCAGGCCTATCTACTGTCCACATTCCCATAGGCTCTGGGTGAGTCTTGATATTTCTGAAGTGTATTTGCTAGGCTATTATATCTCTGTATAGCTACTGGGATATTGATGCCTTAGGACTATGATGTCTTAATGAAATGACATTATCAGCCATGTTCTGTGTCACTGGAAAATGCTCTCATTCAGTAGGCTGTCTCTGACTTTGCTTAACTTAGAGTCCTGCCAATGCGAAAGTAATTGAACAATATTGATCAAGAGCCTTCCAGACATAGAGAATCTAGACTCTTTTGACTTTATCAGGACCTTGGATTCCAAAGTAGATGGCAAATAAAGGCAATAGAGACATTCACAAAGAAGAAGGACTCCTGAGGGTTGAGGTTGAGCATTCCAATTGTGGAGTTGGAAATAGCCATCTCTCACTGCACCTGAGCTCATTCCAGAATAATATGTGTTACCCTTGTAACTTCCATGTCAGCAGATTATTTAGAATTTTATATAGCGGGTGTTTCTATGAATAAGGTTCAAGGGCCTGTAATCCAGACAGTGAGAAATGTGTCAATACATGTAACTTAAACGCACACTATAATCATATCACTGTATGAAAATTTTTGTCTTTTCCTAGACAAATTTATATCAAGTTTTAGATACTCATTGAAAGGAACTTATTTACTGGCAAAGTATGTCTTAAGCAAAAAAGAGGGTCTATTTATGACCCTATAATTTATGTAATGATGTGTCAAGAGACAGGTGAAAATGTAACAGAACAGTTTAAAAAAAAAATAAACAATACATTCTATCCATTTGGTATGACAGCATTCTTCCTAGAGACACTGTCTCCCCAGAGAGCTGTCATCTAGCACTGGCTCTAATGTATTAACCATATACTAATTATATTTTTGAGTGGTATGGACAGATAATCTAGGATTAAGTACATTTGATACATGGAGATGAGGAAGACAATTTTATTGCTGCCCAAAACAAAAATAGGTGACACATTTGTAATCTTGGTGATGAACTATGAAGGGGACTATGTTTAAAGAAAAGAAACAAGTAAGTTTTCCCAGAGGTATGGCCAATCAATGATCCAGAAGGGCTTAATAGAGCTCACATATTCCCTGGATTTTATTTCTTCATTATTAGATAAGTAATGAATAGTAGATAAGATCTGATAGTTAAACCAGTGGCTCTCAGTTGGGTCAATCCCTAACAAAGGGAGCATTTGGAAATGTTTAAAGACTTTTGACTAGCACACACTTAGCAAGGAAGAAGACTTCTAATAAAAATGTATGTATAACATATGATGAACGGAACAACCCCCACCAAAAAAAAAAAGAAAAGAAAAGAAATTGTCACTATTCCAAAATATGAGTGGTATCAAAAAGAAGAAATACTTCCTTGCAATTTTCTTCATCTCCATTGAACTCTGGCCAGTAGAATTACTTTCTGTGTGTTTGGTGTCTCTCCCTCACACCCTTTCTCCCATAATTCATCAAGACCCTTTAAAAAAGTTACTGAAAAAAGTTTGTGATAGACAACTAAATCATTGTGTATGAGAAGTATAAAATCTTTGGGGTAAAGGAGTGCTAAGAGAATATAGCTTATCTCATGTTGGTAACTTCAGTGACTGCAAAGGACATGTTGAATATACTTTGCAGGAAAACAAAAGGAGGTTGTCATCATGATTTAGAGATGCTGGGATTGAGTCCTTTCCTTGGGTCCTGCCTCGACCCATAAACCCATGTATATGGCTTTGAAAGACTCACCTCAACCCAATTATTACTTATCTCAATAAATGAGGGTGGTGGCTTTCCAGATGATGCTTGTTTATGGTGTTTACTCATATTCAGACCTACCTGAATCTCAGCTCACCTTTGAACTCAATACAATAAATCCAAATAAACAAAGGCCATTGTTGTTTTATACTTTATTTGAGAAGAGACCCTACATAAACTATGTCAGGAGGATACAGATCTACACATGATCTCATCAATCAATAAATGGAGTTGTTAACATAACATTGAAGATATGATACTATGAAGAAGACAGATGCATGACCAAGGAGTATTTACAACCCTCACTTTTGATATATTTATACTGAGATGGATATATACATATATACATGTACATGTGCATATACATACATATGTCCATACATACACACACATATATACATATATATGTATAAAATGATTTTAAACAAAAACCAGGAAGAGTTTTCCTTGTAATAACTGTCACTTGGAAGTGAAGAATGGTTGGTTTTTGTTAGAGTCAGGTGTTAAATCTCTACCTCCTACATATAACCCCAACACCCATAGGTTTTGATGAAGAGACACATTTGCCTAGGGATGGAAGTGAGGATGAAGAATGGGATGAATGTATGGGGTTGAGCGTGAAGGACATGCACAATGAGAGAAATGACCTTTGGTGATACCATTAAATCATCCTTTTGTATTAAACATAAATTATTAATACAGTTTAAAAAAATAAGTTTCTGTTTTCTTCTGAGGTTGAGGAGGAAGAGAGGCAGGGTGGGGCTAGAAGAAGGGGGAGTACTTGCCTTTCCAACACAACTCTTCATTACAACTGAGAACACCTCTTTCTACCCTGGGGCCATCTTCCAATCTTATCAAATTACTCTTGGTTCTATTCTGTTTTGATTTTTCTCTTAAGTTTTACTTAAGACTGTGAATCTGTTCTGCAAAGGCAAACAGTCATCATTTAAACTAGATCGATTCTCCAATACTTGCACATTTCTAAATAAAATTAGCATAGACAATGGAATTAATCTGTGAGAAAAGAAAATAATGGAAGGACTGACTTGTTAAGGAAGGGTTTCTATGACTTAATCCTAGTGTATCTAACATCACAGTCTGATATAGTAAAATCTGGGAATCCAATCATGGAAAGCAAGCATGATCAGCATTTCCCAGTAGCCTGTGGAATAAAAGAGTGAGCATCATGAAAGAACAGTTCTGTTAAAAATAAAGCTGAAGATTGGTCAGTTGGGATTTACATAAGCAACCTAAGATCTGGGCAAGCACTTCTTAATTCTGTTTCATTGAGGTCTTTAGCAATTACCAATAACTTGGCAACACTTTACCCATTGTTGAACATCCCCCAACCCAAGCCATATTACTGCTCATTCCACTTCCCAAAGTTAGTGAGTGCATTTGCTTGGCCCCAAAACTGTTGTGAACATATGTCACATGTGTCACCTGTGCCATATTCATTGTTCAGCAGTTGCCACAAAAACAAATAACCCTTCAGATTGCCACTGTAGTTTTACAAACATTGGGAAATACACACAAACACATGGGGTCAGACAAGATATAATCACTTTACAGATAATTAGTACAGAAAGCTTAAGGATGGGGTATGGAAATCAGTTGCATCAGCACCCAAACTTCATTTGCAAAATTCCTCGCTGGGAGCATAATGTCCTGCTAGTGTGCTGAAGTAGGTACCAGCTGATTTTCCAGATATTGAAAGTGTGCTGCACAACATCAGCCTAAAGATAAAGGGACATGTAATGTCCAGTAGGAAAGAAATCAGTGTATATCATTTACACGGCAATAAATCCTTCATTTCCCTTGAAATAAGATATGTAAAGTAGCACTTAGTTTAATACACGTTTTGTTCTGCTTTACATCTAGCTGTAAAAAGCCATTCATGCAAAAAATTACCTCCAGTTTTAGCTGGATGTTTAAAGGACACTTCTCCTGAAAACGAGTCCCTTTCACTTAAGGAAGGGAAAAACAGTCCACTCGGGACAGCCAGTGCTGGCTAAGAGTGGAAAATACAAGACTTTGGTGTTTACAGGGCACTTGCCTTAAGAACCCAGAAGTAGCACTGAGCAGGCCTCTAAAGAGGCAGAACTAGATGTACCCTTGAAATTTTTAAGAATTTTTTCCAGAAAAAGCACAAGAACCTTGCTGGGGTTTAGTTCTGGCCTGTTCCTCCTGAGGCATCAAAAGGGTCTGTTCTCTAGAACATTTCAGACCACCTTTCTGCCTGTCAAGGAGTCGTGTAGTCTATGAATGATGAATTTGTAGCTCTTTTGTCATCTTACAGAAAAATTCTCTTATAAAGCTCCCCTACAGCTGTTTTTTTCTGTACTATGACCATTTCTAGATTAAAATAGAAAGCAAAGCTCTCCTGTTTTAACAGATTCTAATAAAGAATATTTTGACCTCCCCACTCATTCTTCATGAAAACCACCCAAAGAAATGCATGCTGTGGTCCTCTTTGTGTGACAAATGTGAATGGACATGTTTAAGAAGGCAAGGAATGAGGAGGGATGTGTTCCTCCCCAGACCTATTCCAAGGTTAAACATCAGAGTTCTGTTGAACTTGTTTTTCTGAGGGCTACTCTAGCATGCTTCTACTATTTCTCTATCCTTAAAAGAAATGCTTCATGGTCTCTCATCATTAAATGCTATGAATTGCTATAAATAAAAATAAGAGGGAAAGAGGTATGTGTAATAGACAGAGGAAAAGGAGGGCTAGAAAGAGTGATAGATTGATCAGGCCTCAGATAATTCAGAGGCAATGAAAATGGAGTTTGTATAACACCTGTGAAAAAGAAGAAGGAGAAGAGGAAGAGGAAGAGGGGTGAAAGAGGGGGAAGAAGGAGGGAAGAGAAAGCATCTGCTATCTTGGAGAGGGCCCCAAGGAGGATGCCAAGTAAACAATAGAAGACTGCACTGCCTCTGTGGTGACACCTGTGCATTTTTGTGCTATAAGAAAACTGAATGATCACAAAGCATAGTGACAACATGTGCTTCTGTTACTCTCATTTCCCCAGTGTCCCCTTTGGACTGGCATAGGAAAAGTCATGAGGAACTACTTCCAATCTTACAATGATTGTTTAAGGCAAAAACAGCTATGGACCAGCAATCAAGGTAAAAACTGGATGCCAAGATTCAAAGTAGTTCTGTAAGTTTCCAAAATGACTGGTGACTGTATTGCTAAATCCTTCCTTGTCCTCAAAGGCCATAACTTCAGCTCTATCACTGCATATTACTGTTTCTAGACGCATACCAACCAACCATGGCCTTGTATATTGTGAACACTATTCTTATTTTTAAGTGGTTGTCAATGAGTAGTATTTCTTATAGGAGTTTGCAAGTCTAGGATGCCTAATAAAGAAGGGGTTCCTGCCCTAAAGCATCCCTACCACCACTATCTCAGTCTTTCCCATCTCTGTGCTGAGAAACCTGGCTGTGACAGTCTATACTTTGTTAGCAGGTCAAGGACATGGCAGTAACAGCTACATCAAGCTTGGGAAAAATAAAAGCTACTCCTGGATGTTGATGTTGGAATGTGATCCATGAAAGAAGCTGTTTGAGGAAGATTTTGAGAGCTTGTGAGATAACCCTAAGAAACCAAGGCAAAAGTCTTATAACCTATGGTTCTCCTGATATGGTTTGTTCTTGGAATGTGCTTTTGTGCCCCTTGTAGGTATAGTGAATAGGACTAGATTTGCTTCAGATTGATTTATGTATTGGTGCTTACTTTTGTTAGTCAAAGGTGTTTCCAAGCACCAGTGGTCCTTTTGGCTGAGGAGCCAACTAGATTGTGTAATACCTGAATTGTGAAAAAGTAAGAGTATATAAGCACCCAAACTTAAGAATAAATTCTTCCAAGTTCAGTGGATAGGAAGCAGTGGGGAAAAAAAAAAAAAAAAAAAAAAAAAAGAAAAAAAAATCTGTCCTTCCTGCTTACCTGTCTGGAAATCCAATCAGATGAGGGAAATGATTGCTGTCCCTGGTGCTGAAAACAGATAGCCAAATCAAGCAAAATTTATACTTCTGGGATGGGCAAAGCCAATCACTACCTATGAAAATAAATCTTCCTTTCAATGAGGTTGATAGTAAGTGAAAGGTCTCAAACTCTATTCCAAAATTCTCTATTTTAAATATCATTTGGAACAACAAAAAAATAGCTTTGGAATAACCTTAACACCTGTGAGAAAGAATTAATGAGAAAAAAACTGGAATCTGGGGTCTGCAGGTAGTGTGTGCTGACTCTTTTGTCCTGATATCAATAAAAAATATGGGTTTGACTTGACTTGCTGTGACTGAAGGTTTCAAGAGGGAATATTTAGTGGCTATTCACATTGTTCTGAAACAAGGGCCTTCATTTCCTCTGTAGCCCTAATTTTATTGTCATGTTCCAAGAAACTGAACAGAGAGAGCTTTCACTGTGCTCAAGAGAACATCTAAATGTGTAAACACCAGCTTCCTATCTGCTCTCCACCTCCACCTTTACACACACACACACACACACACACACACACACACACACACACACACACACACAGACCTCAAAAAGTAAAACTCATCTTGAAAAGAGAATGTATTTCTTCACTGAATACTACAGGAATGACTGCTGGCAGAACAGTACTGTTTTTTGGGGTTGTTTTGGTTTTGTTTGTTTTTGCTTTCACATCTAGTCAGAATTTTCTTGCCCCAGTTTGCTTTCTTTTCTTTCTAATTTGACAAATCTCTTGTAACAAACCACCAGGGTCCAAACACATAATCAAGAAGACTCCTGTTGCTGTGGTACTGGTATGAGAAAAATAACATGGGCCATTTGGGGTTACCTCCAACCCCAAAGGGCTCAAGAGAGCCTTTGCTTTTAGACATGAACTATAATCACTCTTTGCTAGCCTTGGAAAGGAAATATCCCAATGGCCCCCAAAAAGGCTAAACTTTCAGAAAAGGGAATAAAAACAAGCATTAAAGAAAGTTCTTACTGTTCCTGCTAGCATATTAGCTCAGACTTTCCATGTTCATCAATTTAGTTCCCAAATGATGCCCTGGAGATTTTTAATTTATCAGTCGTGTCTATAGGAAGTCACTCCATGAAACTGCTTGTTCCAGGCATGCCTTAGCAAAGCTTAGAATAGCCCATGTCCTCACGATTATCCCAGAGAATTAGGAAACACCACTTAGAACCAGTTTTCCTTTTTCAATTTCACACCACAATTTACAAGCACATCCCAATTTGGATTCTCATTTCAAAGAAGGCTGGGGTGCTTTCTGCCTGGCAGACAAGGGCAAGGGTGGGGGATGTCACTCAGATAGAAGTCTGTAACAGAGGTGCTGTTTTCCTGTATCAGGAAAGCAAACACTAAGTCAGTCCAATGTTGAAAAAATAAGAATTTGTGATCATCTGAACTTCAGTGAAACATTTATGAATTTCTCAGGATTCTGGGTAGTTGGCTTTATTCTGTTTTTTTCTCATGAGGGGTCAAAATCCTTTCACAACACAGAGACAACATTTTGTCAGACATATCACACCTGATGTCTACTTGGAAATTGAAGGGAAATACCATTTGAAAGATTTCACTTTCCAAGTAGTATTGGTGAAAAGGAACTTCAAATAGTGCTTGGCCACAAACCCCTGGGACATGTTCTAGAGACTGTGTATGATTTCATTGCTGTAACCTTGGCAATCTGGTCTTGAGATTCACTGTCTAGGGTTTCATTTTCAGCCAGACACGTTCCTCAGCAGGAGTCCCTATGGAACATCTCTGTGGTGCTCTGGGCCATTGAAAATGAGGTCTGGAATTCGGTCTTCACCAGGATAGTTTTCTCCATCTTCTGATTATCCCTGCTTTCCCCTTGTGGGACCACAGTCCCTGGAAAGCTTCAGGATCATTATCACTTTCAATCTCTCTGAAAGATCTCTTTTAGCATTCAGTTTAAATAATGGAGCCTTACTTTACCAGACATTATTCTAAAATCTACAGTACCTCTTCAAAGCAGTAATGAGTTGGTAAGGAGTTAAAGCATAGGAGATGTATTTGGATTCAAGATGTCCAGGGTAACATGCCAGAAAATGAAATCTGCAAATCACCCTTTTTAAGTGGATAAAACACCCCTTTCTGCTGGTAAAATTACAAAATATCTTCCATTACTGTATATGCCCTAGCAATTCAAAGTGGGAAAAGGTTAATGAATAACTCTCTAGGAACCACACCCTGTGAAGGGAATAGGAAGATGCAGCTCAAACACAGCACAAGTCAAATGATTCAACACCATGAGCAGTACGTGCTGCTCCAGGCGTGGGCTTCCCCAACCATGGGGCCTTGGAGACACCACTGAGGGCTGATGCTATTGCTCATTATAATTCTTGGTGAATGGCTGAAGGATGTTCGCAGAACTTTTACAGAGCAAGAGGCTGATCAGAAAGAAATAAAGGCTCATACAACCACTACCTTTGAGTTCCATTGCTCCTTCATTTTCCATCTGTCTTGATATTTCTTCACAGATAAAACTTAAAAGAGACCATCAACTTTTTCCTAAGGAAATGCAGACAAAAATTAAAAACCTGGGAATCACAATGCAGATAATAGTGGAAACCAAGAAATACTCTTAAGATGCCTAGGGTTATGAGAGGGAAATGATTGTTTTTAATGCATTTGAATGCTTTGCCTGTGTGTATGCCTGTGCACTACTTTCATGCCTGGTGCCTGTGGAGGGCAGAAGAGGGTGTCAGATCCTCTGGAACTGGATTTACAGAAGGCTGTGATCTTCCACATAGGTGCTGAGAATCAAATCCAGCTCATCTGGAGCTTCAGCCAGTATTCTTAAAACCTGAGCAATTTCTCCAGCTCATAAAAAAGGACTTTATTTTTATTTTTTTAAGTAAGAGGTTTTATCAGACATTATGGATTTATTTTGATTAGTGGGCCTGGCTATTTGTGTCTATAAAAACCATTGCTGGCACAGTCAGGCATCTGTTAATACGAAAGATACTAAATGATTTGCGAAATAGGTTTGGCCTCCCAGATCCTTGGTTGACCTCTTCTTCATCTCCATTCCATGGTGAGTTGATTCAGTTCATTTCTTAAGGGTCAAACCTCTCTAGTGCCATCACACTAAAGATCACCTCCACCCAATCTGTGAGTGACTCTTTTAACCATTCTAAGAGAAGATAAACCTTGGCTGACACACAGAGCTCCAGTCCATGGAGAGACACATCCCATTCACAGTAGGCTAGAAAAAAGGAAAACTGTACTTAGTCATTTACCAGGATGTTCAGCAGCCAGGAGACAAGAGAAACATATGAAGGAAAACATGTTTGTAGGAGGGTTTGCCTTTCTTAACTAAGCCAGAGAGGGATGAGATGACTTCAAAACGACAGGCTGGGGGCTTCTAATAGGCCCTTTGTACTAGAGTCTCCTGTGCAAAGGCAACTGATGAGGCGCTAATGAGAGCTAATCATTTGGACCAAGGAGCTGGAAAGAGACTGATGGACGGCTGGGAGAGCAACTTGCTTCTTTCTGCAGAAACCCAGATTAAATCACAACATGCTCAGGGTAAGGACATGAGATGCCCAGACTTTCTTTCCTCAGCTTTCTAGAGCTCTTAGAGCCTGGCCTAAAAGAGATGAGGTAGGGAGCTGGGGACAGATAAGATTTGGAATTCATAGAAACTGAGAAAGTGAATAAGAAACTGAGCATATGGAGCAAACAACTCTGGCCCTTTGGAGTGGGATGTCTGCAAACATTCTCTCAAAAAATACCTGATAGTGCTGGGAACTAATCTGAGCAACAGGTTAGAACAGAGTGGCTTTCCCCATCACTGCTGTCTGAGAGAGAGTACAACATGCAACTTGTTTGCCTTCTTTCTCTTAAGAGTTGATAGTCACTCAGCCACCCAGCTGAATGCAGCTTCTAATTCAGCTCTGTTCTTGGGTCCCAAGGGCTTCATGCCACTGTTCAATTAGAACACTTGAGGGTTTTTGTTTGTTTGATTGGTTGGTTGGTTTGTTGGTTGGTTGGTTTTGGTTTTGGTTTTTTGAGACAGGGTTTCTCTCTATTGCTTTGGAGTGTGTCCTAGAACTAGCTCTGTAGACCAGGCTGGCCTCAAATTCACAGAGATCTACCTGCCTCTGCCTCCCAAGTGCTTGGATTAAAGGCATGAGCCAACACCTGGAGTTTTATATCCAATGGTTGGGTCAATAATCTGCCTAAACATTTATTTTTAAATATATTTATGCTGAATCTGATACCCCTTTCCCCAGAAAACTAATTACAGAAAATCAGAATCAGAGCTCAGTCTGTTTTTGTTTTATTCTGTTTATCTTGGGAGGGGGAGAGATAAGGAGAAGTCCCACCTTTTTGTATGAAAATCTTGAGAAATTGGGTGTTTTCTTTCTCCATCAAAGGAGTCTTAACTTTGTAGATAATTCAAATAATTCATAGTGCAGAAAGTCATAGGCTTTGCGCTGTTAATAGAAACAATGATGAGCCACAGTGAGGAAACCACATGTTTGGTGCACTCATTTGCACACAGAGTCAGTTGAGACCAAGGAAATGAACACAAATGGGGTACTGTGGTTGATATGCAATAGAATTACCCAGGCATTTGCATACACACACTTGCTTATACGTGGAAGTGAATAAATATAAATAACAAAAAGGAAGAATATGATTTGTTCTTTATCAGTTTGAGAAGCTGGGGAAAAAAAGCCACAACTCTGATAATTGCTTTTAAATAAAATCATCAAGATTTCCTCTGTGTAACTGCTGTATTACTCAGCCCAGAAATCCATTTTCTTAGTCAATAAACACAATGTCCTTGGCTAAAATCTTTCAATTCTCCTAAAGAACTATCTAAGAATATACAAAGAGATTCCTACTGTTTATACTAAAGAAGCAAAGAACGAAAAATAATTTGAAGGAGAATCAGATTCAACAACTCTGCAGTGAAATTTGTTCTTCAGATTTTGATGGGTATTCAAAACTCCTGAGGTTGTGTTTTCAGAAATGCTTAGGATTGCATTGAGTAGGTTTGCGGAGTTTGGAGGTAGCTGGGGCTAAGTTGAAGGTCCCTTTTTGAAATTTTTGATGCATGAGATGCATGTATGTGCTTTTGATGTGGGCCATCTTATTAGAAAGGTTCCATCTGACTGTGGAATCTCAGTGTGGTATCATACATGAGCTAGAAGGGCTCAGAGCTTCCTACAAAGCACTGTCTTACCAGGTGAATAGGAGCCTTCATTAAAAGGACCAGAGGAAACATAGAGGATTATCCATTCCAGACATCAGATCCCACCCATATCATCTGTTGTCATGACCTTGTTGCATCTGCTG
The DNA here is from genome assembly GCA_030556225.1 of Cricetiscus sungorus. Lineage (NCBI taxonomy): Eukaryota > Metazoa > Chordata > Mammalia > Rodentia > Cricetidae > Cricetiscus > Cricetiscus sungorus. Next base: position 43,410,619 of record JANBXA010000007.1, read on the forward strand.
TCTTCTTGAAACTTGAAAGACTGGAGGAATATAGAGGGACTAACTCTGCAGACCATTTCACTTTGAGATCAGCTGTGAAACTATTCATCACCAGTGGAATGGCTTTCATGCCTTGATTTGCAGTCTCCTCTGGGAGAAAACCAATACACTGACAATCACTGTCACTCTGACCAAGCAGCAAACATGACTCAAGACTATATCATGCTCACAGAAAGGTCAAAACTCTCTTTCTCTGAGGGTCAGATCCCAGCCACAGTCCCTCTGCTCCCATAGGCTAAAAGTTCATGAACTGTGAAATCAGTAGGTGGAGACAGGAGATCAGGTTGCTGTGGGTGGGCCACCAAGGGCTTCAGATGGGATTTACAGGGACACGCCACATGCATCTCAATGAGCTGTGCAGTCAAATTCACTGCACAGAGGTTAATCTAGATGTCAACATTGTCTGACAGCACTGAAATTACTCCAGGGCAGGGCTCCTTCAGAAGTCTTAATATAACAGTCAATTCCATCCTGTCTGCAGGAAATGAAAGTTTGCTGCTTTGTGTGCCGAATCATTCAGCGCCAATTTTCTCACTGTTTGAAGTCCAAACTGTTTGTGGTCCTGGGATTCACCTCATATTAAGACTTCCACAAGTTAGATCCTCTGTCCCACAGAAGCCAGAGAATGTGAACCCAGAAAAAGAGGGAAATGAAAAAGCAGAAAGAAGAAAATCTTTACTGAAATGTACTCTTCTCCCGTGGACAGCAGAAATCACGATACCTGGACCAGGCTTTCTCTTTCTGAACAGAAGTAGGTTCAAGGGCACCAGTGAAGTGTCAGGCAGCTTTGAAATAGAGACAGAATACAGACTAATCTCTCTGGGGAGACATTGAGTAGGATCTTCTACACCAGAGAATACAAACTTAGTTTCTTTTTAAAGTAACATTCCCACGAATGCTCCTTAAATGGAATAATAAATGCCAGATTTGGATTTGAGTGTGTGATTTCTCACGTGTTTGAGGGGATACTGCTTCCAAAGGAATGCTAGCCTACACAGTGTGCAGCTGGGCTCTCACACTGCCTTTATTTTTGCAGGAAAGAGGTCTAAATTCCTGACTGCCTAAAATGAGAAGAAAAAAAAACTGAATCCTCTCAGATACTAAATGAAAGCAATATCTAAAATGCCTGGCAGCTCCTCAGAACCAGGAGCTCTGTAAGTTCCTTGTCTTCTGTGTTATCTCAATCCACCTTCTCCTACATACATATACTTTGTGAACTATAAATATCTCTTGAGAACTCTGAGCTTAGATCTTGGAGCTCTAATATATTCCTGGATGATGAGGGGGAAATTTACTCTCTTACCACTGTATGAAAGAGGAGACTTTGCTTGGTGGTTTAAGACATCATTCTTAGGGCAAATATCAAATCACACTTTATTTTAAAGTTGGAGCCTAGCTGCCTACAGGAAGGGCAATCTGAGTTTTATGACTAAGGTGAGGAATTCCAAGTACTCATGTATTTGAAAGGGTCATAAGGAGACCCATGGTTGTATACAATTTAATATGACTAAAAAGAAGGGAAAGAAAAGAGATGGAAAGAGATATGAGCTCTCTCGGGTGGAGTTCATATCTCCACAGATTTCACAGAAATATTCCTCAGTTGGTACATCAGACTCTTGTTGCATGCATGCATGCGCACGCACACACACATACACACACACACACACACACACACAGAGAGAGAGAGAGAGAGAGAGAGAGAGAGAGAGAGGGGGAGGGGGGGAGGGAGGGAGAGGGAGAGAGAGAGAGAGAGAGAGAGAGAGAGAGAGAGAGAGAGAGAGAGAGAGAGAGAGAGAGGCAGGCTTGCATACATGCACACACACACTCACAAATGTATTTGGAGAGAATGTATCAAACAGAAACCCTGTTCAGAAGCCAAGATGCAAGTCTTTGGGTAGGACAATCCAACCCAGTGCACTGACACAAATAGTCACCACCTCCACCACTATCACCTGTGCCTATCAGAGAGCTTGATAGACTGTTATTTTCTCACATCCACTCTGGTCTGGTCCTCCTGGAGAGGTTTCATCTGCCCTGCTGGTAACTCCAGTACCAAATCCCAAACAACACATAAGTATACAGGGTTTCTGCAAGGTGAGCTATGAGAAAACAAGAAGGGATGATGTTTAGATGTTCAGATGTTATTTGTCAATATAATTTAGTATGGGGAGCAGCAAATGATCAAACTTGATGAGATGACCAATTTCCCTTTGAGACCTTTCTGAGTATCTCCAAGCTCAGTCTACCTCTGCAGTTCTCAACCAGGAGAAACATGACGTGCAAAGAGAATCCCAAACTGCAACCGACTTCCTGATTCCAGGGAGACTTCTCTGACTCTACAATCATCAAATGGACAGTCAGAAAGTATGATGTGCATGTGACTAGAGCTGAAAAGGAATGCTTTCCTGGTAATAGTCAAGCAATCCCAAAACAGGTCCAGAAGTCCAAACTGATGTTTTAATAATGGTGCCCAAACTTGGAATTCTCCTTCCCGACCTGTTAAGCACTGATTGAAGCAATTTATTGGTACCAAATAATGTGGATCTTGAAGAAATAAAGCCATATGGAGTGACTACAGCTCACAAGATCTGAGCGAAAGGTGACTCTCTCTCTCTCTCTCTCTCTCTCTCTCTCTCTCTCTCTCTCTCTCTCTCTCTCTCTCTCTCTCTCTCTCTCTCTCATAAACATCTTGTGTACTTTAGCAGGTTGGTGGTGCCCAACCAAAGCAGACTTGATAATGTAGAGATGTTTGAGAGTGGCTCATGGGGCTGCTGGAATCTGGTTTCATTGACTGAAGATCCACAGATATTTCTAGGCTTCCATCTAAGCAAAGAATTGCAAACATTGCAAAAACTCCCAGGTAAGTGTAAAGATTTACTGCTGCTGTTTGGTTCAGAAGAGTGAAGCAAGTATGCCACTAGTCTTATTTTTTGAATATACACATAAAAGTCCCTTGGTTTCTGACCTAGATTCCAGATTGCTACTTGCTTTTCATAGGAGGTGGGTGGGACTGTCTCCATATTCTAGACTCCTTTCTACTCATGTGGGCATGTGAATTTGGGAAGATGGCTCAAAGCAAAGATCAGTTTTTCCTGAAGAACACAAATAGCAACTTCCAGGTATGCCTGGATCCTGCACCAGTGTCCCTCAGACATACCAATCACTAAATATTTTTTACTTTCTTTTTATGGTCAGTTTTTGTCAACAGTAACGTTTCTACCTTTCCCTCCCTGTCTTTCATTTCAACTCTCATTTCTAGAGAACAACCTTAGAATAAAGGTGTAGATGGGACTCAAAATAGCCTTTCAAACTGAAATAGACCCCAAGGGTCCACCTACTCTAACTCCATATACCTCAGGTGGGAAGACTGATAATCAAAGGAATGCTGATTTAGCCAACATCACATGGGTAACCAAGCACAAAGGCAGGGTTCTCAGTGGCCTTTCTGCTGTAAAAAGTACTCTTCTGGCATGCTGATTCATCCTTACTTCTGTTCTGAAGCTCTCAGGTTGGTACTGTTTCCCATAGTATTTAGCACCAGAAGCACTTGCACTAGTGTGTTCCACAAGGTAGGCATCACCAGAGATGAACAACACTGTTCAGCTCAAGCCCAGAAAAAAAAAAATGGAGGCTCTTCACCTTCATGAAAAGTGTTCTCTGGGAATAACTTGTGCATGATCTGCTGAGTGGAGGAAGTCCAAAGTCCTTTGTCCATTGACTAGAAAAGGCTTAGTGACCCTTGACAACCACTCACAGGTCAGAGATGAAATCTGAAAGGAGTATTAAGCAAATCACTAAAAGGACCCTTGGCCATGCCATCCTGCTCTACAATGGATATCCAACTCACTCTTTGTCAGTGCAGGAGGGGCCCAGGTGACAGTGACAGGGCACATAGATGAGCATGCATTTCCTGGAACATTCACAAGCACTCACAGTGGAGTTAACTTCAAGCTAAATGCTATATCAATTTGGCATGGTCTTCAAAGGTATAGATATGTGTATGTAGGAAGCAGGATGGAGCAGATGGCAGCGGCTATATGGACTCATGGGATGTTAATTCTAGACTCATTGGACCACATTAGATTCTTTAAAAATAAATAAATAAATAAATAATAAACAAACAACCAATAACAATTTTCTGATATAGGGAAAGGCTGGAGTAGGGAATGAGACAGAATGCCCCCTCCCCGCGCCCTGGCCTAAAGCAGTCTCAGACTTTAGACTCTTGCACATTGTAACATAGGGGAAGAAGAGGATCGGTTTGACTTACTGGAACCTACCCCAGCCCAAGTACAGTATCTCCTCAGAGACAACTGCCTTCTGATCACACAAGGCCAAAGGAGGATTGTCTAGGCATTCCAGAGTGATGCTGAGAAAAAATAATGACACAGTGACTCCGTGCTGTTAGAAGCTCAAAGTTCAGAGCTGGAATAGGGTGGGGGCGTAATGAGGGCACCCTGTAGTTTGCACATAAGAAAAACATGACACAGTGAAGTGAGTCATATATGTCCTGTGCCAGTACAGGAGGAGTAAGATACTCTGCATAGCCCATAGCTCTGGAATACACCTCACCATCCAAAGCCTGTTCTGCATGTCCTTATCTTCCAAAACACTGCAAGCCCTTTCTCCACCTTCCAAGGGCCACACATAAAATCTACTCTACTCAGAGAGGATGCAGGGAGAATAAGAAGGTTGACCCCGGCCTGCATTCCTCCTAACTCCACTACCACCCCCCCTCTCTATTTCTCTCTCGCTATTACACAAGCAGCTGATATTGGAGGGCTGGAGGGTACAGAGAAGAGAGGCGCCCAATGCCTATGCTCATGGAACTATGACAAGGACACTTGAACAAGTTCAGTCTTGTCATTTCTTCCAACTATCCTATTAAGGCTCTAAAAGCCTCCAATTCTCCATTTCTACCAGCACCACCCCCCTCCAAAAAGCCTTTAGACCTTGGGGGTATCACTTTTAACTAGAAAACACTTTCTCCTCAGCCCCCTCCTGTCCCTGCCAGTCATTCCTTGCCTGAATGTCTCCCCTTTAGTTATTCAGATTGAAACTGAGTTGGAAACTTCCACCCAGCATTGTTCATATCCCCAGCAGAGACCAGAGCCTCAGGTGGACTGATTCAAGGAGTAATAAGAGAAGTTAATTGCCACAGGGTAGCACAGGGTTCTTTTGAAGCGATCGATCCCAAAGGCTTTCCCCTGATGTCCTCAGTGGCCAGGTACCCAGCACAGTAAGAAGTTCCACACTGAATTCCTAGTTAACCCAGCTCTCTCCCCAGTCCAGCTGAGCAGGCTTGCTGACACCTGAAAGCCCAACCATTGCTACAATCTGAGCACAGCTCTTTTCTATATTTGTATAAAAAACATTTGTTGGTATTTTTTTTAAAAAAAGGTAAAACCAAAATTAAAAAAAAAAAATAAAAACCATAATCCAGTCCTAAACTCGCCACAGAATTGCCCATACTTCAGCTGCCTTCGTCTGGCCAGGGTATCTAGGCTGTAGACAGTTTCTTCAGCTGGCAAGGAAAGTGGGAAGTCAATGTCTCCTGGGAGCTTCCAGAAGGAACGTGACTGTTAGGTAGCTCTGTGCTTGGGATGAGGTGGAGATACGGGTACTCTAGGAAGAGCACATCCCTTCCTCCCCAGCAAGAAGCTTCGTGCAGCCTGGCTCTTGACTCCCTGGGGCATTTCATTGATGTGTTTGAGAGCTGTCCAGAGATGTTCTCTTTCGCCATCCTCCTCAGCACAGTTGGGTGGGCAGTGATTTCCCCTGTAGCTGGGGCTACAGGGCTGGACCCAGCCCAGATGCTTCATTCTCACTTCCTGGTCAGTACTTGGTCCTTATTAAGATGCTAAGTGTGCCGCACTGGCCACTCATTGGACATCTTCCAGAGAAGCTTCAGCCTCCTTGCACCCCCCCCCCTCAAACACACACACCAAGCCCACAAAGAGATTTCTCAGTCCCTGCCTTTTCACAACAACTCAAAGGCAGATGCATCAATCCTTCCAAGGGCTTAGAAACGTGAGAGGAATGCCAAGGGCCCAGCACAGGTGCCAAGAAGATTCTCCTTGCTGGCTTTTGCCAAAACCAGTGTCTGGCTCCTTGAAGCACACATGCCTCAGCTCTCACCTGGGTTCCTTCCTGGCAAGGAGGTTTACCCAGGATTTGCTAGAATCTCAGGATACTGGGGAAGCAAGATAAAGAATAAGACCCAAGGGGGTGCCTAATTGTGACCTACAAGCAAATAAGCAAATATCAAAGCCCTGAAGCCTGCTGTGTCCACATTAGCAGATGACACCAGAGAATGTGAATTGTAAACCTCCAAACTCCCCCAAGGGCCTGAAAATGAAAAGACAAGCCAAGGAGTCTCCCCAGCGATTGAAAGATGAGTGGCAGTGCCTTGTAGGATTCAATCTTGAGCTGTTTTTACTTCCTCAGTTCGGTTCTTTAAATCCACCAAGTCCATTTCTTCAGGTTCAGAGGATCGAATGAATCTCTTCAAACTGAGCAAGGAACTTGAGAGTGATTTACACCCAGAAGGTTAGGGTTTGTCTTCCCAGAGTCCCCTGCTGTGACTTGTTTGCTGTTTATCTGGACGGTGGATGGCTTTGATCTTGTGTGATCTGGTGTTAGTATTTGTTCAGTATTTACTCGTAGGTGTCATCACTGTTTCCCAAAAGCATCAGGACTATATACTTTGTAGAATGAACAAATTAGAAAATTGTCCCAAAGAGAAGGAAAATGGGAAGAGAGTGGAGGCAAAGGTCAAGACAGACCCTTGCTGCTTCCAAGGGGCATGGATTTTCAGAAATGTTTCCTTGCCAAGCAACGTGATTGGGTCACACATGCTCATTAATGATTGTGTACCACCATGCCTCCTCCCATCCTCCTCTCTCTCTCTCTCTCTCTCTCTCTCTCTCTCTCTCTCTCTCTCTCTCTCTCTCTCTCTTTCTCTCTCTCTCTGCTGGTCAAGACAAAGAGCTCTGAAAAGCCAGAGCTAAAGAAGCATGGGCCACAGCTTAAGTCAAGGGAATTACATTTGTGTTAATAATAATATTTAAATTTTTTCACTTGTTAATGTCTTACAGTTTTCTGTATCAGCAGCGTCTCTATGTATTAGAGAAGGTAATTCTCTGTAGATATAGATAGATAGATAGTTATATATATATAAATATATATGTCAAACTGCCTTACAGGGTTTCTTTCTTTTGTTATTTTTTTGTTTTGTTTTGTTTTTTAATTCAGTGTTGTATGTGTAGCAGGCACTTGAGTTTATTTGAAGATGTTCATTTCAGTCAAAGATGGAAGAAAAGAGTTGAGATGAGGAAAAAGTGGATATGAGGCAGGGAGAGAGGAGGCAACAAAGTATAAATGCTTGGCCACCAGTCACACTAGCCGAGAATGTCCAAGTAGATTGGGGTGGCCTTCCCCAAAGCATGGAGGATTTTGTAGATCTCCTTAATATTCAGCCGCTGTTGTGGTTCCCTCTGCCAGCACCCCAGCATAACATCATATACCTCTTTTGGGCAGACTCGGGGTCTCTCCAAGACACGCCCTTGGGTGATGCACTCAATGACCTAAGAGGGCAAGAATAAAGAAGTTATATCCAGAAGTTCATTCAAAGTTTACCCTTGATCCCGGGACTCCTACCTAGAAACAGACATCAGTTCTACTCATCAGAGCCACACACAGAGGCTAACGTCTGGGTAGGAGGCAGCCCTGGTTTTCTTCTCTGCCTGAGCAGATGTTGCAGTGCTGATGAGCAGTGCAGGTGGTGCTCACTGATGCTCTTTGTGCTGTACCTGCTTGGCCAGAGCCCATGAACCATGACCCCACACAGGTACCCTTCCATTTTATCTCACAGTTTCTGCAGTCCTGGTTATCATGTGGGCTGCCTAAGCAGCATTCCTCTCCTACCTTGTTGTAGAGATTGGGCCTGACCACCCTTCCTCTGCCACTTAGCACCTGTGATTTTGAAAATCCCTTATAGAGCTCTGTCTGTCTGTTCACTGCATCCCCTTCTCCTCTCTGTTCCTATTTATTTTCATTTGATTGTGAATGTATGTGCTATGTGTGTGTGTGCATGTATATTTGTGTGTGTTTGTATGGGGTCACATGAGAGGGTAATTGGGCATGTATGTGTGTATACAGGCAGTATAGAGGCCCAAAGTTGTGTATTTTTCTTGCTAGGGTACCACTGTCTTTCTTGAGGCAGAGTCTCTCCCTAACCCTGGAACTCACCATTTCCAGCCACTCCTTTAGTCAGCTATCCCTGCCTTCTGCTCAGATTTTCAGGCAGCTGCCATGCCTGTCAGCTATGTTATGTGGGTTCTATGGATCTGAACTCCAGTGATCATGCCATTGCAGCAAGTGTTTCATCCACGGATCCTTCTCTAGCCACTGGGTCCCATTTATAGCAAGTTCTCCCAGCCACAGTCTCTATGCACATCACTCTACTTGTCTTGTTTGTTTCTCAGCAAAGTCTATCTTCCTCTCTGCAATGAATCACCTGACTTACTTCTTTTAAGACTTAAAAGTATTTTACTGATATACATGTTTAAAATTCTACTATAATTACATCTCCCCCTTTCCTTTCCTCACTCCAAAACTCCCATATACCCCTCCCCAATTTCATTCAAATCCATGGCCTCTTCTTTCACTAATTGTTATTATATTAATCTATTATATATGTTATTCAGGAATAGGTATATCCCTAAATATAACCTTCTCAGACCATATAACATTATTTGAATATATGTTTTCAGGCCTGACCATTTGACAACCAATCAGTGCTCTTCCCTGGGAAAAGCCACCTCTTCTGCTCCTAGCTTTCCTCAGTTGCCCATAGCTTTTTGTGAACTGCTGGAGTCACCACTACCTGGGGGGCCAGCCAGTACAAGTCACTTAACCTCTGGGATCTCATCACCCTTGTCTGCAAGACTGGGATCTGGATACACAGAAAGAACAAATGTAACAAGAAAAAAAGTACTCTCCTGAAGGGATGACTGCAAAGTGAAGGAGGCCTGGCTTTGCTCTTGGAAATCCAATTCCAGTTACTCAAAGACATTTTAAGTGCTGGGGATTGATCCCAGGCCTCAAGAGTAGAAAATTTTTGTACTACTTATCTATATTCTCAGTCCAGATAATTTACTTTCCCATTGGTGTGTATCCATTCTACACAGTACTGTGTTACATAAGGATATTTTAATACAAGTATATTATACCCACTATAATACCCTATTTCTCCCATTTTAACACTAGACTTTAGTTTTCTAATTAGAAGCTGCAGTATTAAGCTTCATTCTAGCATTTTGGTTTTATTTGGTTTTGTTTATTCTCTTCATGTCACTTTCTGTCCCTCCCCTTGATGCCACTTTGCACACCTCCACCACCTCCAGAGCATCCTCTCTGCCCTCATGCCTTATGTGTCCTATTGTCCCTCCCTTAGGTTTCCCTCAGTGCCTCTTCTTCTCTTCCCATCACCCCCTTCCTAGTTTTATAACCTAATCCCACTCTCACTGTTAAGTGACACGTAGTTTCAAACATTGGAAACTAGGCTAGAGATCAGCATGGGTGTTTCTCAAAGCATTAACAGCAGTGGTAGCATACAACCCAGCTGCCCTGTTCCCAGATATATATCTAAAGGACTTACATCCTACCACAGACACACTTGAACATCTTTGGTTATGGTTGCATTACTCACAACAAAAAGAAAATAAACTCTGTTTTAGTTTTGTCTAAAGAAAAATTGAGAAAAGCATATATGGTTCCCATTGTGACCTGCCATCTGCCTGTGGTTAGCATATTACACACTACATTTGGTTAATCCATTATTAGCCAAATGCCATAGTTTATCCACATTTCCTTCGTTTTTAACCTCTTCTCCTTTTGCTATTCCAGGCAGGATTCCATTCAGAAGACTACATTGTATCAGCTCATAGTATCCCCTTGGACCCTTCTGGGAGGCCAGACATTTCTTTACTGAACATAAAATATGTGTATTTTTCAAAACTTCATCCAATTTTCAAGTTTGTTTTAACCTACATCTAACTTTACCATTGTTTGAGTTCAAGCAGGTTACCTCAAACTTCAGTTTCCACATTCGAAGATTGTTTATTATGATAAAAAAAGGAAGCAAAAGTTTTCTATAGTCTGGTATCTGAGCAGTATTCACCTCCTCTTCCACATTAGCATGCGTTTTATTGGGAAAGAACCCCCCCCTCTCCCTTTCTTCCTCTGCCCCTCTCTTCTGCCTGTCCTCCTTTTCTACCACCATCACCACCACCCCCCGTCGGCCCCCATCTCTGCTTCCTGCAGAACAGAGCCTGGCCTGGAATGGCCTTCACTGTGCCAGCCCCCTCCTGTTCACACTCATCATGGAGTCTGTGATGGCACATTGGGATCATTTCTTGTTCAGCCTGGAAAGTCTCCAGATGCTGTGTTTACCATAGTATCCGACCTCTCCCCCCTTTCACCTTTATTCTCTCCACCTTCATGAAGAATGATCTAGTTCAAACTGCAATAGCTGCTGCTTATGCTTAGATCAAAGTCACCCAGTAGCATCTTCTCTAAAGCAGCCCCATCCAGGTTGTAAACTTCCACAGTCACCAGCGACTGCCAGTTTATCTAGCTGTGGATGGAGTAAGGGGAGTAGTTGGAAGAAAGCCTGCCTTCAAGGTTAGGTCCTTACTACACCATCTTCAAAGAGGCCACAAGCACCCCATTAGCTGTTCTAGCCATCTTTGGGATCCACAACAAGATTCTGCTAATATCAACAGCACACCCATCCAGGGGCTTTTCTTCCTTTGGCTACAAAATACAATGGGGGTTGTACCCAGACACGTGCATGATGGGAGATGTTCTTCAGTAAATATGTTTCTCATACTGGTTAATGAATAAAGCACTGTTGGCCAATTGGAAAGCAAGATAGGTGGGGCTAGGAGACTAAGAGGAAGGAGGAGTCAACATGGAGAGCCAGGAGAGGTAGAACGCCAGCCGCTCTGGCCGGTAAGGTGAGCCACATGGAAATGCTTAGAATAGTAGAAATGGGTTAATCATTAAGACAGAGCTAGCTGGTAGGAAACTATTAACTGGCCAACAGCCTTATATCAAATACAGAGTCTCTGTGTGTTATTTGGGGCTGGTGTGGTGGTGGGACCAGGTAGGCCAGCAGAAAACTTACTCGCTACACATACATGTCTGTATTTACATGGATATAAGTTCACATACATGTATCTTTATGTGTAAATGTGTGTATCCCGTCCCACAGGGAAACAGTACCAATTTAAAGAAAACCCACCACAACAAGAACTTCTCTATACACTCTTTCCTTATTCTATAAGTATACCAAATTTTTTGTTCTATTTTGGAAATTGAGGTGAGTTCCCATTGAGTACTTGCATAGTAAGATATCACAGATATAAAAGAAAAATGTCTTGTTTTGAGGCTAGGTCTTGTGTGATCTAGGCTTTTCTCAAACCAACTTGTATCAAAGAATGACCTTGGACCCCTGATCCTACCACCTCTATCTCCTGTGTGCAGGGATTAAGGGCAGGTGTTACCATGCCTGATTCAGGTGGCACAGGAGATCAAGAGCTTCATGCATACTTGGCAAGTACTCTACCAACTGAGCCACATACCCACCCTTACATTTGGTCTGTCTCCTTGTCTAGTTCTATAAGATACCCAGTCTCTTCCAGGCTGAGCAACTCCCTTTCTTTGTCCCAAAGCTCAAGAGGTGTTTTTTTGAAAATTACTGTTACTCCATCAAAGGTACTTAGGAAAGTACCTATTGTCAATTGCTATTTGCTGTTGAAATGCATTGTCTACCATTTTAACTCATTACAAATTAAAAGTATGAAAATATGGTACGTATCTATTATTATGCTTTAGATGGTTTGTTTTATTCTTGGGCACCTCACATAAATCCATTAATCATGTGACCTTGGCCTTTTCAGTCAACGCTGGGATCCATGCATCCCTGTACCTGGGGTAGCTCAAGCCTTTGGGGATCTCCTTTTGTAGACACACTAAGAAGTATGTGTTTCCACAAGATGGCACAATAGAAAAACTCAGAGTTGCTCTGTTTTGGTTTTTTAAATATGTAGCAGAGCAAACATAACCCTGAATCGTGTCTTGATTTAAACTTCTGATTTTATGCTCCTCCACATGTATAACCACTTTCTGTAGTTACAAACTTTCCTCTACTAAGATTTGCCTCCTGCTTTTGTCTTCATCCACTCTGCTCCCTCTATAGCCCACTATCTACAATCTGTGATGTCTATCATCAGCCTTCCCCCAAACCAGATCCTGGCCTGTCCTTTTGTTACCTCTGTGTTGGAGAGCTGGAACCATGGTTGCTTCCCATAGGTAAAGATCTCCCAAAGAATAACTCCAAAGCTCCACACATCACTCTCTGTGGTGAACTTCCGGTACATGATACTTTCAGGAGGCATCCAGCGGATGGGGAGCATGGTGTGTCCTCCCACCTAAAAAAGAGTAAAGACAGTGGCACATTGAGTTACCACATAGCCAGAATCAACCAGAAGTCTATACCTTTCTTATATAAATGTACCCTCCATGCATTGGATCCTAATGTTGCCATGCTCTAGGCAACCTGAATTCATAGGTAAATGGAGATGCCCACACCAGTGAACATCATACTGAAAGTAGCTATAGGTCAGACCCAAGGGAAGAAGGCAGACTATATTACACTGAGCATTAGAACTAAAAGGTGATCTGAAGTGAGAGAGAAGAAAGAGCCTGGTACTAGAATAAAATCTTAAAATGTTCCTTAAAGAAAACTCCAGGAGGAAGCCAAGAGAATCATGGTGTGAGCCTCCAGGCATCAGAGTAGCAATAGCCATTGATTTAGATCCCTTGACAGAGGTGATAAAGGCACAAATAGATACTATGGACATATAATCTGTGAATTTTTAATTTCTTCTCTTACTTAAATGTCTCCTCACAACCTGGGCTCCGGGTGTCATGTGAACAGGATGGAGACTTCCAGAAACCCCTAAGCCCGTGTTTTAATAAGAAATTTGATGGGAAAAAAGGAATAATTTTCAAAACGCTTAGTAAGATACACCACAAAGGATATGGTCCTTAAAATTAGCCTCAAGAGACACTATTTGTGTGTTTACCCATGAGAGTCAAGGGTAAGAGAAAGTGACTGAGAAGAGCAGAACATTTGCCATATGACTTAGGGGGAAATTCTGCATAAATGTTCACTATCCAGTGAGTGAGAGATATTAGTACACATGAGAGTTTACAACATGTTTCAAAACTCAGGTAGGAACTACATCATTACTAAGCAGGACATCAGAAATTGGACCGTTCAGTTAATAAGTGAAATGTGTTAAGAAAGTGCTTGCTGTTGGCTTGAAAAGAAAAGAGTTCTGTATATGTGTCCCAATAACTGTTAACAGAAATACCTTTCCCTGATGGACCAGTTGGATGGACATCAACAATGAGCATTGGAAGGCAGATGGCTAATAGTTGAAAGCTTTATATCTAGAAGGATAGATTGTATGTGTCTTATCCACTGGAAAAATCTTAGAAGAAACCAATCTTCAAGATTTTCAGAGAAGTCACCTGTAACCTGGGACTTCTGAAATCAGCCTAGCTTTGTAGCAGCAATAAAAACAATGCAAGATGTTCCCACCTGGGAAGCAAAGACTAGAACTCTTCACTACACACAGACTTTCAAAGAAAAAAAAAAGCAAAAGCAAAATCACCAGGAATTGATAAAGGATGATTCTAGAATAGCAGAAAAAAAATGCATGATATGTAATGACTTGAATTCCACAACAATAGAGCAAATAGACCACCACAATGCAATTTAAATCTAAATAATGCTTGCTAATTTGGTTGCTAAAGGTAATACGATAACTAATAAGGGTTTCCTATAAAATAGAAACATAGAGTAAATAATATTACCAATAATGTTAAGTACAAATGCTGCTACTGCTCACCTAATTATGGGGAATGGAATTTCCACATAATTTTAACCATAAGTGCAGAGAAGAGTAGATACAGAAATAATTAAAAGCCCAATAAAGAGTTTATCATTAGGAGAGGAGAGAAAAGCACTTATAGATACCAATCAATTATTGATCATAACAATTTACACTTAAATATGCTTAAGAAAAACTTAAAGCAGCTTCTAGAAGAATAAAAAAAATGCTACATACAGCTTCTAACCAGTTTCAGAAACACAACAACAAAATTTGTCAACTTGCAAAAAACACCACAAAAGGGGAGAGCAATAATAATGAACAAAAATTACAAAATGGAAGTGAAGTTTAAAACTCTTAGATACTTAGTGTAAGTGGATTATTACTACCTCTAATATGGGAGAAAATTTTTAGGTTAAAAATCAAGGTTCACATTATCTAGAAAAGCTGTATTTAAAATAAAATTACAGAAAATATTGAGCATAAAACAATGAAAATACATGCAGTAAAAGTAAAATATAATCAGCCACAAATGTGCATATGCACATATACATATACCCACAGGCAGGCATGCATATTCATATAGATGAATATGTAGATGTATATGGCCAATTATATTTCCTTAATTTTTTTAGATATTTTGTATTCTTTCTTGTATGAAGTTGAAAAGCCCTGAATGTTAGTGATTTAATATTAAAAAAGATTTATGTCATGTTTATTTCAAATTGAATGTTATAAAGTTGGAAAAAATCCATCATTATGATAATTATGAACATGTGTACTTAAGTACAACAATAACATCTTGTGAAATATACAGAGATTTTATGTATATAAAAAACAAAATATTATAAAATTTTAAAACTGAGGAAGCCACCCCAATGGAAAGCTAATATCCACTAAAATTAATTCTTTTATTTACAAACTTTAATCACATATTAAACCTCAAAGGACATCTGAAATTCAAAGAAAAAATAAGAACACAATCATAACAAGAAATGTTTCTCATACCAAATAAAGCAAACTATAAATAACAACAAAGGAATAATCTATTAAATGTTTCATTGGGAGCAATTAGAATACTATTTGGTGAAAATAACATTTACAACTATTTCTATAGTTTGGACTAAAGTCTTATTCATTGAATCCTATGGAATATAGCTGAAGTAATCTTTAGAAAAACACATAGAATTTAATTAGTTTTAGAATAATTAAAATATAACTGGACTAAGAAAGGATTCAATTTTAAAAGGCAGTAAAACCCTAAAAAAATACAAAGAGAACAATAAGTAATAAATAATAAAGACAAAATTTAAAACAAAACTGATTTGGTATAAATCAAAGCAATGCCCAAACAAACAGAGATGAAAAGACACAACTCTTACTTGATCTACATAATGAATTGCTTGTCTTCCAAAGTTATTAAAAATCCTTGGCAAGGTTAATAAGCAATGTAGAAGAGAAAACTGTAAAATGCTAAATTTGGAAATCATTAATTTTTAAAATGAAAATTCAATGATTGATTTACTGGAAGTATTAATGAAAATCTGAAAACTGTTGACAATTTGAGAGCAAAATATTACAATTATAGCAAATAAAATACACATAGGGTGAAAATAAAAAGGTGGTCTTGTTTGTGATTTCTGTTAAGGTTTTCTGATGTGTGTTTTTCAAAGTACAAAGCATAGACACTGTCTCAAACCATTCTCTGTGTCTTTAAACTTCTCTAAAATGGGATTGATCTAAGAACACAGAGCCTCAGATAAATATAAATAATGAGATTTTATCTATGTGTACTGATAAAGTCATCTCTTTTGTAAATAACGTATTGTGTTATATTCAAAATGTATCACAAGAATAACAACCTTAGGAAATCTACTGTCCCATTGCCTAATTAAAAAGTAAATAAAGAAAAAATTCTTTCAAAAGATGCTAAAATTTTTCAGTGCTGTTTTCAGGTTGAAATATCTAATCTAAGAGTAAGGAAGAAAACTTCTTTATTTGATTAAATTTGATTTATTTGATTAAATATCAAATGCCTGAAGAACCTTAGAAGCACAAAAGGGATATTCTTTCCTTGATTTTGTGAAACTGTCCAGGAAATCCGAAGCAATGTAATTGCTTTGTAACAAAGTAATTGTTTTGTTAAATGGATAAGCATCAAAATGACTTCTAAATACACATCTCTCTGTGCCTTGATTAGTGCAGCTCTCAGACCTAATCACAAATGTCTCCTTATGCAGCCAATGGTACTTAACACAGAAACTAACAACTAGTCAGCCTTCACAGAATAAGTGCCTGTAAGAACTCAAGCACAAATGGTACATCTGTACCACACCCCTTCCTCAAGGCTCAGAGACCGCAAAGAAGAGGGCAAAGAAAGATTTTTAGGAGCCAGAGGACAGGGACAACCAGAGAAAAATAATTTCTTTTGGACATGACTGGAACAGTGCACTCAAAAACTCACAGCTTCTGTGGTTGCCTGCACAAGACCATGCATCAGTATCTGAGCATGGAGGGGGAGGAAATCATGAGCCCCAGCCCCTGACTGAGGTGTTTGGAGATTGTATGGTTTGGGAGGAAGAGACAGCCTTCTCCAAAGGTAGGTCAATCACACTCCAGTGGATGGACACACAACCAGAATGAAGTCAAGCCAAAATGGGGATGAGGAGCTGTGGCAGGTCTGGGAGTTACAGGGAAGAGTTGCGCATAAATATGACCATAACACATGATATGAAGAGTTCTAATGAATTAATAAAGAATTTATTTTAAAAAATAAATATATAATAAAATGTTGAAACAGGGGAATCAAAAGTGTCTGTTGTCTGGGAATAGCATGTTACTCAAAACAATTAACTAAAAAAAAATGGAAACTATTATAGTTCAGAAGATACCCATATAGAAACACAATAACCAAACTACACTAACAATAGCATAATAACTCAAAACAGAATTGAAAATAAAAGTGTATAATATCAACCAAGGTTAAGATGTATAGGTCCATTCAGGTAAAAGAACACAAAAGAGAATCCACATAAATAGAAAGTTGTATCACTTTCTTGAATAAGAATGGTTTGATGGTATAAGTCTCTCATTCATCCTTCAAATACAATTTAAAAATTGAGTGCAATATAATTTTTTTAAAAAAACCAACAGAATGGGTTATGGAAACTGGTAAATGAAGTCAAACTTTATCCAGAATACTGAATGCTTAAAGACTTGATGAACTAGAATAGTGATGGGTATTTGTTTTATCAGATAGCAAAACATTTTATTGCACTATATAATGAACACCCTGTGTTTAGCATAGGGATAGACAATATATTAGTGTGACAAAATAGAAAGGCTGGAACCATGTACAAATACTAGAGTTTAATATATGAAATGAAGGGTTAGTAATAAAAGTGTTGGGACAATGAACTATTCATTTAAAAAAATACACTTAGATACCTACCTCACACCATATACAAAAATCATTTCCAGATGGATTAAAGAGCTAAACATAAAAAACAAAACAATAAGATATTAGAAGAAAACTTACAAAGGTATTTGTAAAACCTCAGGAGTAGAAGACCTTCCTACATGACATACACTTAAAAATCATAAAGGATATATTTTATAGACACAATTTTGTAAAATTAAATAGCAAAGACAAAATTCATAATTAAAAGACAAATGACAGAAATATCTGCAACATATGCAACAGACAAATTATTATAATCATTATTATTAATAATAATATTTTTGGTAAAATGGTCTTGCTAAGCAGCCCCAGACTGGCCTGGAAGTATCCATGTAAACCAGGCTGGCCTCAAGCTGGCAGAAGTCCTTCTGCCACTGCCTCTCCAGTGCTGGGGCAAACAAAGAATTAAAATCCAAATGATTCATGGTATTCCTTCACATCAGTTAGGTAAGCAACAGACAGATGAGGAAAGACTAAGAGCAGACAAGCCACAAAATAGCTACAAATGGCCACAGACAAATGAAGAGGTACCAAGTAAAAGAGCACAGACATGTATTTTAATGACACTTGATAAAGAGGGAAAGGAAAGGTTGCTATCTGATGCTGGAGGTGTGAGACCCGATGCTCTGATGTCAATGGCGAGACTGGAATCTGCCTCTAAGGGCACAGTCTTTGCTTTATCCACCCACACTGACTTCAAAGAGCCCTAGGATCCACTGATTTCACTGCCCAATAGAAAACTATTGTCTTGTGTCTTGACAAAATTATTTGGTTCAAGACCATTTTTTGTTGTTGTTATTTCTAAAGGCATAAATATGATGCTTAAATAGAATTAAAAATGCTATGTGTGCTGATATGTAAGTTTGTCCAGGGTAATGAATGTAATAAATGAAAATGAAACTCATTGATAAACATATTGTCATTTCCATTCATGTAAAAATGGAAATACGTAACATCAGCAAGTATACATTAATAGTGTGTGACTTTGTGAATGATACAAAAGGGTCCAGAAAGCAACCAAACCAGTAGTTTTCCCTAGAGATGAAAGTAAGATTTTACTTCCAGATTTTATTATATGTATTTCTATACTATTTGAAATTTTACAATGATCAGGTATCACACTTTAAAATTCCAACATAAAATTAAACACAAACATTTGAATGCACAGACAGAAACCAGCAGATATTAAGTACACATAAAAATATCAGTTTTGTAAAACAAATATGTTTGTGATAGAATATGCTAAAATGGTTTGCCTCATCTGGTTTCTTGCCTGAAAACAAACAGAAATCAGTGATGTACTGATACATCACTTTGGGTGTATAATTTTAAATAATGGAACTCTCCATTTGATACTAGTATGTGTCTAAGTTGGTGGGGTTTTATGTACAACACAGAGAAAGTTTTAAGTTGAAATTTCTGTATTCAGAAAAGGAGAAATTCAAGAGTGCTGGATGCAAACTGTGGTGGGTCTAAGTGTTTGAACAGACACTATCAGAGTATTAACTGGTCACAGGGGCCCCCTTTGAAAGACCCTTATTGAATAGAAGCACCAATTTGGGTGCTTCTAGATCCTTAAGAGATTTATACTACATTCTTCTAGGAATAAAGTCTCTAACATGGCAAAGCCAGCAAACCATAGAAATCAAGAAACACTAAATTTTGGTGTGATTTTCTTTTAAATGATCTTAAGTTTCTTAAGCTTCAATGCATGCATTGAACAATAAGGTTGC
Organism: Cricetiscus sungorus; assembly: GCA_030556225.1. Classification (NCBI taxonomy): domain Eukaryota; kingdom Metazoa; phylum Chordata; class Mammalia; order Rodentia; family Cricetidae; genus Cricetiscus; species Cricetiscus sungorus. Next base: position 43,429,818 of record JANBXA010000007.1, read on the forward strand.
CTCAAGATCATGAACACAAAACCTTATTGGATATTAGTAAGTGCAGAGATGTACACCCACAGTACAATAATTTTTCACTGTATGCATCTTCACATACTCCTGGACAACATAATAAATCTAACTTCCTACATTTACTTTATTGCCCATAAGAACCCATATGTATTTCCTTCCAGCATAACTGGGAAAAGTAGTGGTCTAATAACTCATAATTATAAACACTTATTGACAAATATCTTCACTCTAAAACTTACCCAGACATAATCTATCAGGAAGCCATAGTCTCAAGGATAAGAACAATGCTAATTAATGAATAATGATGTCACATATTCTCTTATGTCATCCTTTCTCCATTCCTGTGCAGCAGGTACCCCTATTTGTGCCCACCTCTCAGAAAAAAAAAATAAGATGTGTCCAAGCTTTGCATGAGTAATATCAGCTTGTGAAAGAGCTCTCTAATGGATATCTTAAGGATCTTGAAGCTAACCTTGAAAAGGGGCAACATAAACTAATAATATCTAGGAAAGATACCAAAGAATGATGCTAGAAAAATCTAGGAAAAGAAAACTTGGAATCACTTGCTCTAGGAAAAGAGGCCCCTGTTTGCTTTAGGACATCTTCTACTGCTTCATTACTGCCTTCCTCTGTCCTCTCTCATATATCATCAAGACCAATAAAGTTGGGAATTAGGAAACCTAGAAGGAGGAATTGCTCAAGAAAGGCTTTGCTCATTGCGTTTAGATGTCAGTCTATAGAAATTAGGTGGTCATAGGATCCCAAGACCTGTTTTTTTTGTTGTTGTTTTTTGTTTTGTTTTGTTTTGTTTCTGTCACTGAACCTGTGCAGGATTCATCAGGGTCTTTGCTTCTTAGACCATCATGTATGTTGAATTAAGAATATGAAAATTTTTATTGTCTATTTTCTCATTAAATCCATCTTTTAGACATATGAGGATCAATATGAAGCAGCATGAGTCACACTATATCCAAAAAATTCTCTTTAAAATCAGAGACCATTAGGAATTTGAAGATTCCACATTCCTAGTAATGATACCAGGTAGGTGAAACTCTAAAGCTTCAGATATCTACCCCAAAGTCATTTGTCAGTTGGGGAGCTAAAGAAAAGTCAACAGCTGTTCCCAAGCCTACACAAAGCAAGGAAATCTCCTCTGGGCCTTCTGTCCAAGCAGCTTCATAGTGACCCTGCTCCTTTGCAGTGGAGTCCACTTGACCCATTATCCACTAAAACTGGGCTAAAGGCTCTCACCATGCTATTCCCACATCAGTAAGGCTATGCATAAAAATATAAGACACCCAGATAAATTTATATTTAAAACACCTAAGTTATAACCATGAATACTATACGGGACACATGAGTAACTAAGAATGTGGGTTTTGTCTGAAGTTCCACTATAACAAGGTATCTTGTGTTTTTATTTTCCAAAGCTTACCACTCAAGATTCTAGATCTACATGGGAATAACAACTGTACCCCACAGCCCCTTTCCTTTTTCCTCCTTCTGTCTGTCTCTCCCTTGCTCTAAAGGATGTGAATAGTTCATTGTCCTGTGTACCACAAAATTCCTGTTCTGTACTCCAGTGCTCTCCCAGTGCATTCTACCTGTTTCTCACAGACAGTGAGTGTGGCCCAGACAGAAAGACCTTATAGCTAATGTTTTACTCTATGAACAGAACTCTGTTTTATTCTACCTACAGATCCTTGGGAAATTATTTATTTTTTGGAGCTTCAGCCTTCTTACTAAAAATAGGCCTCATAACTCCAATGACCTCTCAGGAGTGTCTGCCATACTTGTAAAAATGCAGAAACCTGGGATTTTCCCCAAATACAGTGAATTAGACAATGCTCATTGAACTGTGTCTTTTCTCCTACAATTGTGAGTAAAGACTTACAACACACATGATGTCAATACGTTGCCATATCATAAGTACCATATACTAATAGGTTTTACCACTGGAATTCCTCTTTTTATATTGTCTATAGCTGCATTCATTCTGTAGGGTCCAAGCGTTGAGTAGCTTCAAAATAAACCATCTTAACATTGTGACTGAGTTGTTAGAATATCCTAAATTATTTTCTATGTTGTTTTTTACAGATAAACTCTGAGAAGCACTAAGTTAGACTCAAAGGAATAGGCAGATGGAAGCTACACTTATTTAAATAACAGAGATGAGATGATGGCTCTTTTCTAATATGTTGAAGTATTGCCAAAAGACCATTATTTTCTTGGCATCTAATACCACTCGGTGTTTTATGTACATGTGTGCATGCATGTGTGTGTGTGCATGTGTGCAAGAGTGAGTGCTCTTTTAAAGTTTGATTAATTTAGCAATGTTTCTTGATACTCGACCTATATATAGCTGCCTTTGCTCTCATCTTCTTCTTGGGTCATTTTAGCCACCACATTTCCCATATTCTAGATTAATTCATTATATTCCCATTGGTCACTTCACATGCTCCTAGATCTTCTATATACCTAAAACTTCATTGTTACTGACCATGTACAATCAGTGGATTCTGTCTGATCACCCAGTACAAAGTCCCCTTTCACCTAATGATTTTAGCAGCTGTTTATGGTCATTGCCCAAATCCATTATTTCATTAGTGGTTCAAAAGAATGACATTCTAATTATAGTATTCCTCCCGAATATATTAGAAGAAAATCTATAAATAAAAAAACTACACTTCATCTGCCATGTGATGGTACTAATTATAGCTTATGTGTCAGGCAAGATGGCTGCATGACTATTTCCCGTTATTTAATAGTTTTTAGAATAGTGAATTCATCCCCTAGCATTATGGTTTAAATGTGGTTTGACACATAGGTTTAAGTATTCGAACACTTGGTCCCCAGATTATGGTGCTCTTTTGGAAGGTAGAAAAGAATCTTTAATGAAGGATTGCATCTCCGGAGGTGGGTCATGAGATTTTATACTCCATCCTACTTCCTGTACACTCTCTGCTTCCTGTTGCTAACACACTGTGATAAGCTGCCTAGTACACCTGCTACCACCGTGCCTTCCCATCCATTATAGGCTATACCCCTCAAACTGTGAGTCACATAAGCGCTTCCTCTCTTAAATCGCAGCCTGCTGGTTACTGGTCATAGCAACAACAAAAGCAGACCAGCATTCATCAAGGGTCAGCTGTGAGAGCTTTGTTTTGCTTCTGAGAAATGTTTCCAGGACTTGTCCTTTTAAATACACACTTGCAGCGCTCCGGTCTGCTGCAGGGACTATTTTTGATGCCTCATTTCCTTCCATCTTTGGCCAACGGAAACCTCTTAAAGCTGTGCCTCTCTCGTCTCATATAACCCCAGTACTCTTTGATAGCACCTTCACTTTCTGACATGAAAGAATATTCTAGGCTCCTCTCGTATATTTCATGTCAGAGCCTTTGAAGCTGGTGTTTCTCCAAGGATCTCTGCATCTTTTTGATGCACAATGGAATTTTGGGACTATAATAGGGATCCTCGTGAGTGCTCAGTGCTACTAGGGTGGTCATTACTTCTGAGTCTTTATAATGGGAAATTTAAAACTAGGAAATCATTTTTTGAAAGGAGAACTATTTCATGAATTCATGATTTTGCTTTATCTATGCTCAAATTTAGGATTGCTTAATTTCCTTTGACTTTGTATTCCAATTATCCTCTTATGCAAAAAAAACTTCTAGAATTTTAATAATGTATTTATTTTTTCCTAACATATTAGTTTCACTTCTTAGTCATGCTAAAAATGTGCACATAGTTTCAACATCAAACCACCTATACTGCTTTCAGTTCTGTTAGCCCTGAAGATACCTGACTAGAGAAGACCCAAAAGTATAGCTTCATCTTAGTCCCTAGTCCCTTCAAGGTTACTACACACTACACCAATACACTTTCTCTTTCATTTGTTTTTTTTTAGAAATATTTTTTTTTCATTTTGCAACTAACTTAATGTCACTTGTTGATTTGTTCCAATCACAAAGCAAGTTCCTTTTACATAAATTACAGCTCCGTTCTTATTCTAGACATTAGGCAACCTAGCTCTCAACCTCCTATGTTGTAGCACAATTTTGGTTTGATCTGGTTTATTCTATCCCCACACCCATTTTTATTTATTTAGTTATTTAACATAGACACATAGCTATTCAACTTTCTCTGCTCTGTGCTTTGTTTCCTTACCAGGAGTCTACTCTTTCCTTGTGTATTTGTATCAGACTCCACTGTGTATGACAGGTTGTTTACTCTGTCCAGTCAACCCCCAGCTGACAGAAAGCCATCCCTTGGAAAAATGGACTTCTCCCCCTGCAAAGCAGGAGACACCGTGAACCTTGCCTACTGAAGTGGTTGCACACCTGAGTCTGCAAAGCTTGGAAATGAGTGAAGACCTCAAAGCAGGCCTTGGGTGAGTATAGTTGTGAGGTACTTGGCAGCTCTCAACTCTTGCTTGTTTGTTTTTTGTTGTCTGTTTGTTTGTTTGTTTTTGCTTTGTTTTGTTTTCAAACAGGGTTTATCTGTGTCACTTTGGAGCTATCCTAAAACTCACTCTGTAGACCAGGCTGGCCTTGAATTCACAGAGATCTGCCTGCCTCTGCCTCCTGGGTGCTGGGATTAAAGGCATCTGTCACCACTGCCTGGCAATCTTCAACTCTTATATGCACGTTTTCTAAACTTGAAAAGTGGTTCTGCTTCTATCAGCTACTGGATGAAGGCTCTAGGATGGAATATAAGGTAGTCATCAGTCTCATTATAGGGGAAGGGCATTTAAGGTGGCCTCTCCACCATTGCTTAGATGGTTAGTTGGGGTCATCCCTAGTGCCAGATTTCTCTTTAGACCTATAATGGCTCCTCTATTATGGTATCTCTTTTCTTGATCTCCTCTATTCTTCCCCTGACTCAATGTTCCTGCTCCCTCATGTCCTCCTCTTCCCTCCTCTTATCCACTTATCTTTCTCCTAACTCCCTCTCCCCTCCTTCCATGTTCCCAATTTGCTCAGGAGACCTTGTCCCTTTTCCTTTCTCTGGGGGACCATGTACCCACAGCTAAACACTGAGCTGAACTCTTAGAATCCAGGTGCAGAAAGGGAGAAGTGATGAAAAAAGGGGTCAAGACCAGGCTGGAGAAACCTACACAAACAGTTGACCTGAACAAGGGGGAACCCAGCCCAGACTGATAGCTTGGAAACCAGCATAGGACTGACCAAGACCCCCTGAATGTGGATTTAGTTAGGAGGCCTAGGCAATCTATGGGGCCTCTGGTAGTGGATCAGTATTTATCCTTAGTGAAATAGACTTTGGGAGCCCATTCCACATAGAGGGATAATCTCTCAGCCTAGACACATGGCGGAGGGGGGGGCAACCTAGGCTCTGCTCCAAATGATATGACAGAACTTTGAAGACTCCTTATGGAAGGCCTCACTCTCCCTAGGGAGCAGAAAGAGGACAGGATGGGGGTTGGTAAGGGCAGGGGAGGAGAGGAGGGAGAGAGAACTGGGATTGACATGTAAAACAAGCTTGATTCTAATTTGATTTTTTTTTTTTAAAAAAAAAAGAACAACAAAAAACAAAACAAAAAAAAATTAGAACACAGTTCTTGCACTCTGAGTCTCCAATCCCAAAACATAAATAAATAAATAACAACAGCAACAAAAAACACCTGAAGAGGAAACAAACCTAAAAGGTTATTATGTGAGAAAAATAAAATAAAATAATCCTTGATAATGGGCCCATATATAGCCCAGGTAAATAGTTCAAAGACTTGAGTCACATGTCAGTATAAAAATTCCATTTCCTTTACATATATTGATTTTGCTATAATCCTGTCTCATGAATAAAAAAAATAAGTTGATCCTGAACCATCCTCTGAATTAACAATAAATAAGTTCACTAATAATACATGTGGTCATTGGTAAATAGAGGAGTTACATTTCCATTCATAGTTTACTTTTATCTTCTATAGTCATCAAAACCTGGTATATAGAGATATTATTTTGATCTATTGCCTGTTTCTGCACATTGCTAATAATTGCAGAGATACTCATTCCACAAAAATCTCTTAACATTTAGAAACTTACGGTCACTGGACATTAAAAATTAAATTTAAATCTTCATACACATTTTTTGTCACAGTAAACCATGACAGAGTGGCCTATAAAGGGCTTTCAAGCATAAAAATAAATTATATAAAGATAAAATTCAGTGTGATAACTGGAATGAAAATATAAATTCAAGAAGGAGAAGGAGCCATGTAAAAATGGCTGTTTAAGAGCTTGTTCATGTGTTAAATAGATGATGTACCAAATTGCTCTGGTATTTAAACTTCATTAGATGCATTAAAGGAATGATGTATTTTTTAATGTCAATGTTTACAATATTCTGGACATGATGGCAGCACTTTCAACTTTTTAAAAGGTTGCAAGCAACTATGTACAAGTTTACCCAGTGAAAACTTTATATATGTAAGAGACATGCATGGTTTTCTAAAATTATTATGGGATCATAAAAATGTAGAGTGCTTAGGGCTGGAAACTTTCCATGCAGAAGCAAAAGGTCCCCTCTTGTCTTTCCTCAGGACTCTATCTCACCCATTCCCGAAATGGTGTGGTCGGGGAGAAGAACAGCATGCTAACCAGTATAGGTGTCTGCTTAAGACCCAAGCACACTTCTTTCATTATAGCCCTTAGTCCTTAGTGTCAGCTACATCCCTGAAAGTCTGAAGTATATAGAGCAGATGGGCAGATGGTGCTGAGTGTGGAGCGGCTGCAGGTGACTCAGCCCCAGGGAAATCTCAGACCTCCTAAGTCTTCCCCCACAGCTTTCGCCTGTTCTCTGAACAGGGGATTATTGTGCATTTCCAGTGGAGGGCTCCCGATTTGCTATAGTTAGAGGGAGCCCATTGTCCTAGGTCAATGAGAAACTCAGCTAGAAGGTCCTCATGCCTCTCTCTATTACAGGGACAATGGGGCATCAAACCAAGAAGGAGCCTTCTTCTCACCCACACATTCAAAACATCTACCCTCATAGAACTCAGATAGAAGGAGACACAATTACCCATATTCCAAACAGATAGAACAAGATCCAGCAAAGAAGAGTAAACATATATCTTCAGGGCAGAGTAGTTTGGAAACAACTTCCTCTGTGTGGAAGGAATATGGGCCAAGCCAGACTTCTGGAAGGAGATAATAAAGCAACCTACCTTCTTTGAGGAGTCAGCTACAAGCAATTGTTAAAACTTTGAAATGCATGTTCATGACTAAATGGTTTAATCATCTAGAGGCTGCCACTCATGGTAGGTACCATTTTTTTAAAAAATTAAGTTTTAGTGTTTCTTAATTGCATGTCTTAGCACAGAGAAAAATGTCCATGTTCATTTAAGAAACTAATAGAACATCAACCTATATCTCTTCCATCACCTGAGAAGTCTGCTTAACACTTAATGCATGCTCTGCCATGTCCCAAAGGTACATCAGTCAGGGGTGGCTATTAAGTTGAACATGACAGTAGCTATTGTCCTAGTAGCCACCATTAGAGTCATTAAAATTAGTTCATCCTTGTCTAGAGTTTGGGGTTTTCAAACACAGAGTATGCACAGAGAATGCCATGTGTATACACACTAACATATCACGAAGAGGGATGTCTATGTGAATGTGTATATCGAACATTGAGTGTGCTCTCTGGGGACAGTAGCAGATGCTGACATAGACATAGTCCTTCTGGACATGCTATGGTGATGTGAGATTCATGAACACCCCTTTAAGGCATTTCTTAAATTAAATGACCCAATATCTAAAAGAAAGGTCCAAAGTTTTTTCCACTTTTTTCCCCCTCAAGACAGCAGAAATACAGTTGTGAAGCTTGGACTATCAGAGGGGCTCCTAGCAGTAGGACCATGATACAAACCTGGTACATGACTATCTTGTTGGAGCCAATTCACTGTGGTGGGATGCCATGCTCAGCTTTAATGCATGGGAGAGGGGCTTGGTCCTGCCCCAACTTAATGTGTCAGGCTTTGTTGACTCCTCATGGAAGCCTTTACCCATGAGGAGGAGTGGAAATGGGTAGGCTAGGGGGGAAGGTGAGGGTGGGAGGAGGGATGGAAGAGAGAACTGTGGTTGGAATATAAAATGAAACTTAAAAAATAAGATTTTATATATATATGACAGCAGAAATAAATAGATACTTTTACTCTAAGGCAATTGATTAGCCTTTGAGAATGACTTCAACTTCAAAACCTTTCAGAACCCTAGAATACTTTCAAGAATGGATGATACTCATTGCTGGGAATGTTACTTATTTCTGCTATTGGGCTCCTTAGTGCTCTCTGCTGATGAATATGGCGATTTTCAGAGCCTGAGCAACATTAATTTGCCATTCTGAAACTGTTCCAACTCCTACTTTTTCTCCTTCCTCTACCCCTCTTATCTCAGGCTTCTACCCGTGCTGTGTGTGTGTGTGTATGTGTGTGTGTGTGTGTGTAGTGTGTGTGTGTGTGTGTGTGTGTGTGTGTGTGTGTGTGTGTGTGTGTTTAATAGCTGTTTGGCCTTCTTCCCAGTCTATTCATTCATCTGACCATTCACTAATTCATTAATTCATTCACTAGGTATGAGCCTGAAGTGGCATAGGCAGTGGACCATGAAGAGATCTTGGAAAACAGGAACTGTCCCCTTTAAAAAGAGCTGATCCTTGCTCCCCAAATTGCATCCCTACCAAGAGATTGTAACTGCTACAAAAGGAGGCAGTCTGTGCAATGGAGAAATACCCAAAGGCACCACTAAAGATGGTTGATAATATTGTTCTTTTAATCTCAGTGGGGATTCTCTAGTCCCCAGTTTATGTGCAACTTACTTCTTCCACTGTGGGAGGCCTTGGGATCCGTAACTGTTCTGTTATATCCAGGACCTCGGGAATTTGGCAACTTTCAGTCTTGGTCAGAGCTCTTGCTTTCAAGTTCCAATCTCAGATTTATAGCTGTCATATTCTTGTCAGTGACTCTTCTCTCTTTGTCTCTGACTCAGTCTCTCTCTATCATTCTCTCTCTCTGTCACTCTGTGTGTGTGTGTGATTTCTTTTTTCTGAGTGGGTCTTCTTTCCACAATGTACAATTCTTTGTCTGTCCCACTAAACTAGGCAGTACCCTGAACAACCACCCTCACCTTAACAAGCCTACATTCTCTCCACTTGTCATTTGAAGTATCAATATTGTCCTGCCTTCCAAATCTAAGGTCTTCAGAATCTAAGGTTTGAAAGAAATGGCACTGAAGCTATAATTCCTGAGCACACATGGCTGGAAAAAATCTTTAGAAATTACCCTACATATCTCCAGACAAGGATGAAGAAATCCTTGGAAATTACACATCTCTTCAGGCATGGAAATCTTGGTCAGAAAAAAGGCAGTGACAGATTCATTCTGATTTCTATGTGACTATATTGAAAAGCCCCCACTCTCCATCATATGAAGATTAATGTTTGATCCTGTAGTATGGTGGTCAGTCTTTGCTATCAACTTGAATATGTTCAGAATCACCTAGAAGACACACCTCTATATGTGAATTTGTGTCCAGGGAAGTTTAACTAAGGGAAGACCACCCTTAATTTGGATGTGTCAGCCCACAGGCTAGGGATCCTGATTAAATTTAAAAAGAGAGGAAGGAAGAAGGCAGCAGAAAAGCAGAGCTCACCTCCCCCTGCTTCTGGACTATGGACACAAAGTGAAAAGACACTTCACACTCCCATAACCATGACTTCCACCCATCCGGAATGGCATCCTCTCAAACAAAGAGCAATAGACCCTTTTTCTTCCTTCCTTCATTTGCTTTTGTCGTGTATTTTTGTCACCTGTGTTAGGGTTTCTATGGCTGTGAAGAAACACCATGACCATGGCAGCTCTTATAAAGGAAAACATTTAATTGGGGCTGGCTTACAGTTTCAGAGGTTTGATGGGAGATGTTATTCTGTAAATATGTTTCTCATACTGGTTAATTAATAAAGCACTGTTGGGCCAATGGGAAAGCAAGATAGGTGGGGCTAAGAGACAAGGCGGAAAGAGGAAGTAGTTGGGAGGGGTCAGCATGTAGAGCCTAGAGGAAGCAAGATGCTGGCCGCTGTCTCAGATAAGATGACCACGTGGAAATACTTAGGTAAGTAGAAATGGGTTAATTATTAAGACAGAGCTATCCCATAAACAATATTAGGAACTGACCAACAGGATTGTATCAAATACAGAGTCTCTGCTTGTTATTTGGGGCCGGCACGCCAGACCGGCAGCGGGCAGGCTGGCAGAAAACAAGCTACAGAGGTTAGTCCATTATCATCATGACAGAAAGCATGGTGACATGCAGGCAGACATGGTGCTGGAAAAGGAGCTGAGAGTTCTACATGTGGATCAGCAGGAAGAAAGAGTGATATGGGGTCTGGCTTGAGCTTCTGAAACATCAAAGCCCATCTCCAGGGACATATTTGCTCTGACAAGGCCACACCTCCTAATAGTGCAACTCCCTACGGGCCTATGGGAACCAATTGATTCAAACCACCAAATCACAAGAAAGGTAACTAATACATATATTTATCTTTTTTCTGTCGCTTTATAGATGAACTTCAGGTCCCTGAGCAACACCATTTCTTCAGTTTGTGTGAATAAAGATATATCGGTCTGAGCATTATTTTGATTTTAAAGCCATGATACATAAATGTACCCTTAAAAATTCCACATCTATCTGTGAGTTCACTCTGGATACAGAAACTTCCTGGCTGCTGTATCAGGGAGATTCAGCACTGGAGGCTAAGACTTCTCTACAATGACACTACATCTCAGGACTGTAATTGCTTTCACCTCTCCCCCTCTTCCCAAGAGCATGGCTGCAAAATTTTTTGTTGATGGTCTCACTTTTTTGTTGACAGATTGGAGATCTCAGCCCCAAGTATAGTAGGTACTTGGAATTTGTTCGAGGAATAATAGAGAGAAACTTTACAAAGACATTAGACAGGGTTCCCTGGAAGCAGGGCTTTGTGACAGTTTATGCAGTCAGCATCCATTTAGCACAGTCTCAGAGGAAAGGCTGTCTGCATCTGAGCCTCTAGCCCCTGGATTAGGAAAAAATCCTCAGAGTCTTCCAAAACTACAAGGAGTTAAGAGCCAAGCTGTTTAGCAATGTGAGTCTAGAGGATAAATAAACCCATTGTGATTCTTCCCAGCTCTGTCACCTAGAGCTGAATCTGCCAGGAGCCAAGTTCTCATATGGATGCTCCAGGAATACACACCTTTTATAATATCTTATCCCTCCCCCATTCCTAAATCAGGACTAAACACTGACATTCATTCAAAGCCTTCCCTATTTTTTCAGTGCACCCAAGCAATAAGTGTATTTATATATTAAAGAGAGCAAACATTACACTGAAAAAAATACTTGGCCTTTATTTTCCTTTCCAGATGCCTTGACTCTAGCCTCTTGGCTGCACTGAAATCTTCTCATAGAAACAAACTTCAAGATGCTAAAAGAAGTCAATTCACAGAACAAAGTTGGAGGTCTCAATCCAGCTCAAATTTATAGATCAAACTGGAGTCCAAAGAAGCCACCCAGATCTCAAATGTGCACACTAATACTATAAATAAAGAAAGGCAAATCAGGCCACTGACTGATCCTAGATTTTTTTTAATTGCCCTGTAATACTCAAGTATCCAGCAGTTAGGTTCCAGTTTATATTCACACTGATTTAGGCCAAATGACAAATCATCTCTTTCAAACAAAGTTTGACTTGGCTTAATATTTTATTGCCCTTCATGTGTTATGATAGTGATACTGAAAATGTGTGTGATAGATTGAGGAAGCAGAAGGTCCAAAGCAACCAGAGGAATGATGTATAACTGAGCAGAGGCTGCATACCAGTTGAGTAATCATAGTGTGTTTATCCTCTAGAAGACTCACTTCCTTGTGTGTGGAGTGGGGATAATAACGCACCTACTCACAACATGTACCAAACTGAAATGAGGTAGTAAATGAAAGAAAAAATATATGGGGATTTGAATCTAAATCTTCCTTGCAAGCATCTCCCAAAGTTTTCAGAGACTTAGACATTCTGTTCAGTGAGCCCTCACAACAGCGAGACAACCATAGCAGATGAGAAACCAGATCAGGGAGAGAAAGTCAGTCAGTCAGTCACTGGAAGAGCATCAGCTAGAAGGGACACATCACCATACTACAAGCCCTCTCTTTGAGAGTTTTTAAGTTCAAGACAGTGCCACCATGAAGCCCCGGGCATACTTAAGAGGGACAACCAGGAATTGCTTGACTGCCAGTCTTGATCCCTGCATCTGCACCATCTGAAAAAAAAAGCATGGCTATGTTACTCAGGAAGGGCAGCTAAAGGGAATCCCAGAGAAGGCAAGGTTGGGGGCTAGCTTGAATACACACCGTTGCCCTTTAGGTGGGGCCCTGTGATGCCATGTTCTGAGTGGCAGGCTCTATTAAAGGATAAAACAAAAGCAAAAGGAGTGGCTTCAAGAAAATGAACTAAGAGGAACTGGAGAGGTGGCTAGTAGTTAAGAAAGAGTATTTGCAGAAGATTGGGGCTCTATTCCCAGCATTCACATCATGGATTACAACCATCTTAACCTGAGTTCCAGTGAGTCTAGCGCCCTCTTCTGGCACCAGACATGAATGCAGTGAACACACATATATTCAGGCAAAACATTCATACATATAAGGTAACAGTTACTAAAACTTTAAAAAGAAAAAAAAACTAAACTAGAAAACAGTCTTTTATTCTAAGGCCAAACTTAGCCAGCAATTGGCTCCATTACTTGATTTCTCAACAACATTAACAAAAGTAACAATAAATAAGTCCTATTATTGGCTACCACACCTACCTTCAAACAAAAGAACTAGGTTCTTGAATCAGATATTATAAGTCAGGTTTCTGTTACACGACAGCATGAACATACTACACACATGTTCTACCCTGAGCTATGAGCCCAGGCCTATTACGGTTGTTTATATGTTTGTTTCTGGTTGTTTACTTGCTTTTGTTTATATTTTAAGACAGGGTCTTACTGAGTTGCCCAAGTTGACCTTAAAGTCACTCTGTAGCACAGGCACAATCATCCTGCCTCTGGACCCCAAGTGCTGACATTACAAGTATGTACTTTATACGGATTGAGTGTTGATTTTATGGTATGGGATTCTGAAATGACAACATATATACACCACAGGTGCCATGAGGGAAAGGAACCATTTAACAACCCATGGAATATTCTTTCTTATGACCCAGAGAGACCCCATTTCCACGGAAACTCAGGATGAGAGCCTGCCTGCCTCCTCAGCCTGGCCTGAGACAGCCAGGCCAGGCGATCTTCCTAACTGGTTTCCTGATACCAGGGTCCCAATCTTAGCCCTCCAGACTCACAATTTGTCAAATCTGTCATACATGAGTACTGTCTGGATGTTGGGTAAAGCCTGTGCATCTACCACTGGGTCCTGCACTGCCACCTTAGAATCAGATAGTACAGAACAGCTTCTGCTTGGACCCCAACCCCAGTCATCTTGGGGCTTGAGGACTAATTAAGAAACACCTAAGGATGGCCATCAGCAGGCAGCTATGCTGACAAGAGCTAAGGACCAGTGTTTCCTACAACAATGGGATTTCCTGCAGTAGCATGATGCCTGGCTACTTTCAAACCATCTACAAGGAGGTTCTGTCCACTGTAATCTTTATTCATCCCCTGTGAAGACTCTCTGGACACAGGGTCTTTGTATATATCACTCATTTCTCAGGACAAGTAGCTCCTGAAAACTGCCTGAGATGAAGAGACACAAGTAACCAGCCATGTGTTTGGACCTAGAGAAGAGGTAAACTGAGGCAAGGCCTGGCACTTCTGGAAAACTCAGAACCATGCATACTTTATTCAGTGTCCTTAGACAGGGGTCAGATCTCCTCTTAGAAGAATTGATGGATGCAAAACCAGGACCTAAGATGGTTAAAAAGAGCAGTCACACTCCTAAGCAGTCCCCAAGGTAGAATGGCTTACTATCATGATGCAGACAGAAACACATAGCCAACTCACCCCAGAAATCTCAGATTGCCCATAGGTTAAATATTAACAAGACTTGCCACGAGGATTAAGTGAGAACAAGCTATGGAAATTTGGGCAGAGTGACTGGAGCTTGGTAACTCTCCACATACTTTAGCAAGGAACGGTCACAATGATGGTTACAAAGTAGATGTGGGAGTGTCAATCTATTGCTCTCCTGCCTGTACATATTTGCATAAAGTAGTCCCTGAGCCCAGCATTTTGATAATTTAAGTGAGTGGGTGTGATTTTCTCTGTGTAAATACATTGAGGATGTTTGATGGCCAGGGATGGTAGAGATTAGGGTGAACTAGGGAATCAGTTCGCAGTGTCCTTGGCTGCAGCAATTTCAACATAAAGCTACCCTGAGGGAAGATGAGAAGTCTTTTCTGGTTTTGTGTTGCTGCAAACAGCAAGCCAGGCATTTGCTTCCCTTTTTCCTCTGGACACCGACTTTGCCTTTCAGGTAAGGTCATGTGCTGCAGCTTCAGCAGATCAACCAGAAAGGCACAGCTGTAGGCAGTGGTAAAAACCACCATTTCCAGATCATTCCAAATTAGTCATGTTAGCTGGAGGGAGACCAGAGCCTTCAGGGGGCCCCCTCGTGTTTTATTAACTGCCAGCTGAAAATGCCAGAAGGAGCAAGGCAAGTGCAAAGGAGGAGGGGCTAGGGACAGGGAACACTTTGCATATTTTAATTACTTCAGTAAACAATACATAGCACAGCAGAGACCTGTCATCCATAGCTGCAACCCCAGGCTAAGGAAAGTTGGGAGCGCATCACTGCAGACGCTATGAGGAGTAAGCAAAGCCTGGGCAAACTCCTGCAAAGCCTGGGCAAACTCCTGGCTGCCTCATATTGCCTCACTGATGGCTGCTGGAGCACCTCAGGTAAGGTTCAGGACATTGGGACTTCTTGGGAACTAAATGCACCTGTTTGCCAAGTGGAAAATGGGATGCTTCTTGGAGTCATGAAACAAAACCCTTTCATCCTAGAGGACAGACACTCAGCCTAAGAGGAAAGAGCTCACTTGCAGGACCACATACACAAAGCAATAGACACAGTCCTTCATCTTCACTAAAAGGAGGAAATTCAGCTTAGTAAACAAAGAGTGGAGTGACATTCTCAGGGAAGCCTGAGGAAGGCTGATAATGGCAACTCGAATACTCTGTGAACTGCAGAGTGATTCATCAACACAAGCTGGCACATGACTATTTTATTCAGCACAAGTTCCTAGTTAGGCATCCCCTGAGAAATTCCAGAAGAGGGGTATTGATTGACCCAGTCACACTACCCTAACAGAGGCCAGAGACATCTCCAGCATTGGGGAAGGAGGCAGCAGAGGGATGACTCAGATCAGCAGAAACCTGGAATCCAAGTGAAAGGCACTGGGTTGGGACCCAAGTCACCTGAAATCTTGTCACAGTCTTGATGCGGTGCTACCCTAAGTCACTGGAAGCTTAGAGTTCCTTTTGATCTCAACATTCACATATGTAATAATGATGTATTAGACTGAGGGGCTGTTAAATTTCCTCTATTCTTAGAAACTGTATGAATTTGTCCAAAGCATAATTATCCGAATCAGTATGGGAAGAACATTGAATAAAAATCCTTTATAGTACCTGCAGCCTTGGCACTCCATGTATAGGGTGTGTGTGTGTGTGTGTGTGTGTGTGTGTGTGTGTGTGTGTGTGTACTTTGACACATGTATATGTGAACAAGCCAATTAGAGCAAGAGCCAGATCTCATGAGGCCTCCTCTCCAACATTACATCATATTACCTGCCTACCTGCATCATCCACAGACTCCTATGAGCCTATTTATACCACTGATAGGCTTCAAGAGTGGCTGCACTGACGGACTTCTGTGTATCATCTGGTTCAAAATATAAAGTTCCAGCAAAGCAGAGAGTGAATAATGCCCTCCACCTCCCAGGCCAAATACTCCCCTTGCCTTGGGAGAAGCTGGGAATTCTGGGACAAACTTACTTAAACTCAGCCTGTTGTTTTGCACCTGGATCCCAGGAGGCCTCTCTTCAGAGAAGGGAGGGTGAGAGGCAGTCTGGGATGAAAGGGATGGGGGGCTCAGTGCCTCCATACAGTATGTGGCTTTCTAGGCCATCAGTGGAGGCCTGCAGCTGTGGGTTACACCTTCTCCCTTTGTAAACAAGCTCTGCCTCTTGGCTTCATTTTCAAGGTCAGTAGGTGGGCGGTGGGGGTGTTTACAGGGATAACACAGGAGAAAGTCTTAAACACTGAGCCAGCAATCACAGTTGGATAAAACCAAACACAATCCTGCTCTTTCACACGTGTTTCTGTTTCCAAAAGCTTTCCCAGCCCACTGAAACTTAAGTCTTTCCCTAGGTTATCTAATGGGTGTCCCCGCCTTATGAGCTAGGCTGAGTGCCAGAATGGGTGGGTGATGTTCAGGAGAAGAGCCTTCATCTTAAGCTCTCTAAACTTCTGGCCCCCACCATATTAGATTCAGCATTTCAACTTTGAGGCCAGAAGTAAAGTCCTTGTTTCAGTGAATGCAGCCACAAAACAGCAACATTGGGAGCCATTACACAATGTCATAATGCATGGTAAGTGAATTAAGATGAATGGCTTCATTCACCCTCCCAAGAAATATTGGGCACTAAAAGTGATTATTACCAACCACTTTGCATGGAGGAAAGGAGAGACAAAGGAAGGAAAGAAAAGAAGAAAAGAGATTAGGCAGTTTATTTTAAAAGAGGAAGAAGGAAGGGCAAAAGGGAGGAAGGAAGGAAGGAAAGAAGAAAGGGAAGAAAGAAGAAAGGAAGGAAAGAAGGAAGAAAGAAAGAGATGTTAATTTAAAATATTCTGACTCCAAAAATCAACACCTTGGAGTTCACTACCAAGCTGAAAGTCTTGTGTGCTTCCAAGTTGAAGGAACACTGACCAGTAAAGATTTGTTGTTGTTTTTTTGTTTGTTTGTTTGCTTGCTTGCTTGCTTGTTTATTTTCTTGTTTTTTAGTAAAGATGATTTAAAGCATGCAAATCGATGAGCCGGAATAGTGGATTTAGGAAAGCTTGTTAGATAGCTTACAATTTGATTTCTACAAACCCCCATAAAAGTTGAAGAAGGGCTTTCATTCTGAAATATCTATATCAGCAGATGCAGTGAAGTCAGATGAGAGCTCACATTATCCTAGACAGCACTCATAGAGATGACACCAGACTGCAACCTATGCTTCCCATAGACAGACTGGAAAGGCCAAGGGGGCATGGGCTCTGCCTCCTTTGTCTGCCCATGGTGACTTTTCTCTGCACAATGCCCAGCTTAGCTGCAGTGGCAATACTGATGATTTCTCAGCTAAATTCCTCTACCAAGCCATTTCTGGGAAAGGCAAGGCCTCCTTACTGAACCACTTGGTCTCCAGTAATCTGTTCAACCATAACAACATCTATCATCGCACATTTCAAACTATGTTACCTTTCATTGTTTGGACATCTATTTCCCATCATCTCTTTTTGTAATATCAGAGTCAGAGGGGAAACAAATGGAGGAATGAGAAGAAAGTCTACATAGGAATAAGAAGGAATGGGACAGAGAAAACAGCATATGATGAATCTGGGGCCATTACATGAGTCCTGGTCTAGCACCAGAAATAATCCTACTCCTGGATTTACTATTAAGGTATCATGCTGTCTTTTTTTTCTCCTTAAAGGATTCTGAGTTAAGTTTTATTTCACTTATAGCTAAAAGAAACCCAGCAAAACACTGGAAAATTTAATACAAGCTTGTCTTTATTTCTGGGACCAAATGCTTCATTCTTAGAATGAACCCAAAAAGAGAGATTAAGGTAGAAGGTGGAGGGACACAAAGAAACTGGCTTCCCCAATGAAGGCAGACCATCAATTGTTTCCTCTCACCTACCTTGTGCCCTGCATGGCAAGACCCACACACCAGGGCTTTATCATCCATAAGACATTCCGTGATAGTTCATGACCAAGGTGACAGCTCCCTCAGCCAGGTACATGTCAATGCATTTGGCTGGTGGTCTTGGTGGATTTCTATTCTCCATCAGGGTTAACCACAAATGGCTGGAGAAATGAGGGCAGCAATAATCATCAGCATTATTAACTATAGATGGCAAAAGACAGGCACCAGCCCAGAGACGGAGCAGAACTCATCACCACTATTAGTGTCTACCCAGTGGAGCTGGTGTCCTATTTTTTCCAGACATATGGATTTCTTACCAGCCATTTGTTTCTAAAACCAATTATAGGAGCAAATGCACTTGACCAGCTTTGAAAGTTAAGTTCCAATCAAAGAAGGAAAAACAAGGTTGAGGGCAACTCCCCTCGCAGCAGTTTTGGGTGATACAGCTGAGAACACCCCTGTCATCTTCTAAGAGTCTCCTATGCATCTTTTGCCTGAATGCATGAGCCACACCCCATCCCAAGGAAATCTTACTATCCTGTTCTAAGGACTTGTTTGGCTCTGGGATACTCTATGCACATCATCACAGTGCAAAATTTTAAGGGAACCAGAAGTACAAAGATTAATTGTCATCTAAAGGGGCAGAAAAGAACCCAGGGAACTAGCCCTTCTGTCTGAAGAGGTGGTAGCCTTTCTAACTGTGACTAACCGCTCCTTAGATTTAAGGCATGCCCTATATGTCTGAGTGGCAGGATAGGCCATAGATAACCAGCCCAAAGATATTTCTCAGCTTCACCTCCAGTCCCACTGGGACTTCACAGAACCTCACATATGTGAAATGGAGAAGTCAACTAATGCTGGTAAGGGTTGAGAAGAAAAGGTAGTAGTTTGTTTGTATTATATCAGGGAGGGAAACTGGAGCCATGAGTCAGAGAGAAGTATCCTAGGAAGGAGAATGAGAAAAGCCTTTCTCTCTAGCTCTTGGGTGAAGGACAAAATCATGCAATAGCTATGAGCTGTGAAAAACCAAGGTGTGATTGGGAAGCCATAGTCTAATAATTAGATGAGAACAGTAAGTAGTGTTCAAGAGCCCAGAATGCATCCTGTGGATCTGCCATTGGAGTGGTAAGGAAAGGGAATGGAAAGGTCAGGAATAACTTCTATCTAGAAGGGACTTCCTGTGAAGCGTAAGAGACACGCTTTGACAAATACTGAGACCCCCTATTCAGGACATCACACTGCAAAATGCTAAGAAGTTCAAAGATTAATTACAATTAGATGAGCAAAATCCTTATGCTGGGATAAACAGGCTCTAGGAGTCCAAGTAACAATAACATTATAGGCTGAAGTATAGCATCCTTTAAGAAAACTGAGGGATAGTGATATCCCAAAATGCATACTTCCTTTATTATATCAGGTCTGTCTTATGTATATAAATAGTGAGTTTTGGAGGGAGGCCATGTAACTTTTGTACAACTTTAGAACTCTCCATGCATCCTTCCCACCCATTAACTATTCCAAAATACCATGCACTGGCCCTCCTTTAAACATGCATAAGAAGCGAGACCCCTGTTATTCCTTCATCTCTGCTAAACATGGACACCACACGGGAAGACTTGCTCACATGCTTCCAAAGTAAATTTCAAAGGCCCATTCCCATTCCTAAGAGGGACACAACATGGAGAAGCAGAAGATGATTCTCTGGCTTCATGCATGGCCAGCAACAACATGGGCATCACCTCAACACATGTACTAATAGCTTCTGAACCAGCCATGCAAGTTAGAACATATACAAAACTATGGGATAGCCTATGGAGGTCTGCTCTTCTCTCCCTTTCTTATTTTATGCTAACTGGTATCCAAGGATGGCCACTGAGACTTACTGATAAAGATAGAAGTTTCAGACTTTGTTCAACCTGGATTTCAATGCTGGCTCCACTCTTCTCTATTTTTGTGTTTAAACATCTGTGTGCTCATCCCTAAAGAGGTACTATGATAAGTTCCTTGTGGGAACAGTGTAAACTAAAAGTAAGTTAACTCAAAGCCCCTAGCTAAGTGTCCATCTAGAGTAGACACTCATCAAATGCAAGGTACCTTTCCCACTGCCACCAGAAGCAAGAAAGAGAAGCCTTAGATGTCCTAAGAGAAATCACAAATTAAGGGACTTTCTACAAAGATGCTTCTAAAATGAAGGAACTGACTTTATTCCCTTTTTGATGCCCTCCTTAGTGATGCCTCTGGCACACGAAAGCTGTGCTAACTACCAAGCAAAGCATATTCTGCCAATGCATGGACACCAAGGGTTCATTTCTTGTTATCTAACATTTATATCTTCATTTGGATTCAGACTTTTCAGCTCTGAGCTATCTCAGAAAATTTAGCCAAGCCATGAAAATCCTGCCTGGAGAACTTAAATAATAAAAGATGTACTACCATTTTTAAGCAATTGCTTTGACCACCTACCTAAAACTGCACATACATGCACACATGTATGCATATATGCATGTGCTAGTGTACACACACATACCACTATCACTATCATCACAATTATCAATATCAGATCACACTTCTTTGTCTCCTCTCTTTCTTATTTTTCTTCTAAGGACCTGCAACTCCTTAATTTTCTCTGTACCTTAAACTCTATCTTCGATTTCCGCAATTAAAGGCAAAATTTTTCCTGTTCTATTCATGATTGCCCTAATGTACTTGAGCAGGTTGAGAAGCATGCTGTTTGCTCTTGTTTAATTATTAACAGCTTCTCTTTTCACTTCAGCAGTGACCAAGTTGAGATAATCAAGTACACATGATTGATTTATAATAAATAACTGCTTGAATGAGTTAATGCATTTTATCAATATGGTTTTAGTAAAACTTGTCAACTTCTGAAACCAATATTTTGCCCCTAATGTAAATGAAAACATGTGACTTTCTGAAATAATAGAAGAGCCTGAGTTCTTATAATCACTCTGCTTGCAAGTGTCACACAGGCTGACAAGGGAAAAAAAAAACCCTGAACCTAATTCCATTATAAGTAGCAGTGCCAACGAGAAACCTGTAAAACTGAGGCCTTGGGAGAACCTGAGAAGATATGCTTAATTTACCTCACTAACCAAATCAGGAGGGAAATGAATGAATAAAATCATCAAAGTGTTCCCATGCACCTGCCCATGAGACCGAAGCATTGGCAGAGGATCACAGATTAGAAATGGAAACTTCTCCATTCAACATCATACTCAGTCAGTGCTTAAACACAGCATCTGGCCTGGAGAGAAAGTTTCTCAGGTGACAAACAAGGCTTCTGCTTGACTATTTAAAGTGCTGATAAATTTTGTGATTCTGTAGATTGTTCCAGAAATGGGAAAGAATCCAGACAAAAAGTGGAAAAAGGCTATTTGATGCAGTCTGATAACCAAGGCAGGACAGATGAACCCTCTACCTGAACTGAAGTACGTTCATCTCCCCCCAAGAAATTACCATAGGCATTAAAGTGAGAGACAGAAATCTCCCCCAAATACATGCAGATGACTTAGTTGCAGTGGTCCATTAATAACTCTCCTGAACATCAATATCTTTTCGGATCAGGATTCATGCAAGACCAAATGTGCAGCTCCTGAGCCAACCTGGCAGCCTATTTGTTTACTGTATTCTTAGATTCCTCAAGGGAAGCTCTTGTGGAGCATTAGACAACCAAAGTATATGCAAGACTCAAGGCCACACCTCTTGAAGTGCAAGAAAGCAGCCAAACTTCCATCCATGCAGAGCCTCCAGCCTCCACCAACACACAGGCCTGGACAGAATTGCTGGCAGCCACCTAAATCAGGATGTGCACCTTCTTTTGCAGATCATGGCCCCACACCCCCACCATGCTGTGTCCCATGAGACATCACAAGCACACCAATGGCTTTGGCAGGGAACCTCCATGGAAGTTAAACAATGCCCCCATGAGAGGAAGCAGTCAAAACAAAGTTGACAGCAGCCTCCCACACATGGAAGTTCCTCTCCAAAGCCTGCAAGCTGTCAGTGTGTGGACAGCCCTGCCCAGCCCCTAGCCCCAAAAATGAAATCCAGACTCACTGTGGTAGCTGCTGGCGCTGCTAGCCTCTGCTGCTGCCACGACACGCTGAATGGGCCCTTCTGGCATGGCCCTTCCTGACAGTGAATGAGGGAGAGAGCAGGGAAGAGGAGAGAGAAGAAAAGGGATGAGGGAAGAGGGAGGGAGGGAAGGGAGGAGGGAAGGAAAGAAGGGAAGTAGGCCTGTCTTTAATGGAATAGATATCTCTGCTGAGCAAGGCCTCCAAAGTCCTCTTCTACACTCCTAGACAGAAAAGCCGACTGCCTACAATGCCTCACTCAGGAGTCCACTAGAGAAGGACTCACACACAACACAAAGGACACACCACCATAGCTCTACTCCTAGTTCATGCCACTCAACTGTCTGCCTCTGAAGCCCACCAAAACTCAACAGGATTTCCTCCAATGGGTCAGTTCATCTTTCCACAGGATTAGCACCCCAGCCACTACCACTCTTGAAGGAAATGCATTTTATCTAGTTTTCTCAGCCCATTCGGTCAAAGAAAAGGAATTTTTTCAAAGCTCCTGAGAAAATATTTTTTTTTGTATTAGAAGAAAATCCATGAATCCACTACTATGCCATAGGCTTCCTTAATGTCCCTTTCTGCTTTTCCTATGTGGAAAGCAGGTGAGATGGCTGGGCAGTGTTTGCATTGGTGTCATCTGCATGGGCGTTACCACCCTCCTCCTCCAGCTGTCAACCGAATGAGTGTTTGCATTCTCCACCATCACCTGGACAAATTTCACTTCCCTTTATACCCTCTGTAAAAGTTAGGGGACAGGGCTAATCTTAGCTATCTCTGAGGAAGGATTCACAGTAACATAGCACTGATATTTCTTAAGCACCTCTGGGGTCAAGGGCTCTGTGCAAAGGATAAGAGACACACACAGCCTGACTCTCCACTGAGCCAGAGGAAAAGGAAGCCCCTAAGGATGAAGTGGGTTGGTGAAACATGTTTATGAAGCAGCAAGTCCATATGTACATAGGGTGAGGCTGAGAAAAAAAAATCCTGTGGAGATGAGAAAAGGAGCTTCATGGGTTTTGATGGCATTGAGGTATGGACAGCAAGAAATAACAGGGAGGGTAAGGGAAGAAAAATTGAATGGTCAGATGGGCAGTTGGAGGTAGGACAGATCAGATGGGCAGTTGAAGGTAGGGAAGAGAAGGTATTATGGGCTGAATTATGTCCCCCACATGAATTTTTATGTTGGAATTCTAACTCCCAATTTCCTAGCATGTGTTCATAGTGGATATAAGGGCTTTACAGGTCATTGTGTTGGGCATTAATCTAATAGGACTAGGGTCTTACAAAGAGGAAATCTGGACACTTATAGAGGGAAGATTTTGTGAGGACAAAGGAGGTAAGCCCAAGAAAGACTCAATGCTGTCAGTGGCTAGATTGCGAAATCTAGCCTCCAACCTGTGAGAAAATAAGTTCTGTTGTTGAAGCCCTCAGAGTTGTAGCACTTTGTTAGTGCTATAGAGAACGCTGTGCATCTGTGGAAAGGAGTGTGGAAGGGATTTAAACTTGCCAGGCTGGATGGAATCATAGGGTTTCTGGGGCAGGGGCAAGAAGAAGACCACAGAGCACAGGCTGCGATTTTGGAAATGAGGAGTCCCTCGAGGATCTTAAATGAGCAGGAGTGGGGTGAAGAAGGGTGAGGAATGAAAGATTTGGACTTTGGAGGCACATATGTGGATCCACTTGTTGGACTAACTAGGGTGATTTCTGCCTCCTGCAAAGAACAAGGAACAATAAGATGCTATGAAGTTAGACATAGCAGGAAGTTGGCATAGTTATGTTCAAATGATATTGCACTTAGAGACCTTCTAAGAGAGCTCTCATGCATGCTAACAGGCTACTCTACAGTACTGTAGGAAGATGTGGTGATGGCTGTGGTGAGTTTACTTCAAATAAGCAAAATCTCAATCACCAATGATCCCTTCAGAGAAAGCTTATAGAAGTAATTATCATAGAGAAAAGATATGGAGGTATAAAAGCAATAAGGGATTCTAACCAAGCAACTAACTACCTCAGAACTTTGAATAAAAAGAAACACATAAATCCATGAAAGAGGCAAATACATCACTCAGGTATTAAGTAGGAATATGATTCTGAGGAGGAGATAGAGAAGGGACAAGAAATGGTGCTATTATAAACAATGGCATTCAATAGTTGAGAAAGGATTATCCTTGAGAAAAGACATTCACGTGTGGGCCCAATATGATAATTATTGACCCTCAAAAGTCATATTCTATGATGTAATAAGATCAGAAGTTCCTCCAATGAAACTAAAGACAAAAAGGACCTTTTTTCAGTACTAGAAAACACAAATGGAAGCTGGAAGGCATAGAAAGGTTGAACAAAGATTGAATACATCCTTAGAGTAGAACAAGAGACAAATGTTTGGAGCAGAACAAGCAGCTACAGAGAGGATTGAGATAGACAGGCAGGTCAAGGAATAGATGATGTGGGAAAGAATGAAGAGCTATGAATTTGAACATATGGAGATGGTGGATTTTCTCTAATATTTCTCAGCATCACAGAAATACACACTTGACAGTTCTTTGCTCATGCATAATGAGTCCTTAAATTACAGTGCCACATCTCAGCAATCTCTATTATAGAGTGGTTCTTGGCATCTGAGACTTGCAAGAAGACAAACTCTCCACTCAACAACTGCAATCTCTTATCCAATGCATGTGTCCCCTTGTCACACTTCTAAAATGCAGGTGTGTAGATTTTCTAGAAAACACCATAGGGAAAAAGGACTCACTTCCCTACAACACAGAATTTTCCATTTTCACCCAAGGACTACAGAACTGAGGTTCACAGTCCTAAAGTCTCAAATATCTCTAGAATTTGCTAATCCTACCAACACTGTTGGATAAGAAGAAATGAGGCAGAAAGCATTTATCACACCAAAATAAGAGTGGACCACCCCCTCAGAGCATCTCTTTACTAAAATCTGACCTTGTGCTCATTTATTGTCTCTAGCCTCAAAGAATGCAGAACACCTTGGAGAGTATTCACTAAGCAGTATGTCTATCCTCTGCTCTATGTCATTAAAGGAACATTTATAAAATGCCTTACATATACTAATATATAGATATATGCTGTTGGACATAAAGGATACAAATCTCATGAGATAAGTTTTTGCCATTGAAGACATCTCAATAAAACAAGTGTTGTTAGATACTCTTTAGTGTGTATTTTCACAATAAGCATACACTAAAATAAACACTTCCTATAAAACATTTATAACTATAAAGACAACACTCTTTGTGTCTGACCACCACCTATCTTACTTCTAGCATCTTTTACTTGTCATTGAGTTTCAGTCAACCTATGTTACCTTGGAATCCCACTTGGATCAATTCTCTTGCTGCTGCTTATTCAGCTAGCACACTGGAGAGCCAAAGCTCCCTAACTTAAGGTCTCTGTGTTTGCTACTGTAGCTAGCTCTGAGTTACCCCAACTGTTCACCTCCTTTACTTGAAATGGCTTTGCCACAAATCTATATTAGTAAAAGAAAAAAAAACCACATGGAATTGGACTTATATAGAATCACACTTTTACTTTAAAACTCCAACTTATCACATGGTGATCATACTGTGCTAGTATGTTCTTTTAAAACTGCATTTATAGCTAACCTCTCATCTCTTCAAAGCACTGACATTATAAAACAGACTAACCAACCTTACTGACTCAACCCTCCATTTATTGTACAACCTAAGGATTAGCGATTAATCTCTGAGCCTCAGTTTACATGTCTGTAAATTGAAGTATTTATACCAGCCTGTAACTATAACATACATACTACAATGGTAATCAGAGATGAACATCAGCTCTTTGGAAAAGAAGGCCACTGCTAATAAGTTGATGCATGCAGCTTCCAGTGTTCTGTTCTGTCAACTCATCTGTCAAGTAGGTTTGACAAGATGATTTCTAACAATTCTAAGCCAGGATTCCACAAGTTGGTCATGGAAGATCATTTGCTCAGATTTTGGCAAGGGTGTATCAAGGATTCTTGCAAAATGATGAGATGGAAAGTAGTTCATTTTGCAGGAAAACAGTTCAACTGAATAATAACATGGCAATGCGATGACAATATCCAAAGATTATTGACAAATTTATCTGCTGGGAGGACGAGGAGGATTCTAGCACAAAACCCGTGTTGGACCTCTAAAACAAATCGCAAAACAAATAAAAATATGCCTAGAACAGTGGTGGTACCCTGATACAAATTGGCACAGAATTTGTGGCACTAAGCTGGCAGAAAGACATGTGACTTGACTACTGAAAACCTTGGCAGATTGACATGAAACATGGTATCAAATCTACCCTGGAGCAAACTACCTTTGCTGTATATATGTTCTAAAATATAAACAACTGCTTAACTAAAGATAATTTAGGACACTAGATATTGGTTTCGTATGGATTCAGAAAAATAAGCTAAATGCACCTCAGTCATGCAGGTTGATCTGGTAACCCCATGCTCTGTACATGTTCTTTCAATGAAGGAACATTCAAGAAGCTCACACCCATTGGAGTTCCTCTACTTGTGAGGAACCATGGACAGAGAATGCCTTAAACAGTCTAGAACAATCCCTGAACTGAAAGCACAGATTGGAATAATGAATGCCAAGTCTAAGAACATCAGGATACAGATGCCACCAATCCCCTCTTCCAAATTGGATATCACTACATGCTTTATTCCCACCCTAGATACACCACTCTACTCAGGGTAATCACCACCAGTCACTCAGAGCTGCTTCTTGAGATAAGGTTGCCGTGCCTCAGGCATACACTACTTGGTCCTGAGAGGATTAAATTTACAAGCAACCAAGAGGCTTATGCATTTTAAATATGAAGACTTCTCATTGATACAGAGCATCAGAAAACGTATAAATAAAACAACTCCCAATTATTGGAAACTAAATAAAATACAGTTTGCCTCTTTAAGATTAACATAGATGAAAATATTTGCTTCATCTCCCTTGTTCTAAATTATCTCAATATAATCCAATGTCTCATGTAGACTGCCTTACTAAATGTGAATACTTAGGTCATAAAACCTTTGAAAACTGGTCATATAGTAATAACATATGAATTATGCCTTTAGCTAAATCCAGTCTCCTGTATGTTTTAATCATTGTGATATATTCATTCAGTCATCTTCATTCATAAGCAAATCTTTGAGCCACTGTTGGGGAATAACAGGCAACTGGTTTTTCATTAAGACACCAGTGCAGTTTCCAAATACACCTTCCCAGAGATCCCACATACTGACCATTGGCATCTGTCAAGCAGAAACACATGAGGACTGATTTATTAAATCAGTATTAAGTATTATTAAGTAGTATTATTATTAATACTTAAGACAATAGAAACATCATTTCTTACCCATTAAAACATCTCATGTAGTATTATATATTATTAAAATTATTAAGCATTTTATAAATCACTTTTGTGAAAAAATCTCTGCTAAGAATGGTATAGTTCCTGTATCTTCAAACAAAGTTAGGCCTCAGAAAGATACAGTATAGAATGACTCTAGAACATGAAATATACATACATACATATATACATACATATATGTATATATAAGGAAGTCAGAAAGTTGGGGGCTGAGCCACCCAAAGAAAATGACCAAATACAAAGAATCCAAATCCACCCTGGTTAGAGACTAACACATGCGAATCATTGAAGAAGACTCAGTCAAGGTGATTTACAGAGTAAAAAAAAATACTCATCAATACTCAACTCATTCACTAATCCTGTGCCACTTTTTATCAGTGTATCAGCACTGCCTTACGTAGGACCTGCAGTGAGAGCAATGCAGAACAACAAATTGCACCCAACCAACAAGGCACAAAGACCTTTTTTGCCTACGACATCATGCTGTGGAGCATGAAAATAAGTAGAAGTGACACCACACTGCAAACAGTTAGAGAAAGGAAGGTGGGATCTCAGTTGGCCCTTCTTCTTTTCCCAAGGCACCAGAGCATAGCACACAACCTTAAAATATTCAAGAAAGAGACTGACAGTACATGAAATCTGGAGAATGGCACTCTGCTTCTGGAAAGTTCAAGGTTCAATTTGCAAAAGTCAGTTCTTGGCGGAAGCCAGCAATTTCACAATAAGGAAGACCCCCACTACCCAATATGCTTCCTCTTTCTCTCTGGCTTTTCTACAGAGTAACTTGAACCTCAAAGACCTAGAGTGGTGAATGCCTTTGTTTTCTATCTCTCCCAGGTCTCTCAGGTAGATTCTTCTCCCCTTTAATTTCAGGATCCAGCACCAAAGACTCATCACAGGAAATACTTTGGCATGCAACTTATTTAAAATTTCTTATATATAATTTCTCCCTTATTCACTTACATGGGATGATAATAACCATCTATTGAGTGCCTAATAGGTACCAGGCAATTTGCATATATTATCTTATTTAATCCACACAAAAGAAGAAATTGTTCTCCCTCACTCTCCTTTTTTTTTTTTCTTCTTTCTTTTTCAGATGAGGGATCCTAAGTACACTTCGCTCTAAGAAGTGTCTTAAAAACTCAAATGAACACAGCCTGACTTAGGATTTAGTGGGTGTTCTGGTCACTTTCCTTAAGCAACAAATCTCCCTAACTCCAGCTTTTTCATAGATGATAGGTTAACTTGGGAATGTAGGAGAGGGAGAGGGCAGGGCATAGTTGCTGTATTGACCAGATTGCCTGCTCTCCTCCTCTTCTTCCTCCTCCTCCTCTTGCTTTGTCAGACAACTCACATATTCTTGAACTATGTGAATTATGAGAAAATACAATTCCCTACCAAGAAAAAGTCAAGGGAATACAATGTTCTCTTTACATGCAAATATCTTAATTACAGCTGGTAGGGAAGATATCTGTATGGAAATTTATGTGTTTTTGTATGTTATATATTCAGTTTGTCTCGGTAAACAAAAGGCCTTTTGCACTTCAGAAGGAAAACAGTGGCTGTTGTAGTGCATCTATGCCCACCCTCAACAGGCATGGGGAGAGAAACCAGAGGTTTAGCACTACACTCCATGGTCTCCTGCAGCCTGCTTCCCCTCATCAGAACAGACTTGAATAAAACATGCATTGTGTTCTTGGAATTTTCTGCTGGAGCACCTTCCCTGTCTTGTCCCTATGGAGACAGGCAAGCAATAATAATGTCTATCCCACTCAGGTACCACCTTCCTTGATGGGAGAAAACAGCCAGATTTCAACCTTTCAGAGAAAGGAAACTGCATCAGATCACTGAAAACCTGCTCTAGAACACTAAGCAGGGGCATAATTTTCAACCCCCTGGTTCTCCTGTCAGTCAAGAGAAACAAAATATAACCAGTCACCTACAAAAAGCACATGACCATTTTGATCACACCAATCTTCTTCATTTATCTGAATAGTTATAATGTCATTTTACACTATAAATCTATTTTATCCACTAAGGACAAAGGACAAACTTACCTCGAAACAAGAAGGATTCTCAGTAGAGATGATTGAGACTATCATACTTGTAAAGATTGCTAAGAATTAGGAAAACAGACTGCTCACTCATTGGCCATCACATCAGTTTGCCACAGCTGGAAAGGGTAAGTGTGGAAACCCGAGGAAGGAATCCCAGAAGCCATGAAAAAAAATGCCAATAGGTCATCTGCCTGGGATGATGCTGATGGCAGTCTGCCTGGGGCCATCAGGGTGAAAAGAGGTGGCATTTAAGGCTCCCTCTGGCTGTGCATTTCTTTGAAGTTGAAGGAGCTGGCATTTTCTCATTTGTTTTTAACTTTCTTGGGGCACATAAGGAACTGGGTGGCCTAAAAGATGCACTTTTAAAAATATATCCTAACTGACAACTACAGTTATTCATTTACTCATTTCCAGAGTTATTGTCCAACATGGTATTGGCTTTGAGCCCTTAACTATAGCCTTTAGGTCACCTTTCTGAGTCCCAATGATGTTCCAGTGGCACCTTCTATCCTCTTCTGTTCCTTGTGGCATAGAGTCTCATGGTCCCTTGCCTAGGCCAATATGTGCTAACTTAATATGGCTGTCCAGGACTGTCCATCAACTACTCAAATCAAAGAAGATGGATTCCTAATATCCTGTGTGTCTGTCTTTCTGTCTGCATATCTGTGTTATTAGGTTCTATTTAGAGGGGAGGTGTTACTGCTATGAAAAAATACTGAAAGCAAAGCATAAATTCAACCCTATGAGATGACAGTCAAGGATGCTGATTTAAAAATTGATGTCATCAAAATGACTTAATAACTAAACCAGTCCTAGTCCTTTGTTCCTGCTCCAGGAGAAGAAGTGATGAAGCCTCTAATACATTAGTGGAAAAACATCCAGTAAACTCCCAAAGTCTCAGCCAAGTATATATGCAATGCAGAAAAAAATTCTATTTGTATGGTCTAAGTGTATAGACAACAGTTGTGAGAAGAAAAAGTCAAGATTATGAAGGGAAAAAAGAAAACTCTTACTTTACAAAAGATAAACTTTGACCATAGGCAAGAAGGAGATTTATTCCATGTCAGTAGTCAATGCAATGACTAACCTGGGCTTCTCGCCATCACTGTAGTGTACAAAGTGCCCATAATCAAAGATAGAAGGATTCTCCCTGGGACATTGTTCTTTAGGCCACGAAGAATCAAATGTCTCAATTTTCTCACATTTAGAAGTCCCGTTGTTTATAGTTCAACTTTCTGGCTATTGTACATCTCTGTACCATAGTATCCTAAGGCATAAAGAACTAAATCCTTCTCTATGTTTATTTCTGCCTTTTATAGAATGCTTTGGCTGTAGTAAATATCCCTGCTGTTACCACTGGATTGAAACAAAATATGGAGTTGTTTAGGAAGGAAGCTGGTATGAGGATGTATAAATGCTAGGAAGATTCAGGTGATCCCAATCCTGGGAAAATATAAAGGAATCCTTCTCAGGTAACCAGTCCTTTAGCCTATTAGCTGAATATCTTAGATATCCCAAAGAACATAGCACACTCAAAATTAAACCTCAGTCACTAAACCAGATCTAGGATTGAAACAACTGTTTCCAAAAATTAAAGTAGTTTCCTGATTTCATCAGGAAGAGGGAAAGGGGCTGAGAACATGAACATGTTTGACCTGGGGTCAAAGTAATAGTAGAGGATGAAGTAACTGGCTCCTTCTTCTCTTTTATCTGTGCTTCCCTCTTAATGGACAGAAAGCTTCCTCTCTCTAACCATTATATGAAAAATTTATCCCCATATAAGAGACAAAAAAGAAGTATAGAACCAGAAACCAAACTCCAGATTTCAAAGATAGATGAAATATCTCAATAGACACAGCACAGGCATTGATACCAAAATGTCCTAAATAACACTCCTATCCCTCAGTAGATGTCTCTATTCCCAAATGTCTGTTATTCTGTGGATAATGAGTGTGCAGATCCACTGGCTTTAATCAAAGAGTGAGGTTGCAATAGCTACTATAATTAGCCACCGATCCTTTCCTTTGTGTTCCTTTCTCTTGGCAGCTTTGTGCAGATTAATAGGCATTAACATTTAAGATGCTTCTCTTAATTCACTCGAAGTGAGTATATCATGGCACCTGTCTGCAGAGATGTCCACTCTGTGCCATGTCTTCTAATGAGCACTATCACCTGAAACAAGAGCTGAAGAAATGAACAGGTGTGGGGATAGGGTATTCCAGGCACTGGGAGTCTACTGAGATTCCCCTGCTTTCCTCTAACTCTCTATTCCAAGACTTTCCAGAGAAAATTAACTCTGGCCTTGTCCACATGTGTCCTTTGGGATGGCCAAGATTGAATAGTTCCAAAGGACATCTTTCTGAACCTAGAGTCTCAACATAGGTACTCTCAACATATGGTTCTCCAGTAACTCTGCACCTTGGTGTTGCTAAAAAGCATCTCAAAATCCATTTTATGGACTCTCACCCCCATAAAGATATATTTGCAGTACCACTGCTGTTAAATAAGAATCAATGCCACACAATGTGGTGTCTTGGGTCCCTGGGACTATAAGAATAATTGCAGAAAACTGAGAAAATCCAGTCAGAAGTTTAATAAATACATAATGTATGTCACCTTCGTGACTTCTCTCTGGATCTAAAATTACCTCTAATGAAATGGTACAGAATGGGATACAAATCCTCACTATTTTATTCTGTATAAATAGGAACAGACTGGATTCAAATTGGTCAAGGAACAATCAGGCTCAGCAACAGGGGTTGGTCACCACAAAGACTCACAAGGTGCTCATCTTGTCACGGTCAGTGTCCTTTTCTTTCCTTGCTTTTCTGGGTCTACTCAGGAAGTCCAATGCCCAAAACCACCGTGATAAGTCCCATCAAATGAATCTAGTATCCCTCAAGCACCTTCCTGTCTGTACTCCTGCTAACACTTTCTCTACTGTCTAGATATCAGGTGTTCTTACTCCAAGTTGATATACCAGGTAAGGAAAAGAGATTCCCTCACTATGGCAGGTTTCCAACCAAAGTGGCATGGATTGAGTAATGGTCCAACCCCAACAGACACCAGCCTTATTTCTGTCCCTAGAGGAACAAGTTGTCTGATTGGTCAAGACCAGGCATGAAGTCTGCTTCTTCTGAAGAGGACCAGCTCCCATCAGAATGTAAACTGGGAAGCAAAATTTCTGCTTCTAATGGGCAAGGTCTTCAGTCTTCCCAGGTTGCTGAGTGGGACTGAGATTCTTAATCTGAGAATCAACACAAGGAAGCCCATCATGGCTGCAGAGTGAGACCATCAACAACAGCTTGTGATTCGCACACACATTAGAAGGGTCCTCTTCCAGGCACCTCCTCTTTAGTGGCTTCAGAAAGCATGATCTGTGAAGTAGAGAAGGGTGCCTGATACTAGATGGGTCTCCCAAAATGTCTAACTCAAGCAAAGAGCATGATGGCATATTAGGATTATGAAAGTTAGTTGACTTTAAGTGCCATCACTAGGTTTGCATCAAAGGTAGATGCAAATGACAAGCTACTTCATAGACCGCAGACTCTCCTCAAGTTAACTGACTTGACTTCCATCAAATGGTCTTCCCAGTTGAGGATAAGAAACAGGTAGTCAAAGAATGGAGAACCATTGGGTTTTAATCTCGGGTGACTCACTAGTCACCCATCACTCTTGGTGCTTATAAAACTGGAAAGCACACTGTAGTCAAGCCAGACACTTCTCAAATCTTGGGTCCTGATTACAATAATGGCCTGTCTACCCTCCCTAGCCCTCAAGTTAGAGTAGTCCTGGACCCATGTTTTCCCTCCAGAAATGAGCTACAGTAGTCAGTGGGCCAGAAACTCCTTTAGGATTCTCTGGAAAGATTTGAGCCTTCAAAGGATGAAAATCAAATAAAACAACCCAAGAAAATGGTTCTAATTTCAGCATGTTGTTGAATCTCTCAAACTCATGTGTGAGCCCTCAACCAGTGAGTTTCTCTGGGTTTTGTGAAGGACCTACCCTCACACTAGGTAGCACTTGGTGATTGGGGAGTGAGGATTGGTTAGAATTTGAAGCACGTTCTGGCTTCTTCCAATCTTCTGAAGTCAGTTTTTCTGCACCATTTCTTTCCTATGTGTAATTTTTTAACATTATTTTTATTCTAATTTTATTTAGTGCTTTACCTGCATGTATGGCTGTGCATTCCTCATGTGCATGTTGATGGTGGAAGCCAGGGAAGGCATCATATCCCTGAACTGTAGTTATAAACAATATGAGCAATCACACAGGTTCCAGAAATAGAACCGGGGTCTTCCAGTGGAAAACTCAGTACTGTTAATTTCTGAGACACCTCTCCAGGCCTAAACAGACTTTTTTTTTTTAACTGAGGGTCCTTCTAATGTCAAACATTCTTCCCGTTCCTTCCTGTCCCATAGGATGAGATTGATTGTGACTTCACCCTCTCCAGGGTAGCAATTGAAAACACCTCTGAAGCAGGTGCCACAAGGTCCACCATGGCTTAGAAATTTCACAAGGCACCAAGAGTTTGCATTCAGAGCAAGATTAACAATAGAAGTAAAGATGTCTTCTTCTTTCTTTCTGTGTATGTCATTAGACATGAGATATAGTCTTGGAATAGAATATTAGAAAAGATATTGGTTTTTCTTCTCCCTTAAAATGGTCAGTTTCCCACCAGAAACATCTTTTCCATGTGATACACAGCAATATTCTATTTCCCAGCTTCTCTTATAAATCATGTAGCCATATGACTGTCATCTATTAAGTAGGGAAGTGATGACCCCACAGCCAGCTAGTCCATGTTCATTAACAACATTACTCTATGCCCCTTTTCCATTTCATCTGGCTACAAAGGGTACAAGTGCTTAGGGCAGCTAAGGTGAAGTGCAGGTCTCTGTTGGCCTGCAAGACAGTGCTATTTCTCCAGAAAATACTACTATGTGACCTGGAAATGAGGCTCTACTTGTGTTCGAATATTATGTCTCCCACCTATTTGCTACAGTGATCAACCTGTGTTAGCTAAGACCTTTGCAAATTCTTTGTTCAGAATGAAGAAGGCATTTGAATTTTAGTGCTAATAACAGTAACAGTAATTAATGTTTATTAAGCTATTTTATCATCCTAAGACATAGTGTGTGTGTGTGTGTGTGAGTGTGTGTGTGTGTGTGTGTGTGTGTGTGTATAATCTTTATAGAAAATGCAAGTGTTAGAACCCATTTGTCCCATTTTATAGTTAGAGACACAAAAAAGGTGAATAACTTACCCAAGGTCAAAGACAGGAATTTTAAGAGCAGCAATTCAAACAGAAAAACATAACATTTTCATAATTTCCAAGAGTACTGTGACTCCCATAGAATGAACTATTCTACCACAAGATCACCTTACCCTGGTGATTATTGTTCTTAACATGTCCAAGAGTTGCTGAGAATTTAGTCCCAGAACCCTCAGCTTTGAACCTAATGCCATATTATCAGCTATCGGACCTACTTTACTGTTAGGACCCCACTTTGAACCTAAAGTGCACTTTCTAGATAGATTCCAATGATCCAGATTACTACTGGCCTGCCTTCTCAGGATATCCTTCCCAAATGCTGCATCTTCTTGCTTGGAAAATGCTTGATCATGATTGCCAAAGGATCGCTTCACAGTTGGCTATCTGATTTCCTGCAAGCTCCTGACCTGGTCTGATCCATTTCCTGCTTAACCTCGAACACACATATGTTCCCTTCACTCACGATTTTTTTAACTCTACTAAGTTCCAGGCAGGAGGTTAAACACAGGGGACAGCAGAGTGAGCCCATTTCGGGCTCTCTGGATCAATGCATCTCTCCCCGCCACTTCTGTCCCTTCCAGAGATCAGTGAACTGCCCCCTTTCCTAACAAACACACCTGAAAATATGTCTGTTCTGGAGTCCTGACCTGCACCTCTTCAGGATGTCTGAAATTTTATTTAACTCTACATCTAATCACCAATCTCCCTGAGTTCTCTGAAGATCTAAGAAAGAAATCATGATATCTGCAAACTAGCCTTTGTCAGCGCCCATTTACAGGTGCTCTTAGAAGCATCAATGAGCCACTAGAGGAAAAGGTGGCTGCCATCCAGTCCGTTGTAAGAAGAAAAGAAATTGCTGCACTGCTTTGATGCAGGCATGTTTGTTTTTTCAATCTAAATGTGTAACAGGAAATTTGGCAGTTCACCTTTGTAAATCATTTGCATACAACCTATGTATGAGCCAGATGGCGCCTCCTTGTTTTAAGAAATTAAAAAGTGAAAAGGGAAAAATATAAGAAGGCTCTTATCTTTGCCTCTTCTCCTGACCTTCTGTGTACCCTCTAGAATCTTCACAGAACAAGCCAGCCCAAGCTTGTGTCATTCACACAGACATGCCCATGAATGAGCACTAGCACACAGGCATGTGTACACACACACACACACACACACACACACACACACACACACACACACAAATTATCTGTGTTTATCTGTGTTGGCAAGCAAGTTGAGTAGTAAGCAAGTTCTCAGTCTAAGTAATCAAGGATAGTAGAGCAGCACCCATTTGACCCTGGTTACAGAGATCATCCTTCCTGGTGTTCTGTCTATCTGATAAATCATCACATTCCTTGGGGCCTTAGCCAGTATATACTGAACAAGAAAGTCTTACATAAATCTCTCAAACATAGACATAGCTCTATGATTTGGAAGGAAGAACATATAAATGCTGGCTAGAAGAAGGGCAATGCCAATGACCCACGTTTTCTATGGAAGTTGAAACCTTGGGAAGGAATTTTCCTTAAGGTAATTGTCTTAATTCTACTCCCTGGGGGCAGCTCTATGAACCTAGTTTATTTTCCAGTGGTCAGGAGTTCCTCTCTCTGATCCAAGCATCCCATCTGGGAATGAGACTATCTCCATAGTGTTCTTGTTTTGGGTGTGAGAAGTGCTGAGGAGACAGTAAAAGCAATAGTTTGTCTAGTAAGTATTGTATTACAGGCTCTTCACAAACTAATTTGCTTAACATAAACATACCTCCACTGAGTAAAAATTTTTGTCCTAATTTTCAAAATAATAAAATTGAACAGAGGCAGTGAGCACTTTGTGCTGATGGTAGCTAAACAATAGAGAGTGAACACAGCTGACATTAGTTCCAAATCCAAGAATTCTTTAGTAACATCAATGTCTTCTAAAGGGTATAAGAATTTAGAGACATTTTTGTGACCTCACACATACATACTCCTTTCTTTAATTTTTCAAAAGATTTGGGGTGGGGGGAGTAAAAGCATATATCAAGGCATTGTGAGTAAGCAAAAGTATAAGGAGATGAGCCAATCTGATCTTTGAGCATTGCCAGCAATGCTGAACTTTCACTCAAAGCTATCCTTCCTTATTTCATACTTCTTTGGAACAAAAGACACACATTTTCAAGTCATCTAGCCTCAGATAACAGCCTGGTTTGGAGTTTGTGAAGAGAGAATTCAAGATACCTGGAATGTTGACAATTTCCATTGACCTCACTTCCTTAAATCTGTCCTGACCCCCAAAGAAATGAGATGGGTTTACTCCTTGATGCTTTTCCAGGAGTAAGAGTAAAGCTAATGCCTATTAAAGCAAGACTTGAAGCATATCATTTGGATAATGCTCCTTTTTATGTTTTTTAAACCTTTAACCCAAAGAAAAAATACAAAATGCAACCCAAGTAGCCAGTTTCAAAGCTCAGCTCCTATATTCTGGTCTGATATGGTTTCCAAAGACAAATTATAATTAAATAATCTTCCCTGCACAGAACAAACAAAAAACTTTCATCAGCACCACTGTGGATCTGAATTTAGCCAGACAAGACAGAAAACACTACTGTATAGATTGGAAGGCAATTAAATGATTTCAACTAGGCTCTGTGA
This sequence comes from Cricetiscus sungorus, assembly GCA_030556225.1. Lineage (NCBI taxonomy): Eukaryota > Metazoa > Chordata > Mammalia > Rodentia > Cricetidae > Cricetiscus > Cricetiscus sungorus. The sequence continues at coordinate 43,467,237 of JANBXA010000007.1, forward strand.
CCCATGCACCTGCTTAGTAACCATATCCAGGCTTTGGATGTGCCTGGTGGGGAGAAGGGTCCAGATTCTGATGACTATGCTGTGGCAATCCCAATAGGTCTTCCCTGACCATCAACCTCTGTCTATACTACACCATGCTCCTTTCCTATACCTGGGAATACTTGGTAGGGTGGGTAAGGTAGGTCTGCTGGGGACCCTTTGCTTTCTCCAGCTTTGGTTTATTTTTGCCTCCTGTGTGCTCATATAGCACATCATTTGCCATCCTTTGGTTGAACCATGTAAGACACCCTGCAGTCATAAAGGGCATTTTTAAAACATTGTAATTTCTTCTACATTGTTACTAAACTGAAGTTCCTTGGGTAATCAGTATCCATACCTGAGTGATCAATCATGCATCAAAAAGTCAGCAGGAGCATCCAAGTAAATCTAACAAATTACAGCCTCCTGGTTTACAAAGCTCAGGCAACATGGTCATCATACTTCACAATGTGATAATCTGTTCCCTAACATGACTAGACAATTGACGTTCATTGTTTATTCTCCTGATATGAACTGAATGTTTATGTTTCCTTAGTCCCCAAGCTAAAACAAACATTTGGTTCATAAAAGAAAAATAGGCAGGTAATGATATTAGGAGCAAGGCTGTAAGTAGAATTTTTTAGAGGTCGTTAGATCATTAGTCTTCATTAGATTTAGTGATCTCACAGAAGAGATCTTAGGGAGACCCTTTGCCTTTTCTAACATAGGAGAATACAACAAGAAGACCATATATGAACTATGGAGCCAGCCTTCCTCAGACTGGAAGCTGCCTGGGCCTCTGGAACTTTGAAATCTATTCTTGCATTACCATAAGCTTCATGGTTTGTGGTATTTTGTTCAAGTGTCACAGATGAGGACTTTCTCTGCTCTACAATATTGTCATTCTGTCTCCAATAACACAAATCTAAATTTCTCCCTTAGTCAAAATGCTTAAAATAAGTCTTTTATATTTAAACTTTTTTCTTCTTCTTTTTTTTTTCCTGAGACAAGGTATCTCTGTGTAGACTGATCTTAAATTCTACAACCACCTGTTTCAACCTCCCAACTCTGGAGATTATATGTGAGTACAACTATGGGCAACATAAATTTTCCTTATTGCAGAAGGAGGTGTGTCCCAATCAGTTTGTAGACATGACTCCATCTGCAGGCATCAAGTTGTACCCAGGTTTCTCTTTCTAAGAAAAGTGACATTCATGGCCACTCACATTTAACCTGGTCATAATTATAATAATATAGAAAAACTCAATATTCTGTGATGAGGAGATTCCTCACAAATGAAAATAAGTTCTTGTAGTAGTAGAAACATAACTATATGCAAATGAAACTTCCTCACAATCAGCTTTTTTAGGGTCATGCTTTTTCCATAACCAGAAATTGACAATATGCTTTATTTTCTTATTTTCCCAAAGCCAGCGGGATTATGTTTAGCAGTGTACTAACAACTTCTAGTTTACTTTGGGTTCCACTTTCCAGAAAGGTCTACCTTTGGAAACAACATTACCCTCACATAATTATGAGATAATTTCAAAGAATAAAACATGTTGTGAGTTAGGCTAGAGCAGGGGATAGGTTGGAATACTGACATAGCACCAAGTTAGACTGTCTTGGTGTGCATTTGAACATACAGCTATAGGAATTCAATTCTGTTTGCATAAAGAATGAAGAGTGATTCAGTAAGTCTAAACAGGCTACTGCAATGTTTAGACAGAGTCCAGCCTAATGTCAAAGAGGAAGGAGGAATGGCCTGCCATGATAATAAGCTGATATGCCAAGATGTAGAAGTGGCAGAAAGATAACTGTTGAGTGCATATGTGAGCATGTGTGTGCATACATGTGCACCATAGTGACAGGGTTAATGGACAATGACAAACATGGAAGCAAGGAACTAGCTCAGCAACTGAGTCCTGCAACTGGGAAACTCTCCTTACCCTGTAGTAATCAGTACTGTAGACGTCCCTGGACATGCCGAAGTCACCAATCTTCACCAGTAGGTTAGCTCCAACCAAGCAATTCCTGGTGGCCAGGTCCCGGTGCACGAAGTGCTGGGAGGCCAGGTAGACCATGCCCGAGGCTATCTGACTGGCGATGTGGAGCATCTGAGAGAGCCCTAGCTCCGCTTTGGCCTGGCGTGGCTGTCCATCTACGAGGATCATTGCATCTGGCCCATGGGCCCTGCAAGGGGGGAGGGGAAATGGAACAGAGAGAACTCAACAGATCAAAGGCAAAGTCTTAGTGGTTTTCAGTGCACTGGAATGTCCTACATAAATGAAGGAAATCCCCTTCCCAGGCTACCTGTGACTGTTTCTATCTACCCAAATTATACCAAGTGAGCATGGTTATGGGTGAAACTACAAGATCCCCACCAAGATAACACAGATGTACTCAAATGTAACAGGGAATAAACCTTCTCTTTCACTAACTACCACCTAGGTTCTTCCCAGATATGAGGTGATTAGAATAATTAATAAAATAATCACTGAGCCTTACTATGTGCATATGACAGCACTTTTTTGATAGCTTTAAATACATACATTTAATCTTCCTACCCTTATTTTTTTTTAATGTTGAGACACAAAATGATTAGAAGGCTCAACCAAAGTCCAAGATATTTCAGAATAGCTACATGGTAGTCAAGAGACAAATTACAAATTATTATCTATGACTATGAGGGAGAGTCCTGTATAAGTTGCCAAAATGGATCAAGAATAGTATCAAGAAAGATTTTTAAAGAGATCTTAAGGGCTTGCCCCTTGAGGTTCTGATTGGTTATGCAGTGTTCCCTCATTTGCATTTCTGACAAGCTCCCAGTGCCCATGGGGCTGACAAGAGGTCCATAGCCCCCAGCTGTAAGTGATATAAGGCTTGCTCCACAAGCCTAACTAATTCACAACACCAAAAGCAAGGCAGGGTGAAGAAACCCTCTGACTCCTTGGGAGCCCAACACTCCCCTCCATGCTAAATTCAAGCCTGTCTGGGTTATGATAACACCCTGCCCTGCTGGATCGGTCACTTTTAGTGTTCACTCTTTTCTGAAGAAAGCCCAATGAGCCGTAACCACACCCTGTGGCCCTTATTTATGAAGTGAAGGACCAACGAGCCCTGGTGTACATCAAGGCCCCAGCCTGCTTTACTGCTTCTCCAATATCCACTGAAAGGCACCATTAAATAGGAACACATTCCATTTATTATCTTGCATGGGCTTTAGCCCCCTCCATCCTTAGCAAAATAGCTGCATCAGCTAGCCAAGGATGCATCAGGTACACTCCAGTATACCAGGACAGATTCTCACCAGTCCCAAACTCTGTCAACCACGAAACATGCTAGCATGCAGAAATGACCCTCGGGGTCAAGACACAATTTCTTGCCATGTGTGTCTGCTACGGCTCAAATATAAAATGATTCCAGAGACTCATATGTTTGAATATTTGATCTCTACTGATGGAGCTTTGCTAGGAGATGAGGACCCCTTGCGAAGCAAACCCTTGGTAGAGGAGGTAGGTCACTGGTCCTACAGCTAATAATCCAAACTCCGTCTGGTCCAAACTCCCTTACTCCTGATTACAGATATGATATGACCTTACGTGCCAGCACCACGTCTTCCACTGTGATGAACTGCATCCCTTCAAATGGTGAGTTAAAATCAATCCCCCATCCTTAAGTGGCCTCTAGTCAAGTAATCAGTCACAATGGTAAGAAAATATTTTTTGTTTTGTGTTTTCTTTCTTATTACTTTGTATTTCTCCTGCCCCATTATTTACTCTTGCTTCTCCCACTTTCTCTCTCCTCTGCTTTGTATTCATCAGTTTTCCTTGGTATAAAGATATACATGGGAGCTGGGAGCTTTGTTGAGCTTTTCTGGTTGCACTTGGGACTGGAGAGTCAGCTGTATCTCTGGAGGATGTATTACAATGTAAAATAGGGCAGAGGAGTGGAAGTACAAGGTGAGGGAAATTCTGCATACTGAGATAGGCATCACCTAGATGCTCTCTATTCATAGCTTTTTTTTTTTATAATGCACTAATAGTAGTGATGACTTTTACAATAGCCACCATTGTTTCAGTACCTTGCTGTATGCAAAATGCACATTGCCATGCAATACTTCTAGCAACAACTCCATGAAGCAGTCATAACTTGATCCATTTATAATTAAGGTAAACTATCTCTCTTATGTTAAGGACTGAGTTTTCCAGGAATCAACTTCATTATGAATTCAAGTTCCAGAGACTTGGAGAATCCAGTGAGTTTTCTCAGTATCTCTAGGGAAGTTATTTGGAAATGTGACTCATAAGAGATCTAAAGACTCTTGCCAAGTCTGACTCTTTCCTTTCTCAAAGTCTGAATGCTAACAAGTAGAATTTACCTGAATACAAAATGCCCTTTCTTTATCAATTTACCTTTGCTTTCTAATGAGTTTATAATTTGATAACTTCACATTCATCATCAAAAAGTCTCTGGGCTGGGTTAAGGTTATAACACACTAATCTCACTGGGTAAGTGAGATACATAATATATTAGCCACATTGAGGTAAGAGAACAGATAACCCTAAAACCAAGGCTGTGAGTCTCAACCTGAGATCCTCACAGGATATATCTCAGAACATAGATAGATGGATAGATTGATAGATTAGAGAGATATGGTAGAGATTATAGATAGATAGATAGATAGATAGATAGATGATAAATTGATTGATAGATGATAGATAAATAGATACATATAGAGATAGAAGATAGATATAGATATATAGGTAGATAGCTAGATAGAGATTGATAGATGGATAGAGATAAGTGATAGATATAGATAGAGAGAAGAAATAGATAGATAGATAGATAGATAGATAGATAGATAGACAGATAGATAAGGATTGATAGATGGATGATAAATAAGATGGAAGAAGAAAGAAGGAAAAGAAGGCAATGCTTTCTATTTGTTAATCTCAGGCTTGAGTTCACAGTGGTAAGTATGACTTCTGACCACAGTGAAAACCCCCAAAGCTCAATGGGACTGAAGGGGGTGGATATTCATTCTTGATTACCTGAGGAACTTGTTAAGGTCTCCATGCTTCATGTATTCAAAAACCATAATGAGTGGGTCTCCATCACCACACACCCCATAGAACTTGACGATATGTTCATGCTGCAGGTTAGTGAGCAGTTCAGCCTCCCTCTGGAAATCCTTCCTGGCAGCCAAGGTGGGATCTTTCAGGGCCTGAGAAGCAGACATCAGTTTTTAGCAACCAGGTTACAGAGAGCTGTCTTCTCCAGCTGGTGAAACCTGCTACCACATCCTTTTGGGCCCACAATGAATATGATCTATTTTAAAAATAAAGGCAAAGCATACCACTGAAGCCCTTTTTCATTTAGCAGTTTTGATTCCTGACAAAGCAGAGCCCACATCCCAGGCTCTGGCCAGTGACTTCAACCTAAGCTTATTGTCCTTCCACAAGCTTCCCGCAGTATGAATGGCAGGGAACAAAGCTGTGAGATGGAAGACCCTGTGCATAAATCTCCCTTTACAGAACAAGTCCCTCTGATACAGTAAAATTGAACAACATCACCCCAGTTGCTTTATCTTTGTAAATCACTACACTCCAGAAGTCAGGTAATGTCATGATGTCATCCTTTGGAGTCCTTGTCTTTTAATGGTGAAAGAGACTGTATTGACAGAGGAGAATAAGCACTTGGTTTGTCACTGTGTTCCCCAACCAAAGGTTTAGCAGAAGTTCTAGGGGAAAGATAGGGCTGCAGATGACAGATGCACAAAGGACAAGGCAGATAGCTACTAAGTCTCAGCACAGGAGGAGATGGTGAGACAATGGGAGCCACCCTACAGAGATGCTGTGACTCTGCCCTATAGGGATTGCGGGCCCAAGTGTGACTCAGAGAGAAGTACAGAGCTCATCATTTGTTATTCCATAAAGACGAATACAGCAAAAAGCACACACAACACCAAGGTGGGGGTCTTTGGTATCACAAGGGGAGTGTGATACCAAAACTAATCATGTATAGTGCATACAAGAGACAGTGAACAGAGCGCAACTGTGATAGTTCACGTCAGTTGTCAACTTGACACACCCAGGAAGAGGGGGGGTCTCAAATGAGGAATCGCATCCATCAGATTGGCCTGTGGGTGTGTCTGTGTGGTATTTTATTAATTATTGATTGATGTCAGAGGGTCCAGACCACTGTGGGTGGTGCCATCTCTAGATATCTGGTCTTGTAAGGAAAATACACATATGAGCTTAGGAGCAAGCCACTGAGTAGCATTCTCCATAGTATCTACTTTAAGCTGCTTCCTTGGTTGAGTTCTTGCCCTGGCTTCCATGATGGAAGATGAAGTAAAGCCTTTCCTGCACACGTTGTTTCTAGTCACCATGATTATGATCAAAGCCACACACAAAAAATCTAGAACAGCCATCATGAGGATGGGCAATGTTGTCCAAGATGAAGGATGGTCTGTTCAAGAAAAAGTTCTGTGCTAGAAGAGAAACCTATGAAGATATGCCCACACATTTCTGAACCTCCTGTAATTGCTTTAAGATCATAAGGAAGATGTACCAAGTAATGACCACTTAGTAATCAAGAAGTAAGGATAAAACCACAGCTGATCTTGGGTCACTGAGACTCTAAAGTGACTAGAGACTGGCTTGCACTCTCTTGGCTAGATGTTTGGCCTTTTCTCGTGATTCAGAAAATATGGCCTGCCATGAAAGTGCTGCAAGGTCTCCCTAGTCAGAGATCTTCCTCCATCTGCTGAAGCCCCAAAGGTTGAAATATGCCAATTGTTTTGAATTCTCAAACTACAGTGACATGAAGCTCCAACGGATGTACCAAATATGCCTCTCCAACTTCTCAGTAACCACTACACATAAGGGATGATGGGTACTTAGCATGGAAAGCTTATGCACCACTTTAGTTTCCCACTGCACATTTCTATAGCTAGAAAAGCTGAGGCTGAGCCTGTGTGAGAACCAGACCACATTCACAACAATCTAAATGATGGGCAGCATAGTGGGCCTGAGCGTGATCCTTTGTTGAGATTCACAATACCCCAAACTTCATTAGCAATACCTCCAGGGCCATCAAAACAAGTGTGGCCTTCTCACCTGAAGCCCCACTTCAACTTCAACCAGCATCACCTTCCCTTGTTTGGAAAATTTAAAAGAATTCACCAAAAAAGTTTTCAATTTGACAAAAGTATTGAAAGTTACTTTTACTAGACCTAATTATAATTTACCAGACCAAATTCATTTTTTGATAGATTTTTATGTTACATAGCCAAGAATAACCCTGAATCCCTATTTTTACCTCTGTAGTCTGAAGATTACAATCATGTTCCACCACATTTGGTTTTATGCACTGCCGAGGGTTGAACCCAAGGTGTTGTGCATGCTAGGCAAGACTCCTGCCAACTGAGCCACAGCCCCTGCTCCCAACACCTATAATTTGATGCGATGATTGCTTCAGCTCTGGGAGATACCTATAAATAAAGGAGTATCTGTAATGGCCACCTGATACTGGAACAAAGGCTTGCCAACCAAAATGTCATGGGAAAAATAACCTTCTCTCATGACCCACCTCTCTGCCACAGCCTTGAGCTACAAGGGGTAAAACATGGGCACGAGATGACTGAGTGTGGCTCATTTATTTTCATGAGTAAGAAGGGGGAAAAACAGAGGAACCCAGCACGGGTGAGATGTGAGAGTATGAGGATTTATGTGAACACTGGATTTATGGGAGAGAAAAGTAGATCAGATTTGGGGGCAGCCAAATGGCCTCTCTCCATCTCTTTAAATCATTCTCTACCACAGTTCCGACATCAGTGGCAGCCATGGGATATTTCTGTTCTCAGCCCTTGAGCAGTAGCAGCCAGGGTCTGTCCCTCAGGCTGGCACCCTGAGCTACTAGGCAGACAGAGTTCCTCCAGAGAGAAGGAGTACAAAGCAGCCGCTGTCTCCAGGGTTTCCACACCCTGTCTCTCTTCCTTCACACTGGCTTTTCCAGCTGGTTGGTCAAACCTGAAGTTCCTATGTAACCGTCAAAGTGAGGGTTTAGCAACTAGGGGTCAGAGCTGTCATTGGCCACAGACCCCAGGGATTAATGCAATTGGGACAGAGATGACAGGAGAATAATGGGGAGTGAATCTGGGCCAAAAGCTATCTGGCCCTGCTCATGGGATTCTATATCCAATACACCCTTGGTTGCTCAGCAACTGTAAAATGGGTCACCATGAAATGGCATGGAACAGAGTTGATGCTTATCATAGCCACCAACTGTTTGCACAGAGAAGAGGGTCTTTCCATGGAGCCTGAAGTTGAGGACATTCCTGGCTGGGCACTTTGTATAGTAAGCACAGGCAATTAGAACTGGAAACTCATTCCTTGTCTTCTTTATTCTTCAAATTGTAGAGTATATTTCCTTTTTGGTCTTGACCTCTGCATGCACCAGTTCCTATGAGAACTCCAACCCTAAGCAAATATTTCAGCTGAGCTGTACACTAGGACAGGGTAGAGACAGATGTGCTTAGCAGCCCAAACCCTTCCCAGACAACTGATATCTTCATGTTGGTCAACTGTTGCCTTCCATTTGCTTTTTATCTGCTGTGAAGAAAATACTTTATGGAACATTGTCCTTGAGATTTCATTAACATCTTGAAACCTATTTCATCATGCACATTGGAATATGCACACTCTTGGGTGTTCAAGCATATACCCACATGCATACACATACAAACAAGCTGTTTTAATTGCACAGATTGTTTTATTTTAGTTTCTCTAAATCTGTTGACATTTCCCCTTGTTGAGATGTACAGAGTGAAAGGGGATAAAAAAAAAGGGATGGTCACTACATAAGCAGATGCCCCTTTCTCATATGTCATTATTTCCCATTGCCTTCAGCATGAAATCCCAACTTCATAACAGTCATGGAATGAAGATGTCATCTGGACCCATCTCATTTCTGTTCCTCTCCCCAGCTCCATGTCTGCCTCATTTATTGATTCAATTTCACTGGCCTTCCCATACCTTTAAGCCTTTATCTACTCAAGACCTTTTCACTTGATGTTCTTTTGGTCTCTATAAAGACTTCCTATAGAGATGTAGAAATATAATTAGGCTATTGTCCTGGTGCTGCCCATCAACTCTGCAAAGCATGCTGACTGGTGCCATGGGACCTTGAACCCTCAACTCTTGTCACGTACAGAGATGCTTATGTCTCCAAAAGAAGTTTACTCTAGGAATTGACTATGATTATCCACAAATAGATCCATGAGTATTAAGTTTGATCACATGATTACTTAATGTAATGAACCATCATCAAAAAACAAATATGAGTGGAAAACAGGCAGTTTCCATAGACCCCAAGATGAATACTTTGCAAGGATGTGCTAAAGGTAAATAACTTAAAACAGTTAGTAGTGAAAGAAAAATCATCTGAAACATTTAGAAAACGTAAAAAGCTGAGATTTTAAAAGCTCCTCTTAATTATGGAAGAAAGAATAGCAGCAAAACCATAAGGAATTAAGATCTAGCTTTATCAATAATTTACCACATGTCCTGTGGCTGCCTGATAATGCCAAGACTATTGCAAATATTATCTAAAACAAAATGCAACTCAATTATAAACATAATAGTGGAGTACTTTATAAACACTGCCACATTTTTTAAGATCACTGCTTTTGGTAAGATTTTGTTTGTTTTTCCTCTCTTCTTTATTTTTAAGAATGCAGTCTAATTACAACCTTTCTTTCATCTCTTTTCTCCCTCCAAACCTTCCTGTACACTCCTACCCACTCTGCTTCAAATCCTGCCCTCTTTTTTCATTAACTGTTAGTGTATGTGTGTGCGGTGTGTGTGTGTGTGTGTGTGTGTGTGTGTGTGTGTGTGTGTGTGTGTGTATAACACACATACTTCTAAATAGAGCCTGTTGAGTTCATACAATGTTACTTGTCTGTATGTTTTTAGGGCTGGTCGATTGGCTCTGGATGACCTAATGGACATGCTCTTCTCTGGGGAAGATCACCTCTCCTACTCCCATCTTGGCTCAGTTGCCTGGGTACCACTACATTTTACTGAAGGTGTGTTGACTAATGCTGAATGTGCTCTCCATGCTCTACTAGGAGCACTGGGCACTTTTATTTGTTACAAGAGGAGATGGCATCTACTGGACAGAGACCAAAATAGTCTGCTAAGCACTATACAAGGAAATCAAGAGCTCTTACCAACATTGAATTATCCCACTCTGCCAACAGTACTGAAGTTGAAGCATCCTGTGTTAAACTTTATAAATGACAAAGATTCATTAACCCCCTCCCCCAAAATTCCTGAGAGTCTGTCCCCGGAATGTTTTATAAATGCTTTCTGTTCTTGCTTCAATTTGAATCACTGTAACTGGAAGTCCTGATCAAAACAAGCCTCAAATCCCAGAGAAATCCAAATGCTGAGGTTCAGATATATTCAAAGAAATAGCATGCTAAATCCAAGTTGTGAAAACTGTCAAAACAAGAACTTTAATTCTTGCAGACCAGGCCCATATTTATTTTGAATAAGGACATTCTCCAAGAAAATGAAGAAATAATTGCTTCTTATGAAAACAATAGTATATATAAGCCAGCAGGATAGCTCAGAGAGAAAAAACACTTGTCACCAAGCCTTAAGATTCATGTTGAGTCCCCTGGACTTATGTGTTAGAAAAAGAGAATCAATTCCCAAAAGCTGTCCTCTGACTTCCACACATTCAGGTACTGTGCACACACATGACACACAGACACACAAATAAACAAAGTATATGATCAGTATACGTGCATGTCAGGCATTGTGTACTGGAAGAGCATTAAGGATCACTAGGGACAGAACACAGAACTACACAGAGAGAATATTATATTTATGTATATGTATATATACATATTTATATGTGTGTATATTTATGCACATATATAAAATAAGAAAGTGTCTCCTATGTGACAAGCAAAAAGTTTTCTTGAGTGCCAATGCTGTATAAATGGACTGGGTATTCAAAAGTGATGTCACCAGTTTTAAACTATAAATTGTATTACATATAATCCATGACATCTGATTTTGAACTTAGAATTTCAACCTTTTCCTAGGCTATTGAATGTAATTCAATTCTCTCTTAAGATAGAGAGTGGCAGCAGTGAGCTATAGCTTCCTGTCAATTATAGGATAACCAAGAAGACAGTCATTGCTCTGTAACATGTTGCATGGCTAGATGATGAGCAAAGATTTGCTTATGTATCTATCTGTTGGTCTTTCTGTTTATCTACCTATCTATCTGTCTTTCTATATATCCTAATGCCTACTAAATCAGCCTCTGTGCTAGCACAAATGGCTCTGTCTTAAGATATTTGCTACTTATGATGGTTAGTGAGAAGTTGCCCCTCTGCATGCCTAGGAGAAACAGATTGAAAACCCACACCCAGTTTTGAGGAAACCTAATCCTGTTCTATGCTTGCCAGTGTCCTCCAGAAGTACAGAACTGCCCTGCATCAATATCAGAAGAGTCAAGAGAAAGGCTTGCATAAGTCTCAGAACACAGAAAGGACTGAGAGCAGAGAACTTCTGGGTGGTCCCGAAGAACACAAAACTCTCTTAGGGCTGCAGCCTGGGCTAGGCAGTTCCATAGCTGACAAATGGTGTCAAATTCCAGAGCACTCGTGAGCCTTCCAGACTCGTGTGGAGAAGGAGACCCTTTGGAAAGGATGCAACCAGAAACACATTGTTTCTACCTCATGCATTCTGTCAGGTGCCTCTCTCTGCTAGACTCCAAAGACCTGACTGAGACCCATTGGTCTCAGTGTATCTCCTGTGTAAAATTCCCAAGCCAGTTCCTTTGCTGCTTCCCAGATAGACAATGGTACAGCCAGTAGATGAGTGTCATTCCACTCATTAAACATAACAGAGCAGGACACACACAAAGTTTAAGGACAAAATTAAAAAACTTTTCCATAAGCCTTGTCCAAGACACTCAAGTTATTTCCAAAAACATACAGTAACAATAATCAATTGCCCTCTGTGGAGCAATATCGTAGGCATTTATTTTCAGAACAGGGGGATAGGAACATGGGGGATTGAGAAAGATGAGTTGTGGAAGGGACACGGGGAGAGCAATGAAAGAAATACCTTGATAGAGGGAGCCATTATGGGGTTAGGGAGAAATGTGATGCTAGAGAAATTCCCAGGAATCCACAAGGATGACCCCCACTAAGACTCCTATCAATAGTGGAGAAGGTGCCTGAACTGGCTTAATCAGATTAGTGACTACCCTAACTGTCATCATAGAACCTTCATACAGTAACTGATGGAAGCAGATGCAGTGACCCAGAGCCAAGCACTGGGCTGAGCTCTTGAAGTTCAGTTGAGAGAGGACAAGGGATCATATGGACAAGGAGGGTCAAGAGCATGATGGGGAAAACCACAGAGATAGCTGACCTGAGCTAGTGGGAGCTCATAGACCATGGACTGGCAGCTGGGGAACCTGCATGGAACCAAATTAGGTCCTCTAAATGTGGGTGGGTGACAGTTATGTGGCTTGATCTGTTGCAGTGGGGGATCACAGTGGCACCAGGACCTATTCCAGGCATATATCAGAAGCCCATTCCCTATGGTGGGATAACTTGCCCAGCCTTCAACGCAGGATGGCTTGGTCCTGCCTCAACTTGGTATGCCAGACTTTGTTGACTCCCCAAAGAAGGCCTTATCCCTCTGAGGAGTGGATGACAAGAGGAGGGAAGGGAGAAAGTAGGGGAAAAAAGAAGGAGAGGGAGGGGGAACTGGGTTTAGTATGTAAAATGAAAAAAAAACTTTGAAAAAACCAGAGATCTGCTCTCTATGCCTGTTTATGTAAAACAATTGTCTTGGAAAACAGCCACTCAGGCTAGTTCATGTGATATCCATGCTGCTTTCTCACTGCACAGGCAGGGTTGAGAAATGTAACAGTACACAGCCCTCATCACTTAAATATTTAGATTTAGTCTCTGGTCATCTAAAGAAAAAAATTGGCAAGCTTTATATTAAATAAAAGTTCCTTGGGTTGTGCATGATGTGCCTAAAAATATCAGTGTTGTCAACATCAGGAATAAATTCAGTTATTAAAGACAACTGCTGCTCCGTCTTTACTCAGTCATCAACATTTTTGAGGAGATATTGCTACTCCTATCATTCAGAGTGGAAAACTAAAGCCCACCTTAAGTTCCACCAAAGGTCATGCAGCTGATCAGGGAAGGATTTGGGATGTGTATCCAAGCTCTCCCTCTGATGCCCATGCCAGGTGGTGCCCTCAACCACACTGTATCTGTCAGATGGTTCACCATCTGTGAGCAGAGATAACCTACAGATGGATACAAACGACTGGAGACACAGAGACCCAAAAGCCAAAGAAGCACAAATTGCCTTTATGATGGAGTTTCCACCAGGCTATTCAGTACTAATGATGGAGTTATTCTCAGGTCCTAATGGGTGTCCTTCTCATTGGCCATGTCTCTCATGTCCATCTCTACAATCACCTATCATTGCAGAACATCATGCAAACTCCACAATGGCCTCAGAACATATTGGGTGCATAAATGGAGGTCCCTCCATTCTCCTGACTCCATAGTGTGGTTCCAGACCTCAGTGAGTCCATTTGACATTTGTTCAGGAAATGTATCAAAATCTGTCCAGCACAAATCTTCAGAAAGAAGGCCTTCTGCTGAATCAGGCTGGAGGAAGGCAACTGGTAAGAGTAAAGCTCCTTCCTTATCTCCCCAACAATGCATCCCCAGCTGCAAACTTGCCTGGATCCTCAGTAGTTCACAGTCCTGTGGTTAAAAACCCTTCTGCAACTGCAATTACCCTCTGCATGTATCTTGGAGTCTAAGCTCAGATGTTACAGCAGGAATTTTAGAATGCATCCTAACCTTACCCACGAGTTCCAGGTGCTAATTCTGTCACCAGCCCAATCCTATATTTCTCTGTTCCCTGTGATGGCTAGTACCTTTGAAATGGGATTCCTATGACTCATTGGACAGCCCTTTTCATCCATCTCTGGTCCTGAGACATGGCCAAATGCTTATGTAGAAAAACAGCATATGCACAATCATTGAAGCCAGTGATCTTAAGCTCTCTATTCAGTCAGAGCCTTTCATAGGCAGAAGCTGTCCCCAGGCATAGCCCCCTTGTGTATTGCAGTTCTTGACTTCTAAAACCAAAGCCGATTTTGGTCTATGGGAATCTTCACCGACTCCGGACCAAAGGTCCCTAATGGCTTCTGAGACCAGTTTAACACCACCTTTTCAATGGCCCTCCACTTCACAGGAATATCACCAGCCCTGTCCTGGTTGCCCACGTGCCCCAGGATTTACCTTCACTGCCACAAGCATCTTGTCTTTGGTGGGGCTTAGATTGTAACACTCAGCCAGGAAGACCTTTCCAAAGGCTCCCTCACCCAGTTCTCTCTTCAACACGATGTCTCTCCTCTTGATATGCTGGACATCTGTAGAAGCATCACAAAGGGGACAGTCAGGTTCTGTCATTCATCAGGATGGCAGGAATCTAGGGTGCTTCCGAGTCCACAATGGGAAGAGCCAAATGTTTCCATCCCAGTTTGGGCATGGAGATGGTCATTTTTTTATGGGTGAAGTCTGTGCCAGAATGGCTGCTGACCGCTCTACACCTCAGCTTCCTGAACTGAAACCCCGAGCTGATGGTAGTTTGCAATCAGGGCAGGGCATGAATCAGTGATGTTACTGAATGTAGGCCACTCCCATCCATTATGATGCTGCTCATGAACTGGGGCACCTTGGCAAGATGCAGGTTCTGATTCAGTGGGCCTGAGACTCTGCATCCTTAGCAAGACCCCACGTGATACCAACAAGCTGTTGGCAGCTCTTTAAACACCAAGGTGGCCAGGGTGGGACTGAGATTCAGATATGAATCATGGTTCCATGCCATTTCTGCTGTATTATTATTTCTTTTTTTCCTTTTTTTTCAGTTTGGGAAAGTTATTTAAATCCTAGTACCTCAACTTCCTCATCTGTAAAATGGGGTTGGCATTAATACCTCCCTCACTGAAGCCTCATGAGGAAATGGGATAATCCATAATAAGAGGTTGGCTCAGTACCTGGGAGAAACTTAGAAACGTGTGCTCAACACACACACACACACACACACACACACACACACGTGCAAATATACACACATACACACCCACACATATGAACACACACAGATACTCATAGTGACATATACACACAGGTACATGCATTCACATACACATATGCACATACACAAGCACACACATACATTCACATGCACACATATATGCACATACATGCATATACATAGGTACATGCATGCACACACTCATGCACAAACTTAAACATACCATGTACACACACACACACACACACACACACACAGCCCAAGAGCACCTTGTTCCGGATAGAAAACACTCATGGGTTGCTAAAATTATTTCAGAAAAATCTCCAGTTGTTCAGTACTGCTCCTCCGAGAGAAAGCAAACCAATGAACTCACAAATGGTAAGTTCAAAGATAGCCTTAGACCTGGGGTCTGTGCAAAGAGAAGAGTGTCCAGTGCCTCTGCTAATTTAGCAACCTAATTAAAGTCTGTCTGCCAGAAGACAGCAGAGCTGTGACCTCAGCCCTCCCACCTCTTTGGAAAGAATGCTACCAAGGAATTGTCCAAGCAGGGGGCTGGCGATGAAAAGGAGTGAGGTGGAAATTACTCACCGACCTTTACATGAATTGTTCAATAGGCAAAGCCCATTAAATACCTGTATCAACAATATGAAGCATGTCACCGAGCCAGCAAAGAGGATCCTCTCAAACGACCTTGTCCAACAGTGAAAACTGAAGGTGGAAGAGATGTGGCAGACTATCCCCACAGTGAGGAGCCATGTGACAGTGACAGAGGGGCGTGGTCCAAAAGCTGGACCTAATGGCTTGGTAGGTGTGGGTACTGCCTTTTCCTATCAGAGTTTAAGATCCCACAGGGTCTAGAGTGAGCTATCCCCTTTTCCTTCTCCCTTACAGGCAGTCTTCAACAGGTGGATAAAAACAGTTTCCTGGTCTGGAGAGATGGCTCAGCTACTCACACCTCTCCCATGCTCTGCATCCCTGTCTCCATCTTGTAGCCTCTGAAGAGTGATATGTTTTTGGCCTTGGGAGATAAGACTAAAAGGTATCACTGGGAGAAAATCAGAAGTCAGGGTTCATTTCTGTTGGGAAAGCCATCTTCTCACCACTGCCTAGTCATTCCCAGGGGGCTAGCGGTGACACATAGAGCTTTGAAAGTTGAGTGACTTGGCAAGGCCAGGGAGTAAGATGTGGCCTGGTAAGACAGATTTCCAGCAAGTGGCCAGGCCTCACATTCCTCATCTATAAAATGGTATATGCAAACATTTGTATTGTGGAACTCTGTCTTTTGTAAACCACATGGCTATTGTGATTTTGAAATCACAGTGACAGTGACTGGCATTGGCCTATCAGGATAGGGAGATGCCTCAGTGAGTAAAGCAGGTGCTGTGTAAGGGCAAGGACCTGAGTTCACATCCCCAGAACAGGCCAGTTGCAGTAGCTGTGTGTGTAATCTTAAGTTCCTGTAAAGAGACTGGAGACAGAGAGTGTACCTATAAGCTTGTGGCCAAATCATCCTGGTGTATATAATAACAAAACAGGATGCCTGTTCTCAAACAAAGGAAGCAGGGACCAATACAAAAACTGTCTTCTGACCTCAACACACACACACACTGTGACATGAGCATGTACTCATAAACATACTTGTATCATGTGTACGTGTGTATGTGTATGCATATGCACACAGAGAGAGAGAGAGAAAGACAGAGAAAGAGAGAGAGAGAAAGAAAGAGAGAGAGAAAGAGAGAGAGAGAGAAAGAAAGAGAGAGAGAGAGAGAGAGAGAGAGAGAGAGAGAGAGAGAGAGAGAGAGAGAGAGAGAGAGAGAGAGAGAGAGAGAAGTCAACCTAATTATTATGCACTTACACAGGGGTTGGGGATATAAGACTCACCTGAGAGTTCAGCCCTTCTCTATGCTCTGCTTCCACTCTAGCCACATGTAACCCTCCCAGCTATACATGGTCTTAGAAGGTGCTAACATGTATAGATGAGATAGAGTTTTTGATGATACAGCTAGTTTTGAGTCATTCATATTCCTGTAATTCTAACGTTTGTTTGCCACTCTGGCTTACGTCTGTTACTGGTATCCTACTCTAGGTGAACAGATATTTGTTGTCCCACCTCTCCCCAGGAATGTAATACAACAAACATATTCCAAATTGTAAATGAGGTAAAATACCATTTTCGTCATGGCTGGTATTATTTTAAAAGGAGGTGAAAGCCTAGCCAAGTTTCCCGCAGATACTGAGATCAGCATGACATCCAGAATGCAAAGACCTGCCAGAGTAGCCAGTCACTTGGTGAAAAGCCGAGTTTGCAGTCAGATTCTGTTCCCAACCACCTTCTCAGTTACCAGTGAGCAGTCCCCTCAAAACCATCCAGAGAGTTTGTTAAGGACAGATCGCTGGGCGCCTAACCCGGTATCTCCATCTCAAGGCTCGAGTATAGGCATCTCTGTGTTCTCAGATGATGTTGACAGTGCTGATCCAGGAAGCACACTCTGAGAACCACTGGAGCACGATGTGTTTTGTGCAGTGAGGGGTTAGCTAATGGAGAAAGCACCCACCTGCACTTGTTGGACTTGACAAGCACCATGCCCATCAACAGCTTAATCACACCTCATCTCCAGAAGACCAGGAGGAGGTCATGGGTTTTGGATTTACTTCCAAGCCTCTCTTGCCCTTGCAAGCTAGATGGCTTAGGCTGAGTCAACTGTTTGTCTGAGCCTCCTATCTATGCCCTGGAGACAAAGTCTCTCTGGCTTTCTTGTGTTTAAAAAGGCAAAGCAACAGGGAGAATTTTCTCTGGTCCCTAAGAGTAGCCATGAGCTAGCTCTTCTCAGAATGTCCCACTCTCAGCAATAGTAGATGCAAAGTGAGAGCTGGGGATCTTTATAAAGAGCTGGACTTCCCTTTTCAGTTGCTAAGCCTGGGTCATGTCTGAAAACCCTTTTTTCCCTCCTCCCTCCCTAGGAGCAAGAGTCCATAGCTTTGAAAGATTCAGAGGCTCCAAGTGGGACTATCACACAGGAATGGCTTTCCATCCTTGTGCTGAGAGCCTGGGGTCTTTTGGAGACTTCCTTCTGGTGGTGGTGTGAGCATGGCATCTATGGGCTTTGAGCAAGGAAGGGGGTAGGTGAGCACATTGCAAGAAAATTACTCTCCTACCCTCCATGGGAATATGGACAAGGCAGGCTAGAGCCTAGCATGTGCCAAAGTATTTTGTTTAAACATGCAAACAAATTGTTTTTTAGAGACAAGAAAATGCCCAATGGCTAAGAATAGTCTCCTTGTTTCATCCTTTTGTCTTCACATTAAAGGGAGTTTAAGATCAATATGTATGTTCATTCCTGGTCAAGTGGGAAGAGCTAGGAAGAGGCAAAAGAG
This sequence comes from Cricetiscus sungorus, assembly GCA_030556225.1. Taxonomy (NCBI): domain Eukaryota; kingdom Metazoa; phylum Chordata; class Mammalia; order Rodentia; family Cricetidae; genus Cricetiscus; species Cricetiscus sungorus. The sequence goes on from JANBXA010000007.1 coordinate 43,485,806, forward strand.
CAGAAACAAAAGTAGTTGTCATCCCACCCCAAATCCTCCTCCAATAAAGAATAAATTCCTGGCAACAGGAACAAGAAGCCCCACAAGGGAAATGGGAAACTTTGGCAGAGAAACACTGAATAGAAGCCAAATGCATGGCATAAATCCCTTCCATGTGGATGCTCCCATGTACCAAGGAGGCTGGACTCTAAAATGCAATCTCAGCTTCTCTTTCTCACATACAGAGAAGTAAAGCAAAGTGAGTATGCATGTGGCCAGTCACACACGGTGTCCAGTGTTCATTCTCAAAAGGACCTGAGAGTCACTGCACTCCTCTTACAGGTAAAAGGAAGGTTTGCCATATCCTTCAGAATACAGAGATAAACCATGGCCAAGAAAACCTTTTCTTTGCAGGGATTCCTCAAGCTCTATTCTTTCCTCTCCATTCTTTCCTTACCTGGTCCTTGCTCTAAAGCCACCAAAATGGTCCTGTCCAAATATTAACCCTCCACTATCCACCTTATTCTCCCACACTGCTCATCCTGAGACTCTTTTTACAACATTGTCCCAATGGCAGAAGTAGGAGCCTTCCACTGGTCACCATTCAGAACCCTCCAAGCTCTGGGAAGTGTCTCGAATTGGGTGGCCCTGAGGACCAGCCTGGAGTGAACTGTTTTGTTTCTGACATCCACATGTCTATTTGGGCCACTTCTTTGCCTATTTTTAGTTCCTGTCAGCATGTGGCTGGTGAAACCATCTGACCCCCAAGCCAAAAGTTGATGGCTTCTCATGAAGCTCAAGCTTTGGAATGCTGGGAGGGGAGGAGGATAAAAGGGAAATATCCTATTTCCACAAGGAAAGGGCTGGTGAAGAAACTATTATATAATGGAGAGGGGTCTCAGGAACTGTTAAAGGTTTCTAGGACCTTGTGCCAAGGTTCATCTCAAACTTCTCTTTACCAGAGATCCCCTGATGGAATTCCATCAGAAGAAGCCTCCTGTAGATCTCAAAGTTCCCACAGAGCAAGTGATTCATCTGACCAAATGTGAGATCTCCATTTCAGTTGCCAGAATCCTTCTCTACAAGATGGACCTGAGTCACTATCCATGTATGAGACTTACTTCAGGGGGAATCTCTCAGATCTATAGCAAGGTTGGCCTCAAGCACTTGGGTTCCTGAGAGGCCAGTGGGTAGGCTGGCTTTGTTCATTGTCTGTTTGCCTGGGCTGCCTCATTTGAGACTGGGGGTTGACAATGTTGAGAGAGACTTTCATGAAACTCCTACTGTGACCCACACAGCCACTTACTCTGGATGATCTGATGTGGCTGAACCCACAGAGACTTGTAAGTGACAGTGTCACTCTCTTTACACAAAAAGGGGAGCCAGAAACTGCTCAGACTTGTAGCCTGTGGATGAGGAAATGTCAAAGACCACTAAAATTAACACACTACACACAGAACAAATATTTTTAGCGGTGGGGGGGGGTGGAGATAAACAGGTCTCTACTAGAATCTTGGCACTGGCATTTCCTAGTTGTGTTCTCTCTCCAAGCCTCCAGTTCCTGATCTGTAGATTAGAAACATGGATGTTAACTTGGCAAAACAATTAAGAAAACTATTTAAGCCTTTAGATGATAGGCCTGGGGAGATTGCTCAGGCATTAAAATGCTTACCTCACAAGCATGAAGGCCTGAGCTCCATCCTCACAACTTACTTGAAGAAAGCTTGTTGTGACAGTACACCCACAGGCTCCTAGTGCTGGAGAGAATGAGGCAGGAGGATTTCTGGGGCTTACTCTCCAGCCAACCAAGCATGACCAGTGAGTTCCAGGCCAATGAGAAACTCTGTCTCAAAAAGTGTGTGGCACCTGAAGAATGATGCCCAGTGTTGACCTCCAGCCTCCACATATGTACACATACCTAGACACACATGTCTTTAGATAATAGAGTTAGTAGAAAACATATGAATTATAATTGACATTTAACACATGTGTAGTTCTGTCACTTTCTGTAAGACCTGCATCTTCTAAAAGCTTAGCCTATGTGCAAATAAAGCACTACCTTGGAAAGAAACTGAAGGAAGGATGATAATTACCATCCTCTGGGAACAAAATGGCTTGAGGTTGCTCAGGGGTAGCAGGCATTGACTCAGGGTCACCACCAGTCTGCCCCAGGCTGACACCACAACATTTAGCCTCCTCTTCATCGGAGTCAAAAATAGTTTGTGGGAGGAGGTTGGCCAGACAATTGAGTAAAGATATCAAAAAGGCAGAGACAGCTGCATCCTCAAGATGGGCATTTATCAGTGGAGGTATACCAGATGTCCAGGATCAGTGACTGAATTACAGATCCTGACTGCTGGATGTGGAGCTGTAAACTCAGACCCTGCAAATGAGCATGACTCGTAATTCACACACAGAAGACCTTTGGCTCATTATTGTTCTCAGAGACATATACATGATCTATCCCTGAAACCTGGAGTGGAAGGGACTCAAACACAGCCTCCAGCCCCAGTGCAGCCCCAAGGGTTGATCCCTCTGAACACTTAGTTCTCAATTGGTTCCTAGCATTACTGCCAATGTCTCTTGGATCTTTCTCTCAAGGACCCTATTCTACAGTGTGCTGTGGAAATGTGAAACTAGCTTTACCTCTTATATTCAAAAGCTATGGCAAAGTCTAATCTATAAACTAGACACAACAAAAGATTGATAACCACTGATGATGTAATAATCATAATGATAATTAATATAACAATAACACACAGTGATAAGAATTAACTAGTGTGGTATATTGAGAGAGAGAAGATAAATAGTAAGACTTTCAGACTGCAGTTGACTGTGTGTAATGGAAACCATAGATAACAAAGCTGAGGAAAATTGGGAAGAACATGTGAGCAGTTGTCATTCTTCAGCCACACCAGGCCCCTTCACCTCTACAGAGAAAAGTTCTGTGCTCTGAGGTGGCATCATTACATAGAAAAGAGTGATGACATCCATCATGATAGAGACCTTCCTTGTCTCTGCCAGCTTGGTGCCCACTACCTGAGCTTGTGTCTCAAGAGAACTTCACCCAAAGTCCTGAATTTAGGACTCCACAGAAGAACAGAGGATGACAGGGCCCTGGGGTTGCTGTGCACTTGAAGTACTAAGGAATTGCCAGGGAGAGAGGTGACAAGGGGACTGTGAGAGGAAAGGAGGATCTCTGAGAAGTGTGTGCTTCTTTGTACTAACCAGACCCTAGGGCCTCAGGCTGCAAAAAAGGGCTCAGAAGAAAACATTAATTCAATACCACACATTTTATTATACAGAAAACAGAATGTGTTTAAGCAGTAAAGAATAGCATTCTTAGGGCTCCAACTGTGGGTTTTAGAAGTGGCAGCAGAGGGCCAGCTCTAAATCATGGAGGGGCAGCACTCTGCCAGGAGAGCAGGACCCCTACCTTTACCATGGCAGGCACTTTTGCTACCAGAACAGTCCTGCCCCCACCTTCCTTCTGGCTCTCTGGATGTGTCTCTCTGGGGGCTTGTAGATGTTCCTGTGGTCTTATATATGAGCATCTCCCTGGCTAATGGAAGACTTTATGCTGTGGGCTGCAACTAACCCATCTACCGCCTCATGGACAGACAGGAGGGCACAGCACCATAGAACTGTTCAAATAGCAATTTTTACAAGGCAGTCCCTGATGGTTTCTACTCTCAGAGTAAGATCTCTTGAGGAATTGACAAGGACCTTTGTAGAACATACTTCTAAAGCTGGAAAGCTAAGAGGAGAAGTCTGTAAAATCTTTAGAATGGCTGAGCAAATGAGCTAACAGTTATACAGGAATGGATATGGTACCACTGAACATCATCAGTATCCATTGCTGCTGCTGCCCTAAGGTAACATTGACTCAGGACTGTTTACCTAAGTACTTGGATCCTCCTGTTGTCAGCCTACAGCCTATCCTAGTGTCTCCTCTCCAGATGTCTGGGCTTCCTTCATAACTTTGCAGTTGGATGCCTGTGAAAAGTGACCCTAAAGCATTCAAGTCAAGAGGTCATTCCCCTATGTTACTGGGAACCATCAGTTAAGCCTAGCACAGCGCCCAATATACACAAAGTACTCACTAAATATTTGATGAGAAAATTAATAAATTAAAGTCCCATCTGAAGTATGGATGTAAGCAGGGAGAACACTACAAAGAGAAACCAAGAAGGGAAGTTGGAGGAGTAGTTAAAAGGAATGAGTGAGGATGGGATGGGATCCAGTAAGTCCCAAAGAGCAGATTTATTTATGTCCTGTCTCCAAGGCTTGCCTGAAGCCTAAAGAGTCTGTTGAACCAGGACAGGTGTAAGAATCACTTCTGAACCCTTCATCTCTGACAGACTTCCAAACAATGAGCCTTTGTGGTCTGGTCTGCTGAAGAGCAGGGAACATAGGTCATGCCCCACAGCACATATACACCCTGTAGCTAGAGGTAGCAATATAGGCCACAAAGACAATATGTTCCCACCAAGAAGAATAAACACATAAGACACCCTGCCGTTTCTGGACTCAGTGAAAAGAGAGGATGAGAGGAGCACTGTCTGTTCTGGGGCAATTTCCAGCTCACGTCTCCTGACACAAGTTCAGCAAGGGAAGCAAAAGTTCAGATGTGTCCCTGTTCCCAGATACTAGCCTCTGAATTCCACTTGTGTGACTGCAAAATCCTCCAACACTGTGGCTGCTGCCATCACCTCCCCAACCACACCACACCTGTCCTTTCATACTCACATCCTTGTCTGCTTGGTGTCTTGACCCTTCTTGGGGCAAGAACGCCTCTGGCTCTCATTAAGCACTGGCTGCTGGAGCCAAGAACATAGAGCAAAGAAAGTCCCCAAGGAGAGCCATCTGGAATTGAGAAGCTAGGTGTTGAAAGATGAGCCTCAGGCTCTAGATAGTTCCTTCCATCCTCCCTCTTCTAGCCTGGATAGCTCCTTTCCAATAAGATGATGACATGCCCTCATTCAATGGGTTTATGCCACCTTGCCACCTTCCCAGAGACTCTTCTACTCCAGCAGCCACCTAGAGATGCTTCCTCAGTCCAGCACCCCTCTAAGGCAGCAAATTCCACCCCAAAAGTCTTTCCTGCAAGGCCCTGTTCTCATAAGCAATCATGGGGCAAAATTATTCCATAGTCATTTCTTCCTGCTTTAGAGTCTTGGGCTAAGATCTAGACTTCCAAACAAGAAATCATGAGGTCAGGACAAACTGAAGAAGGGCAGGCCAGAGGACCACAAGCTTCCATTTGTGGGTTCCACAATCACCTTTTTATAGCTACCAACTTTGTTGGATCTGGGAGCAAATGGATTCCCTTCATAGGAAGGGGAGGAAATATTGTTATCAGACCTATCTAAATAGACAGTGATATATGTCCATACAGAATACCAAGCATAAAAATGAAGACAGGCAGGAATGAATATCGTGTTGGAGTAATGGAAGTGGCAAAGAACGTGACTTTGAGATGAGGTAGCATTGAGTAGAGCTTCACTAGATAGAGCATCCACTGTCTAGTACAATCTTGAGGCTGAATGTTTTCATAGATGATATAAAGCAAATCCCCATCTCAAGAAATTTCTATGATAAGGCAGTGAGATTATGTGTACCCAGTGATGCAGCTTAAATGTAGAGAGAGAAAATAGGCAAGTTTATTTTTCCCTCTTTCACTGTGCTTAGATTTCCAATGGTCCTCCCTGATGATGGTACCTGCCTCAATTCCCTCCCCAAGAAGACAGAAGTAATAATAACAGCAATAATGCTTCCACTACATAAAGATGTGGGATCTCTGAATGCGATAAGGGAAATGTTCACAGTGTGGGGGCATAGAGGCACCTGGAAGATCTTAGTCTATAGCATCAACTCCTTTGAGCTACTCTTTATTTTTAATTTAAATTTTAAGATTATTTTGGCTTTTTGGGATATAGTCTCCTCTGTAGTTCAGGCTGCCATGGAAGCCAAGCTCCTGGTTCCATTTCCTTAGCTCTAGGGTGACAGATGATCACCGTCATGCCCAACACAGCATAGGTTTTAATTGCCGATTTCAAAACTTTAATAACCTAATCCAAATTCTTAGACTGCTTCCTTATATTACCCTACACAGTGCAAAAATAGGTCCACAGATACCAATGCTAGTCATTCCTAGTGATTGGTGGCCCACACACTTCTCCATCTGGGGAGCCCACCCACACTTCCAGTATTGAACATCCACCCATTCCCCTAGGGTGACATTTTCCTCCTGACACATTCTCTTGATTTTCTTTGTTCTTGAGAAGATCCTTCTGCCATCTCCAGAATTTCTATTTCTAACACAAAATGAGGTGTTGTAGACCCATGTCTATTTAGTTTGCCTTCCCTTATGCAAGATCAGCTCAGGGGCAGCTGGAGAAAGAAGCTCCAAACATACTTGCTGTGAAACTAGAGAAGCAATAACCTCAGCAAAGGTGACCTTCAATTCTGATGTGATTTCACTGAGTTCTTTGGAGGGATGGGAATCCAGGCCACTGGTGGACACAACAAGCCTGGCCTTTATAACATCTATTTACCCCATTCCAGAAGAAAATGAAAGGCTAAAGAAATCTGCCCACTTTTGCTCTCCCCCTCAACTATATGAACTTAATGACAGGGAACACTCTATACACAGCAAGCACTAGAAAGTGAAATAGGTCACCTAATGAGGACCAGGGGAACCCATCTCAGAGACTTTGGTGACTTTTGGGCAGGGTTATACTAGACCTGCTCATAGCAGAGGAGCTCCGAGGCCACTTCAAAAGGACAAACAGGGGAAAGGAATTTTTCCATAAAAATTAGTACATCCACATGGGATATAATTCTTAGCCTTTCTTGAACAAAGACCCATCTTAACTGTCCTTAGATCAGGGTTTCAAAGTCTACAGACTGCAATCACTTCTGAGACATGTTGGCTCGAAAGAGTTCTTTCCGTGTGGGTGAGCAGAGCTACAGTCCGGTAGTTTGAATCATCCATATCTGAGCTTTCTGACTTCCACCAAGTGCATGAAGGAGTGGTGGTCATGTGTCTCACCTGCTAATCGCTGCATCCTCTCTCTGTCCCAGAGGCTGACAGCTACCTCTCTTTCCAGCTCAGCTCAGCCCCAACAGAGGCTTCCTTTAGCCCATTGGGATAATTTGCTCTTTGCCTCTGCAGGCTCACTCTGCATTCACCCCTTCATTTCTAGCCAAGACGCCTTCAAATAACTTCAAGGTTTGGATATCCCTCCTATCAGGCCCTGTTGGAAGCCTCAAGGCCAAGATCCAGACTGTAGAGGCTGTGAGGGAGCCCAGGGAGTCTATGCGGGAACTTTCCCAAAGAAGATTCTTCCACTCCATACCCCACACGGCAATTGCAATTACAGTCCTACACTAAGGCTAAGCACCTCTTACCTCCTCACTCCCCCACTACCCTCTCTAAGCTCCTTGATCTATCCCCCTCCTTTTCATCCCGACCTATGACAGGAACAAGGGCAAAAAACAGAGCCTGTGGGTCTCCCTACACAGGCCCTGGGTGTAGGCAGCCTGAACTTGGAGCAGCCAGCAGATTTGTTCTGCATGGCCTACAGGTGCTGGATCCCTTCTTCTCCCTGTTGAAACCCACTTGCTTTGCCAGGTGTTTTCCCACCACATCCTCTGAGCTGATTTCCAAAAGTTTCCCCACACCAGATGTTATACACACTGGTCAATGAGTTTCTGGCCTGACTCCTGAACCTCCCCCTCCCCAATAATTCTACCAAACACAACACTACACCACACACACACACACACACACACACACACACACACACACACACACCAATGAATTCATGAAACTCTGATGCTCCCACCTGACCTATGAAATCTCTTTCTTCACTCTTAGGTTAAATATATTCAAATTCACCAAACTCTTAAGTTTGCAACTTCCATGGCACTGGCTGGGGTCACTAGCAAATGCCATGAACCAGAAAACATTCTTTCATAGTTTCCTTGGCACTAAAAGAAACGGAGTGGCTCTGCAAAGGGGTCAAGACCATGATGGGGCACAGAACAGTTGACCCAAGCTAGTGGGAGCTCACCAACTCCAGACTGAGAGCTGGGGAATCTCCCTAGGACTGAACTAGACCCTCTGAATGTGGGTGACAATTGTGTGGCTTGTTCAGTTTATGGGACCACTGACAGTGAAACCAGGATTTACCCCTAAGGCATAAATTGGCTTTTTAGAGCCCATTCCCTATGGAGGGATACTAGATACAGGGGGAAGGGCCTTGGTCCTGTCTCAATATGATATGACAGACTTTGTTGACTTCCTATGGGAGGTCTCACCCTCTCTGAGGAATGGATAGGGTGTTGGGATGGAGGAAGTAGCAGGAGGGGAAGGAAGGGGGAACTAGGATTGGTATGTAAAACAACAACATAAAAAGATTGTTTTTAAAAGATTAGGCTCTGAAAAATGTCTGTATCATACTATTTTTAAAAAGTTCTTTAGAAGGTTCTAGAAATTGATGTTCAAGAGACTATTAGGACTGACAGTCATTGGAATGTGGAGAAATATCTGTAGAACAACCCTAAACATGTGTTGCTAACGAATAGCTATTTCTAACTGGTAGTTCTGGACACACTTGACCAGTCTCTGAGACACCAACCTCAGAAACTCTAACAAAAGCCCTGCTCTCAAACTCTGCAGGTGTGCCTCCACACCCCTTCCAACCAGGCGTGGGGGCTCTTCCACTCTCACCCTTCAACACAACCACAGACCATTCCACTTTGTCTACTCTGCCTAGGAAGGAGCTCTTCCTAGCACCCATGCCTACCTCCATGTGGGTTATTAGTCCATGGCAAGCCTTCAGTGTGTGTGTGTGTGTGTGTGTGTGTGTGTGTGCGTGTGCGTGTGCGTGTGCGTGTGCGTGTGCCTGTGCGTGTGCGTGCCTGTGCGTGTGCGTGTGTGTGTGTGTGTTTATGCTTTTCCTTTTGTATCAACCTTTATTGACATTACAGGAAAGATTTAAAGAATTCTGTAAATGTATAACAGGATTCAGGCAGGAACCAAAACTTGAACTGTTGATCCGATCTTCTCCTGCCATAGCATACTTTGCACAGTCCCACATGTAATGAAAGGTCATGTCAGATAAGTCACTTCTTACATCAGCTTGTCACCCTAGAAGCCAACTCTTACCCATTTTCCCATTTTCAACACAGACAGTACAGCAGCTGCATGGCCAGGCCTATCTGGCTACCTCCTGCAAATATGTCACATGTTAATTTCCCACAAGTAACTTTCCCAAGTCTGAGATTTTTGGATCAAAATACATGAATATCTAGTTACTCCAGGTCATGACTTAGGCAGAAGTGTTTAGGAAACACAAGTAATAAAACCAGGGAGGGATTAAATATTTGGATGGAAGATCCATTTTTAAAAAATAAAACAATAAAAGCTTCCTGCAACAGAGCAAAGCCGCTTGACAAATGTGTGGAAATGAGGTGGTCTTCTCTACCCCCTAAAACAAAGTGCTGAACAGACCAGGGCTGGGGAAATAGAGTTTGTACAGTTCCTATTGTTACTAATGTAAGATGTATGAAAGGCCATGGCATACTTTCTCTTGGTATGTTATTTGCAGCACTTCAGCTTAACAACTGTTAGAAACATGTGAGCCAATACAATAATGCCACCTATAAGCACATGAGCAAATTCTCTGCAAGCCACAGCAAGCTTATGGGATCTGATGGTCAGGTTTTTTGTTTGTTTGTTTGTTTGTTTGGTTGGTTGGTTGGTTTTTTGTTGTTGTTGTTATTGTTGCTTTGTTGTAAGTCTTTTCATTTGTCATTCACAATTCTTTGTCTAGAGCGTGGCAGGGAGAAGCACAAACTTCCAGACCAGTGTGGTTTTCTATGTTACAAGACCTGCAGGAGCTGGAGGAGCCATACTTAGGTCATGAGTGGCAAAGGCCCCAGATCTAGCCTTAAAGCACACAGGTCTGCCACTAACTATCTGTGTGACTCTGGGGATTTTACCTCTCTGAGATGACTTGTTTGAAAAGTGCAAAGTGCTGCTGATATTTGCAGGGAAGTGCAGCGAGTTATTATTAGTCTGGAACTGTCTTAGTTAGCACAGCACAGGCACTAAGTAAATGCTTAGACTAAAATGCTCACTCCCCTTTGTACCTGGACAGAGGCAGGGGCAGGCCCAAAGAGTACAGCTCCTCCAAGAACACACCTGCACCACATGCCTACCTGAACCAGGGAGCCACTTTCAGCAGTAAATAATTCTGATTGCCTAGGCCTCCTTTGTCACTTTGTTTGGATATATGTTATCAGCTACACACCACAAAGGGCCAGAGTTTCTGGGGATGAGGAAGGCTCATGGTAGGCAGCAAGCAACAGATGACAAACTTGCAGCTTCCAGCTGGAGAAAGTCACACTCAGTGACCTCTGTGAGTTCCTTTACAGAGGCCTACTGACTCATAGAATTGGCTGAATAGCATGATGGCAAATGATAGACTCCATGTCTGTGACTCTTTAAAAAAAGGTAGATAGAATGCTGGAAGATGCCCATGTACACAAAGCCTGTAAGGGAGCCTTGTTCTGAGCATGCCTGGTAGGCACAGCTGATGGATCCAGCCAAATTCCCACAGTAGCCAAAGTAGACAAAAGGGAAGCCAATTCAAAATAATTGTCATTTTTGATAGTTAAGGACATGAGGTTATCAATGTGTACTCTGCCATGTGGCCATAAGACTGCATTAAATCAATGATTAAGTGTGTGCCAGAAGATGGCCCTTGTTGGGGGAACAGGGAATTCAACTCTCCTAGTCTGATCTTCCTATTGGTCTAGAGAAAACAGAGCAGTCACTGAGAACATCAGGTACTTTTCCCATTGATTTAACCAAATACCTGATGAGGAGTAACGTAAAGAAGTTTACTGTGATTCATGGTTTGAAGAAATACAATCCATTTCAGTGCAGAGGGTGCATCAGTGGACATGACTGGAGAAGCTGCTTGCTCACATTCCAGGAGACAGAGAAGCTAACAACTGTGGCCAGAACCAGGTCAAGTTATAATCCACTGTTCTGTCAGTGACCTAATTCCTACAGTGAGATCCTTTCCCATAACCCCCTAAACAGCCATCACTGGGGACCAAGTGGTCAAATACATTAACCTATAGGGCATCTTGCACATCTAAATGATAACATCCAGAAACTCCAATATCATGTGATAAATCCCATGATGAACACTCCAAGGCACCTCCCTGGTATCCTATCTTCCTTCCTTAAATACCAATTGTTTTGTGTGGACATGTTAAAAAAGAAAAGTCTTTGTGAAATGATTTGCATGAAGCAGTCAGATAAATGTCTCTAGTTTTGCCATCCTTCAACAGCAGCAATAAAAATGGTCCGGCTGGGAATGTAGCTCAACTGATAAAATTTTTGCCTAGCATACACGAGACCCAGCACCTCATAAACTAGATATAGGGGTACACCCCTGTAATCTAAGCACTGGGGAGGTGTAGGGATGGGTATCAAAAGTTCAAGGTCATGTTTGGCTGCATAGGAAATTTAAGGCTAGCATGGAATATACAAGATACTGTCTCAAAAAAAAAAAAATGTACCGTCATGCTTAGTGTTATTTATGGTGCCATGTTATTCTTTGGCTTTTTTTTGCTGGTTTGTTTTTAAGATACAGGAAATAGAAACTAGGGCCTCCTATCACCAAGCTCTACCCTAGCCTTGTCAGCACATTATAATAGAAAAGAGAATCTTCTCAGTAAGTTCCTACTAGGTCTGAGAGTTCCTGAAGGCTCCACTGGGTAGCGGAGCACATTAATTAGTCTGTGTAAATGCAAAGGCAAGCACAAGGCTAAGTAAGGAAGGCACTGAGCTGCTTTGGGCACTGGAGTGTGGCAGCTGGGGAGAAATGAGTGAAGGGAACACAGGAGATTTGGAAGGGAAAGGGGGAACAAGGCAACATGAAGGGTCTGTTACTCAGGGTGCTGGAAGACTCTGAAGAGGAACAGCTATAAGTCACCTTTAGGTAAGGTATTTTGCCACAACAGAAATCCTCCACATTGCTTTATGCTAGAGCAAAAGCCTGCACCTCAGATGGATAGTGTTTTGAGCACAAAATAAATCATAAAAGGCAAGTTTGAAGTATTGGGACGAAGTCATACAACACCAGGTGTAGGCATGGGTGTTGAGATAATCTGTACACCGATATCCCTTAATGAAAGCAATCTCTGAAGGTATGCCATGACAAGCAGGTCTGCCTCAGCCTCCCCAGCCTTGTGCATCCATCCTTACAAGGCTGTGAACAATGTCTATACAAGGAAGAGCTCTCAGACTCTCAGCTGCCATCTGTCTTATGCAGTCACCATTATCACATTCCCTAGCAGACCTATTTAGTTTTTAATGGAATTTCATATGTAACATAGGCCAAGTGCTCATGGTCTTTATCCATGAACCTGACTTTTCCTAGGCCTTTTTTATGTGGCAGGTGGCAGCCTACTCCCTCAGTAACATCAAGTCATGCCCAATGGCTCCTTCCATAGTACTCCCATGCTCACTAATAAACCCATCAAATTCCACCTCAGACAGCTCTCCAGCCAATCCACATCTGCTATGGATCAGCTATTCCATCATTCTATTGTCATCCTAACCCAAGCTGTGAAGGGTTCTCTCCTGGTCCATGGTATCCTAGCTGAACTCCATTCCCCCACTGCCTATCACATTTTGGACTATGGTTAGCAAACCAATATAATTTTTAAAAACTAATTGTAAGAATCTAATTCCTTCTTCTGAGTTTAGAATTAAAACTAAACTCGTGAGAAACACTGCTTACAGTGCTTACAGATCTGGCCCTCCAACCTCATTTGCTACATCTCTCTCTTTCTGCATGTGTCTCTCTTCTCTGTCTCTGTCATCCTTTCTCCTTTCCTTTGTGCCTCCCTCCTTCATATTCTCTCAGTGATGGGGTGTCATTTCTAGAGCTTTGTACATGCTACACAATCACTTTATCACTGAGATATACCCCTCACCAATGATCTTTTCATTCTATGCCTTATTCTTTCTTCTCAAATACTCTGAGAGTAGTGCTACTATAGAGCCAGATACCAGCCACTTGCTGTCCCTATTACTCACTGTTCAACTATCCTCTCAATAGAAGTCACTTCCAAACAAGGGCAGTGCCAATCCTTACATTTAGCACTACTACCATCAGACAACTGTCTTGCTGGCTTATTTATCTATTACTTATTTATCATTTGTCATCAAGTCCTCTCAGTAGACCATGTCTGTGAATGCTTTTCCCGTTTGTGGTCTCCACGGATGCTACACCCCAGCTTCTCCACTAGCACTCGGAACACAACAGGTATCAACACTGAACCAGTTGAACAAATGAGTGACTGCTTCATAGCCTTGTTATCATGACACACGGGCTGGGAACATGGAGTGAGGGCTGGAGCACCAGGCCAGATGGTGGCATCTTCAGCAGATCTAAATTCTGAAACTAAAGCAGATGTGCTAGTTATTAAATCAGGGCAGCGCCCAGCAGGAGAGCAATACAACCCTGAGTTAACACTGAACTTAAGACCACAGTCTTCAGAGCACAGATCTAGGAGCAAACACATAAATGTTGTTAAAGATACCACAAAGCAGAACCCAAGGCTTTCCATCTCCCCTTGCATCTGCCTGCTCCTTCATGTCAGACATCTATCCTTGAGCCAGATCTTGATCACATCTTTGCAATTAAAGGATCAACACCAGAAAACACAGACCCATTTCATCAATCCAAAGGTCTCCAAGCATGTTGAAATTAGAAGTAATTCCTTCTCCTAGCTCTTAGCTGGGAGGAGCCAGCCACGGAGACATATTCAGCTTCACATAGTAAGTATTCTTGTATGGGGCCAGCAGGTGAATCCTCTACAACAGCAGTTCTCATGATGTGGTAGTGACCCTCAACTCATTAGAAAATACAGATATTTACATTATGATTAATAACAGTAGCATAGTTATATAATTATAGTTATGAAGTAATAATAATAATTGTATGATTGGGGGTCATGACAACATGAGGAACTATTTAATGGTCACAGCATTAAGAAGGTTGAAAATCACTGCTCTGCAGGATAAGAAATTTGGGGTGCCTTTTAAATTTTCCTAATTGTCCCTTATGCAAAAAGTAGTCTCAAAATTTGCCAGTAAAATCAGCCAGAATTAAATGTAACCAGCAGGTAAGTTCAGCCAAACTTCATGATGGTAGGAAAGAGATATTTTGTCTCTTTGTGAAAGAATGTCTGTTCATCAAACTGTTTGCTTCTCTTCCTTAAACGAGACTAACCCAGGATCTCCTCCCAAGGGGACCACAGCGAAACTCTACCAGACAGCCTGACTCACACTTAGTGAGCTGAGGAAATGGGAAGAAATTCCCTGTTATCTCACTCACTCTTCAATTCTGTATGCCATCATCAATATTTGGCTTTTCTGAGATCAATTACTAGTGTTTCTCCTCCATTCTTCCAATACCCAAGGTTAAAATGTTTTCTAAATGTCTGTCTCCAATCCCTTCCACCTATCTGACTCACCTAGTACTAACAATTTTCAGAACTGTAGTTTCTTCTTCCATAATAGTTTCTCACCTGTGGTATAAAAGTATTGCATCCCTTGGGCCCAATTTCCTCTGGGAATCACTCCATGTTCCTGTTTGTCTCCACTCATGATGTTTAATCCATAGACCTACATTACCTGACTGCCTTTGGTCCCCACTCAGACCTCAGCCCCTATACCACATTTTCATAGATTCACTCCATTGACACATGGAACCTTTTGGAGGGAAACTAGACAGGGTGTCACTATATGGTCATGGATAACCAAGAACTAATTCTGTAGCACAGAATACTCTCAGATTTGTGACAACCTAGCTCGGCCACTGTGCTGAGATCACAGGTGTACATTACCACATCTCACTAGTATTATTCCTAATACTCAAGCTGGATTAATTTTTCTTAGACTTCATTCAACACAAGTTACTTTCAAGTTCTTCACAAAGCTAGCCTGACCAACCCTGTCCTCTTAGCAGCTTGTGCATGATGGGAGATGTTTATTTACCTTGAAAGATATAGTTATTGTCAAGATTCTGAAATTCCAGGAAACCTAGAACCCTCAAGTACCTACCACAATCTAATGTGTGACTTCGCTGCAAGTATTGATTTTTAACTTTAATGCTCTATCTAAGCCCGGCCTTTCTTACTTTTCTCTCTTCCTACCAGATCCTTAATGCCACTTCCTTATGTGAGTTTGTATCCCCACCTGTTTAGACTCTTTCTGTATCACCTGCTTTGATGTCAAGGGGCTTCTCCTCCTTCCAGGCCTGCATCTCCAGTTGACAAGAGTCCAAGAGTCAGAAGAAAGAAGGCTACATTTCTCCTGGTCACCTTCTGTTTTCTCCATGCCCACCCCCAGAGAGATGTAAAACCCATTTTAGGAAAAGAAGGTGGCATGTTAGAAACACAGCCCAGCATTGTTGTCACCATGAAGGTGCTAGAGAGAAAACGTGGCTCTCACTTGGCCTCAAAAGCTCTTAGACAATATTATGATTGATATCTTGATTGAAAGGGGATCTCTCATGTTATTTTCCTGAACTCTCTCCAGCTGGTTGACTTCTTTCCAGCCTTGATCTTCCTGTGCCTCCATCCCAGGCTGGCTGGAAATGCTGCAGTCTTCATCTGTCTGTGTTCTTTTCATAGCATGCTTCAATCTTTACTGCCATGCCCCACTCAATATGTTCCCAGGAGGCTGACTGCTTAAAGGTCAGGCCAGGAGGTCAGGATACAAGAGGACTGACTCCTAACATTATTTTGACCTTGAGAAAGTCAAAGCATCATGCTTAGTTAGCCATCTGCACGACTCATGAGATTAGACTCCGCTCAGGCTCTCACTAACCTTTCTAGATGATGCAACTCAGAACTTTCGGCCTTAAAATGTGGTAAGATTGCCTCAGAGCTACCAGAGGCAATATCATTCACGTTATATGATTGAGGGCAATACATTAAAGCCACCAGAGAAAGCACAATGGCAGCTGCATTCACCGGTGTTGCCTCCTAGGTCCCAAAGGCCCCATGCTTCAGAAGGAGATGGTCTTTCCTAAGGCAGCTTTCTGTTAAAAACTAGCTAAGTGTCCATGAAGACAACAAGCTAGCTCTCCTAGCAGAGGCTTGTGACCCCAGCTGCTTGCGAAACAGAAGCAGGAAAATCCAATTTCAGGACCAGCCCAGGCAACTTAGTGAGAACCTGTGATACAAGAAGAAAGTGAAACTAGGTGGGCAACATAGGTGAAGAAATTATCTAGCATGTGCCAGGCTCCAGATCCACCTCTAAGTACCCTGAGGAAAAACAAGCAGATCCACTAGATACCTGTCTATGTGGGGAATATAAACCTGCAGAGGTGCCTGCGATGGGCTGGCTGCAATGCATCACCTTCAGTGGACCTGCCACCAACCCCCTCCCTCATTCTGCTTCCCTTCCAAAAGCATCCAAATACCTGACTGTTACTCCAAGAACAGAACAATTAAACAAAATAACCTAACTTTCCAAACGTAAGGGACCAATGCAATGAATACGGTTTACACAGAGGGGCATTATCCAGATGTGTACAGAAGCACACACAGTGCCACAGACCTGTAGTCCCAGCGCTGGAGAAGCTGAGGCAAAAAGATCAGGGATTTGAGGTCAGCTTTGTCCACATAGAAAGATGCAAGAAAGAGGGAAGAAGATAAGGGGGGGGAAGGGAAGAGGGAGAAGGAATTCCTGTTTACTGAGAATCTCATTCTCATATGTCACTCTTAGAGAATACATTACTATACTCTGGTGTAGTCATTATGTGAGTTAGGTATATAAAACAACTGTACCAATGAATTTTTGGGTGCCATTGGGTCTGTTTAACTAGTGTATTTAGGTATAACCATATTTACTGAGGATCAAACTATTATACTTGTTCATAGTGACAAAAACAGAGAAATTAAATACATTCTTGTACCTCAAGATGATAGGTTAAATACATGTTACACTCATGAGGAAGTAAGTGCAGTGTCATGGCACACATCTATAATCCTGGGACTCAGGATTCTGAGGAAGAGACAGAGGATCATGAGTTCAAGAGCAGCCTGGGCTTCAGAGTATGAACCTGTCAAAAAAAAAAAAAAACAAAAAAAAAAAACAAAAAAAAAAACAAGCAAACAAACAAAAATAAAACCCAAAATTTAAAATAACAGGAAGTGACAGAGCTTCAAGAAATAAGGGGAAGGGTGTACTAAAAAGTACATGGTAGTGTGTGTGTGTGTGTGTGTGTGTGTGTGTGTGTGTGTGGGTGGGTGTGTGTGATATAACTTCCTCTGCTCAATACAGAGAAAATTAAGAACAAGTATTCATACTTGTTCAGATTTGCTTGCATATAATTCATAGGGACACACAGGTACATTAGTTGGGACTGGTGGTAATAGGAAAAGGACCTGCAGGTGAGGAACAAGTATAGGAAGGATAGTGCTCATAGTTTATAAATAAAAATGCTGCAAAAAAAGAAGGTGGAGTACAACATCTTAATAAAGTTTATATATACTTCATATAAGCTTTATATATTACATACCATATACATAAACTTTATTAAGTTCATATATATAAACTTTATTTTACATATATTACATAAACTTTACTGAGAAATTATGTACATACTGTAAAATTGACCCATTTTAATGTACACTTCAATGACTTTTAGTAAATCTCCTAAATGGGATAATCATAAGTATAATCCAGTCGTAGGGCATTTCATCAACCTGGTGAGATCTTCTAGTCCATTTGCACTTTATCTCTGTCCCCACCTCAGGTCTTGGTGACTGTTACACTAGTGTCTGTCTCACTCTACAATTTTGAGTATGCCTGGCATTTGATACATATATTCTTCTTTTTTTAACCTGGCCTTTTTGTTTGTTTGTTTGTTTGTTTTTTTTGAGGTTCATTTATGCTGCTCCATGCAACACTACTTCCTTGTCTTTTGCTGTTAGTGGTATCCCACAATAAGGATATGCTGTATTTTGATCAAATTATTAGCTCATAGGTATTGTTGTTTCTTTCCACCTCTTGCTGATTAAAAAGCCTGATGCTATGAATATTCAAGCACAAGTATTTGTAAGGTGTATTGTTTTTGAACCACAGGTAAATATATTACCTATACACAATTTTTTATATTGCAAAAGATAAATAGCACAGCACATGCAAGCAATCTTCTCAAAGGGGAAAAAAAATCAGAAACTGTGTGTGTGTGCTCATATAGAATGATTTCATTCTGTTAAATAATTAAATAAGTACATAAAAAAGATTAGAAGGTAGAAAGCTAAAATGTTAGCGGTGTTGTCTCTGGATGATGAGATGGTGGGTAATTTATGTGTTTGTGTGCTTTTCTGTATTTCACTGAATTTTCCACTGTGAATATAAATTATTTTTGTAATAAGAAAAAGCATACTGTTATTAAGAGTAGAAAAAAATCTTTCCCATTCAATTTCTCCAGTGTCTTTGCCAGTCTATTATAGACAGATTCCCCCCACAATAGTGCACAATGGAGGCAACAGTGCAGGAACACCCCAGCCCCAGTGTTGCTGGTCACAGCATACTGAAAAGCACAGAATTCCCCAAAATACCAATCAATTGTAAAGACCCTGAAATCAGTCTCCATAGCAACCTGACAAGGGCATGACTCTGTGTGAGCATTACCAGAGCATGGAGATGACATGGAGTTGGCAGGAGGGCTGTCTCAGACAGACCGGGGTTACCAAAGGACCATGATGTCAGACTTCACAAGGTTTGAGGAGACCAGTGGCTCTTTAAATGGTGAGACATTTAAATCTTAACTGATCATTTGATTGTGGGAGTCAGTGAACTGCAATGTCTACTTACACAGCTGCAAGTAGATGTCATTATTAAGTATTTTTAAGACTATCATTTAGAGGCCTGTAAGGTGGCTCGTGGAGTAAAGGCACTTGCTACCAAGCCTGATGATACGAGCTTTATCTCCAGGACCCAAACACAGGTTGTCATGTAACCTCCACATACGTATAGAGTAGCATGGTATGCCCACACATGTACACACAGATAAATAAATGCATGTAATTAAAGATGATTTTAAGAAGTTTTAAGTGACTTTTGAGAGCCTGCTGTTCTTTCTTGGTACTTCTATCTCACATGACTTCATGGTACTGCTTCACAATTATCCATGTATTCATGTGAGATCCAACCCTTATAAATTTGAAGCAAATATCTCAGTTTTCCAAAGATCAGGAAGGTATAAATCAGGCTAACTTACCGTTAAATAAGATATACCCCTATTAGACCTATCATCAATGTAATTTAAAGGCATACCTAAAGGCCTCTGGTTTCACGGTGCTATATAAGACATATGATGCTAAAGTTTGACCTCTAGCCTCATCCTGCATAAAAACAGGCCTCATATGCATATGTGTCCATATTCCATCTGTATTTATACTTTCCCTTAACCACACCACCCTCACATCCCACTATGCACAGACAATGGTCCCTCAGCTAACCCTTGCATGCCCCTCTGAAGTATAGCGTTCTCATAGGAGAATGTCTTAGCAAAGAGTCTGAGAGGCTCCTGGAAGGACACCAAGAAGAGCTTTACTAAGGATAGAAAGGCAGCTAAAGTGCTAATGATGAAAGGTGCTGATTATAGGCTCCAGGTGGTCACTTCCTGTGGCTCTTGTACTCTGACAGCTAGAGAGGGTCCCAAGAACAAAAGAAGTCTCTCCTGCTTGACTCTAAGAAACACTGGTCTACATTCTTATTAAACTATGCTTGCCAATCTTGGTACTATTAATGCTTTGGACTGGCTGACTCTTTGTGTGGTGGAGGGTGGAGCATTTCACCCACCCTTAGTTTTAATAACCAAAACTGTCTCCTCATACTTTTCCCTGGAAGATGAAATCATCCATCATTTGTAAATCATTGTAGTAGATGTGAACTCCTTCACTTAGTAACAGAGTGTATAGCTCAGAGAAGATGCCCAAATTGTTAAAAGATGAATTAGTGAACCAGTACCTACTTGGGATACCCACAATATTGTTTTTTTAAACCTCTGTTCTTAGAGACAGAAGCCATTACCCTACATGTGTCAGGTACATACTGTAACATGGAGCCCTCAAAGACATTCCTAGAGACTCTATTCTCCTAGTGAAGCTGTCAAATATTAGTAACAATGATTTCATCACAACCATCCCAAAGTAGTTCTCACCTCTAGAATATAAATGCTGTATCATAGGAGGTACAGGCACTGAACCCAACACAAACTATGATGAGACAGGTATTTGCAGGGATGTGTGTTGGGTTCAATACAGAGTTAACCTATGTTATAGTCCAACCTCTCCACTAAATCCACCAGGGAGATGTTAGCATCCTTAAACTTCCATTTACTTGTACAAGGGCTGGCTAGAACACTGCTGATTTTCATGATCCTTAACCAAATCCAAACACAATTTGTAACAAAAACAACACACAATGGCTTTATCCCCTTCATCATCTATTCATTGTTCCTGCTCTAACCAATGGGATTTTACAGGCTGACAGCCACTGCTCCATTTTCTTAGGAACACATGACACCCTTCTTGCACATTCCCACGTTTCTGGTGGTGACATCACCACTCTGAGAGCTTTGTGTATGTTCTTGGCCATGAACATTTTCCTCAATTCTAATTTCAGATACAGTGAATAAAAGTGGAATTTTCACATATAAACAAAAGTTATATTTGGATTCCAATAAATCTTAAGAGTATAAAAGGCCCTAGGTCAATGGATGCTGGATTAAATTTCTATGTCACAGAAAGTACAGAGTGGGGAAAATTATTTGGAAGACTTTTCTGGAGACTACAGTAAGTTACTGAACGTAAGAGTAAGTGCATTTCAGAGTTTCTAACAGAAGTGTCATTGTGACATTTTAACTGGAAAAAAAATGTTCTCTAGGTTCATCAAGGTGGATAAAAACAAACCTAAGGAAAAAAGTAACTTTTCAGCAAAAACTAAGCATTCTAAACACAATACTGCTTGTTTGGAGGTCCACTGATGATCTGATTTGCCCTTGGAGCAGCCCACTTCACTAACTCCAAAGTGTCAAAAAATTGGTTCTGTGTCTATCTCTGAATGTCAAGGTCACAAAGAAAAGAGTTATCAGGAGAGTTGACAAAGAACACATTGGTGAAAAGTGAAGAGTTTTCACATTAAATCCTTGATATTCCCAAAAGAAGCATGGTATAATTGTCTCCACCGTCTTTCACATGAAACAATTGAAAGGGTAAATTCATCTTCCTTGATCTGCACTGACAACTGGCACTGAGGCCAAGACCAAAATGGTTTTCACTCACACTGGGGCTGGGCTCTTCTTAATCCATACCTTAAGAAGCATAGGCTGGATCTGAGAAAAGACAAAGGGTTACCCAACCAATGCTTCAACTCTTGGAGGGAAAGACACCCATACTTTTTGTAATTCTTGTTTCTAGAAACTGCTTCCTCCAATCCCTATATAAGATGATGTGGGTGCTCTACAGTGTAATAATAATTCTAGTAATGGCCTATAGGATGTCAAGGACAACGAAGCTTCACCAGGCAAGTACTGGCTGGTGAGCTCCCATCCCCAGCCCAGACATTCCACTATAGCCTGTTTCCATCTTCCATCTTATAAATAATTCAGTTTCCTTTTCTCTTAAATATCACAAAACTAAGTTGGAATCTTTATGTGGGGGATTCTGCTGTGTCCTTCTCTCCCTCCTCCCTTCCCTCACCAGCCCAGGCAACTCCCTGGAGAATGACCTCTCAAGCTTTAACATTTATTCTTTGACATTTCAGACTATTTGTTAGGCAGCTCTGCCTTCTTGAAATCAAAGTTGGAAAATCTTGCTGAGAGGTCCCACTTGGCCCTGTCCAAAGGTGACAGGAAGGGTCTGTTAAAACCCAAATACTAGTCTCCTTCCTCACCTGGAGAAACAGGCTGATCCCAATCTATAAACACAACACAGTCTCTCTCTCTCTCTCTCTCTCTCTCTCTCTCTCTCTCTCTCTCTCTCTCTCTCTCTCTCTCTCTCTCTCTCTCCACCTCTTCAGCCAATATGTTCACCAGAGAGTATTCAAGACCAAAAGATGTCTCTTGCCAGGAGTCAGCAGTGGCTCATTGGGACATGGCCTCCAGTGCACCTGTTGAATAGGTTATTCTATATGAATGTCAGTAAGCCTTTTGTCAACTACTGAGACAAATATAGAACAAGGAAAGGAAAATTAACTTACTTACCTAAGTCACTTGCTTAGTGGCACTGCTGAGACTGGGATTCCCGTCTTCACTTCTGTGTACTACCACTAGGTGACATCAGTTTGTGAGAGTGGCCCACATTAGAGCAGACATCTCAAGCTGCTATGTGAAGGGACTTACCATAGGGAGGCCTGAGCCTCCTGTTGGGTTGAGATGTGGAATGTGGTCCTTCTTGGGTATCTTTGACATCAATGGGTCGCTGATGAAGCATCCTGCTTAGTTCTGTTTTAAAAGCTCCTGACCACACAATAGCCAGTGTTCCCTAAGGTATGCGTGGGGAATGTATTAAAAGGTGTTAAGTGAAAAACACTCCATTTTCAATTATGTTGGAAAAGTTGTAGAATAAAAAGGCTTATTTAAAGCAGAGTCTCTCAGAGCCTTTAATATCCTAATGTACACCATAAACCCGTAAGAGCCAGATAAACCATGTAATGATCTCTGAAGTTATCTGATGCATCTTTAACATCTGATAGACTTAAGGGGATCATTGCTGGAGCCAGTGATGAGGGCACATAATCTTCAAATCATTTATCTAATAACTGAAATGAGAAAATGATTTTTTTCTTTGCAATTTGGGAATTCTAAATTAAGGGAGAGCCATATTGCAGTTGTTGAAGCCTTGCCCAGAAAACTGACCCATTCATGTAGAATAATAGTTTATCAAGCAGCTGACCTGATAAAATGATTAAGGCAGCCATTTTGGTCTTCTTCATAACCAAGTTGGCCATTTGACATTAGGGGTGTTAAGCAGCAAATGCCCATTAGGGTCACAAGAAATGCCAAATTGACTGCCATAAAGATTGAGCCATTTTGTGGATCAGTTAGACACTAATTCAGAATTTAAAATCTCCTAGCCATGACATTCCAAAATACAATCTATGTTGAAGGTGCTTCCTGTGGTGCTCACTGACTAGGAAAGACCAGACTCCAGGCCTCTCTGGTCAACTCTATCAGATTCTTCTCAAGTAAAGGACTTGATTACAGTTGTGGCCTTCTGGTGGGAACATATAGAGACTGTCACAGGTCCTGGCTGTGCCTTCTGGGTCAGGCTGATCCTTCAGAGAAAAACACTACCAAGAGTTGTTGCTGGTTTACTCTTTCCACCTTAACAGTGGGAAAGTGACAATACTGGTACACACACAGTGCACAGGCTGGATTCAGTTAGCATCTAGCTTGTGTTTTGGGATTTTCCAGCTCCCTAGATTATTTGGGAAAAGACCCTGGAGGACACACTTTAGTTGGCCTACAGGACATAGACTTCAGGTCACGGTTTGATTTTGAAAATGGAAGGGCAGATCTTGGAGACTGTTCCTCCAAGACTGCCAGTGAGAGAGCTGTTGCAGGCTTGGAAGTCTCCTCCTGCAGAGGATAAACCCTATTGTCATCAAACTCAAGGGCACTTGAAGTACCTGAGAGTGCGAGATTAAGTCATACATATGGATACATATGGCCCCCTCTCTCCTGCCATCCACCTTCTCTTTCTCTGAGAAGTCCATTTGGGAGGGGGACCAGATTTCATGAATTTTTATCGGCTGCTGTTGCCAGCCTTGCAGAGCAGGAAACAACATACACACCACAAGGACGCACACAGAGCAAAGCTAACATGGGCTCAGAGTAGGAAGGTTGGTGGCTCTTCAGAAGTCTGTCAAAGGAAGCTTGCCAGGCCATATCTGACAACACTGAAGTCACTTTACCCATTACCAGCCTAGGTCCTTGGCCTTCTCACTGGCAAATGAACTGTGCAATCAGAAGAGGGAGGAAAGTGTCTCTTTAAGAGAAATAGGCTACTTGCTCCAATGCAGTTCCCAAAGGCAGAACCGAGCTTTATTTTGCTGCCATGGTAACAGCATAAAAGTGGCAGGAACAAAGGGAAAGAGGGCTGTAGAGTCTCCACCAAGGCCTTCTCTGGTGTTACTTACCAAAGTCTGGCTTGGTAGTGTGTTCTGAGCTGCTATGACACTTTCAAAGCCAGTCCTGGCGGCCACAGTTCTGGAATGCATACCTGTTGGCAGCCTCATTCCTCGATCCTCAAACTCTCTCCATGGCTGAGTGGAGAATCTTGACCAACCATTCTCTGAACCACAGGTATCATTTGACTTTTCTTTCAGTCGAGAGGTGAAGTAAGATCTTCAAGGTTTGGAATCTCAGAATATCCAGGGTCCATTCTTTTAGATTATACCACATACCCATATTTACATACTTAAGCTCATCAAAGTTGAGCTCATTGACATTGTAAAGGGGCCATGATTTGCATAGGGTCATGAGTTAACACAGTGATTATGCAAAGCCCAGGGGTGCTTCTGGTCATGTGTAGTAAATTCACAAGTCTCCTAGTATGTAGGCAGGGAAGTTCCACCAGAGCTGTCAATTATGGATTTTTCTGCAGTTGTGGCTGCTTTCCAGGAGTTAATAATCCTGCCTTTTGCCTTTACTCCAAAAAAGTTCCAACTCTACCCTGGGTTTGGGCAGAAGGCTTTCCACACACGTGCCCTCAGCATCCTTTATGGCCTGGCAGGGTCTAGGCACCACAGAGTTCACACTGTACATCTCACTTCTATATTTCAGAAGAGCCAAGCTTGGCCTCAACAATGGCTTAGCCCTAAGATCCCCCCTCATTATTCCCATCCTCAGTTTCCTACAGCCTGGAACATGCAGAAAATTTGAGCAAGGCTTCAAAAATTCATATTCCCCTGCAATGAGAAGAGACTCGGCAAGAAGACCGAGCTCTGGCAAGCACACTCAAAGATATTTTATGTTAGGAGGAGCTGTTCTCCAGATGGAAAGGGATCACAAGGCAGGTCACAGGTCTTCTACCATCCATGCAGAAATCTCTTTTCTGGCCACATTGTCCTTCAAGAAGAAAACGAGGCCCAGTGACTCTGTAGAGGTTTCACTCATTGTATACAAAGAGACAGGACCCAAATCCTACCCAAGCAGGCTTCTGAATCCTGATGTCATTTCAGAACCATACCCACTGCTAATGCATCTCCTTCAAGTCACTTGTGAGTTCAAGTAGGGTTGAAGGAAGACTCTGATTTAGCTCTGAAAATACACTGTCAGAGCTGGGCTGAGGTTCTCTTGGAAAGTGGGAAGCAGAGGCGGCAGTAACTGCAGGATTTCTAGAGGCAAAATGCAGAACCAGAGCTTTCCAAGGAAATTCGAGTTTGCAAGTAGCTTCACCCACATCAACCAGCCTTAAAGAGCAGGAGTGGGGTAGGTGGGTAGATCAGGCAGAGGAGAACAGTGGAGCCCAATGCCAGCACTGGATACTGCAGATGGAACTCAAAGGTCCTGCAGTTTCCAATCTGCCTCACATCCTCCCCTGTAAAACTAAAGTATTTCCTCCTGGTCTCCCAGAGAAGCCTCAAGGGAGCTAGTCATACTCTTCACTATCTCATTTCTTCTTCCCCTTCTTCTTCTTTTTACTGACTCCTCCTCTTCTTCTTTTTATTGACTCCTGACTAGCAGGAATCAAATACTCCTCCAGAATAAAATTCAGAAAGTAACTGACAAGCATACTGGGCTCACAGGTTAACCATCCATGAAGCTCTATAGCAAACTATCATAGGAGCAGACCATAAGCTTAAGTCCAGGAAAGCCACTATGAGCATCTGCTAGTACACTGTGAACCCTAAAGGTAGAGAAACGGCAACTTTGGCTGGAAATGCTCCTTAGCTCCCCAATCTGGCAGCCTTTCTGGACTGAGCTCTGCTATGGGGCTACCCTGTGCTAGCTCTGCCTGACCCCAAGGTCTAATGGAAGTCTAATGGAAGGAATTTCATGGCACTTTAATACCTACAGAAAACCAAGGAAATGGCAGGCAGGCCTTGAGAATAGATATCCTTTTCCAAACCCAGCCAGGTCCTTTCTCTGCTCAGCCACCTTCTGCACTTCCCTGACATTCATCACAGTCTCTACCAATGTCATTGCATATCATCTCAACTTTTATTGGATCTTCTCACTCATGGTACAGGACCTCACCCTATACTTTACAATAGAAGCTACCATACAAAGACTCCCCCTTTTTTTTTTCTTGCCCCTGAACCACTGAACAACTCCAGAGCTCCATTCTTTCCTCTTGCCTCCTGATACATAAGAAGAGCTCTCACTCTACCTAGCTAACACCAATGAGCCCCTGTCACCTCCCATTTTCTCAGGGGTTATTCCCACCCACTATCTATGTTGTGCATTGGCAGTCTCTGTACATGGCATGATACAAAGTTTAAACATCTCTCATGAAAAACCAAAGTTCTCCCTTGAATTCACACATTTTCTCTTGGTCCCAAGGATAGTCCCAAATGCCAGACATTCCTGCCCCAACCCTGATATCCTGGAATTGCTGAGAACACACCCCAAGTGAGGAGTTAGTAAAACCTCTATCATAGACCAGGCCACTCTTACAGACACAGACTTAGACTTGCATTGAGAGCAGGAAGGATTCAAGCAGACTTGTGTAGAAAATAACGTGAGTGAGGTCATACAGAAAGACACCGATTTTGCCTTAGACACTCTGTCACACATCCCACCTACCTTGGCTTGTTTCCCCTTTGCTTCCTATGTGACGGAGCTGCAACAAGCCCCAATGTGACCCAGAAAAGGGCCCACATCTATCTATTATCCTTTCTCCAGCCCGCACTCTGTTTCTCCTGCACATTGCTTGCTTTCCTCCTAAATGGATGCAAATATAAAGTACAGAAGGCATTTTGACCTTTGTACTTGTACTTTGTACTTGGGGACCAGGATCCAAGCTTGGTCAGAGAGAAATGCCAGTTCACCTTGGCTTTTGACTTTCAGTGGAATTCAGGTACTGTTTTTCTCCACCTTCTATAAGCCCATGTGAGCCCTACTAAGACAGCTGAACCAAGGTGAGCATGGGTATGCATGTGTATGTGTCTACATATGTGTGCATGTGTGGAGTGTCTTTCAGTGATAAGAGAATGGCCTATAATCTTGGAGATTAATCTTTTTCTAAGTGCACAGAAAAGATAGAAAACTATTCCATCCTAGGGAGAACCCCACAGGCTTACTTTTACTTCAAAGAGAAAGGCTTCCCACATCCCCACTCCCAGATCTCTTTGCACACCAGCTCCAAAGAAAATACCTCTACAACTTTTGGCTTCTCAAACAGTAGAAAACTCCCCAGGTACCATAGATACCAGTAGCCTAGTAGTGCCTGCAGGAATCTTACTTCTGCCTTCTATGCTGTGTGACCTTGGATGAACTGCTAAACCTCTCTAGGTACCTAATAAGATGAAGAAGCATCTCACTGCAGGAATCTGAGATACCTGGTGGAGTCTCCAAGAGCCCAACCAATGGGACATACTGTAAAACCATCTTGCTAGCAGAACTGTGCTAGAAAGTTCCACAGAAAAGTAATATCAAAGTGGGAAAAAATTGTGGGCAGCCCTGGAATGGCTGCATTTTTAATTTTTTTGTAAGACTTCCAAATAAGAGGTCTGATGCAGTCATTTCATTAGAAAATAAAGTGTTTATTAAGAAACTATACACTGAACACTCCTATAAGTCTCTGTGGAAACACAATGCCCCATTGTCATAGCACAAAGTGAAGAAATGGCAGAATAAAAGATGCTGTGATGGATGGAGCCTGGGAGGCTGGAAATGAGGTCATGATTTACAACAATTAAAAACATCATCCTCAAACTTACTCCTTAAAACCACACTCGGGAAGGGATCTGAACCCAAGGGATCATCTGAGTATGATAGGGAAGAGCTTGTCCAACACAGAACCATGGATAGCAGGGGGAGCAATGCTGGAAGGGACTGGACAACTACATACCTGGGGGACCCTTGAGAAACCCGGAACCTAAAGCAACACTGCCGAGGCCACTCCAGGTCCTGGGAAAGAACTTGGAATGCTTCATGCTTATATACCCCATGGAGGTATGTATAGCATAGGTCTGGGAACCTAATATGTCTAACTATCATCCACAGGCCCTAGGGAATATAATCCTTGAGTAAGACCTTTAGCTCTCAGGTAAATCTGCTAAGTTTTCCAAACGCAAATGCTTTGTCTTCCAACTGCTGTGAAACACTATACCAGAATATACTGAGATTTACTAAACACCATGTTGTCTCAAGAACTGAACTTGGGTTACTCCACATTCTTTCCCATAACAGGGACACCCATGGAACTGGGAGAGTTGGGCCAAGTCAAAATTCACTCAGCCAATCTGGCAAAGCTTACAAGCTCTGAAAATTTGTCTTTCTTATTATGTAAAGGACTATCAACCCCTTCCCTTTCCCCAGAAGGTCAAGTTGAAAATGGGGGTACAACCCCTCTTTGGGAGAGCATGGCTATGGAGTAAGACATGAGTGAAAGCAAGCAAAGTGAACACACATATCAACCAGAGACCAGGATGACAGCCCATCGGTGCCATGAGAGGGGCTGGAGGAGGCCAGGTTTTACTTCTCTTCCCCTTCAGTTCATCTTGACCTTGACATGATGGTTCCACTGGGTTCCAAAAGTTCTCAGAGTCAAGAAAAAGTGGAAGTAGGGGGAGAGAGCCAATCCGAGATCATGGACTAGGAGGAAGGGTCTTGGCCCCTGATTCCCTTGATCCATTGTGGTCCTAGTACGATGGCCAATTCATAGGCAAGACCTCCTGTAGCCAATGCTTGTTGAAACTGCAGCTCTAGGGACCCAGATATAGCCAGCAAAAACTCTTCCCAAAGAACTTTCTACCATTGCACTCAGTATGAGCCATTCCAGAGAGAAGAAGAAGGAAGGGCCAAGTGTGTCCACAAAAAAAAAGTATGATTTTTCTCCACACACACACATACACACAAAAATAAAAATAAACCAACAAAATGACTGTCTTCCATTCTTCCCTCTGAGACCTAATCTGTTGCCAATACTTGGACCTGGCTCCCCTTCCTCTTACCGCGCCGTCTCCACCTCTGCTTAAGAGCCCTCTGTGACTCTTCCCCACTGGAGGTTGCACAGGGCGATGAGATCACTGAGAGAACAGCATGGAGACCCCACGCTTCCAAGCAGGGAAGTGAGAGCGGGATGCGGCTGGACTTCATCAGGCTTTCTTGTGATGGTTGGGTCAAGAGAATGGCTAGCGTGTTTAAAAGGTAGCTCCTGGTGCTTGGGTTTGGATTCTCTTTATTGGCTCTAAGGATGTTGGCAGGAGCTGCCTCGGAGACCCGGAGAAAAAGGAACACAGTGATGACTGGAGGGAGGGGGCAACCTGCCAGTGGTCCATGGGAGACATACCCATCTCAGTGGTGGTAAAGGGTGCCGGAACACTGGTGGCTCATGCAGTTTCTACTTAGCATCCCTGGATCCAAAAAGAACAATGCCTAGAGCTTCCAACCTCTCAGAGGGCCCATCCTACCAAGGTGACATCAGAACAAGGAGGTTTAAAAGGAGTTTTTTTGTGTTTTTTAAAAGCCATGACGTCCTTTGCTGAAATAAACATTGACATCCTCAACATAGATGCCATGGTTAAGAGGCTTGGAATGTCCGGAAAGGCTTATTGGATTCAACATAATTTCTCTGAAACCTATAAAAAAACAAAAGAAAAAAAAACAGAAAAACAGAAAAAAGCAAAATAAAGTAAAAACCAAAACCCCCAAAGAAGATCAAAACTAAGAGGGAAACAGAGAGGGAACTTGAAAGGGGAAAATCTAGAGCTATAGCTACAGATATATTTGGGTATAGCCAAAATGAAAAGCCAGCAGAAGGAAACGACAGGGGTTGGGGGTAATTTAAAACAAGTGTGCTCAAAGAAACATTCCATTTTGCTGGGACCTTCACTGAACTGAGCATGGCGAGGGAGCATTTACATTACATTGGGAGTTTGGCTTAGGACTGCCTTGGAAGAGGTAGAGCAGACTCATCTAAGGGAGTCTTGGTCTATAACCATGTATCTGGGAGGAAGAAAGGCTATCAATGAGCTACTGGGGAGGTGGGAAAAGGGGTGTGCGTGCACACTAGTATTCCCAGAGGAGGTGGGAAAGAAAGCTTGGCTTTACCAAAACAACATCCTTAGGGGTCTAATTCTAAGAAATAAATTCTTACCCACTCTTAGCTACACAAAATGGTAGAGAATATTATACTCCCAAGCCTTGCTTTCTGGTTGACTTCTCAACTTATATTGCCAGGGCTGTAAAAGTCTTGGAAAATGATAGCAGAAAACTCAACCTTCCCAAAATTCCATGGTCTTGCAGAGGCTAGAGACATTACAAAGGAGTACACAGCAAAGTTGGCCACAAGATTATGAGCTGCCTCAAGAACAGAAAACTTCTGTGACAGCTTGGTTCCTTTCTGGCCATATATGCAGAGACAGAATAGGATGTCCAGAGATATGGAAAATCCTAATAAAACTCCAGAAAGTGATTGTTCAATCAATCCCAGATTGTAAAAATGCCTATTTATAAGTGGGGGGTGTAGGTAAACAAAGAAACATTGCCATTCTATGAAATATATATATATATGGCATTATAGTCCCCTGAGTATTGGGCATACATGATGGGGAGAAACTAAAACTCTTATTGAGACTTTGAGACTTCCCCCACTCTCCCTGCATAGGACATAGTATGGTCAAAGCAGGAATGCATCGTTTTGGCTGTTTTGCTACCTCTGTCTTCAGGTAGTGAGATCAGTTTATAAAAATAGAGGATATCTCCCTTATTTATGATATGTTAAAAGGAGTGTCAGTTTTCAGAGAGCTGTGGTAGCTGTTCTGTGCTTAATCCCAAGCAGGGGATCTCACATGTGACAGGGTAGGACAGAATGTCCAGAAGTCTGGGCAGCCTTCTGAGAAGCTTTATGATACCACTGCCTCTCTTTAGACCATGGCTCCTCTCTTGCTTTCCTGCATCCCTCATTTTAGCCTAAAGAAGTATCCTCCTCTGAATGAGATCCTTCTCACTCAAGGGACTTAAGTACTAATCCAAATCTGGACAACTAGCTATAACCTAGTCTTCTGAGTTTTTGGGTCTTTGGGTTTCAAGAATCAAAACTGGTTGCTGGGGAAGAGGGTCTTTACATCATACAAAGATGTCAAAGGAGGCAACTCACCATGTGACCTTGGGTAAGACACATCCCCACTCTGGACCTCAGGTTCCTCATATATATAGTGAGTTGATGGGACTAGATGATCTCTATTGTCCTTCAAGTTTAATATCCCATGATTGTCTATGTTTGAAAAGACCCCTGGCAGAAGAGGCAGACATGGGGACGTTAATGGTCAGCATTAGACCCCAAGTGCAAAACCTTGGGGAGTTTTCTTAAATGCACAATGCCAGGAACAGAAATCAAGTGCTCCCAGCGCCTGTATCCACACTGCTTTGCCTGATTCATTTTATGTATAAAATCTAATCATTTTCCTGAGTATCACACAGTGGCATTACCAAATTCATCAAGTTGGAGTCAGGGAAGAAAGATTTGCCATCACCATGAATTCTTCCCAATCACTTTCCTAACCTGTTTACCCATCAGTCATTCCCTTTATTAGGGTTAACACCCCCAAACTATTCCCATTGTAAATAACCTATGTGTCATTTCTGAGAGGAAGAGTTTTATGGCTTGGGAAATGATTCTGTTGGATCCCAGGTCTCCTTTCTGGCTTTGTATCCCACAGAAAAACATGTACAAGAGGGAAATGATGTGATGGGAGGAGGATGGGATAGAGGGGATGGCTTCTTCCAATCCCTCTTGTCATTGTGAGGGAAAAACCTTTAGAACAGCAGAAGTTACAGTTTCCATGGAGACTCTAGAGCTACTGGACTCAGGAAGGCATTGCAGTTCCTGAGAGATCTCTCCTCTAGAGACCATGCAGCATCCATATGCTCAGGTATGCCCCATGTCAGATCCCATATAAGACCAGGGCCAAACCTGCCTCTGTCCCTGCCAAGGTCCCTAAGGCTGCCTCTATAAACATGAACATTTTCCCATACGAGCCAGGATTTGAAGTTTGTTTTCTCTGGAACTCTGTCCCGGGTGGAGCCATTCCAAGATTCTAAAAGCTGAAGCTTGATAGCATAAGAAGCACCACTCCAAACTCCTGCACCCCCACCACTCCTCATAACAACCCCAGAAAATGAAGGGAAGACATATGCTCAGAGGATGGCAGGGAAGTCGTGGACCATGGAAATGTAAGGAAATGGCTAGATGGGCAGAGAGAAGGCAAAACATGTGCTCTAAGACGGCCTTGCCCACAGGTGGCCCAACAATACACTTCTGTCTCTCAGAGGCTTTCCCCCGAGTCAGTCATCCGCATGAAGGACCTTGTGGACCCTATGTAATTCAGAACAGAGCCTGCACATCAGGGATTGTCAAAGTCTGAGAGGCCCGCCAGAAATTCTAGGATTGCTCCAGGAAAGGAAAGGGAGTTCTAAGAGATGTGGAGAGGAAAAAAGGGAAGTGGATTATCCAAAGGATGGAGTAAAGGGCTTGGAAACCTACCCCCAGTGAACCAAGAACAGATTAAATCTGCATAGCCAAGTCCTCTGTATTCTCAGCAGCAAGTAAAGGCTAGTTCCTATGGCTGTGCAAAATGCAAAATGAAGTCCAGAATCTCAAACCTCTCTATTTCCCAACAACACCAAGCATCTCTTCCTGGCTGAGGTTTCAAGCCTGCAGACTGACTAGCAGCCACCACCCTCTCTCTAACATCTGCAGTGGTGAACATCTTCCCATGTCTCCTGCCTACACTTTCTTCTTTTAACTTTGGAAGCTCAAGGGCCTCTCCTTCTGTCCCCCTTTGTTATCTAGCCTACTCACAAAGTGCCTATTTTGGGAGCCCTGGATAACTTTCCTGTCCTCTCTCTTCAAATGCATTTGTCATCTAGGAGCTGTTATATCACAAGCATGAACTGAAATGCACAAGGCTCAGGTGTTAAAGTCCAAAAGGGACACAGAAGCCAGGACAATTCTGGAAGGAGGCCTACCCTACCCTAGTTAGAGAGTCACTCTTATGGCAGCTTCTCCTCCTTTCTCCAATGGAGAGGAGTTAAATATTATTGATCCATGATTCCAGCAGAACTGAGACAAAGGAAGAGCCCGCAGAAAAGCCCCTACAAGCAGACATACCACTGATCACCACAGAATCCAAAGATTCATTATCATGGCAGCCATTCTATACAATTAATTATCTTCCAAATTAACTCAATCATATTTTCAAAAAGTTCTAAAATTATTTTATAGTAATTTGAATTTGAATCCAGATCTTTCTAACTCCAAAATACTTGAAATAACTTACTTGGAAAGAAGCCCCTTGCTGAAAACTAGTTCTTAGGAATAGGTGTTAGAAAGTCAAGCTAGGTTATTCTCCAGGGAGAAGAACCCATCCCCTCCAGCAATCCCCGGTTTCTTTCTTCACAAACTGCTTCTATAAAGAGCCATGTAGTCCCATGCCATGTCCCCTCCCTCATGCAACACATCACAGACCAGCTTTTCCCTGGATCCCCATCACTCTAGCAGGAACATGTTGCTTGGATCGGATCATTCCAGTAAGAAGTCCCAATCTCCATCTAGACATTAACCACACTTGATAAACTAGCCTATGAGGAGGAGGCAGTAGGAGTGTGTAGAGAGGAACAATTTGCAGGACAGTTTTTACTACAGAAAGGGTAGGAAAGCCAAGCACAGTGCTGGAGGGATCCGTTCAGTGTCCTGGTCTAGCCACTGTGTGAATGGAGTTCACAATGCTGAAGTAAAGTTCCACCCTACGTGACCATCTTTTGCTTTGTTTTCTACTTATCTGCTATCTCCTCTGATTCATGGGGAGAGGATCACCACAATGCCCATGGGGACTATGGATTGTGACTATGTCAGGCTGGACCTTTACTTCTGTAGGACAGCTGTTCTTTGGAATCTTAGACCTTTCTTCCTATAATCAAATCCCATAAAAGTCCAGAAGGGTTGGCTCAAGCTGTCAAGTCTCAGATATTAGCCTTGCTGACTGCAGACTAGATTGGTTGAAACTCATCTTCCCTTATGTAACTTAAGCTAGCAAGCCTTGTCTACAGGCTACAAATGGCCCAAAAACTGTAGTTGTATTCTTATTCTCACATTCTCATCTCACTGCTTAATGTCTTCCTCCTCTCCTCTTCCCATCCAAAGCAAGTGAATTCATTAAAAAGAAAATCCTGTTTTCATTTCCAGCATTTAAATTTAGACTTTATACTTAAAACATTCCTACTTGTAGCTTATCTTAAAAATCTAAGGGCTCTGGAAAATCTGAACCCATATTTCTATGCAGTAATCATCACCTGAATGAAGCAGATGGTAGCTGTGTACTATGGAGAAGTTGTGTGGTCCCAGTTCATCATGTCCCACCACTCTGTGGGTTCTTGTATACATTCATATAAGAACAATCTTCCCACCTGAGTCTGACACATAGCAGTTACTAGGCCATGCCTATACATTAAAGAACACCATCCCTGGTCATGATTGACAATTACAAAGAAAGTCCTTCTATAGCAGAAAATCAAGCCTATCATCTCAAAAGATAGGAGACTAATCAGGAACACAGTCATATGCATATGAGGGTACTGTGTTAAGAAATGAGGTTCTCAATAAGAACATATATTTTGGCTGGTAAGATGGCTCAGCAGGTAAAGATGCTTGGATCCAAGCCTAAAATCTTGAGACCATTATAGCAGAAGGAGAACAATAATTCATACAAGTTGACTTCTAACCCTACATATGTACACACACACACACACACACACACACACACACATTCACACACACACACACGAATGCACACATGCATGTACACATGCACGTGCATGCAAATATATTAAACAAATGTAATTAATTATTAGGCAAAAAACATATTAGGGACCACCAAAAACACCACTGCTAGAAGTGAAAGTGGCAATTGTGTTGTCCATAGTGCCTGATATGAATAAGGCATGTGAGAAACTTTAGCTCTTATATTTCCTGGGATATATCAATATCATAATTACATGTTGCAAAGGCTTCTACAGGATACTGAAATGTACTTGAGCCAGTGATATCCCTGCAGTATGCTTCATGGAAGAATACTGAACACAGTCACCTGGCTTCAATATAGGATGCTCTTTTGTAAAGTATCCCCAATACTGCTGGAAAAGTATGGAATGAGATTTCCTGGCCCACTGACCTGCAAGGCCAAATCTGGTTCCAGCTGTATGAATCTGGCTCAGTAGGAAGGGACTGAGGCTAAGGCATCCCCCTCATGCAAGCATGCTCATGGAAGTCACATGGGAAAGCAATCAAGTTTGGGTGGGATAAAGTACACAGAACACAAAGATTCTCAGATATTAGCAGACATCCAGGGAGAATCTTGGCACTCTTGGCTCATGCCTAAGGAGTACTAGAAGAATTTCACATAATAGGGAAAAGGCATGCTGGGGAACAGTGCCCTTGGCATTACTAAGACTATCCCAACAATAGGCTGATCTTGACTTACATGAATGAACTGTTAGCCCCACAAAAGGTAAAAAGTCCCTTCCACCCCATGACATGAATAAAGTCACCTTTCAGGGCCGAACAAGTTCATGCTCTGTAAAATAACATCATAAAACATCTCTACTATCCTCAAAATTTGCTATGTGGGAGATAACGTGAGGTCAGTGGGAACCTCTTTTTTTTCTTGATCAACTGAGAGAAAAGAAAACTGCAGGTATTAAGAGACCATCTGCATTTCTTTTTGTCACTTCAAAATATCTTTTATGTTAAGTGTGCTTTTTTCCTGTTTTGACTCTTTGGAATCTTTTCAAATGTTTGAAATATCAGTATAGTGTAGAGAATATCAAAACTCTGTGCCAGTGCCTAGCATTAACAATTTGTAGTATTCTGGTGTCTTCTTTTCAGCTCTTTTGAAGACAGTCTGTGAGAACCATGCCCTTGAACTCGCCTGTGTGCATCTAACACCCTTATTCTCCCCACCAGAGCTACCCACTACTCTGAAGTAGATGGCTGACACAGGCACTCCTCCCTGTGTACCACCAATGGCCAGATTACAGTGTTGCTTTGCAAAGTCTTTAAACTTGACAACAAGACTGATTTTTGTTTTGTGAGACATGGTCTCATGTAATCAAGCCAGCCCCCAACTTGCTACTATATAACTGAAGAATGTAGTAATGTGGATGAGAAATGTCCCCACAGATTCATGTACTTGAATATTCTGTCCCCAGTTGGTGTCAATCTTTGGGAAGGCTAAGGAACCTTTAGGAGGTGGAGTCTTGCCAGAGGAAGTATATCACGGGGAGTGGGCTTGTATTATATTTCCCCATTCCTTTTCCTATAGTTCCAGCCCCTCCCTTTCATTCATTCCTTCCTGTGTGTGGACAAAAGTATAATCATTCTTTCTCTAACTGTTGCCATGCCTTTGCCATCCACATTAATGGACTCTCTGGAACTGGAAGCTAAAATAGATTCTTTTCTCCCTTCGACTGATGGATATTCTTCCTCTGCAACATAAAGGTAATGACCTGCAGTCCTGATCCTTGTTCACACTCCTCAATTACTGGGGTTACAGGTTTCCTCCACATAACCCAGCAAAACAGAATGCTTCCAGGTACTGATGGATTAGTTTTCATCTATTAACTTTATTTAGTTATTTGTTTTTATTGCTGTTTTACTTTCCTATGTTGCCAGTAATGGTAAACAAGTATTCAACCACTGAGCTATATCCCCAAGCCTTCATTTATTGATTTTTAGTTGATGGCATTCATTGTGTTAATGTTACACATTATTTCCAGTTCTATCAACTCTTAGTTGTTTTTATTTTCCTATTATTCAAATGAAGTCAAAATAATTGTTATGGAAAAAAAGTCTCCACT
Organism: Cricetiscus sungorus; assembly: GCA_030556225.1. Taxonomy (NCBI): domain Eukaryota; kingdom Metazoa; phylum Chordata; class Mammalia; order Rodentia; family Cricetidae; genus Cricetiscus; species Cricetiscus sungorus. Next base: position 43,522,933 of record JANBXA010000007.1, read on the forward strand.
CATGTGACATACATATTCTGGAATGACAGCTAGCAATTCTCCTGTAAAGGGCCAGATAGAAAATATTTTAGACTATGGATACTGTATAGTTCCTTTTGCATGTACCAAATTCTGCCAGTGTGGCCTGGAAGCAGCTGCAGACAAAGAGTAAACAGAACACATCCCCCCAAGAAACCATTTATGAAAACAGGCAGGGGTCAGACTGCCACAGTTTGCTATCTCTGCTCTAGAGCCTTGTTTCTCAAACGCAGCATATGAAGCAGCAGCTTTAGTAACAGCTTGGAGTTTGGTAAAAAACAAAGGTGCTTCCAGATCACTGAATCAACATCTGCATTTTAACAAGCCCTTCATGTGATCCCCCTGCACAGAAACATTGAGAAGCACATCTTTTGAGGCTGTTCTATGGAGTGTATCAATCCTGAACTCCACTCTATTGATGAAGACTTTCTCAAAGTTCATATAACTCACACTCCTGTAATCACTAAGTGGATGAACATCTTGCCCTATAATTCCTTAACTGGCATTACTGAACAGCTATTCTTCCAAACTAATGAGTGGTAGATATTACCTTGTAATTTCAACATGGCTTTCTGAGGTATTACCCTTTTCCTACTTTGGGGGACTTTAATTTATTCCATATGCAAATTATCTTCTGGCTACACACACTGGAATGTGTTCCCTTAGTCTACAGCTTGTCTTTTAACTTTGTATAAAGGTCAAAGGTTTTAGGATATGTAGTCATATGCTGGGTGTGTTGGTATATGCTTGCAATCCCAGCACTCTAGTGTCTGAGGCAGAATTGCAACAAGTTTCAGACAAGACTGAGCTACAAAAAAAAAAAAATAATGATGTGCTCAAATATATTAATCTTTCATGTTATTTATAATATATTTCAAAGACTATTTTCCTTCTCAAAATCAAATCATGTTCTATTACTAAATACTTATATTCCATACAGAGGAATTCTAAATACTTTATGTGGGGGCTCTCCGCTCAAGGATGTGGGACATGCTGTTCTTGGTGAATATCTAAAACCTGAGGAAAAGAGGGAAATGTGCAGTTTTGCAGTGAAAATGTAGCAAACATCCTAGCTAGGTGGCCAGGGTTAACATGCTCATGGTCACCCACTTGTAAGTGTATATCTTAACATGGTGTGATAAGAGTAATACTGCTTCTCTAAATTATTCCTCCCTCAAAGCCAACACCCCAGTTGATAAGCTTAAAGTGATTGACATTATATATGATACCTGACCAAATGAGGCTGGAGAAACCTGGTCACTAAATGCAGTGTGGGTCAGAGAAAAGATACTGGGGATCATGAAATCAGAATATCATTGCCTTTACTTATGGGACTGCACCAGCACTGGTTTCTTGGTGATCATGAATGTGTCCTAATAATAGAGGATGATTACAATGGGAGAAGCTGAATAAAGGAGGAACACAAGTCAATTCATTGACCATTGAAACTTTACTATCAAAAACTACTTTAAAATAAGAAACTTGGTGAAAACTAAGAAAAAGGAACTTTTTTGCTTTAGACTTCAACCATGTTATTAGTTGTTTTGTGACTGAGATGAGATAACACTGTCACTTTGTTTTATTGACTAGTTTTTAACGTGCATACTAATTTACAATTACAATATACAAAAATTCATATTCCCATACTGTAGCCCGGGGAGGAAGGAAGACACCCGCCGCGGCTCCCCGATAAGACGACCACGTGGAAATACTTAGATAAGTAGAAATGGGTTAATAATTAAGACAGAGCTAGCCCATAAACAATAATGGTAACTGGCCAACAGGATTGTATCAAATACAGAGTCTCTGAGTGTTATTTGGGGCTGGCGTGGCTGTGGACCCAGACTGGCTGGCTGGTGGGCTGGCGGAAACATACACGCTACACCATACCTGTCTGTTGTATATCCAACTATCTAGTTACTGTGGCTATGTAGCAGGATGACCTCGAATTCCTGATATTCCGGATCTTGTACTAACTTCTTAAGTGCTGGGCTTACAAGTATATACCCCTATGTTCAGAAAAACTGGACACTTCCTTACATTTCTGTATGTAGCTCTCATTCATCAACTTTATTCTATTTTTGTGGTTTCATTTTCTTGTAATGTTGAAAATGAAACCTATACCCTATGTACACATTATACGTACATGCCTCTATTTTCAAAATGCCCCACATACTCATTTTATACTCATTTCTGTCTTATACTTACACCAGAATAATGTAGAAGTTGGCACATCTCTTGTTGTGTTTATACTTTTTAATGTATGTGTTTTATTTGATTTCATTTTTTACCAGATGTTATTTGTTGCAGGTTAATATTTCTGATTTGTGTTGAGGTAATATTATGCTTTTGCTGTTGTTCTTAAAACATTTGTTTGTTTGGTCGGGGAAAGGATATGTGCCTTGGTACTTGTGTGGAGGTTGAAAATAACCTCTGGAAGTAAATTCTCCCCTTCTACTGTGTGGGTTCCTAAGATTGAACTCAGGTCACCAAACTTGCCACCAACCCCCTAACCTGCTATGTTATCTCATTGGCCATTGTTTTGATTTTTTGATAGTCTTACTGTGTAGCTCAGGCTGACTTAGAATTCAGTACTCAGTATGAAGTGTATGCTGGCTTTAAAATTTGTAGCCCTTTGCTTTCAGTCCCCCTGGGTGTTGGTGTTACACAATTATGTAGGCATAAATATACTTATTTTCATTTATCTATTACATTTCATCAATTTTGTAGAACACATTAATAAGTTGTAACAGTTCATTTACAAATACCCTTTGATATTCTGAAACATATACCATTCACAATAAGAACTTTCAACTTTCTCATTACACGTCTTTTTTCCTTCTTGTCTTACTGTATTAGTTAAGATTTACAGATTATTTTTTAATGAAAGTAAAGTCAATATCATCTTTATCACTGGATATTTTGCATATTTCAGGATTTTATATTATAATTTACCTTGAGAATGGGAACATATTCCTGATCTTCTTCTATGTTTTCCCCTTGCTGCTCTCCTGTATTTTCTAATTTGTTGCTGATGTTTTTTCCAGGTAGCCTTTAGGAGCTTTTTAACAAAATCCTAGATTAGATTGGAGCCTCTACAGGACAATACTGGAAATACAGCACAATAGCCTAAAAGGCAGAACCTTTATCCCTTCTCCCTTTACTCCTTAAGGCTCAGCTAAGGCTCAGAAATTCCTATTAGCTGTGCTTCCATAGAGAAGAACATTATTCTTTTGGAAACACCATTATTCCACATAATCATCTGTGTCTCTGGTGTGTGGCTTGGAGAAGGGGCTCTACTCTGATCTCTGTGCAATCTGAAACATGTACATTTCTGAAGAGATAAATACAAACATTGCCATTGTTTGCTTACAGACTTCGATCACATCATGAGAACAAATGGTCCTCTACTCATCATCTTTTATTTCCATACCATTTCTCATCATAAAGTTATTTGCTTGTTTTGCTCACCAGCCATGTCTGCTGTTTTCAGTTATTGCTATATATTTGGTGTAGAGGAGGTACACTAAGCATGAACTTACTGAACCATCTGGATCAAAGCCCAATCATTTTGCTTTCTTTCTGCATTCAAGGAAAAAATGTTATTTCCTTAGTTACAAAATTAACTGTTTTCACTGGCACTTCCCATCCAATTCCTGTTCCCATTAAAAAGCACTCAGGCCAACAGCTGAAATATGACCATTTCACCAAGCTTATGCTTTCTGAACACCCACTCCTATTTTAGAGTCACTGGTTGAAGACATCTTAACATGTTCTGTAGACGCCATCTGCTATTCCATAATTATCTGTATCTCCAGTATTTTAAAGTCATCCCTATTCTATTTACTTTTTTACAGAAATCTACACATTTCACCTCTCCTTTTGACATGTCCATGAAACAAGTTTCTAACCTAATAAGTGGTAAAGCAATGTTCTGTATGTACCTATTCCAGTCTGTGTCATCCTACTTCCTAAGTTCATTTTAGTATCAAGGTTTCTCATGATTTAGTTCCAACGCTAATATCAACTATTACTGAATATTTACATTTTCCCTTCCATAATGTGAATTCTGATTCTTTATAGAAACACACACACACACACACACACACACACACACACACACACACACACCTTTGAAGATTACCAATGTTGAGCCCATGACCAAATTTCTCCACCCCTCTTCAACTTCATCCTGCTGCACAGTATGGCTTCTTGACTCTCCAATACCTAACAGTGCACAACTCTAGTCATTTTCTGTCCTTTCTGTTGGCTTCTCTACTTCATCCATTCTCTGTGCTAGCTTCTAAAGAGTTCTCTTCCCCTTCAATACTCAAAGTTTTGTTGTAAAATCACCAATCCTCCCACCAGCACCAGCAGCATCTGTAGCAGCAGCACTAGATTTCAGAAAATGCAGAGTCTCAAGCTGTATCCAATCAAAATCAGTCTCCATGTCTAAAAAGCCAAGTATTTAAAGTCACCACCACCTTTATAATTACCCAGACACAAACACTTGGGGCATCCTCATTTATTGTCAATGTCATCCTTATTTCCTGTATCTAATGAAATGTTAGGTTTCAGATGTAATTTCATGTACACATTTCAATCCCTACTTTGTAAAAAGAATAACACAAAGATCTGGAGACACACTGGCCTGGCTTTCAGATCCCTGTTCTCTATTGCCAACCAACATGTATGTGACCTCAAATCCCTGAGTAAATTATTTAACTTCTCTGAGCCTTGATTTCCCTTCTGTTACATAAGGATATTGTTATTTATGTCACAAATATTCTTATAAAAAAATAAAAGCACTCAGATAAAATGAAACAGGGCACATTCTACCAAGTGCCATCTTGTACTTTCACACCGCCCACATCTAATTTAAGGTCTCTATTTGGGGGCTTCTTAACATATTTCCCAGATTCCATCATTATATTAATTCATCTCACATACCATTATCTAATTTATCAGGAAAACAACATATTCACCATCCATTACCCTGTCTGTGAGAAGCTATCTGTGAGAAAGTGCCCCTGTATTACCCCGACACACACTTGGCCACCTCAGTCTTACTATACCCTATTTTCAGCAACCATGCCAGCCTTATCTTCTCTTTCCCCATTCACACCCTCTGGTCCACTTAAACATTAAACCAACCATGTCTTGAACGGTCCAGTTTCTATCCTCACTCCTATGGAATGCCGCTTTCCTAGTTACTTTTTTTCAAGCTTATTTTTCATACCCAATGCCTACTCAACCTTTAAATCATCTAGGGTCACTTTCTTTAGATCACTTACCAGTGACATGTAAATGTCTATGTTATTTGTTCTATTGTCTGAAACCATTTTAATACATGAAGTACAATAAAACAGTTTATGTTTCCTTCTCACTTCTCAATCAGATTTTTAATAAATAAAACTTTACAATCAATGTCTATAATCATTTACACCTGCCCAGGCAATGAGTTAAATGCCATCCACAGAATTCCTCATACACTTTCTCTAGCATCCTCATGATATGAGAATAGTTATGACACCCAGTTTATAGATGGGAAAACTAAAGTTGGAAGAGCTCAATAACTCATGCCAAATCTCCCTTTAATAAAATGCAGAACCAGGATCTGAAGCCAACCTTTCTTATCTCAGCTCCTCTGCTCTTAAACCCTCTGCATGCTATACAGAAGAAAAATTAAGCCTCTCTATTTCCTATAAGATTAGCCATATTTTTAAAGAATAGTCTTGTTTTGTAGAACCATGTGATTTGATTTCTCTCTCTATGCGAATCTATGTAACAATATATCACATTATTCTCAAATCCTACTTTACTATTTTGACATTTGAAAACAATTTTAGGGATCATAAATGATTACTATGCTAGCCTCAAAATAACTGTGAGGAATATAAAAAATGTGACTTTACTATCAACACCTCCTATTTCCAACTTGATTGTGTGACCCGAGAACCAAAATCCTCAGTTCCCATCTGGTACTTCAGAATGCCTAACTTTTCTTGAGGCCATGGCCATATTGTGCAGGATGTGGTCAGCAAGAGGCCAAGCCCAGAGTCTAGCAGGAGATGTAATCAGTAAAGTCCAAATCCTAGCTGGTAACAATTTTAAGCAGATTATCTTAGATCAGGACTCGAGAAAACAGAATCAGATCGTTGGCACATTCTAAATTGACAGTCATAAAAATTAAATAGCATAAACCTATGCATTGCTTTACTGGTTCCAGATTTCCTTGATTAGAGATAATAATGAGTTTAATGAAGGTGACCAAGAAGGGGAAGATGGAAAGAGATATCTAACAGATATGTGTGAGGAGCAACATCTATAGACAGCTTTTCCCTTGATCTTTATTTTACAAAACAAGAGGAATACACAGATAAACCTAAACAATACCCATTGTGGGGGTGGAATTGTTATAGTCTCTCCAAAAATCCAGATTAAACTTGGAGTATTAAGGCTAGGATTGCAACTAAATGGTGGATCACTGTCCCAGCTTGTACAAGGTCTGGGGTTTGATCCTCAGTACCACAAAATAAAAATAATAAGTGGTAGCTTCATTATGTCTACCTGCCTGCAGGGAATTGTGCAATCCATGCTGTGGGGGTCACAGAGCATCAGCACTTTGTGGTAGCTACAGAACTTGAAACAGACACCTTAAAGGCTTGTTTTTGCTGTCCTCCAAACTCCACATAACTGACACATACTGAAACCCCATGCCCATAAACATGTAGTCAGGGAAAGGGTGACAGAATAATAAAACAAGGGAGAAAAACTTGTTAGCCAAAGAATCCTAAAATCCAGTGCCAAGAATGTGACAGCAGCACCTTTCTAAGCTTCCTGGAGGAACATATGTAAACAACTGAGTGTCAACCTACCAGGAGCCAGAGGGAATAAAAATGAAAATAAAATAGGAACTTCATAGCTTGCTTGAGCTCAGTGACAAATAATTGTGATAGGAGAAATATATATAAGTGGCATCTAGAAAGGTACCCACCCACAGTTGAGGGAATTTAGTAAGAGAAACGAACAATCGCATGATCACAGAAAGGTATGGGGATACAATTCCAAAGCAATGTACCAGTACAGCATGGAAAAAGCATGGCAAGTAGAGGGTGGTTACTGGTACAATTGCAATGACCCTAAGACCTCAGAATGTCACCTTATTTTGAAACAAGGTGAAATAATTAGGATAATCAAATTCAATATAGACTGTACCCTTGTAAAAACATAAGTCTGGGGAGATCTGAACATGCATGTACACACACACACGCACGCACGCACACACACACACACACACACACACACACACACACATACACAAACACACATACACACACAGCACAGCTCAGCACAGAAAGAGAGACAAAGTCAGAGACAGACAGAGACAGGGACAGGGAGACAGACACAGAGAGGCACAGACAGGAGCAGAGACATAGGAAGAACACTATATAAGCACAAAGGCAAAGATCTAGGTAAAATATTTGCAAGTTGAGGGATGCCCAAGACTGCCAATAAAACATCAAGTTGGGAGAGAGCTGGAATGGAGCTAATCCTCCATGGGGACATGGCTCTGCTAACATACTGAGCTTGGATTTCTCCTTCCTGAATCTATGAGATATTAAATTATTTCTGTTCTAAAACATGGTACTTTGTTACAGCATTTCTTAAAAACCAAAAGAGGGATTACATTTTCAGAAAAGCAAGGTGTATAGTGTTCCTGGAACACAGAATAGGAGTGAGTGAAAAATAGGAAGTGGCTCAGTAGGCGAGAGCAGAACCAGTGTGAATCATCTCCTAGAAATGGGACATCACCAATCATGTGACCATGCTGCAGCTACACTGTGCAGAGACGTTAGAAGCAGGAACTGGCACAAATCAATAAACAGATAGAGGAAGACTGACAGACTGATAGGTGGGTAGAAAAATGAAGACAGATGCACTATAGGTCAATAGATATAGACATGACCATGACAGATTTTGATGAAATAATGTATCTTCAACTGATGGCAATGCTCTGACTACTGCATGTTATAAAACAATTCCCAGATGCTGAAATATGTTGCCTGCTTTAAAAAACAAGCAACGTTGTATGTTTGTGAGAACAAAAGTACTATAAATTCTCACACCATACATAAAGTAACCCAAGAAGATCCACTGTGGGCAAATTCACAGACTACCCTCACACACCATGTGCCTCCATCCACAGCGTGCTACAGTGGAGGTGGAAACAGAAGACAGCAGAGAAGGTCTTGTGTTCTAAATACAGCTCAGGATGAGTAGTGGAACATTCCTGGGAGCGGAGTGCAGTAGCAAACCAGCCTCTATCAGGGGAATGCTATGGGATGAGAGGCCACAGAGTTGATTAACTCAGAGCAGACAATAAAGGCACTCAAGAGTCTGGGCAACAGATGAGTCCTGAAGGATTTGGAGCACGACTTGAAAGCATGGACCAAATGGAAGGGAAAAAAAGGAAAGACCAGCAGGGGCGAGGCTGTGCTGTGCTGTGCTGTGTAGAGTAGGGGCAAGCCACCCGATCATGAATATCTTAGGCTTTTGTGAGCCATACGGTCTCTGTTGCAACTGCTCAGCTCTGCCATGGCAGTGTGAAAGCATCTTCAGGCAATGGGGAGGGAATGAGAGTGGCTGTGTTCCAGTTGACTTTATTTATGGACACTGAAATTTGAATTTCATGTAATTTTCACATGTTAAAAAAGATGATTCTTCTTTTGACTCTGCCTAACCATTTAAAAATGTAAATACCATTCTTAGCTTAGCTCAAGAGTTATATGAAAATGGACATCAGGCACTATTGAACCTGTGTGCGGTAGCTGCTGACACTTGGTTTTAAAGGTGGCTGTACCAGAATGGACAAGCAATAAAGTAGTGATGAAACTATTGGAGAGTTCATGGGGGGAGGATACTAGAGAAAGCCAAGGGCAGAATTTATGCAAATCTAAAACTTGACAATTGATTAAATGTAGATGGGAGAAGAGGAAATAGGATCTGAGATTCTTTTCCAAAATCCTCCAATGTGAATAGCAATAGGACCATTAATAACACTGCAGGACTCAAATAGGAACTAGTGATAAGTCAGCACAGACAGACTGCACGGTGCATGCTTGCAACCCTAAGAATATCAATACTTAGAATAGGTATTTGGAACCTTAAACCAGGGCTTTCAGACCCTGGTGACTCTGAGCTTTCAGCACTATAGCCCTGAGCCTGCTCTCTGGACTTGATAAAACCCAGTGGAAGAACCAAGGCTGGTAGTGGTTTATGTTAGAAACTTTGGTGTTTTGCATGAATTCTTTATATTTTCTATCATCCTAAATATGGCTGCTATTTCAGGCAGCAGAAGATACAGGCAGTGCAACATATCTAGTGCTCAGTGGTCCATTTCCTCTTCTGTAAATGCAGATGCCAACAGCCACCTTGACTGGGTAGCTCAAACTAAAATGTCATTAATGTGACTGATGCGGCAACAGTTACAGGGGCAAACTCTCGACCACATTTTGAGGTACCGATCACATACAAATAACACCATCATGACCTCAGCCTTCCCATCTGCATTATACGGTGGTTATGCTTCTCCTGGAGGCCAGAGAGGCAGCAGATATGTGTGGCATGTGCATGGCAGTTTTATACCAGTAGGAGCTTTGTGCTGCCTCTTGTACTCCAGGACCTGGGGTTCAGGAAGCACATGTCAGTTCCTGTCCACATGCAACAAAGTGACCTGATGGTGGTGTGTAACCACATAGTTGTGTATGAGCCATGAGCCCGGGGGAGAGGGGGATGAGTGAAAAGGAAACAACTGCTTGAGCTCTGTAGAATCTATCTCATACAGTCTACAGCTCCTTGCATGTTCCCAGGAAATGGTAATGTAAACACGGGAACAATGAATTCATGGCGCTGTGCTGCCTTTTCTGACTTGGTATCCCACTGTGCTGAGAGAGTCATGGAAAGTATACGCCTTGAATACATGCTCAAATAAGACACTTAGATATTGAAGGACAAGATGATTCGCTAATAAGTTGAATGTTGACTGACTGGTCATGTGTTTTCACTCCAAACCCCATACTCTCTCCTATCACAAAAGCACAATGTCACAATTATATAAATACCAGGGCCCCAAGAAGTTGAATGTTTGAGCTGGTTTCAGATCATGAAAGCCATCGTGTCCTTGCCTACTGGAAAGGCCTTACTCTTTCCCAAATATTAAACATGAACAAGCCTTACCATAGCACTTTCAGGGTGCTTCTTGGTTCCTAAGAGAAAGATAAATAATTGCACTACATTTCCTTACAAAGTCTGGAAAAGCTGTAACATGGGCACTTTAATAAAACTTGCACCCTCTTAGGACAATTATAGAGGCCCTAAAGCTCAAATCATACTAGATAATGTGTGCAAATAATGGTAAATTGATAAGAGACCATTAGTCAAATGATGTGACCCCATTACTACATCGAAACACTTTAGGTTTTTAGTTGGCAAAATGCAAATACCTTTTTGTTCACAAAGATATCATGTATTTTTGTCACAAAATACAGAAGTCATCTTTGACAGAGAAGCATTGCTCAATGCCAGCACAATTGACATCATGGACTGGGTAATTAATGATCATTGGAGGTTGATCTGTGCCTTTTAGAATGTTTGCCAATAGACCTAGCTTCTGTTCACTGGATGGTAATAGCTCCCCACACTGCACTGTAACCATTAGTAATGCCCCAGACATTGTTACATGTCCCCTGATGGCAGAATCACCCCAATTAGGAACTGTTGCTATAATACATGTAAGGGGAACATTACTTTGCAACCTATATTTCACCAACACTTTGGGAACTGATACAGGACCATGGGTGCTAACTGCTCTTGTGTTTTCAACCATAGCATCTTCTAATTCTGCTCCAAGCCATAGACCATAAAGAATAGCAGAGGATTTCACATCTGCCTACTAAGACTGGGAGAACCAAACTGTGAGCAACATGGCCATGGACATCCTGGCTACTTGTGCTTTGGGGCAGTGGCTACACCAACTGTAGGTGCCCACACAGAGGCTGTGTGTGCCAAGGTTTTGTGTGCCAAAGCTGTGAGAGCCATGGCGGCAAACAACCCGTATCACACTCTTAGCAGTGAGATTTTCAGAGCCATATGAATGCATATTCTAATGCGTTTTTAAAATTCATGTAAACTCCCTACTAACAGTCGCTTATTATACCCCATTAAAGAGCTTAATTATTTTTAATCAGAGACTTTCCTAGATGACCAGAAATAGTAACTAGAGAAACTTCAATAGCCATTATGCCAACCATGAGCAACACAGAGTCCACTGGAGCAATCGCTGGCACAGCAATCATGCTAATTAAAGGCCCCCAGAAGAGTCAAGATAAAAATGTCAAATGAGATTTGTTCTGGACTTCAATGATTTACTGTCTCACATAATCAAGTTCCAATAAGTCTGGGAAGAAAGGCCTTGCTAGGGAGAAAGGGGAGCATCACTGGCCTCAGACGTCAAGCCGCAGACTCTCAGAAGTGATGCACAGCAGTAGAGGAAGGCAATCTACTACAGTCAACACTAGACTCCCCCAAGGTTCTCTACTTCCAGACAGTGTATGTCCAGCCTTTATCCTCCATCTTCCAGCCACCGCTTCACAAAATGAGTTTGTTCATAAAGCTGTTGCCTTACATCAAGGAATGTTTTAATGAACACCATTAACGATATTGATAAATTATTATTAGGGTGCTGGCAAGCTGCAGCATCCTCACCCTGGCTTTTGTAGTGTGCTAGGGGGAAGAGAAGTTACTTTTTGGATACTTAGAAAAAATGGTCTTGCTTTAGCATCAACCTGTAACTTATGAGTACCACTGTGCTTGACCATCACCATACCCACAGTCAAATCTGTAGACTCTGTCTTGCTACTGGTACTTTACAGTCTAACCTTGCCACCTGATTTATTTCCTATTACTGTTTTCCCCATATTTTCAAATATTTCCATTCACCTTTCTGCACAACCATGTTTGGTCTTGCAAGACTCCTCAGATGCTTTGCAGAGACAGTGTATCATGCAATAAATGACGCCGATGCCAATGCCGACAGTTTTTTCTTTCCTGTTGTAGGTGCTACTGCCTATGTGTTGAGTCATGCAGGTATTTATTAAGAGAAGCTATGCAAGCCTCATCATACAATGCTGATGTGGAGGAATTATAGCTGGAGAGTACAACTCACTTGGAACCAAGAACCTATGATCTACCAAGACCTGTGTTCAAGCAGTTCCAAACTTAAACAGGAAAGAGACTTGTTGCACAATACAAATGTCCCTTGTCATAAAAGGAGAGATTGAAATTTTGAACAATGCATTTTATGATTTCAGAGTGCTTGACACATTTATACCACCTTCTTTCAGATCCTGACCCAGATTTGGGTCACTTTTTTTCCATCAAATGATCTGTCTTTGTAAAGAGTTGTAAAGATTCTCTTTACATTCAGCCTTCTTGGTGTTAAATTCAGTGTTAAGTATGGGACATCTATGTTTCTGCTTGTTCCAAGTGGGGTGGTACTGCAATAGAATTGAAGTCACTGGATTCAGGAGAAGATAGCAGCTAATAGTCAATAGACAAAGACTGATATATCTATAGTCACTGTTCAAATGTGGACACTTAGAGGGTAGGGAGATAGCTTAATCAGTAAAGAGCTTGCTACACAAGATCAGGATCTGAGTTCAGATCACCAACATTCACATAAAAAGCCAAGTGTACCTGTAAACACCCATAATTAATCCTAGGCAGAGACAAGAGGGCCCCTGGGGCTTGCTGGAACAAGAGTCTAGTCAAACAGGCAAGCTCCAGGACAAGTGAGGGATCCTGCCTCAAAACATAAGATGGAAGAGTAATTGAAGAAGATAATCAACATAGGCCTGTAGCCTCCAGACTTACATGCACCTGGGTGTGTGTGTGTGTGTGTGTGTGTGTGTGTGTGTGTGTGTACATACATGAAACTGTCAACATGTGTCCACAGCTTAGAAAATACCCAGTGCCTGTATACTCAATACTCATTGTTCTCAAGCTGGCCCTTTACCTGTACTGTGAGAATACTCACAATTGGACAAGAGGGACTCATGCAAGCCCAAGTGCAAGCATCTCTACAACCTGACCAGTGACTAGGAGAGGTTCTTCCTAGAGATGTAATTTGCATTTCTCAAATTTCACTCTTTCAATCTGAACAATTCAGTGTGTTTTAGTATATTTACACTCATTCAACACAAACCTCCATGTAAACCCCTAACAATTTTATCTAGTCTCTATCTCTATCTCTTTCTGTCTATATCTCTCTGTGCCCCCTTCTTTCTCTGTCTCTCTTTCACATGAGCTCACGTGTACACATGTAAACCATACCCACCAATAGTCACCATCCACCCTCCTCTTCTTCAGATTCTGATAATAGGCTCTCTTCTACTTTCTTGCACTATGAATTCACTTATTCTAGACAAATCATAAGAATGGAATCCCAAGATACATGGCTTTTACATCTAGCTTACATCTCATCATGTTTCATGACATTCATACTTCAGTCCTCTTTATGGCTCAGTAATATTCCATTGTATAGATACTCCATAGTCTGTAAAATGTGTTTCAGTTGATAAATACTTGCATTGACTCCACTTCTAAGCTATTCTCAATAACTATTATGCACATTAATATACAGCATTTTCTCTAAACCCATGTTTTAAATTCTTTCAAAACAGACATGGTGGATTATAAGGTAATGTTCAATGTTTTGAAGGAATGCCAGACTACTATCAGCAACACTGGAGGTTCCAATTTTCTTATCTTCTTGGCAACACTTTTATTATTCCCCTTCTCCTTTTTAAGCCATTCTAGAGTGAAGTAATATATCAATGTAGACTTATAACTAGTTATGTTTTACTTTGGATCATATACTTATTTGCTATTTATAGTTCTTCTTCAGAGAAATATCTATGTTTTCATATTAGATGTGATTTTTGCCTAGTTTTGTGTACCTCTTAGGTACCCTAGACTTCATTCCTTTATTGGATATGTGGTATATGGATATTTTCTCCCACTTACAGGTTTTTTTTCATGTGTGTATGTGTGATGTCCTTTGAAATACAAAAGTTTTCCCTTCTAAAATTTAGTTTTACTTTTAATTTATTTTTGTGTGTGAATGTTGATGTGTGTATGTATATAAAAATATGTGGGGAGATGCACAAATGCATGTATGTGCATGTATGTTTGTTAGAGAGACAGAGGGATAGAGAGAAAGAGAAAGAGAGAGAAGGAGAAAGAGAAAGAGAGAGAGAGAGAGAGAGAGAGAGAGAGAGAGAGAGAGAGAGAGAGTCATGGGTTGATATGAAGTATCTTCTGCAATTGCTGTCCATCTTAGCATTTTGAGACAGGGCCTCTCACTGAACCCAGAGCTAACTAACTGGCTAGACTCTGGTCAGGGAGCCCTCAGAAATCCTTTAGCTTCTGCTTCACCAACCCTGGGATTTCAGAAGCTCACTGCCACAGCTAGCTTTTCGCATGGACTCAGGCTCTGAAGATCAAAATTCATATTTTCATACTAGTGTAGGAAAAAAACTTCCAGTGAACACATTTTTCTCTTGCTGGTGTTTTCAGTATGACTTCTTAGAAACCACTCCTATTCAAAGACTACAGAGATGATCTACACAACTTCCTTCCAATCACTGGAATGCTTGAATCAACAGTGAGTTAATTTTGTGCATGGTATGTAATAGGGAATGTAACTTTCTTTATATGTGACTATCTGGTTGTCCCAGCAAAATTTGTTGCAAAGATTGGTCGATTCCTATTAAGTTACCTTGGAGCCTTCATTGTAGACCACAAATGTACACATTTTCTATTTCTAATCGTTCAATTCTATTCCATTGATCCCCTTGTCTATCCTTATGGCAATACTATATTAGCTCAGTTATCATAGCTTTGTGATAAGTTTTGAAATTGAGGAGTGAAGTTCTCCAATATTTTCCTCATTTATGAAGATTGTAAGACTCTTCTGAGTCCCTTTGATTTCCATACAAATTCTAGAGCTGGTGTATAGAATTCTGTTTTAAAAAGGCAGGCTGCAATTTCATAGAGATTGTGTTAAATCTTAGATCAATTTTTGGAGAGTTGCCATCTTAACAATATTAAATTCTTGTCCATATACATGTGTACTACTTGTTTAATGAAAACACTTTTTGATAAAAATAAAATAAAAAGCATAAGTATTTATAAACTGGTGTAATAATGAGCCAGGGGAAGTTGTGAATTCATTATTGGCAGTACCCATGGACAAGGAAGTATAGAGGGAATTTTTCTCTATGGAAAATAGTGTTCCCATCAAAATTAAAATCTTGAAGTGAGGGATTTTTTGAACTTTTTCTGGTCCTTGGGCTATGAAGGACTCAGGACAATGTGGAAAATTTTTTACTACTTTAAAATGAACTTAAGGACAGCCTTAAATTCAGTTGAGGATGAACAATGAAAGACCTTGTTCAAGACAGGACCCAGGCAGACTGACCCTTAAGGAATCAGTGACTCTGCAATCACGTTTGTTCATCCCACTCTCACTCCAGTGACTGAGGTGTTGGGAAGTACAGCATCATTCCAACCAACATATCAACATCCACATCTGCTCCAAACCAGGACCTACCATTTGTAAGCCTTTGAGGTTTCTGCATTCATGTAGACTTTTGATCCTTGAGCAAGAAAGCAAAGAAATTGACAAATCGGACAAACAGTGAAATGCCAAGTTTCACTGATCATCTCAAAATGCAAAGAAACAGATTCAATCCTTAAACCTGGCAAGTTGTATTTTAAATGCATAGACAAATAAGGTTCCTTTGAATCTTACTTACTTCTTAAAAACGATAATATATAGGTCCTTAAAATCCAGTAACAAATAAGCAAGTATAGTCAACTATGGGAAACTCGGGATATGCCAGAGCCAGAGTATACTAACAAAGAAATGCAAAAGGCATGTCCTCTGTGCCAGGGGAAAAAAAAACAGAGCTTGACAAATAAGCCATAAAAGACCTTTGGTGAACCCCAAACACTCATATAGCATTCAGCAAAATCTTCAAAGGTCAGAGAGACTTTAAATCTATGAAAGGCAGCACCTGAGCACATGACTCTTGGATTCTATCTAGCATTAGCAAAGCTGCAAAGGAATAGGAAATACAGACAAAAGCAAAACAAAAAAACCTGTATTATTTAAAGAATTCTCCCCTGAGTCAGTTCAACACTAACTACTGAATGTTCCTGATCTAACTTAGAACTAGACATAGATAAATTGGGAGGTATACAAGCAGTGCCTCTAAGCTTTGAAGCCATGCTCTGAACTTGTTAATTCAAGTGTTCTCATGCAGTGCCTAAGCCCCAAAGGTAAACTATATCCATATACTTTGGAAAGCCAAAAAGAAAATCACCCAAACTGGCATGTGCTTAGCGCTAGTGACACATGAGGCACCATTCTAAGTTGTGGTCATGTCTATTTTCCTTAAACCATAAAACCATATTTGCCTAATTTCTCTAGTAAAGAAGGCATTATACATAGGGGTTGAGTGGTTCTCTGATGCTACCCAGTGGCTCATAAGCAGATTGGAGATTTGAACCCAAGTAGAGTGCTACTAGCATGCATATACCTACCACAATTCTCTGCTCCTCCATGAAGCTAGAGGAATGTGTAACAACTCTCAAACAGAAATTCATTCTTTGCTGAGCCAGTGTGACATATGGAGGAATAAACACTTTCTGATGAAAATCCTCAAGGAGTAAATAGGCTCAAAGGTGTGGGGAACCAACTGCTGTTACGATATATTTGGATTTTTTACTAGTGTTCTGCCCAGTGGCTATTTTTAATATGGAAGTCTCTATGGTAATTGAGAAGAAAGAACATCACTGCCAGAAGCATAGTCAAAATTCTCTCCCAATCAAGAGTAGCATCTCTTGCTTCAGGGAAATACATCTCTAAAGAAAAGAGAAAGGGCTCTAATGTCTATCTTATTGCCTTAGCTCCCAACATGGGTGTCAGCCACCCCTGGCCTTGCACTTCACCCTTAAAGATTTCCTGATACATCCATTGTTCACATACTTCCTGGCATCCTTGACCTCCCCAAAGGGCAGCATGTTGTTTTTCTTCAGTTGGTGTTCTGGGCATTCTGATGCCACTGGAGAAGTCTGTATATAACTTGATATGTTTCCCTATCAAAGACCAGGAACCAGGCACTTTACCAGCTTGCCTCTTGCTTCTAAATGTTTCTGATCCTCCCAGAAACTGCCACTTCAGATGCCTGTCCTAAGAAACTAGTTACATAGGGGCAGGATTTCTTGATGATTGCTCCAAACAGCCATCAGTACTTCACTAGTAGTAGATAATGAGATTATCCCTAAAATCTAAAGTCTGTCTTTTTTTTGTATATCATAGCTCAACTATGTGATAATTCCCTTTATCTGTAAGAAAGTTTAGCAGCCCCAAATAGAACAGCTCTAGCTCTAGACAATGGTTTGATACTGAGATGAACTCTTAGGTATTCTCCAAATGCTAGAATGCCTGGTGTCTCTTTATCCCATAACCCAATGGTCTGACAGAGTCTCAGAGAAGGATAATAGGAGAAAACATTTCCACAATTGGTGATTGAAGCTGCGGTCACCCCCGTTCTCTGCCACAGTCACAGTCAGGACCTCTACCTCTGTGATGCTGAAATTCCCTTCAACTCAGATTTCCCACTCTGAAATATTACCAGTAACCCACCAGACAGGGACAATAAATTTCAAAGAATCTGTCCTTAATTAAATAGGGAAGGTCAAGGTTAAGAAGAGTGCAGTAGGTTTCTATGGGATATAGGATGTGCTGATAAGCAAGTGAACCCACTAGGAGGCAGATACCTTGAACAATTTTCCCCCTAACTTACGCACAGGAGACCCTTTTTATATTAGTTTCTCACAGGACCAGTGATCTTCAGATTGTACCTAATTTACAGCATCCATAGCTGTCAAAATAGCCTCTGACTTTAAGGAAGAAAATAAAAATCCTCATTACCAAATCCAGTAGGCACTAGGGTGGGTGGTAAAACAAGAATATTTCAGTCAGCCAAAAAAATATTTTTCCACAACCTCTCATAATTATCCTAGGCTTTTCTCTCCTTCTCTCTCACCCCCTCCATAAAATGTAACTCGGGAAAGGGATTTAAATTGCACAGGGACGAACTTCGGCAGCTATTAATATCTTATATCTCTCAGGTGTCTTTCTAGGCAAAGTGCTTTTCAGATTAGGGATGGAGGCAGCTTTTCTGCTGAAGCACCTGGTGCAATGCTGTGCCCTACCAGGAGCCCGTGGAGAGGGGGATGATAGAGATTGTCACACATACCATAGGTCATATGAAAGGGGATTGCTGGTGTCTGGTGGTGGCTTTAGCAGAGAGGCTGCTCTATCTAGGGACAGGCGACCTTCATAGGCTCACAGCACATGGTGCTTCAGGTACAGATGAGGGGTGAATGAAGATGCCTTGCCCAAAGGGACAGCCTCATTCTGACTTGAAAAAAACAATCAACATCTCCTTAGTGTGACAGTTGATTTAGCATCTGTAACCTCAGTGTTGAGGCTTATAGGAAACCACAGATAATCACAGACATATATACACACACGGAGAACAAAGAACAGCTGAACACAAGCACACACATTGTTTCAAACATGACAACCCATGACAGTCTCCAAACCTGTGGATTTCAAAATTCAGCATGACTTCAGGTGACTGTTAAGTGATTCATATTTTAAATTCCTGAACTCTAGCACAGCCTATTTCTTGTTCATTCCAATCTTGGAAGTCAAAATTCTAGGTGGCTGTGAAGTTACAGTGACAAGAATCAAGGGCTCACCCCCAGCACAGCTTCATATTAAACAGATGCTATGATCCCTTTGATCCTTGCTCCATTATTCATAAAGTCATATCAATTACTGAAATAGTATCTTGACCACTACCAGGAAATGGGAGGAAAAAATCCACCTCAATCGGCATCATCCCCATCCATTGCCCTGCTGGAGGGTTCTTTGTCCATTAGTAGCAGCTCAGATGTCCCAGACTCCACAGATTAGGCCCCTCCTGGGTCCAAAGGTTGTCAACTCTCAGCTAAAGAACAGACTTTTAGTTTTGTTTTCTGTCTGCTTCTCTTGAGACAGAAGAGGTTTTCTGTGTGGGAATAAAGTACCCATGGCCCACTTACTATTAAAACCACTAGCTAAAGAGGTCTGGGAGAAACCATAGCATCAGCAATATATTCAAGTACTTTAATTCTACACTTGGTTAAAAATTTGAGAATACATTGGATGATGCTCACGACAGTGATGATAATGCTGACTATTAGCTGGCATTCAGTTGATGGGGGGAGGTATACCCATATTTGAAAACTTCACATCCCTCCTGTATTCAACTTAAAAGAGTTAACTAACATAATGGCAAAGCTGGGACAAGAAAGTGGTGTAAATAAACAAGAGAAACCAGGTGTGACTGAGAGAAGAAAGGGGCTTGAGTGAGGGCAGAAATCAACTCTGTCTAGGGAAGGTTCTGAGTGGAGTTGTGAAGGAATACAACCCAGTGCTGTCAGCTCCTTCTTCAAGGGAAATGAAATGCAAAAGTTTAACGTGAACAAGCCTGGCTTTCACTTTTTACAAGAATGGCATGTTCTACATTAGTCAAATATCACACTACTGGTGTGATCTACATAGCCTTGGGACCACCAGACTATAACTTTTTCTCTTCCAATAACAATAACAATTTGAAGAAGGGAAACTAAATGAATCCTTTAAAGACTCACAGCTTACATGCTCAGACTGGGGTTAGAACTCAAGCCCTTATCTCTTTACAAGGAGATCCATGGCCCTAAGGTCATATGAACTGCTTCTATGTCATGGGTTCATGTTTTAGAAAGAAATCTTCCAAATGATCAGGCATCAATCTTGGCCCCCAATTTCCTTCATATCTAGGATCCAAAGATGGTGTGGCCCTCTTTTCTATTTTTCTTTGTCTATGGTGTGGTTTCCTGTACCAGGCTATTCTCAAACCTGTCAATTTGAGGTCACCTTTACTCACCCGGTCCAGCCTTCAAGGGTAGAACTCCTCATTAAACTGGATGTCTGATCTCTGTCTAGGGCTCCTGCCTCCAACATCTATGTCTCTCCTTTGCAAAGTATCCACCTTTGGTTTGTTCTAGCCTTTCCCAATGGCTCCTCCAGCTCCATTTCCTTTTTCTCTTAATACTGGGCCCCAGCCCAGGGTTCTAGTTGAACACTTTAACTGTCTCCACACTTTCTTACTCCATGTTTTCAGAACTCATTCACCATCTCAATAATGCTTTTAAGCCAGGTATGATGGTACATATCCACAATGGCAGCATTTGAGACAAGAAGGTTGTGAGTTCAAGGCCACCCTGGACTTGATAAAGAAAGCCTACCTTAAAACTACAATAGTAACAAAGATTTAAGACATAAATATTCTGCAGAAAAGAGAGAGAGAAATGTGCAATTAAATTGGCAGTTCTTTCTCTAAGGTATTATAGTATTTTTTCTGTCAGAAAAAGAAAATGATAAAAAGAATAAGCCATACCTGCTTTTGCAAACAATGAATAATATATTGAAGATATTCTCATATTACTCACAGGTTTTGTTTCTATATGCAATATAATAAACAATGTGAAAATGTTTTATTTCTAAAATCACATTATTTTTGTTCACCTAAGGTCCAATAGTAGAACTAAAAAATGCAAAAACAAAATATATTTTTACTGTCTATACTATTCACACATGCCCTAAACACACACACACACACACACACACACACACACACACACACACACACACACACACACACACACACACGTGACTCTACAAAGACACATGGCAGTGTTTCTGAACATGGTGGGTTAGTAGCAGCTACCTGAATCTGACTCACACTTTTAGTGACCCTCCCAAACCAATCATGAAGGAAAATGTACTCTCTCTTGTTTGACAATTTTTCTACTTTTTGCTCTTTCCTAATCTGTAGCTTATTTGAAGGGCACATTCCTATTCTTTGATTTGGACTGAAAATGGCTAAGAATCTCTAAAACAACAAGCAGCCCATTCTACTCCCTTAGGCTGACCTACTTTACCCCACCACACACTCATCCAGACCTACAGAGGCTCCCCAAAATGCACATCTACAACTTTGCTTACACTACCCCCTCCACTCTACCTGGGCTGCCGCTTCTGTTGCCACCTATAATTCCTATTCATTAGGCGGTATTCACCAAAAGATAGCTCAGCCTCCTGCTTGCTTTACAAAACTCAAAACAGAGAATTGAAATAATTTAGCAGGGAAACTATTAAAATGTGCCTCTATCCATAAGTCTATGAAGGAATTACAAAATATGCATATTTCATTTTGAACAGGAAGAGGTTAGGTGTATCTAAATTCAATATATTAAGAAATATTTGCTGTATTCATGGACTTTCAGAACATTTGGGAATCATGATTACATTCTTACTAATCTGGTAGTTTCTGACAAAAATTGCCTCCTTGACCTTGATAGTGGAGTGAAATTTCAGGACTGGTGGTCACCTTGGAGAAGTCATAATTCAAGGTACCTATACCCAGAAGCTGCAACACAGCCAGCCAGCCACCGTGTCAAACCAGTATGACACAGGGAAACATTTCTTACTGTACACTGTTCCATGGAAGGAAAAGAGTCATTTATGGGTGATATCATCACAAATGTCAAGCAGCCATTTGGATGATCTATAAGGCAGAGAACTATCACACCACCCTCATAGCTGGAAGTTATGGGCAGCTTCCTCAGTGCAGATATCTTCTCCAAGCATCTCTCATTGTTCCTTCATTTAATACACTCAAAGATATAGAACCTGCATTAATCCTAGGAGACTCAAAGAGATGACTTAGTAGCTACTCAAAGCTCCCATGTTCAATATCCCTTCAATTCCATGTCTCCCCTTTACAACACTTTGATCTCAAGCCTGAGAAATCTCTCCAGTTAGAGGTACCCAGTAACCACCTAGAAGTCACAGGTTGAGTCAAAACAAGAGGGGGGAAAACTGTTAGGGTTCTGTCTAGGGTTCTGTCTTACATGACTATAACAACAACAACAAAAAAATCTTTATTCATATCAAAGCAGCTACATCAAGATGCCCATTGCTTTCTTGTGTTCCTGGCACATATGATAGAACCTGGAACTTAAATTATCAGTAAATGTCTACAAGACAAATAATTTTTAAGATATACTATCAACATTTGTACTCAAACACCTCAATTTCATCCACTATCATCTTAGATCAAGGGAATTTTCTAAAGTAGCACAGTAGCTTAGAATAAGTCTTTTTCTACTTTGACACCCACAAATCCCCAGGTAGGGGGTTGCTTGTTAAACGTTCCTTGTGCAGGCCACTGTCCAGAGGTTTAGATTCAGATGTCTGGAGCAAATTCTGAGAACCTGCATTCCTAACAAGATGCTTCCAGTATAAGGACCAGACTTCAAGAAGACCTGTCTCAGGGTCTTCTCAATTCCATAGTGGATAATTTAGGATCAATGACAGTGTCCTTCTTTGGATCAGGCAAAATTTGGCATCCAATATATGCCTTTCTTAGCACAAGGCCTTGGGTGGAATGGACCACCCACCTGGGGTGGTTGATTGAGAAGTCATGAGTAAGAAGCCATATTCTTGGTTGTATACTATCAATCAATTTCCCACAAAACCAGGTGATGTGGAAAGAGTCCCCGAGTGCTGTCCATCAACTACAAATTCTGTGAAGTCATTTCGAGGTGGAGGAATAGAAATGAATCCCCTTTGTGTTCTGCCAGCAGTCAGGAGCCTGAAAGCTACACGGGAATCAAGCAGATGTCTAGTTACAAGTTTGCTCCCTTTTTAATGCTAGTAAGAAATAAGACACTACTCAAAGATCCGTGGAGTGTAACTGACTGGAGATCATGGTCAAAAACTACAACAGCAGCAGAGTAGCAAAGCCACAGGAAATATTGATAGCAATGCCCTGTCTTTCTAGGAGCTCCTGGGGCTGAGAGGCAGTGTCCCTTGAAACTTACTAAAATAACCAAGAAGAGCTCCAAACAGGAAGAATTATTTGAGGGCCTTAAATTTGTAGAAGTGTTGGAACAAACTGTACTTGATAAGGTTCAACTGCAGAATTCCCCAAAGACTCTAAAACCAATTTCTGTAGCAATCACTGCACCTGAGCCAGACAGTTCACTTTCGTCCGATGTTGCTTATTAAATGGTCCAGACAAAATCAACTTCTTTGGGGGTGGAAATGAAAAGATTCATTTCCACTTACAGGTTCAGGAGACGTGAGAAATGTCTAAAGACAAGAGCCTCCAGTCCTACATTTGTCTCTTCCTCCAAACATGTATGTGATTTAATGTCATTAAACTATGTCTGGCCCTCTGTCTCCTCATCTAGGGATGTCTTGATTTTTTTTTTCATGTTTAAGAAAAACTTCTGTGTTATGTAAGGAACTTTAGTAAAAGAGCATGGAAGAAGAGGAATGAAAATGCCTCTTAGCCAAGTCCTATTGCTAAAAGAATTTTTTTGTCCAAGACTTGAAGGCAAAATTACAAGTGAGAATCATATTTCTGATGTAAGTGACTGGTTATAATAGTGAGTACAGGTCGGACTTGATCTTGCCTGGTCACTTCTCATCACCAGGACAATACAGACTCCTCAATTGCTGGTAGAGCAGCAGCTTCTAGAACACTGCTTGCTTCTTGCTCCTGGGACATGAGAGCAGGCTGTGTGCTGCAGCATGGTCCCTGGCCTTTGCCTTTCCAGTACAGAGGCTTTTGATTTTCTGTTTTTTAAGAGCCCAAAGCATTGATCTATCTGTGTTTAGAACTATGCACAACAAATGAAGGAATAAATTTCTATGTGAACAGACAGAAATGCTAGTTTCAAAATCTAGGCAAACTTCCATTTTTATAAGCCTCTGAAGGCAATATAAATAAATCAGGAGTCAGAACTGCTAGCAGAGATTGCTAAGTCTCATTTTCTAAGCACTGTCTCTTCGATGAAAAGTATATCCAGAGGGGTTTCATCTCATTCCTCCCTGGAGCAGGGGTCTTTCTCATCTGCCTCAAAGTCTCTGAATAACCTACTTAGTTTTATCTTTGTATTTTTAAATTTTTTCTTTTCTGTGATAGGTTCTTGGTATGTAGCCCTGGATGGCTTTAAACTCACAACCCTTCTGCCTCAGCCTCCTGAGTACTGGAATTATAGTTGTTCCATCACATGTTGTAAGGAGTGTTCCTTCCCCACTCCTCAGGTCATAAGCCACTTCCAAGAGACCGGTAATAGGCACTATGGTAAATACAGGTTTGTGCTATTTAAGTACAAATCTTATAAATTATAAATTCATAATTATTTAACAATGTGATTCCATACATCTTTGGATCCATCTATACCTGAGGTTTCTGTGGAGTCACCCTGGCCTCCAAACCTCCATCTCCAAAGCCCTGATACCATCCACTGCTCTGCCTCCAGCAACTGATGTCATAACCTGGCAGGTGCCTCCTTTGCAATTCAGCCTGTTCAAATTGCCCATAGCTTTCCAGTTCCAGCCCACTCCCATATGAAGCCTTTACCCACATCTCTGTACCTCTCACTTAAACTGCTATGTAAGCACACTCAGCCCTTCCACTGCGGGTCTCTGTGACACACTTTCTATTATTCATATAGCTTCAGGAACTATTCATGGTCTCTCCAGCTGGAGTTTGGACTCCATCACTTTGGAGTAGAACTGACTCTGTTTATCTCTCAGCTCCTGCGCTGACTCTGTGGTGTAGTAGTTGATTCATAATTAGATGCTCTGCCCCAAAATTATCCTTTGTCCTCGTTCTTCACACAGCCTATTTTACAGTAGGCACCATCATAGAGAACAAAAGGGTGTGTCTTCACTGGCTCACTGCCAGCCCCACAATGACTCCAATTTGAATCCTTCCCAGCCACACACATATAGCCGTTGAAAATGGTTGCATCATTTGTGTGTTTGTACATATGTGTAAGTACATGTACATTTGTGTGCACATGTGTACTCACATATACTTGCCTGTGTGTACATGTGGAAAGCAAGAGCTTCTCCTTACTCCTTAGGCACTGTCCAATAATGTTTGTTTGTGGGGTTTTTTAAAATTTTTCCTTTTTTGGGAGGAGGATGACACAATTTCTCACTGGCCTAGAACTCACCAAGTAGGATATACTGGCTGGTCAGGGAGTCCCAGGGATCTACCTGTCTCAGCCTCCCCAGTACTAGGATAAACATAAGACACCAGGTACTCTCATTTGCAAGGCAAGAACTTTACCAAATGTCTCCCCAGCCCAGCTGCATTGCTTTTGATGACTGGAAATAAAGGTCTATGAAATGTTGTTAAATGACACATTTAGACTTTAAACCCATATGCAGAATAGGGTCTCGTCTTTGCATATGAAACATGTGCACACTGGTTCATGTCTGACTTGTTATTTGCTTACATGTATATATGTGTGAGGAAAACAGGCTGGAACACAAAACGCCATTCATCACTGGATGCAATGTCTGGGTAATTCATATTTTCTTCTTCTTACTCTTTTGATGCCACTCCAATGTTTACAATGACTATATAATCTTTCAAAACCAAACACAAACATTAAGTGTTGTTTGATTATTTGTTTCCTAGAGAACCCCCAGAAAGGAAAACCACAATTGGGAGTCACAGATTACTGTCAACAAAGGATAAGTTGCTAAAGAAGTCATCCTAGCCACACTGAGGAACCTGATGGGGAACCCCTAAGGCCTCTTGGTCAGGATGTGTGAGAACAAGCCATAGACAGTTTTGTTTAACATTCAGGAATTTACACTTGCACAGCGAATCTTTGCTAAATGGTTCATTGACCCATTTTGTAAACCTTCCCCTGGACTACACGAATAGAGAGATATATCTGGGTCACTCTGCTGCAACCAAGAGGAGAGAATGCATTCAATTCAGTTGCAGAGGTCAAGCTGCATGACAGCCTTTTGCAGCTGGGTGCAACCAGGCACACCCATCCCTGGGGTTTTCCCTTCACTGCCTCTCACCATTTACATTCCAACAATGTAAAATGACGGATACTTTTAATACAAGAGACCTGTCATTTATTTATTAGCTGGGGACAGGCTCTATAGCCGGGAAGGATGCATTATAAATCAACTCCTTTCTCAGCCATTAAAAATTAATACAGTTCATAATGCAGAACATCAGTAATTTCTTTATTAAAGCAGAGGGCTGGTTTGGATTTTTTTCTTTCCTTTTTTCTTTTCTTTTCTTTCTTTTCTTTTTTTTTCTGTTTGTTTTCCGTTTCTTTTGGGTTTTGTTTTTACTCCCTCCCTTCCTTAACAATGCTG
This sequence comes from Cricetiscus sungorus, assembly GCA_030556225.1. Taxonomy (NCBI): domain Eukaryota; kingdom Metazoa; phylum Chordata; class Mammalia; order Rodentia; family Cricetidae; genus Cricetiscus; species Cricetiscus sungorus. The sequence goes on from JANBXA010000007.1 coordinate 43,549,385, forward strand.
CTTTTTCTGATGGCTGGCTGAGTATAAATTGCCCTAGGGGAGGGTGCTCTAGTCTCTCAGAGGTTAAAATGGAAGAGTGTAATCTTCCTTAGAAATGCAACATCACTCTAACTTCCCCTTTTCCTCATAAAGCTCACATGTGATAGCCCCCCATTTGTTTCTGATCCACCCATCACCCAAAGTGGAAGGCATGTTAGTTCCGTTTAGACACAGAGGGAAGATACAGGCCTGTTGGGAGGTTTCAGTGTGTGGTGTGCTGATAGCTGCCGCCTCACAGAAGGGCTCCTATTCACTTTTCAGTCACCTCCAAATTACTCTGGCATTGGCCAAAAGAAACATGAGGCAGAAGTGCATCTGCTGAGGAGGATCGCCCCCCCAACAGGCAGCCTGGACCCAGGGACACTGCTGGGGCATGGGGGGTCTGCTAATAGGTTAAGCCTCCAGGAAGCCTTCTCCCAGTGACTGGCAGTTTCAGACAAGTGAAAGCTTGGAACTAGGAAAAAGGCAACCTCTGATGTCCTTAACTTCAGAAGAAATAAAAGGGAAATCTCAGTATATACAATGTCTTCATTCCACCTTACAAGTGCTAAGGGAAAGGGGACAGGGCCAGGGAGACGGCTCAATGGATAAAGTGCTTGCTATTCAACCCAGATGACCTCTTTTCAAGTCCCCAGAAGCCATGTATGTAAACAATGGACACAGAGTAACACAACTTCTATAACCCCACTGCATTCTTACTTAGTAATCAGAATTAGGGGAAGCTCATGGGCCGGCTGGCTGGACATATAAAGGAGGGAATAAGAAAGACCCTGTCTCAAACAAGATAAAGTTCAATATGGGAGGCCTTCTGACTTTCACACTCACAGAATAGCATACCCAAGCCCATACTTACACACACAGTCACACACACACACACACACACACACACACACACACACACACACAGGGAGGGAGTTTGAGTAATTAATCAATAATCCAACTATGTGGAACTTCTCAAGACCATTGTCAAGAGGTATACACGAAGGGAGGAAACCATTCTATATCAGGCCCCAAATGGGCACTCTGGCTCTTATAGTAGCTTTGGGGAAGGCACTCACTGAGATAAACATTGTGGCCCAGGAACAAGCTCTTCTTCAGTGTTGATGTCTTTGTCAAATCAGTCACGACTGAGTTAAGACTCCTTGGTAACAAATGCCCACAAATCCCCAAGCACATATTTAAAATCTATTTTCAGAATTACACTGAGCATAATTCAACCAATCAATGAGCCATTAGGAGTATAGTCCCAACACTCCTTCATTACTAGTGGCATTAGGGCCTCCCGACTCAGCAGAATCCCATAGGAAGAGTTGCTGCATCACCAGCATTTCTAGCTCTGGGGACTGAAGCAGTGCTGGGGGAGATGTCTGGTCACAATCTGGGTAACAAATTAACCTACAGAACCCCCTGGGACAGGATCCAAGGAGACTCAGGCAAGAAAGAAGAGCATTTTTCTCTGAAAACTCTTCATCTTTTCTTTCTACAGTAGTTCTCCCATCTCAGCTGTCCATCTGTACTTGAGCTCGCCTTCCAAGAAAACTGCCTCCCTCACAGAAATCTGCAAATCCAGACAGTATCTGCTGTGAAGGCAGTGCTGGTCCCCCAGAAGCCCAAGAACACTAAAAGGAACTAATTTTTGCAGTTTGCAAGTGGGCACCACATTACCCAAAATAGCATTTGTCTGCAATTCTCCCAGAACATGTTTAGTCTCCCAAAGATGGGGTGCAAGTGAACAGGTGGTCAGCCATCAGGCCTGAGCTAGAGGAGGTAGGCTTGAACACCCCTGGGGCCAGCTGTGAATATGATCACCAAGTCTCCCTAAACAAGTCCCTCAACTTTGAGTTCCTAGATAATACCTCCTTGTCAAAGTAGGAGTCACAATATTTCATGACTGTCCAATTTAATGCAGAAGGCAAGACAGAGACAAAGAGGTTGTATACCACAGTTCTGACATGTTCTAGCTATGGGATTATAGCATGTCACTTGCTGTGCCTCAGTTACCTTATCTAGGAAATGGGGTATGTGACTCATAAAGTTTTCTAAGAATTAAACTACTGGCTAATTCATTACATTTAGATTGCCATTCCCCAACAAAGAGGAAGCATTGTTTGTGTTAGATCATACTATTGAGTGATGAACTTCCAAGTTTGGAGCCAGTCCCGCAGTTGGATTCAGTCTACTGAGTTTACATCTCTGTTCTTCATTGTTTCCTTTCTGACCCACTCTTCACTATCCACTCACTCCCACCTACTGTCCAGAAACGACACCCAACTCTGCTCCCAGAAAATCCCCAGCTGCTCCAATTAAATGCTACTGGACACATTCTTCCTTGCCTTGGTATATAAAAACACCCTGAAATTAATACAACCAGCCAGATCACACAGTGACAACAGCAAACATAAATTACAAGTTTGGTCTCCCTAAGAGGACAGCTACACTGAATAAGATTTATATGGAATCGGTGTTCTCATCATTCTGCCACCTGTCCCTCAAAAGGTCCCTGATTACTCCGAGAAGTAAAGAGACAGTATTAACAGGGTTTAAATGTGCATGAGCACACACTTTATTCACTGGGGGCTACTGTCATCTTTAATGGTTACTATAATTTACTCCTGGCAGAACTTTGGTTTTGTGGAGGTGTTCACTTTCCTCCACCTGAGAATACACATCAGGGGAAATGACTTCCATTCCCAGACTCATAGAGACTCTTGAGGATATTAAAGTGCTTGTGGTAATTTCATTCTGCTTAGGAATGGTTGATTGGTTTTAGAATAGAGAGATGGATAGGTAGATGGATGGATGGACAGATGGATGGACAGACAGACAGATGATAGATAGATAGATAGATAGATAGATAGATAGATAGATAGATAGATAGAATTCTTCCCAAAATCATAGGAAAGAAAAGCTACCTCAGTCTCAAATTATGAGGAGGTGTAGGTATCAAAACAAACAACAGTACAGGAAAAAATAATCCCTATAAAGCAGAACCAGAGTCCAATTTAAAACCTTTCTTAATTATTTAATTGATCTAAATAATTATCAAATTCATTATTATCTATGCCCAGTGGGGGAGAATTTTCTATTACTTAAGTAGAAAATATTTTAACCAATATAATCAAATGTTCAAAGCATGAGACATGCACAATATGAATGAGATTTGGGTTACATACATCTGAAGATACAGTCATAGGCATTAAACCCTGAACTTAGAAGTCCCTGCGCTGGCACAGGTACAGGAAACCTCAGCTCACTCACTGCACATAGGCAGTACCACGCATTTACAGGAGAGATGAACTTCCAGAAAGTAAAGCCAAAGGGGAGAGTAAAACAGAGACTTAAGAGAACAGGAGAACCTTTCCAAATCTCTCCATACTCTCCAGTTAAGTACACAGCTTTACAGTTCCAATTAAAACAGTAAAGAAACTGGCCAGAGATGAATGCTCATCTACATCAATCATGACACAACAACTGACATCTTTTAGCCCTGACTCCTAGGAATATATGTGTGGCTGTGGATCTGGGTGGCAAAAAACTGTTTATTAGATTTGGTGAAAGTGGGTGAAGGGCAAGAAAGGATTCTTAGCTTTTGGAAAATAACCATAAACTTTCGAATCATAACATTTTAAAGAGCATCAACCTAGGGAAGAGAAGATGTTCCTAGCAAAAATTGCAGTGATCATTGTAAGGATAATCACATATGTGATGAGTATAAGAATTTGACAAAGGATTTTCACATTTATATAGCAGTTTATCTCATAAGACACTGACCACGGTGATTACCTTTCCTTTCCTAAAACTTGCAATGCGTCTATGCCTTGGCCACAGTCAAGTAATAGTTGACTATACAGGCTAGACAACCCATATCCATACCACTTTCCATTCTGATGAAAAAAAGCTCTACTGTGACCAACAGTATAGTTTATTCTTTCAACGGCAAGAGCTTGATTTGACCACTCAGGGCCAAGACTATCATCATATTTCTTTTCAGAAAGGAACATGTGTTTCTACATCCCACACAGTGAACTGGAAACAGAGGTCCAAGGGGAATCTTGGTTTGCCCTTCTCCTTAGGAGATTCCCACTTGAAATGTCAAATCTGCCCAGGAAGGGGGAACACAATAAAAATCTGGCTATGACAGTGTCTCCTGATCCAGGGGCAGGCTATATCAGGAATGTCTGCAGAAGCTCCTAATCACAGAATAGGAAATGACTCCTGATCTCTGTAAAGTCAACCTGGAATCCCAAAGAGTCCCACATCCTAACTTTGGTTGTTCCAACTGGATGCAGTCTCTTCCTGTCTCCCCCCCCAGATGTTTCAGAAGAAATGTGAGACCATCTGTGCCAAAAGGAGTCAGGCCCACTGGTACTTTCAGAGTGTGTTACATCATCTGCCTGAATATAACAATGAGACACTGAATCCCAAAAAAAGTCATAATCCAATCCACTGCATGTTCTTACTCACAGGGTCAGTGACAGGCAAAGCTCCCACTCAACTTCTATGCTATCATGAGTTTGGGAAGACTGAAGACCCAAAGCCATTTCTATTTGTTTGTTTCGAGTCAAGGTGCCATCAGATCTCTATCCTTTGGATTCAGCTTCCCACATGCTGGATTACAGGATGTGTCACTCCACCCAGACCAATGTCCTTTTTGTAGTGTGGAGTGTTAAAGACTTAAGAATCTCAGGGGAAGTGTGTGTGTGTGTGTGTGTGTGTGTGTGTGTGTGTGTGTGTGTGTGTGTGTGTAATAAGTGTTCCCAAACTTATTGGGCCACGGAATTTGAGGGATCCACAGAGGAATTATCTGTTATCATCCTTCTGCATAGTTTTGGAAACACTGAACTGAAGGAAGCTAGAGAAAGGCACAAGGATTCTGGACTCCTGGCTTCCTGGCCAAGGAGAGAGTAGAGCTTCAGCTCTCTGTTACTGAGCACCAGGAATAGAGGATGAGATGAACAATAGCATTCTGGCCTACTTGGTACATTTCTCATTCTTCCATTTAGATGATGAGTGCTGCTTCACAGGTAGTAGAAGTAGTAGAATGATAATTGTTCGCTACTGCACAAGTCTTATGGAAAGAGAATCCTAATAATGACCACAATTAGTGATAGAGGTCCTTCTGCCCTCCAAGTTGGCTGTAACCTCTTTTGCCTTTCCAGCTTTTTAAAAATGAAAATAAATTTTTAAGAAACAAAACCCTAGCTGGGCACATGCCTTTAATCCCAGCACTCGGGAGGCAGAGGCAGGTGGATCTCTGAATTTGAGGCCAGCTTGGTCTATGAGAGCTAATTCCAGGACAGGCTCCAAAACAATACAGAGAAACCCTGTCTCAAAAAAAAAGTGGGGAAAACATTTGAGCATGAGTTTCCTTTTCTGCATAATCTAGCTATGTGAGATGGACATTTTGATGATGACTAAAATAAAGCTGAACACCATAAACATCACTATTCTTCAATAACTAGGAGTTCAGACTTCCCAAGTCACCTGAGATGAAATAACAAAATTTGCAGGTAAATAAGTGGAGCTAGAAAAGACCACATTCATCATGGTATCCCAAACCCATAAAGACAAACATCACTATCTCTCTCATCGGAGACTCTTAGCTCTGAATCTTCAGATGTGAGTATTCATCCTGTAATAACTATAGAAACCAGGAAAGTGAAAAGAGATGCTTCCTGCTCTTTTAAAGATCAAGTTAACTTTGCTTTCTATTATTTTCATTGCTTTTAAAAATATTTATCTTTTTTTTTCTCTTGTGTTTGGGAGGGAGTACACATGCACATGTGTACTCATACAGAGGCCAGAGAAAGATTCCAGTGTCTTACTTAACTGATCTCTTCCTCATTCATTTAAGACACTGTCCATCACTGAACCAAAAATGTCAGCAAGCACCTAGGATGATTCTGTCTCCACTCCCAAGGCTGGGATCACAGGTATACTAAACCAGACCTGGCTAGGGACTTGAACTCGGGTCCTTATGCTTGCACAGCAAGCACTCTTACCTAGAGAGATCTCTTCCCAAGTCCCATAGTTACTTTTTCTTGAACCTCTGCTGCTGAAATGAGTATTTATACCCTCTTAGATACAAAAGAGGTAACTCCCACATCCTTCCCTTTGTATCCGTGGTACTTACTGAGAAAGGCAAAGGATGTTCCTGGAGGACAAGGTAGAGACCATCAACAGCCATCACATTTCTTAACTACACAAGATTCATAAAGAACTCCCTGCGTGTGAGGTCTTCCTGAGCAGTTTCTAGACTCTGAGTTGCAAAAAAATGAGGCAGTCTGTGACCCTTACTGCAACTGGGTAGACAGTGTGTGCTCAGCAGCTACAATACCTGTGTATGTATCACAAGTTCACTGCTTGAGAAAGGCATCAAAAATCCCATATTGGCTTTAAGTCCAAACAACTACCTTCAGCTCTGTTATAAAGCCCATCTTTGGATTGCTGTTTGTTGTCTGTTTGTCTCGACTGGTTCAGAATTGACACCCTTTAAAATTCCAAAACCAGGGGCTGAAGAGCTGGCTCAGTCAGTAAAATGCCAGCTGCATAAGCATGAGGATCCAAGTTTGGATCATCAGCACCAGATAAAAAATGCTAGGCATACCCATCTGGAACCCTAGAGTAGAGCTGGGGTTCACAGGATAAAGACCGGTGCATCTCTAGTCACTTGTGCTCATCTAGCCTTGCTAATGTTGGGTCAATCTCAAAAGATGAGGTGAAGTATGATAGAGGAAAATCCACCTCTATGTCGATATGCATACTTACCTAACAACAACAACAACAATAATAATAATAATAATAAACATCCCTATATCTGAAATTGGTTAAGAAGAGTAAATTATCACTGAGAAACTCTGAGAAATCGCAGGAGGGAAGTTAATCTTCCCTCTCCCTGAAGACAAGGCCTAGGCCAGAACACACTAGGAAAGACATCTAGGCATCTAGAAAGGAAACAAAAGACCCACTTCATAGCCTACTTACTTGCCCCTGCTGGGGAGAGCTCCCTGTGGGCTCACATTGCACCATGAGATGACATCCCTCCAGGATGGCTAGGTACCTTATCATTCTTCACCTTCAACCCTGAAGTACATCCTTATCCCCCAAGTGCATTTTTTTATCCAATTATGGTGTATTTACAGTGAGCATAATTACACCTAATTACTTAATTAGCATGACTGCAAGAAGTTTCTAACTTTAAGTATGTGATTATAGCTGTGAAATACAGAACAGACGAGGTCATGGCTATCAACAGGAAGGCAGGTTGCCTTGACCCAAGGAGATGCACGTGAGCCAGTCTCTTTGTGCCAGATGGTGAAAACTTTGAATTGCATGCTCAGATGTGTTTAAGGTTTTCAATTCATTTGGGGAAAGCGAAGTTATTTAATTTCATGTCCCGGGGCTGGGGCTTATAATAAAATGGTGTGGTTGAGCAATACCACACCTGGGAGATGCAGAAGTTTGTGTCCAGCTACAATTGTTCTCTAAGGGTTGAAAGCCCCAGAACAAATGTGTGGGTGTATTTGAATTTGAGCTGTGGACAGAGGGCTTAACTCTCCTGACTCCCAAGATGTCTCATCCTGGCATTCTCCAGATCTTTCAAAAAAAAAGTAACAAGCCAGATGTACCAAACAGAGCATCATAGGATTCTCAGACATCTGCTAAATATCTTAATTGTACTTGAAAATAGGATGAAAGGAAAATCGGAAGTGAACAATCCTATCTTATGTTCATTTAAAATGTTCCATGAACCACTGTCTAGAAATCCAGGCCTGGGAATGTCCAACCAGTGTCAAAGTCTAATAGATAAACGTCACCATCAAGATTCAACCCGTGGTTCCCCTAAGGGCGGTTGCCAAGATCAACCAGCATAAGAATGGAGAACATCAGAACCTCACACCTCCACATCTGTCTCGTCCTCTGTCATGTCACATTTTGCCAATGTTGCCTCCCCCGTCAACCACAGGCAGCACCTCCTATATGGTAACCTTCCTTTCTCAGCTGCATACTTGAGGGAGCTCACAGATCAGCTCTGTAACTGGATCTTCTTCTTGCCATTAATAAGGTCTGCATGAGTTTCTGCAGAAGAAAACACTAGAAAGGAAAACTCTGCCTCTGAAGCAGTAGCTGCTGTCGTGGCCTCTGCTAGTGGCTCTAGGAGGGCCCTGCTCCTCCCAGGAAAAAAAAAAAAAAGAAGCGCATTTTCCATATTTCATGTCCAAGTCCATGATGCTGAGCTAAGTGGCTGGGGAATAAACACCCATCATTACCCTGGGCTAAGCGATGTTTGTTAGTACAAGGGCTGACAGAAATCTATATCATGCAGATGCACTATTAATACTGCATTGCACCCACTAGCTCTGCACTCCTCTCTGCAGATGGAAAAGCAGCCCTGGCAGTTCCTCTTCCAGAAAAGGCAAGCTCTGTGACTAATCATCCCAGAAGCAAAGGAGGAGACAAGCCACTTACTCACCCCCATAAAGGCTGCAGACTAAGCCTCTTTGGCCCTATTTGCTTTTGTGGAAAGTTCATAGATGGGAGTATGAGAGTGCATAGTGAAGCTGCCTAGGGGGAACTGACGAGGGCTTAGGCCGACAAACAGGTATATTGTGGTGGAAGAAGAATAAAGAAGGGTCTGATTTGTACTCTATACCCAGCTTCCACACTTAATATGAGACCAGGAGATGTCTGTAGACTGAGTAGGAAAACAAAAGAGAAAAGGATTTTGTGGGACACCAACAGATAAAGGGATTTTGACAATCTCATGAGAGGGAGGGGCTATAAAGATCTCAGGTAGAGAGCTTCCAGGTCACCTATGATGAATATGAGAGTGGTCAACTGGGAGGGGCTCAAGGTTAAATGCATGCCATCCTTCAATGTGGAGAGACTCACAAGGAAAACTGGACTTGGTGTGGGGGCCAGCTTGAAAGTGACATACAGGGAAAATGAAGACATTGGCAAGACTGCAGAAGCAAAGACGAAAAGAAAGTAGGTGCCTGAAAGGGAAGGGCTAATCAAAAGCTTGAAACTAGCCCACCAAACTCTGTTGACAAGCACGGAAAGCACGAACACACTGGGGAACAGAGGGAGAAGCTCTGACATGAGCACACCAACTGGCCTTTGACCAATGACCAGATGGAAGTGGTATGCATTAGTCTCTGTAAGCATCCACAAAAGCTATACTAGCATCTACTTCTGTGATAATTCAGAGTAGAACACTCTTCAGAAAGCAGGCAAAGAAGGGTATGCATACCCACAGAGGATCTCAGACAGGAGATGATCAGCAGAAGCCAGTCTAATGGGAACCTAACACTACCTACATAAGTGCCTCTACTTTGTAAGACAGTTTGACAGTATCTTATGAAGCTATGTATTCTTAGCATCTGATCCAGGAATTACACCTATTTACACACATAAGTTCAAATCTTATGCAACTGAATGTTTATATGGCTTTATCGTCCCAAGTAGGAAGCCACAAACAATGAAGCTGCCTATTATCCTCTTGAAAAAGTTATTCTAAGGCCTTAATTCCTGGTACCTTAGAATGTGAACTCATTTTGAAATAAGGATTCTGAAAATATAATTATTTTAAGTGATCACACTGGAGTAGAGTTAACCCCTAATTAACCTGTCTTCTGGCCTTGTTAGAAGTCACATGGAGATAAATGGAGTGATTCACCTGCAATCTGAGAGACAGTCAAGGTCCTGGCTGTCCCACAAGATTCCAAGAGGCTCAGAAGAACCTCCACAGGTTTCAGGAAAAGCAACAGCCTCTCAGCATCTTGATTTCAGACTGTGACAACACACTCATATTTTCTGAAGCTGACTTGTCTGGGGTGCTTTGGTACGGAGCTCTAACAAAACAATACAGTGCCCTTCAGTAGATGAGCGAGTGATAATGTGTAACACATCCAGTTAACTTAAAAAATAAGTTAACTATCAGGCCATTAAAAGATGTGGCAGAACTTAGGGGTATACTGTTAAGTGAATGAAGCCAAGCTGGAAGGCTAGCTTCACTGTGACTCCAATTATATAACAAGGAGAAAAGATACACCACAAACAATGGAAAGAATAAAGAGACCAGTGGTTGCTAGGGGTGGGAGTGTGGAAGATAGGGGATTTCTGAGAAGAACACCAAACACCAAGAGAAAGCCCTCCTAAAAGCTGTGGACTTTAACTAACAATAATCTTCCAATACTATCACAGTACCATCACTTATCACTAATGAACCATATTCATGTCAGGCTTTGTGAGGATGAGGAGTAGATGGGAACATGCGGGAACTCTATGTTTAGCTCAAGTTTTATATAAAACTAAGCCTATTTTATGAAGAAAAAATATTTAATGCCAGAAGTAGCTACTACCTTACCTGAAGGCAACCATGGTCCCTTAGAATATTGAGTCTGTGATCAAGAGAGGTATAAGTGCCAGACAGGTGCTGACACAGCCTAGTCACCATAAGAACCTTGGTCAACCTTAAACACCCAACACAGAAACTGTCTACTCCTTACCAAGCTGTCTTCCTAAGTTCAAGAGGTATATGGGGGGGGGCTGTAGGGTACCTAGAATTCTGGGTAATTAATTTAATGAATAAAGCTCAATGTTTGGTCCAGAAATGCTGAGGTTACAGATGAGCAACCTTGCTAAAGAGCCTAGCCCTGAGCTATCCACATTAATCAATTTTCCATGACTATTACAAACACTTAAGATCATCAACTTATATAGAGAAAAGGTTCTAATCTGCGATAAATTGGATCTACTGATGTTAGAGCTCTGGCAAGGTTTTGACTCTGTTCCTTAATGTTTCTATCACCACCCATGAGGGCCTCCCTGAACACCAAGTCTCTAACACATAGGCCTTGAGGAACACTCAGGAACCAAAATAAAGCACCATCTAACAAGTGCTATTTAGTGTCTCTTTTGACCTTAGTATTATACTATGTGTTCAGTAAAAACTAACAAATTAAATGTCAGTGCTGAAAAGGTTGAGGTAAGTGTCCCTGGTGCCTACTGGACAGTCAGCTTAGCTGAACTTGGCCCATTTCAGGTCACAGGGAGACCCTGTTTCAATGAGCATGAGTGGGGTCTGAGAAATGACACCTAAAGTTGTCCTTTACATACATGACCATATGTGCACAGACATAGTGTGAGCATACGCATGGAGCTGGACAATTAGAAGCGCTACAACTAGATAAAATGTAAATCCATGATTGGGAAACAGTACACATTTATTTGAGAGGTAACAGGGTGACATAGAATCTTTCTTAAAGTCATTCAAGACTGGTACATGGTGTTTCCTACAAAGCCATATATTAGAAAGAAGAAAGGAAGGAAGGAAAAGTCATGTTGAGATAGTGTGAGACAGGGAGGGATTCATAAGAGGCTGGAATTGAAGTGCCATTATAGCATAGTATATTAAGGAGGAAAATGGCATGGGGCCATGCAATACAGAGAGGCAGGTATGTTATTTCAAAACAGAATTACACTATGTTAGCAATTAGTCAACAATGATTGCCATCAAATGAAATGTCATCAAATGAAAAAAAAAGGATAAAGGCTGGAAAGCCAAAGGCAACAGCAAAGCAGAATGTATAAGGTGCTGTGTTGGGTAGGAACACCCTACCCTAGGAAGTAGGGGGTCTTAGGAATTGGCTATAGTTAGCAGTCGATCTGAGAGGATAACAGCAATACATGTCTCCTCCCTCCATTTTTCAAAAGTCTAGAAGAATGCCTGACACAACCCCTCCTACATGTGTATTTGGTGGAGAAGCTAAAGTCTTCGCAGCATTGTGCATAGATGCTAAGAAGAAGAGAGACTTGCAAGCCTCATCCAAGACCCTCAGCTGTGTACAAGGTGGGCCATACCCATTTTCTAGTACTTTTGAGAATCAGGGAATGTTTACACAAACAACAGGAAGCTTAATGGGCTCAGGCTGGCTACACAGGGCCAAGTAGGTGCATCTTTATTCAGGTCTTTCAGAACTCCTGGAAAGGCTGAATCAATTCGGAATGAAGACAATGTCAAATGCAGAGTATTTGCTGGGACATAAGCGAGGGGATGCAAGCATCTGATAAGGGGTTGGAACCAGGTGATCTTTAAATATCCTTGCAGCCTGACATGTGATGAAAAATGCTGTGGACCAGATTGAAGACAGATAGTAAGTGAGAAGCAAGGAGTCAACCAGCATCCTAATCACTCTGGTCAGAAAGGTCCCATGACTCATGGTAAACACAAGAATAAAGGGGGGGGGAAAGCACTCCACACTTAACCCATTGCTAGGCTGGAGAGTGATGCCTGAAGCTTTAGGAAGCTCTAAAGTTTTTACAATTTCTTCCCAAGTGACACATGCTAAAATGGGACAACGGAGGGAACTGAGTTGAGGAGACCTTGGGATCCTTCATATGAATAATTTGTTCTCTTAATTCCCTGCTTCTTGCTATCCTTCCAAAGGAGTGACCCCCAACCTTAGACACAGCCCTGCAGATGTTCCTGTCTATTAATGTGTCAAAGCACATGTGTCTTTAACTATTACAGTGGCATCTCATTGTACATGGTGTTATGTCATAGAGTTAGCTCCCTGGACTGATGAAACCTTGGGAATAAGAGACCCCACTGCCCCTCAGCCTTCCTGTCCCTGCTCATGTGAGTCACAGGAGAATTAGCCAAATACAGTTATAATGCTCCTGCAAATTACTTATTGTGCCACATGTGTCTTCTTAAAATAATCCATTACTCACTGTCTATTGATAGGGCAAAAATGAACTGCTGCATGAAAAAGATACTTTTCCTACTGTCAAAGGGCTTAGACAGTTGGAGTCAACCTATGAACTTCTTGTGATACAGTTTTGTTTGCTCTACTCCAACTTCAAGTCTTTGCCAATAAACCTAGAATCCCCACTAACCTCTACTTGCTTACACAGAAGCAGCCTGGCTCCCTAGATGGCTGTGTTGGCTCACACACCAGAACAAGCTCCAGAAGGAAGGCTCTGCATGCTCCAGGTTTTCCTAGTATGATGGCTTCTTGGCTGCAAGATTTTTCCTGACATCTGAGGATATGTATCTAGTCCCGGAGCTTTCTCCACAGCTCCTGAGTTCCCAAGAAACAAAGATCCTGATATCTCAGAAGAAACTTCCCTTCCTCCCACATGACACATTCACCCTTGTCTTGCAGTTGGTGCAGATGGCATGGTATATAAAGCTTCAGTGAACACAATATGACCCTAGGATCAGAAACTGTACCAACAGTCAATGGCATCTGCTAAGAGCATGCAGTGTTGCTCAGCAGTTAAGATTCTGTACTTGGGAATTTGCCTTGTCATTAAAGCCCATTTGGACTGCAGAAACCAGAGCCTCTGCATGAACATTTCTAGTAGAGACTGCACGTGGCAATACTTGTATGTCTTTGCTTAGACATATAAGAAAGTATCTACACTTTCAACTGGTGGGTGAAAATGGTTATATTTATCACATGCAGCATATTTAAAATTATTGTTACAACTTTCATACCATAAACAAGTACACTCTTTGAGTGGTCTATTTTAGACTTTTTTTTTACATTTAGTGCTTTTTGTTGGTAATTTTGCTCTAAAATGCTTCTAAGAGTAGCTCTAAAATGTCATCCTATAATTCCAAACACAAGATATTGGCCATGTGTCTTATAGAGAAGAATGTGTACAAGATGGGTGTTGATCAGCTTTTAGCTAAGTCACATGTGAATGAGTCAGTCATAATTGTTAACCAAGCTGTTTGTGAATAAAATTACGCATAGTATGAAAGGTTATGTACAGGTTAGCTGATAAAATATTGCGAGCAGGGACGTTCAAATAAACCTAACACTGCATTTTCTCTAGGAGCAAGGGTTCAGGGTTTTCTAATTCACCATCCACAGGGACTTTATGAAAAAGAACTACCTCAGACAATAACAATGGCCAAAGAACATCTCAGAAGAGTGTCCTTCCTGGCTACCCCCAGCCAGGAGACAAGCCTGACCTCACACAAGCACTCTGCAGCTGGGCTGTTCTTTGCACAGTTTCACACTGTATATCTGAAACATTATCGTTTCCCTATGGCCAACCTTGATCTAGAACTAAGTTATCCTTTGTATGACCCTCACAAGAAGTACCTGAAAACCACTGGTGCAGATTCTAGATACAGAGGCAAATGATGGTCTCAGCAAACCCAACCCTTCTCACCATGGTATCACTCACTAATTAATCTCAGAGCCAGAGAAATGGAAGCAAAGGCTGATGGGATGACCGAAGACCTACTCTGCTGCTGGAAGTCCTAGCAGGAGCAGCAAGAGTTATGAGCTTTGAAGAATATGACCCAAGGACAGAGATGAGCAGGGGATGAACAAGACCAGAAAATACCTTTTCCTAGGCCTATCCCAAATGAGACATGAAAAAAAAAAAAAAAAAAAAAAAAAAACCTGGTGGGAATCCTGAGCACTAGAATTGGGGCACTCACAACCTTTGCTATTCTGTCTGAATGGTGAGGCCTCTCCTTAACAGGTTGCATTGACCCCTTCTTGGTGTCCCTGATCCCTAGTGGCATCTCTGAACTCTCCTGAGCAGTGCATCATTCCCTATGAGGCAGGAGCAGTGTGAAGGGGAGACGCTGTGCATTCATATCACGGGGCCCTCTGAGCCTGGGGATGCTGGAAGGGGTATATCATTGGCTGGAGGGACCAGCTACCCCAGCTTTCAGGAGCTGAGAGGGAACCTAACAGAGCTCAGAGGAAATACAGAGAGAGTGGCTGCAACCAACAGAAAGTGAGAGGCATGGAGGAAGTGGGTGCCCTATGTTGTAGGAATTTGGGGGTGGGGTTCCTAGAGCTTAAACTGGAATGTTTCCAGAGAGTACATATTTGGGGGCTGGACCGGGCAGCTAGAGAGACATTTCTGTTCAAATGTAGTCACTGCCCTTCACTCCCTCCCCCTCCCAAGGAGGTTTCTGATGACCTCAGAGGCTGCTGTGCCGACAGAGCCAAGCCCTGTGTTCCAGCAGTTAGGCTGGGTCTTCAGAGGAGACCAGCCTCTTTGGTGTGCCCTGCCCTACAGGAGCACCTCTCCATACTCAGAGCTATGCTGAGCTAGATGAATAAAAGAGGGAGCTAAACTTTGACCTGTGGCCCTCCCTTCCTCGGGGACTCTGTTCACTGGCATATCCTTGCCCAGGCTATCTCTGCACTTAGACAAAGAGGGAGGGTTTCCTAGAAAGTGGGAGTTTACCCTAGAAGGTTCCAGAACCCCAGTGACATGGTTTGCTTCCATACCACCCCCTTCAAAAGAAAGGGACAGCATCCAGTCCTGTTACTTACATGTGTCTGGCTTGTGGCAATTGTGTCCCTGACGAAAGTACTGGGGGTTCTCAATGACTGGAATGCGGGTCATGCCGATGACCACTGTATCAGGCCCAGCGTCCAGAGAAGAAGGTGTGGTGATGCCGTGGTTGATGTGGTGCAGTGGGCTGGCTGAGTCCTCCTCACCACTGATGACAGCCACAGGACCTGCACAAACCATGAGAGACACAGGACCTAATGAGATCACATCCACTCAGTACCAGCCCTGCCCACAGACCCTTCACTGCTTTATCACCACATTTTCCAGAAAAGTCTAGTCCATTTGATAAGTATTGCCTGAATTCCCTGAATTCTGATGTTACACAACTCCAGCCAAATTCTCTTCCCTTAAAAGAACTGACTCTCAACCATAGAAATTGTTCCAAAATAAAAAAGAATTGAAATAACCACTATATGAATCATTATTAATTTCTCCCCAAGCCCAAATTAGCTCAGAACAATAAACTCATGTTTCTTTGTTTATGCAGCAGTGACAAGACTTAAAAACAGAACCTAGAAGTAGTTGTTCCTCTTTGTCTTTCCTCTACTTGGAACACTAAAAATGACTAGTGAAGATCTGGGGAGAGCCTCATGTGGTGAGAACCTTGCCTCACAAGCATGAGAATCTTAGTTGTGTTCCCAGTACCCACTGGGAACTGTATAAAACATAAGGTATAGAGATACACACTGTGGTCCTAGTTTTGGATAAGAAGAACAAATAGGATGCCTAGCACTTCTTGGCCATCTATAGCTATAGTAAGAAACCATGTCTAGGCTGGGAGGTGGTGTTAAGGTTGCATGCCTTAAATCTCAGCACTTGGGAGGCAGAGGCAGGTGGATCTATGTGACTTCGAGGCCAGCCTGGTCTACAAGCTACACAAAGAAATCCTGACTTGAAAAACAAACAAACAAAAAGAAAGCATGTCTAAAGAAATCAAGTTAGAAAGTAACTGAGGAAGAGCCCAATGTCAATATCTCACCTACACTATATATGCTCACAGATGTGTCAACACAGAGAGAGAGAGAGAGAGAGAGAGAGAGAGAGAGAGAGAGAGAGAGAGAGAGACAGACAGACAGACAGACAGACAGACAGACAGACAGACGCACATGCATGTACATAAAACTACAGAATTTCACCCCAGAAACAGTCTGAGATGCATGTGAGAATTAAGATTCCAAATGATCTCCTTGTGTTTTTTGTGACCATCCATGACTCAGAATCTATGATTAAGAAATTAGAGGTCCCATGACCTTCAGCATTGCCATCAAATTTCCAGAGGGGTATCATATTGCTTCTACTGGACTTGGTCATAACCTTCCTTCATTCACGGTGTTGCCCAGAGCCTTGTCTAAACCATGTTTTACAAGTGATAGTAATTCATTACTAGTAATGGTGGTAGCTGGGGTGGCTGTCCCCCTCTTGAAACGTCTACATTGTCTCAATGCCTACAAAGCATACCAGCCACATCTTCATCCACTCCATTCTCCTCATTTGTTAACTCTAAGACAAAACCCAGTGAGTAAGGTGACTCAAGAGCACAAGAGATAATTAATGCTTCAGTCTTAGCAGAACAATGACTGTGTTTGGTGGTGCATTTCTCCCGTGCATACAAATAAAAGCCTTGTAAAGGGAATTAGCTGTGACTGCTTGTGGCTTCCTACAACTAGTGTTTTAAATGGCTGCTTTACTAGACACAGGGTCCCCAGACAAAGTGCCTGCTGTGATTTGGTTTTGCGGCTTGAACAATATTTCCACTGCAGAAATCCATTACATCTTACTGAAGTTTATGGAGAGAATATTTCCCATCAAACAGCGAGGTGAAGCACCAATGAGGCAGAACTAAATGGAAGACTGGTAAATGCAAACGGCAAACCCTGGATTCTACTCCGTCAGCACAGGCAGGCTTATTCCAACCCGTGACAAATGGCTGATGGTGTCTAGAGACTGTGTGCAAAAGTGGCAATAAGTGGTTGCCCAAATGCCCAGAGTAATCACCTGTCTTGCAAAAAGGAGTGTGGTCCTGAAAACATTTTCCTCAGAAACTCATTGGGAAAACTTTCATAGTGACTTACAGTGAAATGAAGAACACTAAGTCCTGGTATTAACCACTGCCCAAAGTATTACTATACCACAAAAGAACTGAAGAAACATTAGTGCACTAAGAGGCAGAGAAAAGAATAAACAAGACATTTCAACCACATTTGGGAAGATGAAAAACACATCAAAGGGGTCACTGACTCAGAGCAAAACAAGAGAGCCTCAGTGGCATATGACTTGTTGGGAGCATGCATACTAGGAATAGGGTGTGCAAAAGAGCTCGTGGTATGAGGAATATGGTGCACAGGAAGATGGCAGGGAGGCCCATGCCTCAACAAGACACCTGCATCCACAGCTTTGTCCCCACCCCACAAGAGGAAGAATTTATTCCTACCGACATTTACTCAAAAGACACAGGAGAGGGTATCGATGAAACGCAGAGCTGAGCCCTTTCTTCCTTTTTCTAGAACAATCACGTTTGTGCACAACCTGCCTACCACTTCCCAATATCCCTGCAACCTAGTACTAGAGGGTGTGAGAAGATGCTTCCAAAGAGAAAAGCAGAAAGAAGGCTTCCAGATGTTGACATTTTTGCTTTTCCTGATGAAAAGCCACCCTGGAATCAATTCAGTGAGGCCTGACAGTGTGCATGACAATTTCATGCACACAACACGGAATCCTTTCAGATTTCCAGAGCTCAGTTCCTAAATATAAAGAGACAGTGCTGTGTGCAAGATAGCTTAGAAGAGTCTCTGCACAGCGAAAGCAAGACCACCACTACCAAATATTCTTATTAAACTATGTTCACAACCAGAATAGAACATGGAAACATCACACCATTGTCCACTACCCAAGGTCCTCTTAGTCATCCTCACTCCAAAATAAAAGTCAATAAACTGTTCAGAGTCAATGGCCCAAAGGAAGAAAGGGGGATAGATAGGAAGGCTCACACAT
The DNA here is from genome assembly GCA_030556225.1 of Cricetiscus sungorus. Lineage (NCBI taxonomy): Eukaryota > Metazoa > Chordata > Mammalia > Rodentia > Cricetidae > Cricetiscus > Cricetiscus sungorus. Next base: position 43,567,757 of record JANBXA010000007.1, read on the forward strand.
AGTGGAGAAGGAAAATAAAATTGGTACCTCTCAGTTTCTCTGGAGTGTTTTGACACACAGATAGATCATGGTGTGAACACATGAGTATATAGAGAGGGTGTAAGAAAGAAGACTCTGGCCATCCCTGCATGTGTGTGGCTGAAACCATCAGTCTCTCCATAGGATTGGAGCAACATAGGGCCTATGTGGAGATGATTATTGTGGGTAAACGAGGTGAGTTCATAATGGAGATGGTATGCATATATGAGGACATGGGTAAACCCATGTGTGCCTTCCATTCAGTGTTGTAAGCCCAAACTGCCCTAAAGGGCAGGTGGGGGAAGATTATAATTTTTAAAAAAACTGAATGTTTTTTAAATATCAGTTTCTAATCCAAGAGCATGTAGTTCAGTGTATGGAACACTTGCTTAGCATGTGCAAGGCCTGGGTTTGGTCCACAGCACTGCAGAGCAAACAGAAAAATCTTTCAGCCAGTCGCCATGGTGCGTTCCTGTAATCCCAGCACTGGAGAGGCAAACAGGAGGGTTGAGGGTTTCAGACAGTCCAGGCTACATAATGAGACCATGTCTCAAAATAGAGATTAAAGAGGAGAGGCCAAGGCTGTATCTTAGTGATAAAGCACTTGCCTAACACAGGGTACTCTTCAATTCCTAGCACCACAGAAACTAAGGTCTCCCCACTCTATGCAAACATATTTATAATCACACTTCCAGTAATAGGTTAGGGCACATGGGTGGTGGCTCCAGCACTTCATTCTAGAAGCCAATTTCTATGCCAAATCTGGAGGCTCTTGTGCCATTTGAGGGAAATCCAGTCTTGTGCTCCATCCAGGCAGCAAGTATTTCTTCTCATCTCAGTAACTGAAGTAAGGACTGTATTAAGGTGTCCTAAAGGGGACCAATAAGAAAAGAAAAGTCTTTGCTTCATGGGGAACTTGCCACTGTTTTCTTGTAGCTGTCCACATCTAAATTAGGTAAGGAAAAATAGCCAAACTGGCTTCTGCTAAGCATGCTGTAAACACATGTATATACACATATGCGAAGATGGTATACCTGTGAAATGTTAACAGAGATGCTACTGTCACTAATCCACTCCTGCTTGCACAGCACAGCCCTGATAGAAAAAGTGAAAGGGAAACCTTCTTGGAGCTGTTCTGGTGGACTCAAGCTTCTGGGAAACCCTCTGGGGAATGCCTGTATGCTCAAACACTCATACCCTATTTTCTCCTCCCATGCTGTTGCTCCTCCCCTCCCCACTTTCAGGGTTTTGGTGGATCTTATTCCTCATATAGAAGAACTATTAGGTTCCTTGGGAAACTTGGAAGGCGACAGGTATGCTTCCCACTAGGCTATTCCACACTGCCTTTCCAGGGTTAGTCCTTCCTCTCCCATTTCATTTCTATAGCAGAAATAATTGTGGTGAAAAGCTGGATGGGGTAACTTAGGTGTGTGTGTGTGTGTGTGTGTGTGTGTGTGTGTGTGTGTGTGTGTGTGTGTGTGTGATTCTATAGTGGGAGCTAGTGAGAGCTAGTGAGATCTCGCGATCTCGCTGCTCAAAGATGTAACCCCTGGTAAGGGCACAGTATTGCATCATAGTGAACTGACATCCAGGTAGGCAGAACTCAAATCACAGGGGGGAAAGCCAGTGCTGCTGGTCATCAGGGCGACCCAGAGACACAGGGCTCTTCCTCTTAAGTCTCTGATGACTTCAGGAAACTCTGTTCAGAGTCAATGGTCCAAAGGAAGAAAGGGGGATAGCTAGGATGGCTCACACACAGTGGATGAGGAAAATAAAAGTGGTGCCTTCCCAGTTTCTCTGGAGTGTTTTGACACACAGGTAGATCATGGTGTGAACACATGAGTGTATAGAAAGGGTGTAAGACACCTGACCCAAGGCAGCAAAGCTAAATACCTGCAGGCTCGGCTCCACCTGTGGAAGACAGCTGTGGAAGACAGCTGTGGAAGACAGCTGTGGAAGACAGCTGTGGAAGACAGCTCTGACCACTCAACTTTCCAGCTGGCCTATAAAGCAGACGGTCTATAATCCATCGATTCATATGCTCTCTCCTTCATCCTTAAACTGTTTTCCAATGAAGTAAGAGAGGCTAGCGCTATCTCCCCACTTTCAGAGATCCTTTAGGAGCTGTGGTCATGGTAATCGGCATTTGTCCAGTGTTTCCAGACACCAGAAGTACTGGTTTTCTGCACCTCTGGAAGGCATGAACACCCCCCTCTGCTTCTTTATAGGCAGTGAGCAATAGTGAGGATAAAGCTCTTTGATGGGGACATTCCCTTCTCCCAGTGTTGGCACTTGGGAAAGCAGACGCTGAGCTCCAGTCTCTTGGAGTCTCTAAGGGGGGCCAGCACAGGGCATAGATCTGGGAGCTACAGATTTGTTGTCTTAAGCTATTGAGATCTTGGGGGCACTCTCCATTCACCACAATTAGTGTGTTCTTTTGAGTTTTCTCATTTAGACTATCTGCATGCTTCCCCCATCTTAAAATAACTTCTACAAGGGCTAGGGAGATGGTTCAATGGGTCAAGTGCAAGCATGAGGCCTAAGCTAGGATTCCCAACACTACATAAAAAGTCCTTTGTGTGCCTGTCTGTGATCAAAATACTGGGGATAGAAATAGGAGGGTCCCGGGGCTTGCTGTACAGTCAGTAGAGACAATCAGTGAACTCCTGGTTCAGATGGTGACCCTGTCTCAAAATGAAGAGGTTAGAAAATGATAGTGGAGACACCTAAGGTCAAATTCTAGCCTACAAACATACACACACACACACACACACACACACACACACACACACACATACACACACACAAACATACACACACAGACTCATACACTCACACACACTCACACACACACATATATATACACACACACAAACATACACACACACACAAACACACACATACACACACACAAACATACACAGACTCACACACTCACACACACTCACACACACACATATATATACACACACACAAACATACACACACATACACACACACATCACTACACCACTACAAAAGTAATCCTCCATTCAAATGATAAGTATGCTGTTCTCAATGAAGCTATTCATCTTTCAACACCTCCTCTCCATTCTTTGCCCCAATGGTGAGCTTGTATTTCCAGCTGTCCATGGAGTGAGACCATGGCCACCTAGACAGGATGTAAGAAGTAAAAGAAGCCTGGATGGGTCTTGGGCTTTTTTAGTGTGTCAGAATGAAGCACACAAGCCAACCTTTGGATTAAGAAAATGAGTTTTTAAAAACCTCAACCTTTTCCTACTGATAAAAATCAAGCACTGACATGTCCCTGGTGTGTGAGAGTTCCACACCAACAAATCTGGGAGCAGGAACTCATAAAGGAGAATAAGTGAAAGCACAACAAACACAATTAAAAATCCAGCCATGCTCAGAGAGGGATTCCATTTACTATCTCATAAAAATAAAATAAAATAAAATAAAGAGCCTGGTCCTCAGAGGCAAACAAAAGAAAATCAATTTCTTAATTTTTATTGGCAGATGTGGGACTGAGGCCAAGCGAACAGAAGCGGTGCCCAAGAGCATTCCTGGGGACAAGTCACTGCCTTCAATTCCTAGCCAGGTCCACAGTGCGCCCCCCACACACACACACCCCAGCTTCCTTCAGTATCAGAACAGACATTGCCCAGTGTGACCTATGGAACACACAGGTTGGGGGTGGGAGGGCTCTGCAGTCTGCCCAACAAGGCATGCCCTCCTCATTGCTGGGCTCCTCTCCCAGAAGCACTTCCCAAAAGATAAGCCCTATTCTCTGGCTCCAATTCCCCCCTAGCTCTTACAGGAACCAAAGGCGTTGTTCAGGCTTCACTGCATTCAGAGCCTGGAGATAGTGTGGTATTTGAAAACGATGCCTCTGATCAACCAGCCTGTGAACATGCTTAAAGGAAGGAGAGGAGAGCCAGTGTTCTAAATGCTTGGTTCCCTTATCTCTTTCAATCATCGCACCCAGCCCTGGGGGTTGATCCTCTTATCCACTGTGATGCAGCTGAGGAAATTGAAGCTCAAGGTTTTATAATTTGCCCGAGGTCACCCAGTTAATAAACAGTAGATATAGCCATGTCTATCTGCTTTCCAAGTCTGAGTTTATCCTGCTATGATGGCCAGCATCTGTTTATGACAAAGGCGCAGTTACTGTGGGTCAGCCACTCTGCCTTTCCCAGATACTGTGTGTGTATGTATGTGTGTGCGTGTGTGTGTGTGTGTGTGTGTGTGTGTGTGTGTGTATGAGGTCTTGTGCATGCTAGATAAGTAATCGACCACTGAACCATGCCTGCAGCTTCCAGCTCCAGTCTTAACCCAGTTCAGATTCATTAATAATGGAACTAGCCTTGTATAGGAAAGAAACTGCACTTTCCCCAGGTGACTTTAGACCCAGAAATTGTGACACTAAGTTGTAGCCATTGGAAGCAACAGGAAGTCCAAATGCAGGTGAATGGCCAGCAGCATGGGATCTAGAGAGTGGAGAGATGCTCTCAGCCTAGAGGAAAGGTGAGGTTAGCCACCTCCAAAGATTCAGTGTGCAGATGCTGCATCAATAGGGGGGAAATAATTACTATACAATTGCATATGTAAGATGACGAGAATCCAAAATGCTGGTGTGCTTTGTCCAAAGTTTCCAAAGAGTTCCTACCTCAAGTCTGAACACTTCTTAATTCAGCTCTACCCACTGTTCTGGAGTTACTACACACAATTCAGCCAGGAGGCTTTGGAGATGGCTCGGCCATTAAAGTACTTGTTCTGCAAGGGACAGCCTTTGGATCCCTGTGACCCTCATAAATGCTGATTGGGTATGGCAGCCACTTTTAATTCCAGCACCCGGAAGGCAGAGATGGGGATCCTCGGGACAAGCTGGTTAGCTGGACTAGTCATATAGGCAAGCTCTGGAACCAACTGGGAGACCCTGTAATTAAGTAGAGGGCAATTAAGGAAGGCTCTCAACATCAGCTTTGTGCCTCTGTGTAAACTTGAATACATATGCAAACACACATGCACACCATACACACATACATGCAAAGAAAAAATGCAGCAAGCCAATATTATGTCAAAATGGAGCACTATTCCCCATAAAGATTTACTCATAGTTCCCTGCTCCTGCAAGCTGGGGACTTTTGGGAATGGAAGGAAACATCACAGCAGAGGGCACAGCCAGGTTGAATCACTATTGTCTCCATGCCCCTCACCCACTCTCTCATGCTGCCTTTTGCACTAACAACTGTATGCCATTATCAAAGAGAACGAGAGCCTTGGTCCTGCAAGCTGAGCCCAGATGTCTCTGATTTTCCTCATTCACAAGTGGAAGTGCTAATATTTCAGAACCCCACTGGTTGACCCTGGATGGTTTCAGCTGGTACTTCTTTTAAATTACAGCAAGTTCTGATGAGTGAGAAAGCAGAGACTGACAATGGATGCTGAGGGGAAAGAAAACCCTTTACAGGAGAAACGTGGAGCCGTATAGGCATTGCTGCTATGCGGGGCTTCCCAATGAGCAGGTCATCACACACAGTCAAAGCATATCCAGGCAGCTCTCTCACAGTATTCTCAAACACACATGAAGCAATAGCCTGACAGACAGCCACCTGTAGAGAATCCAATTTCTGTCCCCAGAGTGATGGCCTTCAAACTCTTGTCACAAATCAAAGCAACAATAGTAAGTGCTTGCTGAACACTTAGTGACTCGAGGCACTACACTGGGATTTCTGTATCCCATCTCATACGGTGTTCACAGTGACTCCGTAATGTGGGTCCAGTAAACAGAATCAGAGGAATTTAGTCAATTGCCCAAGGTCATACAGCCAATAAATGGCAGCTTCATGCTTCAAATCAGAGCTAGTTGCTTCATGACTCCTCTACCTGCCTCAAGGTACCCTCTTCACACACCCTCTGTGTGTGGTTCAGAAAGAAAACACTCCCAAAAGACATTGCCCCTAAATCTAAGACACTGAAAACAAGCCTGGATTTATTGCTGCAGGGAAATCTAGAAAGCCCACTGGCTTTCTGCAGTCCATCCAGACATGATAAACTCACTTCCAAGCCCTTAGGATCCTAAGCATTCCCACTCAGCTTGCCCAATGCACAGACCATAACACCTCATGTCAGACAAAGTGACATCTTCGCCTAGTAGAAAATACATTCTCACTAGGCAGATATATGAGAGTCCTTAGGAATCTCAGGTGGAGGCTGGGCAGTTAAAGTTCAAAATCCCAGGCCATTTAGGGCAGAGGATCCTTTGATTTGATGCATTTAAATCTGAAGTGGGTAAACATATAGCCTAACAATTCAGAACTCCACTTGGGTTAGGCTATACACACACCTGTTATGCATTTTGGCAAACCAGGGTCCTTATCGGCATGTAGTTTGCAGACACACTGACAATGCACCTATAAGTTATTGACAACCTGGGAGCCCCCATATTCATCTGGCTGCATATAGACCTGCTCTGAATAATGGGAATAAATTACTCCCTTTAGTAACCCCTTGATAGCACCCAATTTCAAACACGTCCCAGAACATGTCTTAAAACCAACGGAGATGTGGCTGATCTGGCCTGAATTTGGGGGTATATATGAAAAAGGGAAACTATAACTTCTGGGTGAACTTTTAGGGAGAATCCTCTATTTGCCTACCATAATTGGGTGTGCATATGATTAAAATGAGAAGCACCATGGGAAGAGACATGCACAGTGAGCAAATGCTTACATAATCCAAGCCTGTCAATCAAAACAGAACCACCTGCTCTATGCCCTTAGCAACAAAACCTGTCCTTCTCTTAAACACCCCAAGTAGAAGTCCTAAAAAAGAGCTAAGGTACTTAAGTACTGCCGCATTCAATGGGCCACAGTCACTCTTGACAACGTATTTCTAATCTTTATTCTCATTTTGCTTTCAAATAAAGTTTGCTTTTACTTTGCAATCTGTATTAACTTACTTCATTGCTTGGAATAAGATACAAAGAACCTGGAAACAACCAGCCCAGACTCTTACCATCAATAACAAACATACTCTCCATCAAGGGAAACACTCATCTCTAGAAACACTATTTGCTCAAAAGCCCCTTTCCTAACTATGGACCTAATGGCTACCACATCCCTAAGTCATACCCAAGATAGGGATGACAGTCCCATTCCACAGGTGAGGAAACTGAGGGCTAATTGTTAAGTAGAACCACCATACAATCAAGGCAAAGTCAGTCTTCTGGCTCCCTGCCCATTGCTCAGAGATAACATCAAGTTTCATCTAGAAGAAAATAAAAGGGTGTTCATGCATCTCAATGACACAAAGTGCCATCTTTGTGGGTCACAGTAACTCCCTACGTAGGGGGTCTCCATAGAAGTTGTTAAGAGGATATGATAATGTTTTGCATCTCCTTCCTAAGATTGGAGTCCTAGGGATGATTTATCAACAGCAGAATGCACATACACACGACAAGAAAAGTAAGGAGGATGCAGACTTAGGGAAGCTGTGCCTCATAAAAGCGCAAGGCCAAAGTCAACCCTGGGAATTTGCAATGAAACTATACCATAAAACCTGGACTCTTAGGCTGGAGTTTCTCATCAGTCCCTGGGCTTGGAACTAACAAGTGCTCTCTAGATTCCCACAGAGCAGGCATTGGAGTCTGTTCATGTTATATCTCTCAGACCCAGCTAGCTACCAAGACTCAGTGTTGCCCCTGACCACCCTGTTGTACATGCCAGTCTCAATGCTCAGGTTGCAATTCTCTACCCTGTAATCACGGCCAGGATGTCCCTGTGGGCCTGTCCCAGAGCAATCTATAACATTTCACTTTAAGAAGTTATGCCATTAACTGAAAACAATGAAACATTAACTGAGAAACACTCCACCATAGAAAACAATGAAGAAAATCTACATTTGAACTCATCCTCTGATGAGATGGATCCCGGGGTCAGCAGTGCCACCTCCCTCTGCCCATTCCATTTCAAGAACCTCATTTGGTCTTGGAAGTCTGTAGATCATAAATCATACACAGTCTGGACTCTATCCTGTATATCTTTGGACCATTGTAAAAGTTCCTAGTCAGTTCGTTTTAACAGAGTACAAAATGTGTACTCTGTTAAATGTGTACACCTTGCCCAAGCCCTATGTCTGACACTGGTAAGCACTGTCTCTGGAAATGTGTTCTTTCCCATCAAAATTGGTGGCTTCAAAACAACACAAATTTGTTTTCTCAAATTTGGAGGCTGTCTGAAATAGAGGTGTTGACAGAGCCATGCTCCCTGGGACATGGGATAGACTCCTCCTTTGCCTTCTTCTAGTTGGCTAGCAATCCTTGGCAGGCATATAATTTGAAGGTACTGCACTCCGCTCTGTGGAAACACATGGCTTTCCACTCTCATCACATGGAATTTTCCAATGTGTCTGTCTCTATCTGTTCTCTTTTCAGAAGGCCAGCAGTCAACTGAAATTAAGGATCCAGTCTTCTCCACCATCACTTCATCTTCATTTACTTAAATTTACTTAATTTAAATCCATCTGTTGGCATTATTTACAAATAAGGAACCAGAGGTCAAGACCTCAACTAATCTTTTTACAGGACACAGTCCAACCATGTCTCCCATCTATCTGTCTCTCCGTACCTGGATCTGAGTGGCCATGACAGACACAAGGTGTAAGACGATTACAGAAAGGGCTATAAAGGTAGAGGAATCTCAGGCTCTGAGGTAAATTGGGAATTCAATCTGTGATCATTCAACTCCCAGTGACAACTTCCCAGAGATTGTAGCAATATGCCCATATCATATACTAGAAAGTGACCCCCAACACTGTGGTCCAACATACATAACAACTTTGTACATCAATGTTTCCTGTTCTTATGTTCAACAATTACTGTGTTGTATGCTAGACCCTGAACTAGAGACTAAAGGAATAGAGTAAGAAAAGTCACACCCATTTCTGTAAAAGATCAAGGTCAAGATGCAGGCCATATGTAAGGAAAGAGGAAAAGTATATGTAGTGGTATTCATATTATAAGTGTCCCAGATGCAGTGTGGTACAGAGATGGGAAAGACACACAGGAAGGCCATCCAGGGATTGATGCAATGCCCAGCTACACTCTAGCCTTTAAGTTCATTGCCCACACCTTCCTCCTACAACAAAGCACTATCCCAGTATCCTTCCCTTGACTTTCCACACAGATCATATTGCCCCCCCTCTTCAGTGGCCATAACTTTCAAAGCACCTTGAACCTTGATTTCTATCTCCTCTCCCACACATCTAGACAGAACTTGGGAAAGAGCCTCAGCAGCATCTATTAATCCCTTGTCTTGCTCATCCCTTTCATAGACATGCCATAAAAATGATATACTCATTTCATTCAAACAGCACTGCAGCAGGAGTGGAGAGGGTACATAGGTCAATTGATTGCCAGTGTGTGAAGATATAAATACAACACCAAAGTCAACGAAATAGCATGCTATCGGCTCTATAATCTCTTCCCTCAGAAGGCATACTTTATATACTGAAGTACCTGCTCCTGTTTACACAGCTGCCCCAGCTTTCCCTCCAGGAACTTCACTGCCAAGCCAATATGGCTCCAGGAAGCTACTTTGGTCACATAGAGTAAAGCAAAGATACATATGCATGCCCACCATCAAACTCTCATTGGCAAGCTAGAAACTCTGGTATGTATGCTCACACATACGCATGATTGAACAATTTTTTTTTTTTTTTTACAAATGTGTGCATGTACAAACTTTAGCTCTTTTATCAGGTATAACATACATATGGCTTGTGTTTTTTTTATAACCTCATCATTGCTTCTTCTACTTAGAGAGAGAGAGGTAAGAGAGAGAGAGAGAGAGAGAGAGAGAGAGAGAGAGAGAGAGAGAGAGAGAGAGAGAAGCCTTCCATAGGGATTGTGTATTTTTCAGTATGATTATCTCAAAGATATTGGAAACTTGAATACAGTTGTCCTTCCTTATCCTTGAGAAGTACATTTCAGGACTTCAGTGGGCATGTGAAACAGGAAGGAAAGAGTGGAAAACCATATGTAAAAACTGCAGTAATAGTAACCTGGTCACAGAGGTGGTTATTAGTAACTAATGTGTGGGTAACGGATAAAGCACAGACATACCGAACAAAGAAATGGTTCATGCCCTAGGCAAGAGAAAAAGGGTGTGTGTGTGATTTCATCACAATTCTGAGAACAACATGCAATTTAAAATCTGTGAATATACTGAAATGGTGGTGCATGCCTGTCATCCCAGCAATCAACAGGTTGGGTGTAAGCAACATAATAAGACCTGGTCAAAAAAGGAAAAAAAAAACCCTAAATAAGTAAAATTACAAATTGTGGCCAGGCATTGGTGGCACATGCCTTTAATCCTAGCACTCGGGAGGCAGAGGCAGGCAGATCTCTGTGAGTTTGAGACCAGTCTGGTCTACAAGAACTAGTTCCAGGACAGCCTCCAAAGACACAGAGAAACCATGCCTTGAAAAAACAAGAAAAAAAAATACAAATTGTTTATTCCTAGAATTTATGTGTGAAAATTTTCCAGTTGAAATTTGAAATCACAAAAAGTCATAGATATGTGTGAACTACTATATTTTAGTGGGAAGGTTTGAGGTGTCTGAGGGAGATTCTATAATATGGAAAACTTCAAAAATCTAACCATCTAATATCAAAACTCATATTCTTCAATTTTCTGGCTTCCTGCAATCATTTTTATAGTATTATTCTTGCACTGACTTCCAGATCAGGTAATAGCATTAAATCAGCCAATCCATAAAAATCTCTCCCTCTGATATTATCACCTCATCAAAAGCCTGTTTTCTCACACATCCACTGAGCTAAAGGGCATTCAGGTGAGCAAGTAACCCTGCTGGAAAGGGGTTGCTCATCCAGTCCAGATAAGGTTCTCTCTACTGAGAAGAGGGTGGCCATGCATCCCTACTTGCTCAGTACTTGTTATTTCATCCTACTTGTTCATTGGGTCCTTTTGGCTTGATGGCACACACTCTAATGACTTAGGTAACCAGTGGGTGAAAGCAAAAAATGAGGAAGATTGTCAGGGATTAACTCAATTGATATTTTAGACTCCAGACACAAGAGGGCCGTATCTGAAGTAACCCTGTGGGCCTCTCTAGGCAATGCACTTCTATCCTAATCTTCTAATAGTCTTTTGAAAGCTGACCATGATGAAGCCAAGCATGTATGTTCAGAATATTATATAGGACATTGTCCTTCTCAAGCAGTCAATAAATATCACTTGATGACGAAGCAGACATTGATTTTTCCATTCCCTCTTCTTCCTACATTCTCTTCTCCCTCCCTCCTTTCTCAGGGTACAGGTCAATCAATCTTAGGCCATCTTGATCTACTTGGAAAGCTTAACTGCCATGAAGCTAAACCACTTGTCCTCTGGCTCCAATCTCTTAGAGAAATTAGTGCCAATGGAAGTGTCAGTATCAATTTCATAATGTTATTGGATGAAGGCAAGACTGGGCCAAGTCCCATATTCCTAACAGGCTATCAAAGTGATGAGGATTATGGGTAAGGAGAAAGACAGCTCTGACAGCAGAGGCAATGACTCAAGATCAATTAGACTGACAAGACTATCTCTAAGCCACATCACAGTGCTGACACAGGTATGATCTCCACAGAGATTTGGGATATGGGATGCAGGTTTTCCTAGTGTCTCTAGGGGAGACAAGAGAGCCTGGAGGTTTGCAAACTCAGCCCTTGGTCCTGCACATGTCCCTAGAGGATCTGAATGAAAACTTCTACAGAACAGGAGTTTCCCCTCCTGATGAAAAACTGAAGAGCTAAGCCCCCTTTTTTCCTTCTTGTTCTTGCCTTCTAAAGAAAATGTCAAGATAAAATGTAGACTACGTATTTAAATTTAATTCCTTTGCAGAGTCAAGGGAAGGCTTGAGATTATTAAAATGGAAATCAAGATCTTGTAAAAGTCAAGTCCATCCTAGCAGGAACAGAGATTTATTATGGAAAGCAACAGATGGATGTCACAAGGGTCCTGAGTTCTAATCCAGGATCTTACTCTAGCATTGCTCTAACTACAACAACATGCACTCAGGATCCAGTCACTTTTATCTTCCTGGAGCTTCAAATGCCTCTTATAAGGTCAATCATAACCCCCCACTAACCTACAACACCAAGGAAATGAAATGTCATTGGTGTCAAGAGCAACAGAGGGATTGACAGAGGATGTTTTCTGAGAGATGGTAAGGTAGAAATTGCTTTTATTTCTGTGTTTGGTAGAAAAAGCACACAACCAGATTTGGAGCTGACAATGCAGGGCATAGTGTGGCTGAATAGAGAACAAAGAAAATCATGTTTCCCACTCAGATGAACTACATGCAAAGGGCATGTTAGCTATTGCATACCTGGTATGTTTAAAAGCCCCAGAGTCACAGTTTATCTTCTCTACTTCTTAGACACTTATGTTCCCAGGGTAGCAAACACAATTTTGAGCCTGAGAGGTGATAGCCAATTAAGCAGGTTTGCTTTATTATTTTTTAATTGCTTAACAATATTGTTTGTTGGTGTTCTATTTAAAGCCCCCTCCATGTTTCATAACAGGGTTGGAAATTCCTGCAATTTTCAAGTGTCTAGTGCAGAACACATGAGTGCATTTACGGGGTTAGATAACTCCAGTATTAACCGGCTAATCTTGACTTTGGCGTAAGCAATAAAGCTAAGCAAAAATGATATATGGAAAATATGAGGATAGAGCAAGCCTTAGCTGGATAATGTCAACTGTAGTAAGGAGGCTGTTTTCAGTATTATCTGGAACTGCTGACTTCTCAAACACTCAGAACACTGGCCTAATATGCAAATGTGTGAGTCAGGGGATTCCTCCCAAGATGCCTTTAAATAGCAACCCTTTAAAGACAGTATGGTATAGCACAGAGTATGCTCAGGTCATTAACCATTTGAAAGAGCAGTTGGGGGCAAAGAAACTAGAAGCACTGAAAGTTTCTACTAAATCACAGAATGGCTAATATCAATGATTTAACATCTTTAGAACTCCCATAGAAGGTGGCAAATAGCAATGGACAGTAAAGTTTGGGGACACACAGATGGTGTGAGGGAGATTTTTGTCAACTTGACACAATCTAGAATCACTTGGAAAGGGAGCCTTGAGGTCAGCCTGTCAGCACACATGTTGGGAACTCTCTTGTGATAATTGAGATAAGCAGCCCCGCCCTCTGTAGTTAGGACCATGAGCTACGAAAAGGGATCCTTACTTGTGTGAAGGTGGAAAGAGTTCTGGAGAATGGAAAGTCACCTCCTCAGGACAATACAGTAGAGTTGACCCTGTTGGCAGGGGGGTGCAGGTGAGCAGGCCCTGAGGGCATGAGAGCAGGAAAGCTGACCCTGCCCCCAGACTTCTCTGCCATGTGATGGTATAGGTGAGTGAAAGATGCTCCCCCCCCCCACCTCTAGGCAGGCAGGAGAGCTGGCCCAGGAACAGGATAGCTAAAGAGCTGGCCCTGCACCTCAGCAACTGCCATACTCAAGAAAGCAGGCCCGCATTGTGCCTGGGTAAACCAGTGGAGCTGGCCCAGGTGGTATGGGTGTGGGTGAGCAGGCCCCTAAGGCACAAGAGGGGGTGAAATGGCCCACTCCTCGATGCCCACTGCAGTGGGTAAACTAGCTGAGGCAGTGCTGGAGAACTTGCCCTGTTGATGTCAATGAGGGAAAGCCGGCAGGCTGACCAACCCAGCTAGCACCCAGCCCAGGAGTAGGCCTATATGAACTGTAGAGATGAGAAGGGGCTGGGCCTAAAGATCAAGCTTCAGGACTGCCATAACACAAAGCAACAATTAGATGTCCAAGGTGAGTGAGGGCTCTCTCTCTCTCTCTCTCTCTCTCTCTCTCTCTCTCTCTCTCTCTCTCTCTCTCTCTCATGTAGAAGTGACCTGACTAGCTGCTTCAAGTCCCTGCCACCTTCACAAGTAGGAGAACTACTGGATCACCAAGCTAACATTTTTGAAGGTCACCACAGTGCAATTCTTGAGCTAATAACTGGTATATTATAAAACACAGCTGACTTTTGGTAAGCCATTTTCATCATATTCTGAGCTCATGGGATATTGTATGTATAAGGCTTTCCAATGTAGATAGGAAACGTGCATCTTTTCAATGTCTAGTCAAATAGATGGAGTGATCAATGATACAACATACTTGCACACAAAATGGATTTCCTTTATGGAAAACCCTCTAACCCCTGGACATTGTGTATGCCTTCTTATATTTTCTCAGCATTAGCTGAATATGAATGAAGACTGAAAGTTGCCTCCAAGCAACTTAAAAACCCACCTGCATGAAACTGTCTAACCAATCACATTCCCACTACTGACTGAGTGAAAGGCCCTGTTTGTTATTTGCCAAATACAATGGTCCACAGGTCCATCTCTGTCTCAGCTAGACAGTGATCTGACATTCACACCAACTGCTATAGCTTATCCCTCAAGCAGACATTCCTAGGTAGCACATGCATTTCCCACATTCACTGTGGTCTCCTCAAGCCTACTCTCCATAGCTCTACTCACAGTTTTCTAGCACTTTTGAAGACCAAGGGTCTCTTGCCACTTCTATTCGCATCCTCTGTGAGTCAAGAAGATTTACAAGGGAAAGAGCCTGTTTGGACTCTTTTTCTCCCTCTTAACAGAGAAACATCAGCTGTGCTTCTCTCCAGGGAAAGTGAAGTCACAGCACACTTCTACTGTTCTATTAATGACAATAATCTTAGCCAAGACACTTAACCCCCTTAAGTATCCCTTTCCTCATCTATAAATAGGCTGAATAATAGTAACTGCTTCATCGGGCTATGGTTGGGGTTAAATAAAATATTTATGGAAAGCACTTGGCATGGTGTGAGTGCACAGTAAATGTGAACCAATAATAATTCTAATAAAAAGAAAATGGCAGTTGGGTAACTCCAGGCTTTGGCCACTGGCACTTTAACCCACACACAAATCACCGACCTAAGGGCCAGCTCCTTCCTTACTGTATTAATGGCCACTAATGATGGCACTTGTATGTCCTAAAGTCTTTCGTTTCATGCTAGGGCATGATAACTGGGAAGTGTGTCCCAACTCTGATGAAAGACTGAGAACTGGTTGACGCCAATGAGAAATGATCTTCATTCCAGTTCTAAGCATAAGCTTCACTGGAAGAGTAGTTGGCTCTTCTTAGCTGCCATGGACTTCTACACAGACCTCCACCTACCCATATATTTTAAAGGACAGTGTCTTATTCTGCTGGTGGATATAGTGGATTCCATTCCTCAAAGGGTAAATGCACTATAAATTATAAAACATATTTCCAACTCCAAAAATGGGGCAGAAAGTACAGAGCTGTACAGGAAGTAGAGAGCAGAGCAGGAAGTAGAGAGCAGGGACAGGAAGTACTAAACATGTCACAAGTACAGAGCATTTGAACCAAGGGTCCCCTTGCTTCCTATCATATCCTGAAGAGGGGCAAGGGAATGACACTGTCTGGAGTCCCATAACTCTCTCTTTTATGGCACAGGGGATAACGGGTGACTTGTCCGGCCATATGAAGCTAGAAAGATCCAATGAAACCCTCATCTTAAGAATCAATTTTCTAGTCTTTGGGCAAGCATACCACAGCCATAACCCCAACAAGGGAAACACCCAAGTGCACCCATTAAGGGAATATCCAGACTTCCTCTGCCAGAGCTGTCGGGGACTGCCACAGCCAAAGTGAGTCTCCTCCACAAGCCTTGCATCATGTGCTACTGTAAGGTTAAATGTGATTAATGCTGATTGTAATCACTAGGAATTAATAGATTTATTATAATAGTGGGCTAAAAATGGCTTATGCTAATAAATCAATGAGGAATAAGACAAACAAGTGAAAAAAAGAAAGAAAAAAGAATCTTTGGGTAATAAGACCAAGGTTTGGGTAGGAAAACTATGTTTGCAGAGATGTGCCAGAAGACATGACAGGCCATGGAGTCACAGCAAGGGAAGCACTCAACCATCCAACTGCTTGTCAGACTCCCAAGTATTTTAAGAACAAGAAGCTGAAAAATGAAAAGAATTCTGGGGCCCAGGAGGATAGCTATCCTAAGTGCAGGAGCCTTGTTAGTTGTATAACTCAAAGTGAAGTTGCTCAACTTCTCTGAATCTTGGTGTCCTTATCTATAACATTGGGACAATAATCTTGCCTCTTAAAGTGTCTAGATGCCCAAATGTCCTCATGCCCGAGCCAGCACTCATTTAGAGCCCACTATGTATTAGGGATGACGTGAGGAACTGGGGAGACTGCAGACACTAACAAAGCCCCCTTTCTTGTGAGACAAGAGAGGCTGCAGGTGATGGAGAACTGAATTGATAAATCTATATCAGGGACTAATAGCATAAAGAATGACAGGGCAGCATAAGGGGACAGAGAGTGTTAGGGACTGATTTCATATGTGATGACTCATAAGAGATAGAGGGACTAACAGATGTCAAATATATGGTCCACAGTAAGATGTGGTACCACATTTAAGAGAAAGGCAGGAGCCTTGGCACCTACTAAAGTGAAGTGTTGGGTTGCATGGGTCATCAGCACATTCCTAGAACTGATAGATGGATCCCATGAAAAATTCTTGTCAGGAACAGACTTTGACATGTGTAACCTGTGATGCCTACAATTCACCCTGACTTAGACAAGCAAAGCTGCATATATCCAACTTAAAACATGTAGTAAGACCAGAAGAGACATTGGTTGGGGACAAGAATATAGCACAGGCTCAACAAGTTCAAATCCAAGGTTCTTTGACCCCCTCAGATGGGCATTCTATTTTTCTCTGTGTGTCTTGTTCCATTATCTGAATGATTGGGGATGGGGGTTGTCACAGAACCTACTTAGTGAGATTCTAAGATTTTGTGGGGGTACAGTGCCTAACACACAATAGGACCTAAATAAACTCAGCCATTCATGGAGTTACTAAGTATGTATCTGAATAGATAACCAAGATAAGATGTTGTGATTAGAATTCCATTTCCTGTCCTTTGGAAATTGTCCATGAGCTCTGTCCCCTGCAACTACTCTTTCTTTATGAAAAGGTTCCTTCCCTATAGGAAGCTGATGGGGGAGGGCTTGCTCCCTTCTGTGCTACACTGCATGTCAGGGAGGAAATATTAGCCTGATAATTCACAAGTAGTGGTATTGCCCTGCCTCCATGACAGATGGAGCACTGAGCCCTGTTCAGCACCAGCCTGAGGCCCTACAGGATAAAAAGAAATGGTAGTAATAAAACACCCCTCATTTGTTTATACCACCAGTTGGGCAGTCAGTCAATCCAATAGATATAGATATAGATATAGATATAGATATAGATATAGATATATGTGTGTATGTATGTGTATATGTATATGTGTATATGTATGTATATGTATATATATATATATATATATTTAATCCCTGTTGTCAGCAAAGCATTAAATAATAACATTAATAGCTACCATTTTTGGAAAGCTTAATACAAGCTAGATGGGCCATTCTGCTCATCAACTGACCCTGCTCACAGCCACTTCCTCTATAAACTCTGGAGTGCTGCTTTCACCCAACCTGGGGCCCTGTCAGAAGCACCTCCTCTTCCACACAGCAAACCACATAGCAGCAGCTACATAGACTACCTAATCTTGTAGCTAGTAATGGACTTAGGTGACCTATAAGCTGAAGGTTCTTTGGGAGAAGGGGCATGTCATGAAAAATGAGCAGTATATCAGAGGTATCCAATATGATGGGAGCAAATGGATGCCTGGAAATAATGAAAGACAGTATTTGGTAGCCAACAACTGGAAGGCAAATCCCACCCTGCCTGCAACCACACACATGGATACAGGTCCCAGTGTTTCTGGGAATCAATTTTCTCTTGCTGCATTGCATTTACGGAACTACTCTCACCTTTGAAATATATGAATGAAAATAATAATTGCAGCAAGCATTTAGGAAGTGCCTGCTACATCTCGGACATTGTTCTCTTTGCATGTACTTCGTTTCATGTGATTTTTACAAATCTATGAAGTGGGTACTTTCGACCTCACAATTGTATAGGAAGAGAAACTGAGGGTTATGGGTTACACCTCTTTGCCCAAAATGTAAAAATTAACACAGTTGCTCTTTCGATCACTCTTTTTCTAACCTCAGAGCCCAATGCTTTACAATGCATTAAAGTGGAAGAGGCTCCTAGGAAGGTGTTTTGTTCAAGGGTGTGGAACATCAGTGAGCTTAGAGGGTGGTTTTGCATGCAAATCCCAGGCCCCATGGTAGAGAACCAGGACTTGGCCTTCTGCAGAGGCGCTCACAGCAATTTGCCAACAAATCCCTTTGCAGCAGCCCATCTCTCAAAGCTCACAGTCATTTGCCCTTGTAGCCCTCCCATCTCTCCATAGGGAAGAGATTAAAGGAGATTTTTGCCTCTTAAAATAATTAAAGGGGGTGGAGTAGACAGATGGGGACATGTGGCATCTTGGTGACCACGTCCAACCAGTGCCACTGGTGAATCAGTAGCAGTTCTATCTAAAAGAAAAAGCAATTCCTAATTTTTAAAACTGGGCTTATGCTCAAATTCTAATAACAAATTTGTAAGAACAACTTAATCACAGACTTCTTGGAAATAGGAAACATAATCAGTATAACGTCCTTAACTACATCACCATCATCACCTTCACCATCACAGGGTCTCCTTATATTTGCCCAGCATTTAGCAACTCTAATTCTCCTCTCTCTCCCGGCTACCCTCCGCACAGTCGAGGCACCACAATGTTTCTTCACAGTGATGAAACCAAGAGCCAATGGGACTTCTCAAGACTATCCAATCAACCAAGACCAGAATTCAGGATTTCTGAGCAGCCAGCTAGTGCTGAGACACACTCTATTCTAATTCTCTAGTGCTGTGAAAACCCAGGTCTCAGGGGGCAGCATGAGAACTGCTAAATCCAAAGCCAGTACTTTCCCCTTCCTGACAGGTGCAACAGGCTTAGAATTCAGGTTGTCTCGATAAGCAGAGGAGCATTAGATGGAAAGGGGCTAGTCTTATCTAACCCATCACAACTGAAATGAGCCAATCAAAGTTGAGGAAACCTACAGTTGACAAATGTGCCCTGGCAGCAGAATGATGGTTGAATATAGGTTAAGTAAGACAAAATCCGTAGTCAAGCCAGAATAAAGGCTGGCAGTAGAGGAAAAAACAACAACAAAAACAGGAGTGACAGCCCCTGGGTTGCATTGCAACTGAACAAATGAGTTATGACAAGAGCGGAAAGAAACTGCAAGTACAGACTTCTGATATATATGATGCATTGTTAATGTGGAACCTGATCACATAACACAGAATTGAAGAAATGTGTGTCTGAAACAGAAAGAGCAAACAATTTATGTCTTTTTATAGCCAATGATTCATGCAGAGTGATGGGTTTAAAATATTAATAATAAGTAAATTTTTAGGGCATAAGGTTGGAGATGAAGGGAGATGATAAAAATTCTATATTTTATTTATTTATTTTTCTCAGGGACAAAATTTAGGAAATTAAATACAGTAAATATTCTACCTAGAGTTGGCAATTCCTATATAGTTCTTTATCTGCCCTGGAGCTTTCATTCTACTTCGGAACCAATAAACTGCCTCAGCTTGACACTGATCATTATTGGAGCTGGAAAGAACTCAATTATTTCAGGGATTCAAATGGTCTCTCACAAATTTCCAAAAGGACAGACTGTGCGTAAAGACACAAGTCACTCACGCATTCTCGCACTTCCAGAAATCATCAGGTCTGTACACTATTTGAAAAATCTCCATATTGAAAGAGACTGTGAGGATGCCCTTCCATCCTGTAGCTGGTATTTTCCTATTGTGGTGACTCCACAGAGGATAGAGAAATACTTTCCTCAGTAGCGTAGCGTAACTTAAAAGTCCCTTATGGTGTAACCCCTGATGAAGCTACGCCTTGTGTCACGTGATTTCAGATACAGAAAGAAGCATGGCTGCAATGGGAAGCCATTAGGGGAGGAGGGTTTTTCAGTACCTCAGATGGTGGAGGGGACAAGATGGATGTCAGGCAAAGGTCAGTGTATTTTTGGTTCACTGTCAAGGTCAGCTTCAAGGAGCATCTTAGGTGTCAGGCTTGTCCCTCCCAGCACTTCACTCTTCCCTTAGAAACTATAGCCAGCTTCTAGCTCCAGGTGGTAAAGATGTATGAACCCACGCCTGCTCACACAGTAACTGCTGGACAACCTCCAGCACATTCTCAAGGCACCTCAGAAAGTCTCCACATCTCTCTGGCGGAGAGAGAATGACCTCTTCTTATTTTTCCTTTGCCTCTAAAATGGTGCCACATAGATGCCTCCCCCACTATGGGGGCTTGGTCAATCATTGCCCAGGGAAAGGAAGGGACAGAGACAGGCAGCCAATCAGATGCTCAGTCCCCAGAAGCCCTAGGGTGGCAAAGCTCACTCACCCTGGGTACAATCTCACAGCCTCTCCAAGCCCACTCTATTGCCTGGCAATTGCAAGGTGATGGCAGATGGCAGGAAGCACAGCCCCAGGGTTGTGGATTTTGACAAGGTCTGGAGCCAGTTTCGGGGATTGGGGTTGCTAGGGCCAGAGAGAGAGAGTTTTCTGCATGGCACAGTGGGGAACACAAGAGCTCACAGAATATGACCATTGCACTCCAATCAATTTCTCCCTCTGCTGGCCTAGCACACTTTGGTGTGTATGGAGATAGGATGGGGCGTTTAACCTTTCCCTATCAAATGGTAAGTATATGGCATCCAAACTGGGAAAGTTATTGTGAATGTTAAATGAATTAATATTTGAAAGGTGTTGGGAATTTATTAGATTATTGACTTCC
Organism: Cricetiscus sungorus; assembly: GCA_030556225.1. Lineage (NCBI taxonomy): Eukaryota > Metazoa > Chordata > Mammalia > Rodentia > Cricetidae > Cricetiscus > Cricetiscus sungorus. The sequence continues at coordinate 43,588,658 of JANBXA010000007.1, forward strand.
GTGGGACTGGATGGCTTCCCTCCAAACATGAAAGGACAGTGGGAATCTTAAGTGAAACAGCGGTTAACTATGCCTTTGATCCTCTCTCCTTTCTCAACAGACTTCTAACACTGTCACTGTTCTTTCCAAAGTGCTGGCCCAAACAAGCTCAGCCTGCATCCTGCCCCAGTGTTCACTGCTGAGAACAGAGCTCTGCAGCTGACCCAGTAGCTTTCCTGTGTTTACAGACATAGCCATCTCCAGCTCCTCCATCCTCCTTCCAACCTGGCCAAAAGTCACAGGGCTGGAAAAGATCAAGGCAGGAGTCTGTTTGAGAGGGCAAGTTAAGAGATATGTCTGTTTCCAGAAATTCCAAGGCCATTGTACATGGCATGATGTGGGTGATAACATGAAGAGGGTCTAGTTGTCTGGGAAGATTCCCCCATCACTTTCCTCTACACCTACAGAGAGAAATGGAAGGCTCTGGCTGCCTCCCAGTGATATGGACCTTAATCATGAGCAGTAAGTTAATTGCTAAGCTATAAGACACTGCAGCACATAGAATGGGTATGGCTCTATTAAACACACACACACACACACACACACACACACAAACACACACACACAAACACACACACACACACACACACACACACACACACACACACACACACCTACCTCCAGGTCAGGCCCTTTATTGGTACACTGGAAGAAGATCACATTCTAGCAGTGGTAGGGACAGAGAACAGAAAGGGAGCTTGCATCAAGAGTTTGATAAATGCTGGATATTGACAGAATAAACAGGGCCTCTAATAAATTAGAAAGCTATTCATTTAAATGGATTCTTCATCCCTTCAGTGCCTATTACTCTGTAATTCAGATAGATCAGGGGTGGTTCTGCTGGGAGACAAAAGTCCAGCATGTGAAATGATTTCATCCCCTGAGCTGTGAATGTCACTTGGCAAGCTTCACACACATCCTTCATGGTCACTCATGGTTATTCTTTTCTGTCATCTACAAACCCTATTACAGACACAAACCTGGGTCAACACATACTGTCCTAGAGAAATACAGGCATTCTCCCTGCACACTCAACTCTGCACCTGGCTCACACATCCCATTCTGTGTACAGCTTCCTCACATGAACATGTTTTGGGGCAAGGACCCCAAGACACCTCAGCCAACACTGACAGAAGGCCATGCCAGCAGGAACTTGTCTCATTTCCTCAAATATCACCATGTTTGCAAGAAATGTGCCCTGCTCTTAGCTGTAAGGGATACAGAAGGGACACACTAAATCTAATGACTAAACTGTGCCTTCCCAAATTCATAGTCCAAGTTGTGTTCCAGTAACTCTGAAAGAGACAAACCATTAAAGTAATCATTAAGCTTAAGTGAGGTCATCTGGATAGATCCTAACCAATGTGACTAGCATCCTTATAGAAAGATATTAGTACACAGACTCACATAAAAGGAAAATGTGACCAGCTCTGTCGAGGATAGAGGCATCAGTAAAGACAAATCCTGCCACCTTGACCCCAGAGCTGCAGCCCTTAGGACCTTAAGAAAGTATCTCTCTGTTGTTTAGCTGCCCAGTCTGTAGTATCTGTCTTGGCAGCCTTAGCACATGAGTGCACTAAGCCAGGAGGGAGTTGTTGCACTATGTGTTATATAGCACCATAAAGGAGGCTCAGCACATGTCAGTAAACGCAAGGCAGCTTCTGCACAAGGAAACCACACCCACCTGCAGGATCCCTTCTGGCTCAGCTGGAATAGTGCCATGATGGATATTTAAAAGATTTATAGATTTGAGAGTGGCAGTATATGCCTATAATCCAGCATTTGGAAGGCAGGAAAATTGTACAGTTGAAGCTAGCCTGGGCTATACCCTAAGTTCCAAGCTAATCTGGACTATGAAAACAGCGTGTCTCAAGGAGGTGGTGAAGCTACTCCGTATCATCAAATTTTCCTGCTGATGCTTCAAATTCTGTATCTACCATAGTGTATTTTAGCTCAATTCAGCATCCAGAGACCAGTACACTCAGAGTGTCTAAAATTCAACCATAGCCGCACAGAATGCCGACTGCTTGGAAACATTAATTGTTCCATTCCTGAGCTGACTTTCCAGTCCATGTCCCACTTGTAATCCCAGAAATCCTATTGATATGATGCTGTCCACAACCTTGTATCTCAACCTTGGAACTGAGGAGCCTGAAACACAGGAACAGCTGTGGGACTTTTGATAATAGCTGAGGCACAAGCCCCTGACATAGTCATTACATAAAGTGAAGGGGACAGTCCTGTGTGCAGAATGGAAGGCAGGTTAAGGTGAATCAGGCAAACAGCTCCATTCAAAAGCTAGTTTGAGCAACAAGCAAGAAGGGACGAAGATATACCCAAGAATAAGAACTTCTTTTTGCTCAAGAATATTTCCTTCTATCTACTGCTCTCCTCTCCACACTTATTATCCACTTCCCAAATCACCAAAGAAGGTGATTTGCACAGTGATACCATACAAAGGGTCATAATGTTCCTCTTCCATGTTCTTTGTAAAACAGTTTATTTTTAACTTTGAAGTGATGACCATTGAGTGAGAGAAAAAAGCTCTTTTTAACTGTCTTATACATTTCCATTATTCATGTACCTTTATTTTTACATTAAAGTATTTATTTTCATATTTCAAAAATAGACACCCTCCCCCCCTTGAGCAGCATTCCAATCCAGCATGAGGTATTCCCCTTGCTTGCCAAGAAAGAGAACCCTTTCTCTTCCCTCCTCTAATAAAAAAAAATCAATAAGTCATTAGAGATGCTTTTAATAAAGATTAACTAAATAAATAAATTTAACTTTTACTTGACAATGTGATTTGTACTTGAAGTAAGGACAGCATGGTCAAGTTTGAACACTTGGCAATCTTACTGAGTTCCTGCCAGGCCTGTTTCCTTCCCACTGCTGAATGACTTGATCTCTGTAAATAAACAAAGGCCCAGATGACCACTTCACCCACCAGGCAGCAGGGGACCAGTCTGCAGAGCTCAGAGCACAGTGCATACAGCTGCCCAAAATAGCGCCACAATCTGGTGATAGAATGAAGCCCCAGTGCCAGAACCAAAGTCCAAATTCAGCCTGACAAAGACCTGGTTGGAGACAGGCAGTAAACTCTCTCCCACAGGGTCAGGGCTCACTAAGCCAGTCCTTCCCATTTCCTGTTTCTTCATCTGGTGCCTGGCAGGGAGGTGAAACCTAGCCAGAGTAGACATGGGAAAGGTTGGGCTGAATCCAAAGCTTCAAGGCCAAGTTCTGGAATCTTCTCTTGGAATGACTCTGAAGCCTAGGGACAATAGAGAAGTCGCAGAGCTGGGATTGAGACTCAGCTCTGCCTCTCTCCCACAGTAAGAGCTTTGAATATTTTCTCAGCACCAGAGCCCCCAATGCTGTCAAATGGGCTGGTAATAACAGCCATCCCTCAATGTTTGCAGATTGAATACAAGACACCCCCGAGGTACTAAAATCTATATAAACTGAAGTTCCTAGTATAAAATTCCATCATACTTCCTTATAACTCATGAATATCCTCCTATAGACATTGTTTCTAGATGACTCGGGACAGTATAATGTGAATGCTATATAAAAAGTTGTTCTACTATGTTGTTCAGAGATTAATAAGAAACATTGTAATGTTCTAAATAGATGTTATTTATTAATAATAAAGTTGATTTTGGATTAGCAGAGTCCACCGATGGAGACATGACATACAAAAGGTAGATAGTAGTAACATTTGCCATAGAGGTATGTTGTAAGTCTAAAAGTAGTTGTACAGCAAGTATGTCATAAATAGAAGTTCCCGATTTGTTAACAGTTACTGATGCTTATCCCATTCTTATCTGGACATGTCTTCTAGAGATAAAGATTTCATTTCCCAGCATGTTTTGTAGTTATTTATGGTTGAGCTCCATTTTGGTCAGTGCTGGGATACAGGACCTATGAGGTCCTCTATGAGGTGTTTTTTTCAGGGGATGGAGTGGGCCTTCCCTTCCTCTTGCTCTGAAGCATTGGCTTAATGACTAAATCTCTGGCTCCTGACTTAGCCCATAAGGAAACAGAACAGAGATAGTGGAGTTTCCAAGACAGAGAGGCTCTGATGATCACAGGGCTACACTGAAAACCCTAGATTGCCTTTGTCCAATCTACTTCTTCACAAAAGAGAAGTACATGTTCACTTTACAGCTGGTTTAATTTGGGTGCTTCCTGCTACCCAAACTAACCCCTCATCATTGTCTTTACTATCATTGATCTCCTTATTATTTTGTCAGAAGGGAGGGCAACCCCCTTTCTTGCCCTATTGAAGGTTGGCATTAGCACTTTTCCCTGTTCCAAAAGCCACATTCTCCTCCAAGTCCAGAATGCTGGATTTTTAGAAGTCCTTATTTTCCTTGTTTTAACTACACAAAGTATCTAGGAAATCAGGCACCTCCTTATTCTACGCAGGCAGTTTCTGTGTTTGGGAAGAAAATGCTTGGTCTGGGATTTAGCACTAGACTCCAAGTCCTTAGGAAAAGTACTGGACTAAACTATTCTATAAACCTGAAAGTGAGCCAGCCCTTTCTTTGACATGAAGAGCAATTCAAGGAAACTGACAAACAATGCCTGGAACTCCATAGTGTGCTCAGTAGGTATGCCATACTTCAGCAGCATTGATGGAAACAAGAACAAGGATGCAGAGCAGACAGACTCACTTGCACACTCCCGTCCTGATTTCCTTGCCACCCACTCATGTGCACATACACACCAGGGCCAGACAGACCTACTGGCTCTCATAAGTAGTCTGTTCCCACAAGATGCCTGCTTTCAGAGCTTCCCAAGGTCTGGAAAGAGTTTCTCTAACTAATTGACTCTATATGTCCCTGAAGACTCAGCCTGGGTACCACTTCTTTCAGGAGGTCTATTAAACAGCTCCAACTCAGAGTTTTTCCACTAGGCTCCTAGATGCCTGGATGACTGCTATCTATGGAGGTTGTTTAGAGTCCTCACCTCATGGCCCACTCACCTTACTCTGGAAAAGGGGGGGGTCCTCTCAACACAGCAGGCATGGCCACCAACAGTCCCTAACCTTGGCAGGATACTTCTATTTTCTCTCATGGCCCTGTGCCCAGCACACCATTGGTCTCACATGTGGCACTGTTCAGAGTTCACACTGGCTGGGTGGGTGGATGGATGAGCTGCTCCTTGTCATGAAAGCTCAAATAACTTGCAGGCCAGAAGAAACAAATGCATTTGTTAAAAAGAAAAACAACCCCCATTGCTTCTGTCTTGGTAGAATAATGTCCCCAACCTCAAAAGAAATATAACCATCTGAAACTTTGGAATATGGCCTTAGTTGGAAATAGTATGTTTGTAGTTGTAATAAAGATCAGGATGATATCCTACTGGATTACATTGAGATTTAAATCCAACAAGAGACAACCTTATAAGAGAATAAAAGGATGTAGACACAGAGGAGAAGGTTATGTGAAGACAGAGTCTGGACTTCAACAGTCACAGCCCACGAATGCATGTAGCCACAAGCAATGTGGGAACTAGAAAAGATTAGGGAAGATTTTATCCAAGAGCTGTTTGGAGAATGTGGGGCCCTAATGTCATTTACTTTGGAATTCTGGACCCCATATCTCTGTGAACACGTTTCTACTGAGTATTGTGAGCTGCCCTGTACTATGAAAACCCCAAGATGTGGTGATTTCCCTGGAGCCTGCAATGTAGTGAGTGCAGTCACCTTGAGACACTTGAGATTAGACCAAGTGATATTCCCGACAGACCTTGGCAATGTACCATTTTTCTCCAGCTCTCAACTTCTACACCTATCATCTCTAAACCCTCTGCTCTTGATCCTTGTCTCTATTTTTTTTGTATGTTTCCTATCACATGTCAGGAAAATCACATCTATCGTTCTATTTCAGCACCCCTACAGTCCCCCATGTAGAGTCGCCTCCATTTTACAGATGGAGAAACCAAGGTTTATAGAGGCTGAGTAACTTTTTCCATGATACACAGTTGCAACTCCATCCAACCTCTATACCATGGCTCCTAGTTTGTCATAGACCCCAGCAGAGTTAAATGTCAAAATCAAGAAAGGCTGGAGATGACAGAACCCACCAGACATAAAGAAGACCCTGAACAACACAATTCTACGTGAGTTTGGGAGTCTCTGATATTAATGCCATTGCTGATTTGGAACTCCTGGCCTCTTCACTATGTGTACATACATGGGCTACAGTGAATGCCATACTCCCCTTTCCCAAGAGTTTAGAGGTAAGGACAATAAATGGCAATGATCATTCTAACATTCTTCTTAAATGTATAGACCTCATCTTGCCTTTCTTCATGTCAACAAAGCTGGAAACACTCTCAATGTCATGACATATGCTTTATTTCAGGCTTTTCTACTGAATTAGGGAGCTATGAAAACAGTGTCTATGTCCACTTGCTAGGAGCCTAGTGTCCCTTTTACAGGCACCGACTCAAGCTGCATAACCATATTTCTCTATGATGGCAAAAGTAAGAAATCATACTCGCTTCTTGCTATTCATAAATAGACAAACTTGCCCTGCAGCCAGTGTTTCCCAATTTGGAAGCTATCCTGTGTTAGGCAGATCAGTGCCTTGTGCATCAATGTGACCATCCATCACAGGGGAGAAAAGTAAACCCACACTAATCATAGCTGCTGGCTCTCTAGCTGAAAACTTTCTTTTTAGTCCTGTTTCCAGTTCAGGGAACTTTAAAATTAAAGTCCAGAGTAAGCAAGGTAGAAGCTTGAGAAGACCATATGGCCTCTGTCCCCAAATCAGGTGGCTTGAGGCTCTGCCTGGTAACCAGATGGTGGCTTGCGGCTGCCTGTTCACTGGGCCACCCTCCCTCATGCCTGAAGTTCCAGACGGCCAGGACTGGGCAGACACCCCAGAATATCACTGCAGCGGAGCTATACCCCTACCAGATGCCATCTGGACTCCTGTCCCCTTGACTTTTATTCCCATGAATCCTCTGGGGACAAGTCCAGCTAGAGATTTGATTAGCCAAATTCCTATTGGAAGTGTTCTTGGAATGGTTTCCCATCTTATTTATGGAAATCTCTCTTGCCTACAAACAGGTCAGGAATTTTAACTCACTAGAGGACATGTGCCACTAACTGTTGGATTCCACCTCAAATTCTCTAATGGGTAGCTGAAGATTGGTGAGCTTCTCCAGTGTACCCCTTGCCTGAGCCCTCTCATGCCTCATGAATCACATCACCATCTTATTTGTCAAAGAGAGGGAGAGATACCCTGATTTACAGAGGGAATTCAACTCTACCAATAGAGCCTACCATCAAGGCTAAACCCTGAAACATCTGGGCCTTGTGACATTTGGATAAAAACCACAGCAACTAAATCATGTGTAGAAGGCAAAAGCTAGTGACATGAAAGCAACAACTACCTGAGTTTTTGCTCCCTAGGGAGAAGGAACTGCAGCTTGGCCTTTCAGAAGAAACAATTCTAAGATCAAAGGCATAGAAGGTGAACACTAGACTGTTCTTATGCTCCGTAGTCCCTAGCCCAACCCAGAACAAGACGAGACACTCAGTATGAGTCTCAGGCATAGACAAGAGACCCTCCTTTGTGGTAGCAGACACCCTACCCACCAACCTTGATAAATTTTATTTTGGATAAAAAGCCATACCCAAATGACAGTAAACCCTGTCTTCATCTGTTGCTTCAAAAACCAACACAAAAAACAGACACAGCCCAGCTACAAATCACCCCCAGCCCACTTCTGCCCATTTTGAGTGTCCTTGAATAAAAATTCTGTAGCAGTGTTTCTCAACCTTCCTAATGCTGCAACCCTTTAATGTAACTCCTAATGTGGTGACCCCCAACCATAAGATTATTTTTGTAGCAGCTTCATAACTATAATGTCACCACTATTATGAATCATAATGTAAATATTTTATATGAAGGATATCTGATATGCAAATCCTATAAAAGGGTTGTTCATCCCTCAAAGAGGTTGTGACCCACAGGTTAAGAACCACTGTTGGACAGCTATACAGTTCCATCAGGAAGATGTGACTGGCAGAGGTACAAAGTCCTTCCAGTGATTTCCTAACTACATGGGGAAGACATACATGAGAGAAACACAAGTGAGCAGCTGCTTATCCTAAGTTCCCCCTCCCTGGCTATATAGGCAGAGTTGACCAACCCTCTATCACAGGAAATCACCATGGTAAATCAATGATGAGAGCAGCAGCATTGTGGGATGACTCTTCTCTGTTATATGGAACTGTCATCTCCCAACATATGTCCCCAAGTACTGCAGACAGCCTGTTCAGCTGGTTCACCTACTAGGTTAGTGAACATGGTACACACCTCCCTGAATGCTCACATGTCCATAGCCTTGAAATTCTTCGGGACAAGGCTCCAGAGCCTTGCTCCCTTGTCAATGAACTTCTTTCCTTCTGGACTCTATTCATCCTTCCATACCCATGTCAGCTTACAGGACTCAGTCCTGCCACATTCTCAGGTCAGCCTTCATCGCCTTGTCCCTCTCTCAGCTTAATTTTTCAGCTTCATTTATCCTCCTCATGCATTCCCTTTAAGCTGCCTGGTGCCTTCTGGGAGTCTGCAGTCTGCCTACGTATTTCAGCCCTTCCCTTGGATCATCTCCATTGAGTGAACATCACTGAAGGGCTCAGTCCCATTCAGCATGGCCCCTCAGAGTTGCCAGCCCCCACACATTGCTTTCATTTCACATCCTCCATATTATTCCACTATCCACAGAGTTGATATATTTATCATGAGAACCTCCCATGGGGCATTCCTCCCTATAATAATTATCTATGATTTTCATGTACTTATCTCTGCTATCTATTTAGATAGGGTACTTACCATCCCCCCAGGATCTATTTCCATGTTTCTCTGTATCTATAGTATTTATCTCTATTTTAACATGACTGTCTCCCTTTTTTTTTCCTTCATACCCTTAAACTGGGACAGTTCCCAGGGGGATGGGTTTTGCCTGCAGTTAAAAGCACGATGTGATTCTACACGGGCTCAGCAGCTCAATTCGTGGAGGGTCAGACCAGCTACGCTTGTTCAGCAGAAAAGCACGGGGCTTGAAAAAGCACTAGGGCAGAGAGGATGTGGGAGGGGGCTGTAGGCTCAAGGAGCCATCATCCTCCTCTGTGAGCCCAGCAGTGAGGAGTGTCATATGAAAGAAGAAGGCAAAGTTGGCAGACTCTGAGGACACATTTAGGATTCAAGCCCTACCTCTCCCTTACTCAAGTTGCCTTATTCGCTTTGCTTCCCCATAAGAGAAAAATGCTGTGAGTCCCTAAATCATAACATGTGCCCAAGATTACAGGAAAAGAACTTGGTGCAGGACTCAACATGGAGTACCTGCTCACCAATGAAAACTCCTGCCATCGCCCTCACTGTTTTATACTTGATGCAGGTTGTTTTTAGCATCACTGTCTTGTAAACTGTGGCCATTTCAGCATAAACACTTCCCAATATGCACATTTTGAACTCCAAAATAGAGTATATAGTGTATATGTTTAACTCACAAGTAAACCTGTTTACACTCTCCTTTTAAGGGAGGTGAAGATGAGAGACGAGGACACAGAATGCTGATGACATTCACAGGGTCAGAAGGAAGAACTCTGAGAGGACTGGGAATGAGTAGATCAGCCTCAATCAAGGATGCAAAGTACTTAACTAAATAGGCAGGGGAAGGGCATTTGGAGCATGTGTAAAGCCCCAAGTTTGATGGCCAGTCTTAAAGACAAAAATAAAAGGCATTTAAGTAAGAGTTGAAACGTTGAGGTTTTAGGCTTAAGACAAATTGGAGCTGTAAACAGGAGCTAAATCAAAGACCTTCTACAAGACAGCAGGAGTTCTAGGGGTCAGAACATTGAATCTGCAAAGGACGCACTGAAGCTGTACGGGGGTTCAGGACTATTCCTGCTTAGGACTGGAAAAGAAAAAAAAAACTCACTGTGCTTGATTAGCAGGTCAGAGGCTTTCAAAGCAGGCAGAGGAAGAACAGCAGATTGAGGGACTGCAGTGGAGGGTTCGAGAGAGAGACCTCTAAGTGGATCACCACCAGGTGGTAGGAATGGAAGAGCAGAGCGAGCCAAGAGATCGGAGGTCAAGAAAGGGAAGCAAAAGGTAACAGCAGAAAGGAGAAAAAGAGAGAAGTAAAAAAATCTGCATCATAGAGAAAACCCAAGCCACAGGACCAGTCAAGACATGGCTATTTATGTGGCTAAAATGCAAAGTTGTGACTATCACCCATAAAGAAAGAAGGGGTCAGTAGTTAAGGGAGATGAGGACTGTCAAGGGTCATCAGCATTGCCTCACATGTCAGTAGTCCAGGCCAGCTTTCAAAATTTAGGGCAGAATCACGACACAATTTAGAATGACCATGTAGAAAGAGATCTAGCATAATAACCTCTGGGCAAGTTCTGCTGGCCATCACAAACCCAGATGGCATCAGACTGTAGTAGAGCATCAAGAAGGAAGCTGACTGATCTCATGGTGGGGAACTTTGAAGACTGGAGATCCTTCCTCCCAGTCTCAGGGTTACCTCAACTTTTATGACTTGTATTTAAGCCACCACAAGCTTCCCCAGAGGGAAAATCCTTAAAAGACACTTACCAAGCTTACTGGCCTCAGCAGAGAACAGTAAATGGTGCACGCAAATCCCTTAGATTTCATAGATAATGCAGTGGTGTGGCGGGGGGCGGGGGGGGGACCGAGGGATGTGTGAAGCAGTTTGAAGACTTGTGATGGTGCAGATGAGAAGCAGCAAGAAGTGGGACGGTGCCACTAAAGATCGAGAGATGGCCAGGCCTATGCTAACAGGACTAGAGACAGATGGGGCCACAACATGAAGGAAGTTGGCATAGGACAGGCAAGGTTTTGCTTCCAAGCTGCCAGATGCCTGCTAGAGCTTTCCATCTGCCTCTCTTCATCCTCTCCTTCAGTGCTTCACCACTTACACGGGGTGCATCCAAATGCTGTTTCTGACCTCACAGGGGGAGGCTGGCTTGGTGCAAAGGCCAGGGATCTCGCCGTTCAAGCAACACACAAATCCATGGTGCCTTTCATTGGCACACTCTGTACCCAGAAAATCATGATTCACAGGTCATGGTTTGGAAGCTTAAGAAACCTATGAAAAACCCAGAATGCCATAAAAGAACTGCATTCACTAACAGACCAGAGAAGATGTCATAGCCTTGGCTGCCACCAACCCAGTTTGCAGCCTTTCCTACTGCTTTCTTCTTCCTTTGCTGCTGTTCTGTAGCACAGGCCATCAATGGGCAAGGGAGATGCTCTTGATGGACTCAACAGAAAACTGACCTTGGTGGGCAATGCTGTTTTACAAATGAGTGCAAGTGTTAGAAGGAGATCTGTGGAGTGTCAAAAGCTCTGGGGTCTGACAACCTTGTCCCCTTCCTTGTTCCAGCTAAGGAACAAACACAGAAAGAGTTCTCTCCTTTCCCTTTTAGCCCCCAACTTGAGCCACAGGGCATGCAAACAGGAATATGAAACCCAGAGAAGGGCACTACAGTAGCTGTGGATAGTGTCTGGCCATCGAGTGACATGTAGAACCATTTCAGAGCCAGCAGTGATTAGATAGGCTGAGGCATGTGACAAGGTACACAGAGGTGGTACATCACCTTCACACCCTTCATCTGGAGAATCTCTTTGTCAAGAGGCTTCTTGTTTGCAGATGGCCCAAAGCAGCCCTAAGCCATTCTCCCTGTGATTTTCTGATCTAGCTCTCCTAACTCCACTATCTAGCCTTCCCTTTCTTGAACACTGACAGCCTCTCTCCCATCACCACCTCCTCCCTTAACCAAGTGAAACACAAACTGATTTATAACCCAGTGTCCACTTGGGGTCAGAGGGCTGCTCAGAGCATACCCCCAGGCTAAGGTCACAGGAAGATGTCTCTTCTTGCCCTGAATGGGAAAGTCAGTAAATAACACTTCTTGTAACCTAGGTACCACTTTCAATTAGCACACAAAAGGAAAATGCATATCCAGTTAACAAGGAAGCCAAGCAAGATTCTTAAACCTCTAGCAAATAATAATAATAATAACAATAATATATATTATGTATGTATATATATATACATACATACATACACACACACACACACACACACACACACACACACACACACACACACACAATCAAGAAATAGATGAAAGATACAAAAAGAGGCATCAGCTTGAGGGCAGCGTAAGTTTTTCTTTCTTGCCCCAGAACAATCTGACTAGGGTTTGATGCCACTATATTCTTTGATCCCTAACTCATCCTCTCTGGTTCCCAGCTGCCTCCAGAAGATGGATGACAGTTTTGAAAGAGGTGACTCCAATTAAGTCACAGTCTAGATGAGCTGGAAATTGCATATGCTTCCCTGCACCTAAGGTCCTGGGACCTCACGTGAGGCCCACCTGGAGCCAGGGAGAGGTGCTTCTTTCCTTCCCACTAACTGCCCAGACAGCATAGTCTTCTCTGCATAGCTCACTTCCTGCTCAGTCACATGATACAGGCAGAAACCAAGGAGGCACTGGGCATACAGCTTAAAGGGTTTCTACCTGTCCCTTCTGTTTGTGATTCTCTCCCATTGAGTCTGCCCAGGATGGCCAAGGTCAGAAGGTCATAGAGGTAAGTGTTCAGGCTAGTGCAAAGCAATTTCCCTAAGAGCATCACCTCTATCTCAGAACATCTGCACCACTGCCTCTGATCAGTGGAGATGAAAAGGCAATGTAATAACAGTGCACCTGTGACCAGCTCTGGGCTGACTAATCTCATGAATGCAATCTTACTTAATTTGAACAGCACACCTATGAAACTAGGTGTTCCTACCCTCATTTTACAATTATATGGCTAGGAAATGGGAAGTTGGTAGGGTCTAAAGAGTATAAGCCACACAGTCCAGAAGGGGCTGACACTCCTGAGACTGACTGACTGCATAGAGCACCAGCAAAGGAGCAACAGGCAGGCCACTGAGTGTGTTCCTCCTGATCATTCCATCTAACTTCAGAGTCCTGGGTTCTAGTGTTCTGGTTCCTCACTATCCTTGTCCTTACAGAGCTGCTCCATCCCTGGAGTCCTAGAATACTTCCTCACAGGCCTTGAACACCCCAGCCCTTCTCACCCACCCACCCCCAGCTTCAGGAGATCCAGAATAAAGGCATTCGGAAGTGCTAAATCCTGGTGTGGGTGTAGATTTCTCTACATAATTAAAATATAGGACATTAGGTAAGTGAAGTAGCTCAGCTGCCAATGAGCTCATAACCTGAATGAATGACCTGGGAGTCATACAGAGAACTGGTTCCCATAAGTTGTCTTCTGACTTCCACAGGCAAGTGCCTGTGCGTACACATACACACACACACACACACACACACACACACACGCATGCACACACGCATGCACGCACGCACGCACACACACACACACACACACACACACACACACACACACACACACACACACACATTTTATAAACACAATAAAATATAGTATGTTCAGTCACCGAAGAAATTTTCTGTTGAGGAAGGTTCTCAATGTTCTCAAGGGTTTCACCAGTCTCAACTGCCATTTTATTTATATACTGTTGTTACTGTTGTTGTTTCTCTTTTCTTTTAAACTGCTTTTAGTCATATTTAGGCAAAATGTCCAAGAGCTCCAGATTATTTGCACTGACAACACACAATTTGTTTGGGAAATAGGGAGCAATGTTAAGTGAGACAGTAAAAGCCTTTGGAATCCATAAAGCTTTGTCTAACCTCATGGAAAGATTTGGTGAGGGATTTCAGATGTTTGGAGGACAAGAAATGAAGTATGAGACACACACACACACACACACACACACACACACACACACACACACACACACACACACACTCACACAAAACAAACCTTCCAAATTAGGCGCTTAGCCTATTGATACCAACCATATTTTTGGAAGTTCTTGAAGCTTTACATGGTTCAAGACCTAGAGGAAGAATGGATGTTACTGTGGGAAGATCCTTAGAGGTTCCTTACCCCAAGTGCGTACGTCCTCTCTCTCTCTCTCTCTTTCTCTCTCTCTCTCTCTCTCTCTCTCTCTCTCTCTCTCTCTCTCTCTCGTCTCTCTCTCTCTCTCTCTCTCTCTCTCTCTCTCTCTCTCTCTCTCTCCTGGCCACAGTAAGATGAAGACGATCCAATCTTCTGCCATATGCTCCCATTGTCATGAAGTTCTGCCCAAGCACATATGGCCAAGCAACCATAGACCTCTCAAACCATGAGCAAAGTAAACCCTCCCTTCCTTAAATTGCTCATACCAGGCACATAAACATAGATAGCTATGCAATGGTAACTGACTCAAGCACATGCTATTAGATGATGTATTCCTTCCAAGGACTTTGGAAGCCTTGGTTTCAACTGATATATGGGAATAGAGGCTTAACATGCTTCTGGGTACAGTGAGGAGAGAGACAGGCTTTGATTGCATAGCTGGTAGATCCCAAAGCTAACACTGCAATGATGATACCAATGTCTCTCAGAATGTGGTCTTGGACTAACAATATCAGCATTGATTGGGAAGAACAAGGAATGGCATCTGAAGTCCACTGTAGGCTTTCTGAGTCTGCAGCTCAGCTGGGGCCCAAGACATATTTCACAGGACCTCTGTGTAACTCACTCTCACACTGTATTTGGACAACTGTCCCCTGGGATGGAAGGGGTCTGAGCAAAGTAAATTCTGAACACTTTCCAACAAGTCACTGTGTCCTGTCCAGGTACAAAATGGTAGATTCTGTTGGTAATTAACAAAGCACAAGATTTGGACATCTCAATCTGTTATTTTTGCACAAAGGACAAATAAGAACCAGGTGAACTGAAGAAAATATCTGAAGATGTCAGTACAGAAGGCAGGACAGAATATTGTGAAGGGATAAGGGAGGCCTTGAATGGTGACACAAGAATGGCATTTCTGTGAAATAGGGGAAAGGCGGATGCCTTAATGTGTTCCCTTTTGCTTTCTTTCTTAGTATTAGCTATTCTATCAGCAGCCTGGCTTCACTGGCACCAAGACACATAGGCTCAGGAAAGTTCACCAACTGAAAGTCTAGTAGAAAAAAAAGAGATACCACACATGATTTGTCATTATCACTGAATGATAAGAGAATGGGACTGGCCTATGATGAACACTGACCTGAACCATGGAGCAAGGACTCCAAACAGAGCCAACATCCCATTCTATAGAAGAGAAGACAGAAGCTCAAAGAGACTATTATTGTCTCCCCATGTCAAAGGATATGGATTCTAGGATAAGAGGATACCAAAATCCGTGAATGCTCAGATTGCATCTATGAATTGTGGAGTACCTTATATAACCTGTATAATCTTCCTGTTTATATTAAATTATTTCTAGATTACTTACACTGCCAACAACAATGTAAAAGCTATGTATATGTAAATAGTTTCTATACTATATTGTTTGGAAAACAATGATCAAGAAATAGCCGATAGACAGACAGATAGTGTGTAAGAATCTATTTCTTTTCTGTCCACAAGTGTTCAAATCCAGAGAGAGACACAGGAACTATGACGTAGAGGGATGACTGGATCTCACAACAGTGGCACCGCTTGGAAGCAAGCACTGTTTGCACTTTTGTCTTGCTGCTGGAAAGAGCCAATGACCTCTGAATCAGCCCCCATTACTATTTCTGTAATTAAGGAAGTGTTTGGTACTGTCTAACATGGCAGCTACTATATACACATGGTGATTAAGCCCTTGAATGTGGGGAGTGCTACTGAGATGCTAGATTTTAAGTTTGACAAGATGTTAGCTAAGTAACCACACAGATCTGGCATTCCTTTTATTAGGAAACACACATTGAAACCAGAGGTGTCTCTGTGTCCACTTTCAAGATGATCCATGTCCTCTAGGTGACTCATGCTATGAGAGATATGGAGACAAACTCATAGCCAAAACCCTGGTCACAGAACACAGTAGTAAACACCCATTTCCTAGGTCATCCTTACCATCATCCCTTGCTAGTACAGGATGGCATCAATGGCTCTCCTGGGACTTGACCAAGGAAAATCTCTGATTTATTTGGTAATTCCATTCATCCATCAAATTAAAGAAATTAATATTGATATGATGATTCCTGAGGTTTATAACTTGCACATCAAGACTGAAAATAAGTCTTCCTTTAAAAAATAATATTTGGAGACAGAATCTCATTAAATCCATGGTGGCACAGAACTCACTGGGTCGTCAAGGCTGGTCTTGACTCACAGCCCTCGTATCTTGGCTACTGTGATGATTATAAGTATGTGCCACCACATCTGCCCAGAAAACAAATCGTTATAAAATATTAAGCAAGTTTCTTAGTTCTTAGAACCCATTATATTTTATTTTAAATGCAATAGGCATAGCTACCTTGAATGGTTACTGGAGTTAAATGAGCTGATAAAGGTTTGGGCATCTCCACTATCTCCTAACACTTTTCTTTCTCATTTGGGTTCTCCTGCACAATTCCTTTAAGATCTAAAACTTACTCCCCTCAGGGTCATCTTCTAATACCCCAGTGTTTAGGAGGTTCCTCATTCTTCTTTAAACAGTGTCCCCCAAAACTTTTTCTAGAGCTTATGTCTGAAATCCACAAGCAAACAGCACAGTCACCTACAGCATTTACCTTGTAGCATGATACTCTTTCTGTCCACATCCCTCATCTGTCTAAGTTATCCAACTGTCCTAGCAATGCGTCTTGCCATTCTGGCTTCTTTGGCTTGGCCTAAAGGAAGCCACATGAGAGCTTTCACTGCCAACCATGGGATCAACAACTCTATTCACATAATTCTGGCCCCTGTCCAAGTGACTCCATAGCTAGGATGTCTAAAACCAAATTAATGTTGCCTTCACCAGCATGATTGTCAATAAAAAGTTATTATTCAGTCAGTGGATGTTTTAATTACCCAAATGTCAAGCTCCGTCACTTCCATTAGCAGCATAATAGTCCTAATAGAAAGTGCCCTGGAGAAGCCCTAGGAGACTATGGAGTCCTGCTCTGTCCCCAGAGAGGGACCCACCAGAGCCATCTCACACTGGCCAGTCCACATGTCCTCCTTATTAGCCCCACCAAGAGGGGAGTCTCCCTCCCAGAGAATGTTCTGTATACCTTCCCCCTCAATTTCCTATTCAGCTGGAATTTCTCATTGATTTTCAAGGACTGCAGGCAATTATGCAAGTGATGATGTGAAAATGCTACACACAGTCTTGATGGGCCACCAAAGCTCCGATCCCGCTAGCTGCTGACCCACACAGTCTGCTTCCCTAAGTAATGAGTAAAACATTTGGCTTAGACAGGCACAGCCTCATCTTCCAGTGTATGATGGGGTTCCGTTTTTTCTTGTCCATTGCTCTTACTTAGGACCCTCATAGAGCAGTTTTATGGCAGGTCTCCTAACCCTACACTATGCCTTTTATTTCTCGTAAGCACTCTAGGTGGCCTCTTTATTCGTGGTCTGATTTAACTGACATTTGTTTGTTGAATGCCTATTGCATGCCAGCAACTGCCCTCAGGCTGGGGAATGCATGAAGACAAAAGACAGTACTCCACCTTCAGACAGCAGAGGGGTGCTGAATACTTATCAAATTATCATACCATTATTCAAACTGCTGATGAGGGCCTGTGCACTGGCTCAGTTGGTAAGGGAGCTTCCTGCAAAAGGATGAGAATCTGAGTTTGGATCTCTACCATCTACATAATAAAAGCCAGGCATAGCCATTAAGTATCTAAGCCCAGTGCTGGGGATTGGGAGGAAAACAGAGGGATTGCCAACCTAACTGGAATGCTCCTTGGCAGATCCTTCTCAAAGAAGTCAGACAACAAACTAAAAAGGAGGGCACTGGGTGTCCTTTGGCCTCCAGACACACATACATAGGCATGCATACCTGATCATACAAATGTGCGTATGTGCGCGCGCGCGTGCGCACGCGCGCGCGCACACACACACACACACATGTGTCTTCACATGGACTTTGAGACTCCAATGAGCATACATGAAACCATTTTCTGAAATCTAGCAAAGAATCCATCTAAGACTGGATATTTACTGAATTTATTTTAAATTTGTGAAGTTGAGTGCATATAAATATTTCTGCAATACCCCCAGTTGCTAAACTTGGCCTTGGCTTTGGCCCATTTAGCCTGAACTTGCCTCTATTCACTGGGCCTTTGCCTCCTAATTTCTGCTTCTCAGCATTGTCTTGGCTCCACAACAACATCAGATCTGGAGTCACGAACCACATGCCTGGAGCTGCCTCCTGCAATGCCGTCTCCCCTCCAAAGCCCTTTCTTAGCCAACATCCTCTGTTACCCACACCCTCACCGTCAAGTTGTCTCCACTCCTACCAAGAGGAGTTTAAAAATGGAAAGCCACGTGCAAATCAAAACCTTGAGAGAGCTGATGCCTTAGAAAAGAGGTAAGCATCTCCTCTCAGGAAGATGGCTCATGCCTAAGTCGTTGTCCTGTTCCATCGGACTGCAAAGTTTCTGGCTTGTGTCTCTTGGTGCACTGAGCACAACATGGGACACTCAACAACTCTTCAATAGTGGTGGGAGGAGGCAACAAATGGGAAAACAAAAACCTTCTTTCTGTACAAAGAGCAAGGCTGGGACTCAGCCCTGTTTCCAGCATGTGTTCCCCACATCCCTGGAACCAATTCCCTCACTAGACTGTCACTGGGTCAAGAAACTTTACTCTCGGTAGATCTGCATCCCAAGGACTCAGCACTGAGTAACACGGCTTCAATGAGCACACAGGACAGCCGACAGTAGTGTGAGTGGCACAAACACAGCCTGGAATAATCTTAATGGTAACCTAATGGGGTACCAAGGGTTTCCAGAGCTACTTGGACCCAATCATATTCTCATTGGTTTAAGAAAGGTACTAACAATAGGCACCCATTTAGAGCTATGTTCCAGAAAATAAACAGATTTAGTTCAGTTGAGCAGAAGCTCAAACCTCAGCACAGAAGTACTGGAATATTTACACTTTATTGTAGGTTCTAAGGAAGATGGTATAGTAACACAGCAAGATTCTGAAGTCAGAGAACTTTAATTGGGAAAAAGAAACACATATCCTCTCTAGTGGGTCCTAATAGGGGCTCAGATGATAAAACAAGTTTGGGACATCAAGGTCAGAGAAGGCCGTAGCACTCATGGTCAGCCCACAGCAAGCAGGTCCTTGGTGTGCAACTGAGTCTTTCTCAATATCCCAACTCCACCAGCCACCAGCTAAAAAAGAATCACAGGATGCCTCCTGCTCTCAGGGGCTACAAAGAGAAAAACGGTAACACCCTATGCCACTCACAAACTCTGTCTCTAAGCAGGTGGCAGTCATGTTCTCTTGGCTAGCAGACCATGAACATGTGACCAACCGATAGGACTGAGGGTAAAAGACCTATAGTGAGATCCTCAGGTGATGTCATGTTTTTAATTAAATGAGCATTTGACCGTGAAGTTGCATACATATCAATGAAATAATGTCTTTTAGAAAATGTGAGTTGTCAATAATGAATAACTGGGAACAGCTGGCCACAATGGCTACACCTGTACACCCCAAAACTCATTAGACTAGGGTAGAACTGTCCCAGGTTTGAGCTAAGTCTAGGCTACAAAGGAAGGCCTAGGCTAGTATGGGTTACCCAGTGACACCTTGTCTCAAAAGGTAATGGTGGTGTGTACTCGGGAGGTATCTTAGTTGCTAAAGTGTCTGCAGCATGAGCTTGAGGACATGAAATCAAATCTCCAGAATGCACATTTAAAAAAGTGGGTACAGGTGGCATTCATCTGTAATAGTATCACTGAAGAGGAGATAAGGAGCTCCCTACAGATTGCTGGCCACCCCATCAAACCAAACCAGTAAAATCCAGGTTCAGGGAGGAACCCTCGCTAATTAAAGAAGAGAGTCAATAGTTTGAAGACACCAATATTGATTTCTAGCACATGTACGTACATGTACACATGCATGGGTGCACGGGCACATACACACACACACACACACACACACACACACACACACACACACATACACAGGCACAGACACAGCATGGGAACAATCAAAATTTCAAGCAATTCAGTTTGAAAATGGCAAAATGAAGGAAATAAAAGCCACTCCAAAACTTCCCTACTTAGAAATAACATTAAATGGCTAGCGTGTACTTTCCAGTGGTTGTTCCGAGTACCTACACGAATGTCTTTAAGTCAATGTAAAATGGGATCGTATCAAATATACTGACTTATAGTCTGATTATTTTCTACGTATCAAATATTTTATGTGCCTTTAAATGTTGTTCTTTGGCATGTTTTAATGATTTCATGGTGTTTCACTTCTTGAATGAGTCATGATTTATATAACAGATTCCTGACTATTGGGCATTTCAGTCACTTCCAATTTTCCATCATTACACTATATGACCATGCATGTGAACCTCATGAGAATCTCTGGCAATTTCCTTAAGTAGGAGGAATGCCACTGTGTGGGACCATTGAGTCAAAGAGAATATCTGTTGTAAATACCGTCAAGCATCCCTCCAGAGTAACTGTACCAAATCTTGTCCCTGTGTTAAGGGGACTAAGAGCCTCTTTTCCCTACATCAGAATCACTGTTCATTATTATTTTTTCCAGTTCAATATGGGGAACAGAATCTTGTGACTGATTTGATCATTGTTTCTTTGATCTTTATTTATGCTGAACGAATTTCCATATGCTTATTAGCCATTTTGTCCTATTTATCTTAATACTGGGAATTGTGTGTTCCTGCCTTTTGTTTATCTTTGTCATGCTAACTTTTTGAGAATTTATTTGATTCCCAAAGGCAATTTATCAGAAAGAGTTACTCCAATAGCAACAATAGGGGACGTGAGGAACAAACATCACTGACAGGAAGTCCCAGGAGAGTTGACTAAACCCTGCAATGACTTGGTTCTTCCAAGGCCAGGCCCTGTGGAAACCAAACTTCGAATAAGCACAGCTGAGGCCAAACCCCAGAAAGATGGAAGCCATCATCATCATCTCATCATCAATGAATGGTAGAGTGACAAGAATGATACTGGTGGTCTTGGTGTGGCAGAAATTTGGCTTCTTTGGATAAGGAAGGAAAGTGAGCACAAACAGGTCCAATTGGAAGTGTTTGTCCTGACAATCAAGTCCAAAATTAAAAAGGACTTCTCACTGAAACACAAGAGTAGTATGTAGTACTTGATGTCTCTGTCACCATGACTGGTTCAGTTGCCAGAATATCACTTCAAGGGAAGCAGGGATGGATTAGCCAGAAAGGGAACTGAAAGACAGGGCTGTGCAGAATTCACTGCCAGCCATGATTGGCAATGGGTAGCTGCTCAGGTTGTTCAGAAAGCTACTTTTCAAAAGATCGCTGAACTGTGCCCCCTACACAGGTGTGCCTGACCTGCTTGAGATTATGTCTCCATATGTGAACCCTAGAAACGAGATAGCACCTTAGGTTCAATGCTAGGAAGGTTCACTAGGAAGAGGAGAAAGGAAGAACAGGGTATGGTGGATGAAAGGATGCCACACCTGCCAGAGAAGCAGCCCAGCATACATTCTTCTACCCATCATTGTCTCAGGACAATGGGAACTACAGCTATGCACTGTCCAGGGCCACATACCTTAATCCCACTGACTGTGTTTCCCAACCACAGCAAGGCTAACTCTATCTTCTTTAAGCAATCTTCTGCCATTGCTTACACACTCAACGTTTTTCTAGAAGTCTGGAGCCTAGTCATAGATACTTGACCTCATACATGTCTCCAGCCTGCCAAGTCCCTCTGAGTCGGAAAGGATGGGGAGGAGAGGGAGGTGCAAAGTTAATTCCTCTCTCCTGTCCTGAGATAGGAGCTGTGGTAGTAGACTTGCTGTGATAAGATGGCGAGAAGTCCCCTAGGCAAGACAGACTCATGTTTCCCCTCCATTCTACTCTTCAATATGTGCTCCCAGTGAGACCACAGCTATTTAATCCAAACCCATTCAGGTGTGCCATGTCCATCACATCACCAAAGCCCTGCTTTAATTGAGCACACTTTCCAAGGGTGGCCTTTCCCAGGCCCTGCTGTATTTGCAACTAGTCCTATTTTTGCAGCAACAATCTCAATCCCCAGCCTCTCTGTCACTGCCTAGCCATCTGCCTATCAGTGGTACCCTATGAACTGGGAGAGTGGAGTTAGAAGGGCTGAAGGGTTTTTTTTGGTATTTTAATGAAAAAATTACAATATGACTACCAAGAATTTTGATCTTAAGTGCATGTCTCTAAATAAATAAATAAATAAATAAATAAAAATAAATAGAAACACATGTGTAGGGTACATGCCTGTGCCACTTCCACCTGGCTAAAATGTGACATTCCTAGTGGTCAGGAAAGCTGTCTTGTGCTCCTTTCCCAGTCTTTGCCTCCATACCCACCACTCAACATCCATCAAAGTTTATTTATTGGTTTTACTCAGTTTTGAACTTCACTTAGATGCAATCCCATCTCATGTATCTGGCTTCTCTCTGTCAACATAATGTCCACTGATTAAGTTTTCTGCTGGCAGTAAACACCAAAGAATTTAGTGGACCCCACTCTAGAGTACTGTTTGTGCTTTAAAACACATTCCAAATAGACCTATGGTGCCCTTAGGTAAAGTGTGAACTGGAAATAGATTTTGTTGGTGGAGAGCCATTCCATCTCCTGCTTCATCTGATGAGGATTTTTGGTCCGTTTTGTGCAGGGGGTTACCTGCAAATGTCTCCAGCCTAAAATGTTCTAAGACAAAACCCACAACAGCACAATTCTAGAAGATACACGGGGTCTGTCCAACCATGCTTCTTTTCTGTTTGTTGCTCAGAAATTGAGAAGAAAGGATAAAACTGCCAAAGCAAATGCACTTTAGGCTATCTGTAGAAATCACAAGGGCAAAGCCAATCCTCCTCCTGCCAATGATGAGCCCAGGAGCCCTTCTAGCTCTGCCCTGTTCCTAACACTGAAATTCTATCCAAAGGATCCAAAAGGGAAGTGGCTGACTATTCATGCCACTCCCATAGCCCTATGCCCCTGGCTACCAGCAGGTGGTATTTCTAAGAGCCACATTAGAACAGCCACACATCTGTTGCCTAGAACGGGTAAGACATTTGAATCTAGATGAGATAGAGTTCACAGCCAAGGAGTGGACTGCAACATCTTCCATGTTAAGGTAGTTTGTGTTAATTTCTCTTCCACGTCCAGCAGGTTCAAGGTTATTTGCAGGAGTCAGACTTTAGGCTATGTCCCCATTTGAAGGCACAGGGGAACAATTCAACTAAGAACTGAAAAACTGGAAGCTAGAGGGATAGAAATCAATCCTAGGACTTGAAATTTCATCCTTGGCTCTCTGCCTTATCACTGGGGGGTGCAGGGAGTGGGCAAGGCTTCCTTGGCCTCTCCACAGCCTCTGATTCCATTCTGGACCCTGGCAGAGATAGACGCATTTTGACAAACTCTCTTCCCCTTCATTCTGAAGCCCCTGTGGACTGTGAAGGAAATTTAATCCATATGTCTGATTCATTTATACTTAACTCATCAACATGTTGTTTTGTAAGAGCTGTTTCGTGTCCAAGTGCCTTTTTTAAAGCTCTTAAAACCACGAGTTTTTTTCTTCGAAACAGGAAATGTTACTGTGCCAAGAGAAAAGGAACTTGAGCCCTCAGAGGTTCAAACTAGGTTCAAGCCTCTTGCTTCCCAAAAGACCCCAACCAATGTGAAAGGAGACCCGTAACCCAGACCCCTTGACAGCAGGCTGGAGGTCCTTCAAGTAGCCAAGGCTGGCCAGACAGGGCCTGGAGGAAACATAGATTGGGCTGTTTCAAGGTAAAGCCCAGCTATTCACAACCAGGGATCAGGAGAGAAGGGAAGCAGGCCAGGAGTTCTGTTCTGCTCCAGTAGAAGCCACATCTTTCCTCAAACAGAATGGCTTCAAGCAGCTTCCTCTGGAAATGACCCAGGGCCCCTAGTCTGAGCTCAATAGAAGGCTCTGGCCAGGTCTCTGGAACAGCACTGAACTGGGAAGGCCCAGGCATAGCTCTGCTGCAAACTCCATTTCATGCCCAACTGACCCACTGCCTACACCTTGTTGAGCCTGCTCTGCAACTGCAATAAACCAAGATGTCCTTCTCCCTTAAGACCTCTGGCCCAGGGGAAACTAGACCATAAGTGAGTCAGTGTCTATGCTTAAACAGTTCCATGGAGACAACTCAACAACAGGCACACAGCTAAAAAGGACATCCTAAGAGTGTGACAGTGGCTGCCAAAGCCAGATTCTCTCCTTGACATGGGAGCATAGAGCCACTACCTAAGCATGCTCATATCTGAGTCTAGACACTGCCCCTACATTGCAGACTTGTGACTCCTGACTGTCCCCATAGAGAGCAAGAATAGCTGAATGGGAATTGATTTGGGCTAAACAATTCACCGAGTCAAATGAGGGTCAAACAAAATAGCCAAGATCAAATACAATCGCAATAACATCCGTGTAGCAAAGCGTCTCTGCCCAATAAAAAACCCATGCACTTCTCTTCCTACCTAGAGACAGGCTTAAAACTAAGCATTACTGCCTTAGGCCTGGAAAGGTGAGGAGTGGGCTTTCAGAGGTGGAGATACCATTACTCGTTACTGGACAAGCACACTGCTCTACAATGGGTAAGTAATCACTCAGTGAGTGTCCACTGCCTCCCTGCTCCCTCCCAGCCTCACTTTGGGATGAGCTATATGACTGGCATTAGGCAATGAAGCACAAGAGAGATGACAGACAGCTACAACTGAAAGCCATCAAGGGAGGCTCCCACGCATCCTCTTGCACCAGGATCACCTGCCATAAGAAAAGTGTACTGTCCCTTCAGCTGGAACCTCGAACTAAAAAATGTAGAGAATACTCTGAGCCAAACTCAGCATAACCTAGCTGTGGAGAGCCACACCTGGCAGATCTACAACCCTCACAACAAGGAAAAAATGCTTCTCAGAAGTAACTGAATCATGGAAGATTGTTGTTACCAAGCATTTTGTAGCAGTAGCTGACTGAGACAGGTCAGTAGGTAGACCATAAAAATGCAGTTGGGTCAGCTCTTCCTTCTACTCCAAACCTGCTCAGGCTGTTTTGCCCCCCACAAAACTAGTCTCTAAGCAGTTGAGTCTGACTCATCTTACCATGCCACTTTCTATTATTACAATACACAAGCTTCTAGTAGATAAGTACTGTGCTGACCTGAAGGGTTACAGAGATTAATGGGGATGTGCTTATAGCCTAAAGACATGTGCAGGTTACAGGGAAGACAGATGGGTAAACAGAACGTTAGTCGGTTGTCACATTGATGATGGCAATGGCAGAATGAGCCTAGGGCATAAAGATTACTAACTAGATCAGAGAGCAAATACAAGAGTGGGACAGCCAGGCTGTGAAGGCTGCAGGGATGGAGTTGGTTTAAGATACCTGAGTCTTAAGCAAGACTGTTATGTACAGAAAATAGCTGGCAAAGGACCCCATTCTAAATGCCTGCAGCCCTTCCTCAGCATCATACCTACAGGTCCAACACAGGTACAACTGC
The DNA here is from genome assembly GCA_030556225.1 of Cricetiscus sungorus. Lineage (NCBI taxonomy): Eukaryota > Metazoa > Chordata > Mammalia > Rodentia > Cricetidae > Cricetiscus > Cricetiscus sungorus. The sequence goes on from JANBXA010000007.1 coordinate 43,614,313, forward strand.
TTCCCTTCTTATTCATCTGACCAAAACCCTTTTATCAAGCACCTGCTATGCATCAGGCTTTTGCTGTTCAGCTTTGCATATGTGTGACTATTGAGTCCTTCAGAGGTCATCAGTCCAAACTACTATGAGCTGTCATTGTAAAAACACACTGAATCCCACAAACTGTGAGGAAAATAAAACAGAGCTTTAAATAATCTCATTGATTTTTAAATTTGCTAACATGAAGGGGTAATAGTTTTTTGATACACTGAGTTAAAGCACACAACTCCAGTTCATTTCTACAGTTTCTTTTGTTTATTTTAATATATGGCTACTATAAAGCTTGACCATCGTTATGTATGACTGTCCTATTAGACAATGCTGCATCCTGCCCAAAGAGGGCTTCTTGTGAGAACACCTGGAGGGTTTGTAAAGATTCTAAATCCACCTGAAGAGCAATGAAAGCAGAACTCCAGGAATAGAATCCACATGACAGTATTTCTCTAGAGTCATCTATGTGGCTCCTATGTGCAACAGAGATGCTCAAACCATTGTTCTGGTGAGGCCAGCAGAACTACAGACTAGTCACATGCAGGCTGCTGTTTGGTCGCCTTGAACCAGCAGAAAAAACACAAAGGTACTGGGTACATTCAGGCTAGCATCTCATTGTAGTACCCACTCCTGTAGGGCTAGAGAGGAGTCAGAAAACAGAGCATCTTCTTCTTTCCAGACTCGGTCCTCATCTAAGATCCCCATGCAGCCTATTGCTCCAGGAGAACAGCTTTCCAGAGGCTATGGCCTCCTTCCAGGTTCTGCTCTCCCAATCAGTTCCAACATTCTACATTAACTATTGAACATATTCATATTTAAATGGATGTGAATAAAAACAGGCATCCTTGTGTTAGGTCACAGAGAGTTTCATGCAGTATAACACACACACACACACACACACACACACACACACACACACACACACACACACGAGTTTATGTGATATGAGCATAGCTATAATAATCGGCAGCAGACAGCCAGCAACCCAGAGGCCAAGTGGCCACTCAAAGGAGTCAGGAAATGCATGTGTGACATGACACTTGATTGCCTTTCACGGAGTAAAAAAGGTCCTGAAGCTGAAAGCATGGAAGTGCCAGGGCTAAGCCACTGAACTTGACCATACTCCTCACCGGCCTTGGAAAGGCTGTTCAGGGTACAGCAGCAATCCAAGAAGGGCTCCATCTAGGCGTCAGTCTCCTTCCAGATCACCCACACTGAGTCCCTCTTGCTCCAGGCACCATCAAAAATAAGCTTAAAGTTGCCAATGATGTTAGTTGGCCACAGAACACACCACTTTCCAAGTGGGGTCAAAAGGACTCCAGTGGGAACAGAAACATGGCAGGTAAAATGTCAGACTATATAGAGGTTGCCTGGGGCAGAATAGGACCACGAATGAGAACTGGAGGCATCATGTACTGACCATCAGAGTCTCTCAGGAGGGGACAGTCACATCAGCCAGGGAGGTAGCCACCTCAGCCCAACAATGAAGGAGATGTTCTCCATCCTGATTGTAGAGCTGGCTTAATAAGCATCTATAAGGCCAAAGCCTCAGATCCTGAATTATCAGTGTTCCCCAGGTGACTGTGGATAAATTGGTAACACCTACAAATTGGTCTGTCCCTGTGGCAGTGTGACAGAAAGACAATGGTCTGGAGACCAAAGTCCCTGCTCCATATCTCACCACCCACTTCCTGGCTACACTCTTTGGGGTGGGGGGCAATCATGCTTACTTCCTGAGCCCCAGTTCTGTTATATACAAGATAATTTAATAGCCAAGAGTCATAAAAATGCATGCTATTCAACCCAACCATGCCATTTCTAGAAACCAAGCCCAAGGACATTGTGTGAGATGAGTGTGGAGATTTATACGCAGTGGCGTCCGCCGGCACATTTTCTAAACAGGGAATCACTGAAATGTCTAACAGAAAATTAATCACATTACAACGCATCCAGATGATGTAATACTGTCCAAACATTTAAAAGCCTGTTGTCAGAAACTCTTTAAAGACTTGAGGGGATGTTCATGACATATTACTAAGAAGAGAAGAATGGTTTACAAAACCAGCTGGGTCACCAGGAGCCTGAGGGCACTGGGATGGATTTCATTTGAAAAGGATGTACTCCTCTGGTGGAAAATGCTCCGTGCTTCCACTGAATTGAACAGGCAACCACCTGCATCCCTGGACCATGTAGGCCTCCCTTTGCTGTCTTGGCCCTTTGTGGTTGACACCTCTTACAGAGGCCAGCATTGCCCTTTCTAGAACAAGTCAGCCCATCCTTACCCTATGTTATGCTTTTCATGGGTGATTGGGGTGCATGTGAGGGGGGAGAGAGGGAAAAAGGGAGGGAAGGAGGGAGAGGGAACTGGGATCAATATGTTAAAAAAAAAAGTAAAACAACAACAAACAAAAACAAACTAAGAGCCTTACAAAGAGACCAAGCTATACCGCTGTCACACACATGCGGAAGGCCCAGATTGATTCCATGAGGCTTCCTAACTGTTGGTTCAGAGTCCCTGAGCTCTCAATGCGCCCAGCAGTGAGATCAAAACCTGCCCCTAGCATTTATCTGGCTTTTGGAAATCTGTTCCCAGTGCTGAATTACCTTGCCCAGTCTTGATGCAAGGGGAGGAGCTCAGTTCTTCCTCAACTTAAGGTGTCATACTTTGTGCAAGCCCATGGGAGACTTGCCCGTTTCTGAATGGAGATGGAGGAGGAGGAGTAGAAAAGGAGGAGGGAGATGGGAAGGAGGGGACCTGGTGGAGAGGAAAGAGGGGAAGGGAAACTGTGATCGGTGTGTAAAATAAAAGAAAAAAATGTCACTTAAACAAAATAAAAAATCTAAAAAAAAAACAATTCCATGTGCAGTCTTCAATCTCTTCAGCTCCACACCTTGCTCTTTCCTGCCTGGCATGAGCTTATATCTATCCTAAAACCAAGACTTGTCTAGTCACCAGAGCTACCTAACACTAGCCTCCAGGTCCTTCATCTCTTGCCTCACTAGCTGGATCTACCTTAGACTTCTATACCCCATGCTCCTCCTACCAGAAGCACTCTCCTACACAAGCTGGCAAGGATAACCCTAAAATGGTGTAAAGTATATGGCTTCCAGAACAGAGGTAGCCTAAGTTCTCTTCCTGTGCCTTGGGTAGGGAAGCCTGGTGCATGATGACACATGTTCAAGGCCTTTCAGCAAGAGTCACACCTTTAAAAAACAAGCAGTCAGTATCAGTCTCAGAAGAGCTACTGATTTCACAACTTAATCCCTTCATCTCCTCTGAGAGCCCTGTGACCTAGAGAAAAATCAAAGGCCAGAAGTGTGAAGAATCAGACTTCTCCTTGGATGTTGGTCACAGCTCTGCAGTCGGGAATGGGAGCTATGGCGAATTAAGAGCTAGTCTTTCTATCTGCAGCCTATCTTTCCCAGGAAAGCCAAGAACAAGTACAGTGTTAACTGAAAGCCCAATTTGAGACTTTGAAAACACCAATACACAAGCTGAGAATTAACACTGGTTTGGCCACTTTAAGGCTGAGAAAAGAATTAGCAGAGGGGCAGAAGAGTGAAAATCTTGATATATTGGTGCTGGATAACTAACGCACTGAGGGAATATTGCCTGAGTCTACATCTAACGATACTGTGATCAATTAGTAATGATCTGTATGGACACAAGAGTGGGAAAAGTTGTGAGCATTTTATCTATATCTTTACCTGGAGGGTGGGGTAAGTGATCCTTGGTCATGACTCCCTGATTCTTTTTCCCTTTTCTCTGGCTGAACCAGTGATTGAATACAGGACCCTGTATAAATTGGACAAGTGTTTAACACTGAGCTACATTTCTGACTCTTTCCTCACTTTTCTTATTTTGAGATAAGGTTTCTATAAATTACCCACACTACCTTGAAATTACCATATAGCCCAGGTAGGGCCTTGAACTTGCAATCCTCCTGTCTTCACCTCCTAAGAAGCTGGGTTGACTAACCTGGGTCACTACACCCAGTTTGGATTCTTTATTTTCCCAACACAGGCCAAACAAGTGTTCCCAAGTTAGGATCAGTTCTCCCTAAGATAAGTAAAACTAAGCCTATCCCTGTCTTGTTCATCAACATACATCAGAATGAAAGTGAAAACATTTTGCATCTGCACTAATTAATTAGTGGGAAATCTGCAAAAGTTGGCATTTAGTATTGTTAACAAATTACTTTCATCCTGTCTCACAATGGATCTTACATTAAGACAAGGCAAATGAGAATCAGGGCTCAAAAACTCCCTCCTCCCTTCCTAGGTCCTGAAACACCCAAGCACAGCAGCCTAGGCCACCAGGCTCTGCTCTGCCCATAGATCCAGCTTCAGTGCCCATTTGTACAAACCAATCAACCTCCACTTCTCCAAGCCACCAAAGTGGGAGTGTCAGCTGATATGCAACCAATTACACTGAGCCATAGTATCTTCCTTTGAGGGCTGGACCAGGACTCCAGTTGCCATAGCCTCCAAGGTCATATTACCACCCAGGCACTGACTTTACAGACACAAAGTTCAGGCGCTGAATCAAAACAGCTATCTTTGTCATCAACTATAAAATATCCCAGCAACACTTGCACTTGTGTCAAGTCTTAGTCATTAAGTGAGGCCTTGACAAAACCTCTGGTTGATGGGGACAATTTTCTTCTGCAGAAGGGGTTCACATATGACCAGGTATAACCAGCTGAAGGAAAGGAGGTGCTAAGCATGGCTGACCAGAGCTTTACCAGAACAAGAGAAAGACAAGCCACCTCCCTCCCCATGGTTGCCATAGTATCACACCACCTCTGGAACTTCAAACAACAGGACTCTCTTTTCCCACAGTGCCTGAGGTTCAAAATTGCTGGGCTGCAATGCAAGCACAGGCAGGACTACACTCTCACTGGGGATGCTGTCAGGAACCTGTAACTTGTCTCTCTGGCTTTCTAGTGACTTGGCCTCCTTGCCTTGTCACACTAGCTGTCACTCCATCCCTCAAAGCCAGCACTGTCTAATCTCCACCGTCGCATGCCTTTTCCTCTGTGCACGGTCAAGTCACTGGTGGCCCACTGCCTCTCTGACAAGAGAATGTATGATTGCACTAGGCTCCACACAGATAATCCGAGATAATCTCCCATTGCAAGAGCTTAAATTCAATCACAACTGCAAAGTCTCTTTTTCTTGGAAGGGAGCTATGATAGCTTCCTGGAATTTGGATTTGATTGCTTTTTTGTTATTATTTTTTTCTTTAATGAATTGTTCTGGCTACTCCAGAAAAATAGGTTTTTACCTCTGTGGGAACATTCTCTCCCTCTCCTTCCAACAGAAGGAGAAACATTCTATGCCATGGAGGAGACTTAGTATAGATTACAAAGTCAAATATATTTTTCTTGCAGAGAAAAAAAAAACTACTTCTTCAGCAAGGGTGTGGAGGAGAATAGAAGAAAAGGAAGGAAATAAGAGGTGGGTTCTCACATCACCACTGCTTCTAACTCCAAGTGCCTAAGTGTCAGTGGCAGCATTCCAGGAAACAAGCACTGGCACCATATTCAAAGATCTACTGTGTGCCAGGCAGCCTGCTAAACTCCCTACTCAAACAGGTGCACTTCCTCCTATCTTTATGGGTAATCATGTTTATCTCCACCAAAGAGATGAGGAACCCCAAGCAAAGGCAGAAGGCTTCCCCAACTCAAAAAACTCACAAATGAAAGCCACCATTTAAATTATCCATAAGTCTAAAAGCTGTGTTAAGCTACCCTAGAATATTTCTCAGTAATGGTGAGGTCCAATCCCACAGGGAGTGACCACTCTGGGCATTCTTGACTAGAACTCGAAGGTAGGAGGCTCACTCCTAATCCAGTGAGGATCTCTTCAATGCTCACCATGGACCTTTGTGGGTTCTGCTATGAAATTATTATTTCTCTATTCATCTTGTACACGTCACTGTTGCTTGTTGAATGACCATGGTACATGGTGGGATTGAGGCTCTAGAGGGCAAATGGTGTCAGTGGGTCTCTTTGTAAACAAGTCAGACTTCCATCTGTATATCCCCATATCCTATGCTGCTCCTCCCCAGGGACACCATAGTTCTTTGAAGAGCCCTCCCTCTCTCTCTCTCTCTCCCCTGGTGTGTGTGTGTGTGTGTGTGTGTGTGTGTGTGTGTGTGTGTGTGTGTCCGTCCATGTCCATTTGTGTATGGTATAGTGTACAGGTATGGATATAAAGGCTACTGGTCAATGTTCAGTGTCTTCTATTACTCTCAATCTTACTTTTGAGAAAGAGTCTCCAGTTGAATCCAGAGCTCCCAGAGCTCTGGCCAGGAAGCCCTGTGGATCTTCTTGTCTATCCAGCACTGGGATGGTAGCCATGCACTAGTATGCACCCTTTTATATATGGGTTCTGAGGGATCAAATTCAGAAGCTGCACTATCTCTCCAGCCTCAAGGGGGCTCCTCTTCTCACAAACTTTGAAAGAAAATGGACGTGGTCTCATGTCAAGACAAACAAGAATCTTCCAAAGGTATATGCAGTTAACTACCTGCCAGCCTTCCGTGGTGAGTGCCCAGAGGAAGAATGAGACCATATTAATAAAGTATTCTGCCTTCTTTGGAATAGTAGCAGGTATGTTGTGAATCTGGGTTCCCCATGCCTGCAGGCAGAGCCCGGGGGAACTGAGAGAAACTAAATGACTGAGGTCCCAGTGCTATGAATATGAGTTACTCCTAGAGAATAACGTAGGTGTGGGGAGAATACAGCTTCGTGTTCTCTAACACTGTAAATGGTTATTGCTTAGGGGATGGAAGGAGAATGGTTATTGCCATCTGATTGGACAAGTGTTCATTAGAGAACGGTGAGTGGATATGTGGCTAAGTGGGGGCGGGGGGGTTAGATATCTTGTTTACACGTGTGGTTGCTCCCTAGTACCCATTATCTGGAAGCAGTGGCTGTATACAAAGTGATGGCACTCAGCTGCTAGAGGAAGTATGAGCATCTCATGTTTCCCAGGGTTTTCCCTGTCTTTGTTTCGAAGCTGCACTGGAGAACTTGGGCTCTGGTTGAGAAACCACACAAAGAAACAGTGGCACTTAGTGAGGAAAGTCTCAAAAAACATGGTCTGGCTGGCCTCCTCTCTGCCAGCAGCTACAGCTGGCTGAGTACACTCCAGGGATCGGAAGGCTGGGCCACAGCTTTCTGCGAGCCTTCTTTGAGCCTTAGGAATGGTTCACCTCTAGTTAACTCATCCCACCAAACCACTGCTGACCCTCAGATGTCCGCAGTAGTGAAACTGGTCTTATGTCAGTAGAAGAGTGGAGATTAAACCTCTCAGATTTGTTTTCTGTCCAAGCCACTTGTAACAGACCAATACTAGACCTTTTAATATAAGCTTCAAACAATGAAACCGCCAGCCAGAGCAAAAACACAAATAAATTGATGGTTCACTGTCTCAGTTTTGGGATTAGTGGGGTACATCTGAAGATTAAGCCCTGGTAAGCAGTACCTTTGAGATCCATCCTCATTGTTAAAGGTGAATTTTAAATATTCCAATTTCTACAAATTCAATTCCAAATGAATATGCACCACCAAACCCCATTCCTTTTTTTTTTTCTTTTCTCATTTTCTTAGCCCATTATTGAAATGGTATAGAAATTATTATAGACCCATGAAAAATTGCAAAGTTAACACAGAGAGGTCCCACTCACATTCCCATCACATGCTTCTTCTTTTGGTTGATAATAATTGCATTATCAAATTCGGGCCAGCAGCCATCACAGCCTTACTCAGTCTCCTTCTAGAGTGGTCATCTATACTTTTTCAGCTGCCCAGCATTATTCCCTAATAGAAATTTTCTTTCTTTTTTCCTCCCTTGTGTAGGAGAAACAAGATTATAATTTAGGTGGTGACCTTCCAAAGGGGAGTCATGGTGATTGTTTCCCACTCCCTACCCCAGAACAGGGCCATAGCCCATTATTAAATGGCATCTACTAATGGCTGTTAAGCATGATGTTAACAAGACATACAGCTTACCAAGTCATAGAAAAAAAATTGCATGCCTCTGCTCCCAAACATGGTCAGCAGGTTTACATCTTAAAAAATCTTCAACAAAATTTTGAGTTGTTTGTCATACAAAATAGCCAGAATCAGTTTCTGTTGCTTAAACTACAGTCACAGACAGAATCACCTATAATTGAGAATGACCTTGGCTGGGACAGTGTACATTCAAAAGACCACACTCCCACTATACCACAAGAAAAAAATCCTCTCTGGCCCTCCTGAGTTTATAGGGGATTATGTAGGCAGCCTCCAGCCCAGCCCCCTCCTCTCCATGACACCTAAAAGACCTACATCTCTCTCCTTTGCTCACTAGATAGCTCCATCACCTGAAGAGTGCTTAGCTCCTAGCAGCACAACCCAGAAGTGTGAGGAAGTGGATATGGCTGGAACAGCCCATAATTAATGGATGAGAAGGGACCGCACATAGACTTCTGGTCCCTGCACCTTCATGGGGGAGCAATTTGAGGTCTGTCTCATTCAGTGTCACATTTTCCTCAGGAGAAAGCTGTTCTCTGTCATACCCTTTCTTAGTTCCCTCAGCTTTTATCTTTTCCACTTGTTCCTCTGTTTTCTGAGATCACTTCCCAACCAATTACCTGCACAATCAAGGCCTCATCTCAGAGACTGCTTTTGGATAAACCAACAGGGAGACAGAAAAAAAAATGAGTTAAGTATAATAACAACATAATTAACAGAGGGATGAAAGAATTTGACAGAGCTTTAGCCCACTTCCCAGAGTCTATCCAACCCTGCATCTACCAATGACCCAGGGCTACTGTGCACCTGTGATGTGTCAGGTGCCGCAGACTGAAATAATACCTTGGATATATTTGCTTAAACACCATTAATTTCACCTACTTCTTCTTAGCTATATTAATACATGTACTAGAAATTTTAACATTACATGTCCAATGTATTTCAATTATATAGTGCTGGTCACAGGAATGTGTCAGATAGCAACATGTTATTGCCACTACCATTGCTACAAAGAACATAGCAGAAGACTATGCAGAGTGCCTTTGACTACTTCTAGGTCTATCTAAGCAACTGACAGGGTAATAGGAACTGAATAGAGAGAACTATTTTATCCCAATGCAAAAGGGAGAAAGAGGTACATTCATAGGCTGAGGGAGTTTCGTTGATTGGTCAAAGTCTATAAAGCATTTGATCAGGCCATATCTTCATCCCCACCCTTAGGATACTAACCCCACACCCAGAAATCTAAGCTAACTGTTTGCATGATGAAGATTTGACTCGATGGTAAGCTATGTGCTGGATTTAATCCTGAGCACTGCAAATATTTGGTAGATACACAAATGAAAAGTTATTTTCTTTAGGTTGCCTAAAGAAATGTTATTTATAACAGTATTTATCATTAAAATGACTAACAAAATCATAATGATTAAATTACTTGGCCTGGACACCATGCAATCATTTAAAAATCGTGATTATGTAATGTGACAGAGACAATGATACAATTGTATGGAAAAGCAAAGATGTGAATTTGTACAAAGGGCTGTCAGGAAATACTTCAAGATGTAAATAGTGGTGACTGGGGTTCTAGGTCAAGGATAACTTCCTGGTTGTCTCTACTCCCCAAGTTCTCTTTCTGAGCAGTTTGTAACTCTGATAAGAGAGGACAAAGTAAATGACCATCCTCTTTAAGACGTGAGCAGCTGCAAGGGAACACTTGTTTGGAAAAATGCATCAGTCTACCCTGTCTTTCCATTTCACCAAATTAGCTTTCCCTCTGACAAAATGAACTAAAGGTAAATCTAGTTCAAGCTGCTTCTGAAATGCGACAATGTGAGAAGCATGGCTTAAATATGGGCAGTGGATGCTAGGCACGGAATAGCAACTGGGGTTTATAAAGAGCAAATCACACCCAACCCCAGAAGGGACCTCTCTTTCTAATTGACTAAAACAAGCAAGAGGCCAAGGAGGCTGGAGGCAAGAGGAGAGTGAGACTTCAGAGAGACAAATGATGTGGCATCTTCCAAAATCTCCCTGGAAAAATTAATCCAAATTGGCTAGACTCTGCATGCTGCCAGCTCTCAAATTTCACAAGATCATAGGATTTATTTACAGGATCTTATCTTTCAAGCCATTCATGCACCTGCCACAAGCCTCACATGAGAGCCATGAAGGATGACAAAAACCTGGGTGGGAAGCTCTGCTGCATGACAGAAATTAGAAGAGAATGCAGTTTATTTTCTTGAGCAGAGGCATTCACAAGCACCCATACTATGGCAAGATTGGAGGGAAGCCTAGAGAGTATGTTAAGAACATGTAAACAGAACACCAATCTCTGAAGGGTAAATCTGTAAGAGCCAGAGTCTAAAGGAATGATAAAAACAAAGACAAAGAAAATAAAATAGAAGGAATAAATGTAGGAGTAGATGGAATTAGGAATGATAGAAATTCAGGTGTAAAATCTGAGAGGGGGTAAAAAAAAAAAGCCTAGAATTAAGGGAGGTAATACTGTCATGTTCACTGAGCCCAGGGATATGGCTAAATTGTTAAAGTACCATTAAAGCACGACTACCTGGGTTCAAATCCCCAGCACCCACTTAAAACTCCAGATATATGTAATGGACATATGTAATCACAGAACTAAAGAGGTAAAGACAGATATTAGGGTCTAGTTGGTCTGGCCAAATCAAAGTAAATACAAAAGCTCCATTGAGTTTACTGCAGAGACTTCAGGATTGGTGAAGGAATAGAGTAGGCAAGGATGGACAAGAGCTTGTCAAGGCCTCTGGCAGGTTATATCTTCAATGACAGGTGTTGTGGGCTCCTCTAGCTATGAGGATGAATGACTTGAGCTTACTCCTCTAGTCTGTGTTTTCCCAGTTCTTACCCCTAGACCAGGTACTAGCACATATGAGCTCTTCTCAGATTCTAGTATGAAAGGTAGAGGCAGATTGCTCAGAAGCAATAGAATAATCAAATTCTATCCCAAATAACTTTGTGGGCTTCTTCAAAGGTGTTAAAATCCAAAAGGGACTGATCTACCACCATCATTGCTTTCTACAATGTTCCCATCTAGATCCTGAGCCACACACAAGAACAGTGGTAAAAGATGGAGCAGAACTGTATGACTGGCTGTCTTTGTTAGGGTTTCTCTTGCTATAAACAGACACCATGACCATGGCAACTCTTATGAAGGAAAACATTTAACTGGGGTGGCTCCCTGATAGTTTTGGAGGTTTGGTCTATTATGGTCATGGCAGAGAGCATGGTAGCATGCAGGCAGACATTGTGCTGGCTAAGTAGCTGAGAGTCCTATATCCTGCACGCAATAGGAAATGGTTTCCATGTCACACTGAGTAAAGCTTGAGCAACAGAGACCTCAATACCTGCCCCTACAGTGAGGACACACTTCATCCAACAAGATCACACCTACCCCAACAAGGCCACACCTCCTAATTGTACTGTCCCTTTGTATGCCTCTTTCTTTCAAACCACCACAGCTGCTGACTCAGCTAACCTACCCACCTGACAGAAGGGTTAAGGAAGTAGGAAGAGGGAAACACCATCCAGACTATGATAGAAAAAAAGGGGGGGCATAGGAAGAAGCACACTGCATGGATACTGACCTTAACACCCATAAGCCCAAGAAAACATGCCTGCAGCTCTGTCCAAACAGATTAGAAATTCATCACACAGTACCATATTAAACTCTGTTTCTGCTCAGGCCAGCATCTTCCTTGGGTCCACACAATAGCATTAGTAATGCAACAGAAAGAAGATGCTGACAGGGGAATCAAGAAGCAGTTCTTGGTTATGACACCATCATAAAAAGCATTCAGGAGGGTGCTTCTAATTTCTTATGAGCCACCAGACCTGAATAAGCTTCCTTTCTTAGACTTGCATCCACCCCCACCTTTATGCATGTAGAACACCTAGAAAGAACAAAAGGGGAAAAAACTTGGAGAATAAAAGAAATTGCCTTAAAGTTTCTATTAAGAACATGTCACCATGGGTCGAAGAGATGGATCAGGGCTACATTTCCAGCAATCACATGGCTGCTAACAACTACCTATAATTCCAGTTCCATGGGGTCTGAGGTAACCATCAGGCACTGCACACATGGTATGCACACATACATGAAGGCAAAACACCCAGACACATAAAAATAAAGAAAATGTTTTAACCAATCACCATTTTCCTCAATTACATACATAAACAGAGGTTAGATTAGATAGATGATTGTAGACAATAGATAGATATATAGATGATAGATGGTAGATATATATATATACATACATACATATGTAGGTACATAGAAACATACATACATGGTAGATTATATAGAGAAATGATGGCTAGATGAGTGATACATACATAAATACATATATACACATCCTTCTTGAAGATGTATGGGAAGGCAGAAGACAGAACAGCACATTCATTGTTCCCACACAACTCCGCAAGAATATTCTACAGCAGCTAGATTTCAATTGATATAATCAGTTAGCTGGTAGGTGTCCTAACTGTATACAGAAGATTACCTTATAGAATACCATAGCCTTTCAAAACCTAAGAGCTTGTTGTCAAAAAGTACAACCACCTTCTAGTTGTGGTTGATAGAGTGTTTCACAGTCTTTGTCTTTTAGATTAAAGCCAACATTACCTATTAGTAAGTATACACCGGGCTCAGACTAAAGTCTGCATGGATACTAACATATTTAATCCTCACAAAAATTCCCTGTTACAGATACTACAGTTTTAATTTTTGCAGACTCAGGATATGAAAGCCTGAAGAGGAATGACAATAAAATGGCTAATACCACATATCAACTTTGCTTTTATCCAAACTGTATATACCTATTTAACTAGCCTCTATACTGGGTATTGTTTTAAAAAAAATCGTATGTAACTAATCTGTACATTCATTTGACTTTAAGATTACTTTGATAATGAGTTTGAAATAAGTCTAACTAAGTGAAGGTGCTCAGAGCCTCAAGACCACAGCACCAACTCCTACCTGTGTTCCTGACTGTGGACCTGCCCGATAGACTGCATTCTTACCAGTCATCGTTATTGTTTGGTCCAATTCCTTAAATCATATAGACAGACAGATGGCTATGGGTGAGTTACAAGGGAAAGGAAGGATAGGCATATGACTATCGTCTTGATTCAGGAAGAATAAGTAAAATATGAGGCTTCTGATTCTAAAGACTAGAAGAAAGATGAGGCCACTCAATTTCTTTTCTGTCCATAGATTACAGAGGCAGAAAGGTCAAAGATTATTCAAACTGAAATGTATGTGAAGAAGCTACATGGGAATGTATGATCTTGTGACCCAAGTAAAAGTTATAATAAAAGGAAATAGTAGAGCACATGGTATATGGAAGAATGAGGGTGGGGGCCTAAAGTTTAAGAAAAACTGAACCAGGGGGTGGAGGAAAAGAAGAGTTTTGGTAATTCAACCAAAACTAAGGGTGTATGAGAAGCCTTATGAAATCGCACTAGTTTTGAAGAATATGTGGTGGATATATTAATTTGAAGAGAGGATAAGTGTCCTATCTGGTTAAACAATGCTTCTCTTAGAAGGCATGGGTTAATGGGTTATTAATTGAAAAGCTCAGTGGCAGGAACAGGTTACCTCCCTACCAGTTATTGGTCAGAAAGACCCCAGAAACTCTTAAGTTACTATCATTGCTCCTGGGTACCTAGCATAACTAGATCCCATTACTGAAGATATAACAGACTTCCATTGTAGGACACAGACAAATTAATATTGAACTGGCTAAGAGGCTCTCTCCTATGGCTAGCTTTCATAGTGATGGAAAGTGCTATGTATGCTGCTGAGGAAGAAAATGCATCAATGGTCTTACCCAGTGCTGGACCCTGTGTGTTACAACACTGACTTGCCAGAAAAGATGTACAATAGTGGCAAGACTGTGCATGCGGGTAACCAACCAATCTCTTGATTGTACTGAAGCCTGCTCCCCTGAAGGTAACTCATTCCTGGTACTGTAAACATGGCCAAAGCCTATAGCTAGGAAATGGCTATATAAACCATGTAAGGCTTAGGCAACATTTTGGAAAAGGGGGCGGAAAGAATGTAAGAGCCAGAGGATGAAGACTAATGCTGTGAAATGTTCACTTCTGAAATGAAACAATTATTTCACATGTGAACGCAAAGCCACTGTGGCTCCCTACACAAGATCAAGCCAGTTGAAAATTCTAGCATGGTATGGGAGTGGCCTCTGAAAGCCAAAATATAAAAGGGAACTCTAGATGTAACTCAAAGGTACTGTCTGGGGCAGCCTGGACTCCACAAGACATCAGTGGACAATTCAATACAGAGGTATTTTTCTGTGTATACTTAACCACTGATGTAGGTTTGCCTTCTTTCTGACTTGGCTTGAGTCTAACGTTCTTTCTGTAATGGGACCCATCCTTGTCCAGTTAGCCATACATATGGAGAAGCACATCTGCTCTTCCTCTAACAGTTGACTTGATCCTGAGGCAGGCAAATTAACAATTTACAGAATGTCTTAACAACAAACATTATTTAAGATTGTTAGCTTCAATGTAGTAAGATCTGGAGGGTCATGGCAGGCATACACCAACCTTTAACACGAAAAGATGGCAACATGTTGTTATTTGCTGATGTGTCCTACAAAGCTGAAGCATGATAGTCTGTCAGCTCTCACCTGGTTAGGTTAAGATTTTAACATAAAAGGTATTTCTCAACCATCTTCCTGTTTCTAATGAAGATACATATTACATTAAAGCAAACATGGTCTTTCCAATCACAATTCAAGATCACGTCTTCATGTTTGGCCACTGGTCCCTTGTTGTGTGGGCTTCTTTCACAGCCTTTCATAAGAATGAAGATCGCAGCTGCTGGCTTCTCACTTTGTCATCGGCTCAGTGTTTTCACTTGCAGTGTTTTGCCCTTGACAGCCTCATGCTGGTACCACTCTCCAACTATCTGCACTAAAGTTCAGTGGCTTGTGTGTGTGTGTGTGTGTGTGTGTGTGTGTGTGTGTGTGTGTGTCCATTTCCTGAATGTCTTTTCTCTCCCAATGCTTTCTGCAGTCTAAGCACCAGTATTATCACTTCATCTCACTTTCCTTGAGGAAGCTGAGTACAGGAGCGGGGAGGATAACGTGGTCCCTATCTCACCAGCACAGGCAGAGAAACAGCAAGGAGAGCAATGTGGCCAAACAATCTCCCTATAAGGGTTAAGAGGCCACACCAAGAGGTCAGTTCTCCTCTGGCCTTTTGCATTTAGAGCACAGAGCACCCTACTCTGCTCCTCTAAGTCAACTAACTGCCATTTAGCCTGATAGGACTCAGCTGTCTCTCACTTGACTTTGTAGCTAGTCCTGAAATCTCAAGTCCTGGTGCTTTCAGCAGATTGACATCTCAATAGACTTTCACTGGCAGAAGGATGCATGTAATGCTATTACTAAGACTCCATTTACTTCCCAAATAACTGCAAAGGATCATCATAAATAATTGAAACTGTTCCACTCTTAGAGACACTCCAGAGAGAAACCTCATCCCAGGGAGGATGTGGACATGGCTGTCACCCTGAATCCTCCAGCCAATTCTCAACAATGTCAAGGGCACTGCTGCCTCTCCTGAAGACCATAAATGATGGCCAAGCTGAGAGCTTTTGACATTCCAGAAATATCTTCCCTGAGCAAAGGGAACATTGAAGAAGGGACCACTGAGCCAACTAGTGCTGTCGTAGGGGAGAGACTCTGACAGTGAGGTAGCCCAACAGCTATTTATTCTCAGCCATGGAACTCATACAAGACAAATGACTGGCCCGGGTCACAAGCCTAAGTCTCAATGGGGAAGAAGAACTACATCTCCCTGCTACCAGCTGGACAGTCCTTTGCCCAGTCCCTGGCACATGCTTTTCTTGGGAATCTCCATCTTTGAGCAGGAATGTGTCTTTTTCCATATACTTCACACAGATGGTGGGCCAAGCAATTCCATAAGGCACTATATTTTAATATTTAAAGTTGTTCTTTTCAATTGCATAAGAAATTTTTAATTCATTAAAAGAAAGGAACCTTGTGACTACAAAACATTGTTGTGAGACTGGCCATGCACACACACACACACACACACACACACACACATTTTATGTTTTTCTCACTTACAAGGTCTTTAAAAGTGTGCCAGTGACAGGCACATTTAAGTGTGGAAAATGTGGGAGTCACTGTGCTAAATGCTTCCTGGTCCCACTTAATTTTCTCCATGTCCTATCAAATGGGTTGCATTCACATTTATAGATGAGGCAACAGGTTCAGAGAGCTGTATCTACTACTACAGTCTAGATCCTCAGAGTCTCCCAAAGACCCACATGGAAAAGAGTTGTTCCCCAACATGGTGCCATTAGGACATGCTTGGGAAACCTTGAAAAGGTAGAGTCTAGTGGGAGAACTTTTAGTCATTACAGGCACACACACCCCCAAAGAGAACTGGGAGGTCCCAGTCTACTCCTCTTTCTCTTTCTCACTTCCTGGCCAAGTGAGCAGTTTGTTCTGGCCAATTCCCCCAGCATGATATACTGCCATAGGCTCAAATCAAGAGGGCCAATAAATCATGGGCTTTCCAGGACTTCTAAGATCATGAATAAATAAATAAATCCTTTGTTAAAAGCTGACTACCTCTAGCATTTGTTATAGTAACAAAAAGCTGATTAGCACATTAAGCAAATCCCAAAGAAATCCTCAACTCTAGAAAACCAATCCCAGGTCTAATGTCTACAGCCCGGTTTTTCGGTGTATCTGCCTTCCTCTGCTGGCTCTTATTGGCATGGAGACACATGTATTTAAGGACTCTGTTGTCAAGACTACACATTTTCATTAGGACCATCCAACTTCTCCAGTGGTACCTGTTCATAGCGATGCTATGATGCTATGCCCCTCAAGACTTCTGAAACACTCCCAAGTAAGTGATCCACAGTAGCTAATTGCTGTAGCGGCTACCATTGCTGACAACTGGACAAGGTTAGCTTTATTTCTGCCAAGACTCTCCCACGTATGCTCCCTGGACAAAGCCAAGCTAAAACACTCGCAAAGGGAGCTGAGCAGGCATGGCCTATGTCTTTCTTATGCTCAACCTCATTTTATAAATATGTACTTCATCCCTTTGCCACGGAGCCTTGGGGAGAATGGATTCAGTTCTGAATTAACCAGATGAAATAGTACAATATACAAGCAGCATGAAAAGAAGAAAGCAAGTAAGGAAGAAAAATGGGCCTTTACAAAGCAACGAGAAGGCTAAAGAGATGGGCCTATGAATAGCAGAAAAAGATGTTTAAGAACTATTAAATGAAAAAATGGGGCAGAAAACTGTGCGTGTCTCAAGACCATTTCATTTCAATGTTTGTATAAAATATGTATGTGAATAGAGATACTTAACTACAGATCCATAGTTGCATAGGCGCGAGTATGTATAGAAATATTTGCCTGCACATATTCACACACATTACACTACCCAGTGGTAATCTCTGAAAATTAGATTACTATTGAAGCTTTCTTTGCTGTTTTCCTGATATTTCTATAATGAAGTTTATGGAAGTTAGATCTATAAAACACAAAATAAAACCTGAAGCCATGAGCCCTCCTAGAACTAGCATCTGACATAGAATATTAAAAATTTCTGTTGGTTTGGAAGTATTATAGAGATGACACAAACATACACACACACACACACACACACACACACACACACTTATACATACACACAGTTGCACACACTCACACACAGATATCCACATGCACACGCACTCATACATACACACACTCACACATATACATACATACTCCATACACATACACACTCTTTGCACATCCACTCCCAACAGATACACACATGTACACACACTCATACATACACATGCACACACACACACAACAGGACTCATACACTCTTAAGACAAAGCCAGGCAGACCACCACCCAGAACAGAAAGCCACCCCTGTCCTCTCTGTTCAAATCATGGTCCTTTTATATTCTACCAAGAACAATCACAGGTGGAATACAATGCCCAGTCACTCTTAGATAGAGATTTCTGATTAAAGAGGGCAGAGAAAACCTGCTCACATATAGTAATGTTCACAGGCATGGTGAAATCAAAGTATTTCACAATCTCAGGCCTAAACTCACTAAATGCAGTTTGGTGGTGGCATCACTACCTCCCAGTTAGCTATAGGAAAGGGAAGGCTAGACAGGAAATGGTTGGAACCTGGAAGTCCAAAAGAGCAATGATGTGGAGAGGGGAACCCCACAGAAAACAATAGTAGGACCTCAAGACAGAGAACAGTGACAAATGGGTAAGTAGAAACATGACCAAGGGCATGACCATCACAGCATCAGGAGCTGGGAATTAGCAACCCAAAGGCAGAAACCCATGTTGCCAGACACACAGCATCAGGTTGAGAGAATCCAACTCTAAAGGAGAAGGGAGAACTCTCTGGAAGAGACGCCATCTTTTAAAATCAATGCTGCAAGGACAAAGGTGTAATTTACAGGTCTGAGTTTCCCAGTGTTATGTGTCCTATGGGGAACACCCTCCATGGAGCCTGAAGAAATCTCAAGTTCCTAAATGCATGGCTCCCATCAAAAAGGCAAGTGTTTGAGTTAGAGCCACCTTTCCTGTCAGGAGTTTATAGTCTACCCAAAGCTCTTGGATGCACAGCACAGAAAAAAAATCACTCTTTACTTCCCTCAAGACCAAGGCCTGGTGATACTAGAAAAACCAGCTAATATATGCAAAGGATACTCTAACACAGTGGTTCTCGATCTTCCAAATGCTGCCAATATTTAACACAGTTCCTCAAACCATGGAACTGTTTTTATTGCTACTTCATAACTATAATTTTGCTACTGTTGTCAATCATAATGTAAATACTTTTTGAGATAGAGGTTCAGCAAAGAGTTTGCGACCCACAGGTTGAGAACCACTGCATTGATGTCCTCCACGGCCCACCTGTTTCCATTTTGTTTACTGGGCTACTTTTACTCTTGGCTCCCCAACTAAAAGAATCCTAGAGTTGAACCTGGTAGCCACTTAATCAAAACCCTTCCAATTATGGAAAAGTAAGGTATCGTTCAAAAGATACCTAAGTGTAATTTGAGAGAACAGCCAGAGCTAGAACCCTGAGGTCTACATCATATCTGTAACACTATCCCAGGGTCATAACCACTGGACACTACAGCCTTGCTAAGCCAAGTATGTCTGGCCAACCAACAGCACCAATCTTACCTAGGGCTGGTAAGAAATGCGGAATTCCACGTTGGTCCTCTGCCGAGCCCTGTGAACTTAGAATTGTTCTGTTAACAAAGTCTCTTGCTGCTGCATATCCACAGTGAAGCTGGCAAGGCTCTCAGCTGTAGATTGTTCATACTGATCCCGGCCTCCTCCTATTGTCAAGTGAAAAGGTGATCTTTCCTTCACTGTGTCCCCTTGCCTTACATTACAACAAAATACCTAGAAATTGAGAACAATAACAAACAGCAACAACAACGCCCTTCTCTCTCCTCAGGAAATGATGGTCCCTCAGCCATGGGGGCCCTTGGCAGAGCAATAAAGTGTCTCTGTTAAGCAAACAGCACAATCTAGAGTACAGGAACAGGTGGCAGATGGCTGGCAAGGGCCCCGTGAGCAGCAAGTGGGCTGGGTCATTAAACATTGCAGGTGGACAGGCGTGGCAGCCAGCCCTCACTCAGAAGGTGTGATAACCGGGCACTCAGTCGCCTCATGAAAAGGATGTGCTGCCAGAGATAGAGAAGCCGCCAAGATGAAGGGAGAGAAGCCCTAATCCAACTTTATCCCATGGCCCTTCATGGTTAAACCTGCTACCCGATATTAGAAGCAGAGAAGTAACTCTATGTCACAAGTTCATAGTGAAAAGCAAACAAGAACACAGGATATGCAGCAAATGCCAGGGACACAGTGACAAGTTTTCCCACCATATTTCTATCTCTCCCTCCTTCCCTCCTTCTTTGTTAAGTCCAAAGAGGTCTGCACTCTGCCAAAAAGAGGCAGCAGAGACCACAGTGAAGGGTGGCAAGCTTGTGTGCCTGTCAAAGTCCCTTGGGCAGCTCCAGAGCCACTGATGCTCTTCATACTGCCCACTGATGTCCTAAATTAACTGACTGGAAGCATGTCCCATTCACTGTAATTTTTAAATTAGTTCCTAGTTATTCATGGTCAATGCTGTGAAGAGTGGCCAGAATAGAATGTGTGAATTACTCATAGCTTTTGTGAATATAACAAAAAGCCACATCCCCCCAAACCCCAATCATGTTAATTGAGTAATTACTACATGACTAGAGACAAAGTTTATTGCTTTCTATGGACAACGTCACTTAATTCTCAAAATTCGATGTGTTAAGGTTAAGGACAATCCCTCTCATTTGTCTGCTGAGGGAATGGAGGCTTAGAATGGTTAATTGGTCACTGAAAGTCCCACAGCTCTCAAGAAGCACGACTGTGATTTGAGCCCTAGGAACATTTAAAAGCAGGCTGCAATGAACACCAGTAACATGCTGAGAAAGGAATCTTATTCTTAACAGTATAGCTTAGAAGAAGAAGCCACAGGATTAACCCGATCCTCCAAAGTGGTAGGTAAAGAAAGGGACATTGGGTGGAGACAGGATAGATGTGGCAGGGTCTCAGAGAAAGGCGGGTCAGTCTTGGTGTCTTCCTTTCCATGATGTGTGATGGGGACACATGAATAGTGTTGGATAAGAGCCCTGCTTCCATCAGCTGGGACATTCACAAATACAAACAAGGAAACATATCAGATTGCATATCCTTGCAGTAGTATGAAAACTGGGTCCAACAAAGAAATGCAAATTTCAGGGGTTTTTTTTATATGAAGACAACAGTATTCAGAGGTGTGTGCACCTGTGTTTGGGGCATTCACTGGACAGTCAGAGCATACAGTGAAGCCTGTGGAAGGCAGGTGTGTGTGTGTGTGTGTGTGTCAGCCTCAGGAGGGGAGCATGAGCACTGAGGCAGAAGAAATCCAGGGCACAGTTAAGGTAGGAATACATCAGGGTCAGATCACTCCAGGCCTGCATCGCTATGTCGGGGATGTCATCTTTTCTCTTAAGAGCAGCAGGAGGACTGCGATGGCTAGAACAGATGGTAGACACAACTAATTTATCTTTCTTCTTCCTTGCTTTCCTTCTCTTTATTTCTACCCTTCTTTTTACTGTTTTGGCGAAGGGTCTCATTTTGTAGCCCACTATAGCCTGGTAATCACTATATAGAATAAGCAGGACTCAAACTTACAGTCCTCCTGCTACTGTCTCCCAAGTGCTGGGGTTGCTCTGGAGTGTTGCCCCACAGCCATGTCTGATTCCACTTACAAAACCATGATAGGTACTAAGGCTGCAGACTAGAGAACACACACATGCAGCCAGGACCAGAAGGATGGGCAGGTCTGGCTGGAAAACTGTGGGGAAGGGTGGGGTAGAGATGCCCAAAGAGGAGGACAACTCCAGGAGGTTACATGTAGGAAGTCCATCAAACTCCAGGGGATGTAGAAGAGCAGGGAGGGTGATAGGAGGCTATTTGGAAAGAAAGAGACATCAGAAAGACCCCTAAACCTCTGGCTTACTGGACACATGCTGACATGTAGATGGTAGGGTAGGGGACTCAAAGGCATCCTTTGGAACACTTTAACCAAGGTATCTCTCTAAGTGGCTGTTTCACAGCTGCCTTGGTTGCCCCTTGCCATAGTCAAGGTCTCCCATGGCAGATGGCTAGAGTAATAGCCTCTGCTCAAATGGAAATGAGGCCCCTGCCAGGGCAGTCTCTGTCATTTGGGAAGCACTAGAACTGCTTGTGTACTGCGATGGAAAAGAGGAGAATGGTGTGGGGGCCTGGAATAAAGGGCCAGGAACAAGACCACAAAGGTCTCCATTAGCTTGCCATCAAGTGTGCACCTGGGGATGGCTAAGCAGCTTGTTAACTGATAGAAAGAAAACGTGCAGCTGTCAGCCTGGGGAGTCTGCCACTGGCTTGCCAACTGGCAGGAGGTGCTCAGCTGATAGAGGGGAATGAAGAACAATCTGCCAGGGACTTTCTAAGGGTCCCTGGATGGGGACCCACCAAGAAGCCCTTGGTCTTCATACAGTCTGTCTTTAAAATGCATAATACATGGTAAGTGGCTTGGGAGTCCAAGAGATTAGCTGACCCTTCTATCAGTGTGTCTCATTTGTGAAAACCAGATTGAGGATACTGACCTCAGAGACCCAGTGTAGGGATTCATGGTTGTTCCAATAAAGGTAATAGTTATATAATTAGCCATGACACAGTTGAGCGGCCACACTGTCCCAGGTACTAGGTTCCAGATTCTGTTTTATAATCATTATCTCAGTTAAATCCAAGTCTTCAAGATTTTATGAAATAAAATCAACATTTTTTTCTTTGTTTTTTGTTTTGTTTTGTTTTTTCAAGACAGGGTTTCTCTGTATAACAATTCTGGCTGTCTTGGAACTTGCTTTGTGGACCAGGCGTCTTGAACCTCCTGCCTCTGCCTCCCAAGTTCTGGAATTACAGGAGTGTGCCACCATGCCAGGGTAATAAATCAAAATTTTAAGGCATACTGGACTTTCTGTTTTTATAGGATAACCTAAGAGGGGAACAACATCACCCATAGTAATGCCTGGTAAACCCACCAAGCAAAGCCACCTCTCTCAAAGGGTGAATCCAGCTTAAGGGCTATCACTATGCCATCTCCCCAGTTCCTGACATGACTGAGACTCAGGCAGGTTAAGACAAAAAAGGAGTGATGAGGAAAAGCAAAGTGATGATCCAGGCAACTAAAGGCTGCCTGCCACTGTCAGTCACTTTGTTCCAGCACCATCTGAATACAGGGTAGAAATTATCCTGTCTCCATGGGCTCTGGCAGGTGGATGTTTAACACAGGTCATGTGGAAACTGGCCCCGTCGGCATGCAAAGACTTCTGCTGGAAATAGAATCTAAAAACTAACATGGTACTGGTGACTCAAGACTACAAGCAGGTCTCAGTGCTGTCCAGCAGATCATCAGAGCCTTTTCCGTGGTAACAGTACTCCCTTGAAGAAGGAAAGTACCCCTCAAAAGAAGGAATTAGGCCACCTCACCAAGACCACTGGCTACAGCATCTGGCAGACCCAGGGCTTCCCGGAGCTCAGTCAGCTCTGTCTGAGCTAACCCAGGACTTGTGCCACCACCATGCCTGCAAACGTTTTCTTCTCTAGCTTGAAGAATTGGAGGGACTTATGGGTGCCTAATGGCTTGGGAACAGATTTTAAAATCATTTTTGCCTAGAGACCAGTGGCAAGCTGGACTGTAATAGTACAACTTCCCTGTCCAAGTCTTCATGCAAACCAACTGTTGTGCAATTGCTGATGGTGCAAGCCCATCACTGTTATTGGCCATACAAAACACAATCACTAATGGCTATAAACGCTGATCAACATTATTGACCATGCAAGCCAGCCACTGTTTCAAGCCATGCAACCACTAAAGATCACCTAAGTGTCCACCATCACTGACCATGTGAGCCAACCACCATTACTGGCCATGAAAACTGATCACCATTACTGACCATGCAAGACAACAACTATCACCAGTCACTGGAACTGATCGCCATTATCAGTCATACAAGCTGTCCATCATTAATGATTTACAACCTCAAGCTAATCACATTATTTGCCTTATTCTAACAGACCAATATTAGTTACTCTGCAGAGTGTCTTTATAGTTTTAACTATGCCTAAAAAAGTGTCAGGCATATGGAACATGTAACTAATGGCATTATTAAGAACATAACCCTCTTTGTCGAATATACAGTGCTTTGGGTGGTTCCCCTAACTGTTGGATAATTTGTAAAAGAATTCATAGCCCAATCTATATCAAGGCCTGTAAGAATGGTATGCGGGCTAACTCTGACCTGCACCTGTTTTGTGAATAAAGTTTTACTAGAACAGTCATTTCAATTTCCTGTTGCCCACAGCTCTTTTTCTACAGTGGCCACTGAGTGGACACAGCTAAGACCAGAGGGCCAGGAAAGTCTAAAACATTCAACATCTGGCTCTTCATGACAAAGCCTGTCAGTTCCTGATCTACATCAGAGTTTCTCTAACATTAATGAGTATCAACCCACCCTGGATGTTTATGAAGACAGCACATTCACAGGGAGCCTCAAGGTCCGGAGATGTGATCCAACCTGAACCACTCCTCCACTACCACTGGTGACTGATGACACACTATTAGGTGCCTGTATCTGTTCCAATATTCTTAATGACACCCCATGAAGGAGCAGGGTGCTCTGGATGAGAGGTGGGTCAGTGACCTGAACCAATCAGGAAGCGCAGCAGTCATCCACGACTGTGATGTCCTTTGTGGGATGCAGACCTGTTTTTGTTAATGCTGTTGTTTGTTTGCTTGTTTATTGTTGTTTGAATTTTTAAGGCTCAATATAGAGAACTTGAAAGAAAAAAAAGTAACTGACATCTAACTATATATGTGTATATATATACATATATATGTATATATAGTGTGTGTGTGTGTGTAAATATTGTTTATGTTCCAAGCTATAACTCCAGACACTTTCTGTATTTTCCAAGGTATACATATAAAAATGCTTCCTCCTTGTTTTACTATTTCAACAATGAAATGGGATTAGAGAAATGACTTGCAGTCTTTTCTAACAGGGAAATGTATTGTAAACATTTTCACATGTCAATAAATATTACACAACAGTATCATTCCTGGCAAGCAACTGTAAAAATAGACAGCAGAGGATCTCTATACACTGAAATGAAATCGTCTCAAAGACAGATTGTTAGCAAAGATAACATGGCACAGAACAATGGGAACACAAACCTGAATTTGTGTCAAAGCAGTGGGGAATCACTCATTCTTGCTTCTGCATTGTTCATCTCTAGAAGAATGCCAGAACAGTGAAGATTTCCATGGCAAGAAATTAGGCAGAAACTTAAATATCTTTGCTATATTTCCTAAAAGACCAAGGAGAAATTTCTTCTACATGTGTGGATTATTTCAGAAAAAAAAAACTCTTTAAAAATTGATGTCTCAAGCATGGGAGACTTCCCTATAAATTATTAGTCAGGGAGGGTCAGAGGCCCTAAATACAGGCTGTTGACAAAGCTGTTGGCTTGCCACCATAACTATATGATAGGACCCTATTGCTGAAGACATCACACACTTTGGTTGCAGGATGCAACTTTTTCCCTTCTGGCTAGTTTCCATAGGACTAGAATATGTTATGAAGACTGCAAGGAAAGGAATGATACTAATGGACTTATCCAGCACTTGACTGCTTGCTATAACACTAAACTTCAAGGCATGATGATCTCACTTGTGAATTGGTGGCATGACTATTATGGGAGCAGCCATTTTCTGAGTAGATCTGGGGACTGCTCTACAGAATTCATGTAAAAATTATTTTTAGAGTTATATAAGAACCTACTGGCCATGTCATCAAACTTTCTTCTAAATATCTGTACATATACTCATATATTTATGCAGCTCTCAACCTTGGACAGAAAAACACCTTTTTCTGTGGCTAATATGGGGATTTATAACTGGTTGAACTGTTCAGAATAAGTGACTGCAATGCTCATCCCTAAATGACAGACCTATTCTCACATCCAAGGCTCAGGAGATATCACAGGAGATGAGGGTGGAAGGACTTAGGAGCCAGAAGGTAGAAAGGGTTGTGGTAAGATGTCCTCTGGACATGACATGGCTCCTGTACTCACAAACTCCCAACAGTTGTGTGTACCTGTTCAAGACCTGCACAAGATCAAAACAGTCAAAATTCCATCATGGAAAGGGATGGGACTCATGAGGTCCAAACTTCAGCTGAAACATTATTGGCAGCTGATGGCTACTAGAGGAAGAAGGGTTTGTTCTCTTCAGAATGGCCACTGGTAGTTTGCCCATGCTCCAAGTGATGACCTCACATTCATGTGCATACAGACAGCACTAATTAGACACCATGAATCGTTTTGAAAGTAAAGAAGACGTCATGAAGTTGGGAGGTGTATATGTTGGGAGAGTTTTGTGGTGGAGTCTGAGGGAGTGAAGAGGATAGTAAACGTGACCAAAAAAAAAAAAAAATGTACACCCACATGAAGTTCTCAAAGAATAAATTTAAAGTAGTATATAAAACATCTGACATCTTGAGGCTGGGGAAATGTTTCAATGTGTAAAGTCCTCCATATTTAAGCATGAGGGCTGAGTTCAGCTATCCCACACCTACACTTGTGTGAACATACACACAAACCAAAAATCAATCAATCAATCAATCAATAAATAAATACAGGCATGTACCCATAACCCCAACTTTGAGAAGCAGGGATAGGAGGATCTCTGAGGCTCACTGGAAAGCCAGCCTAGCCAAATTGGCAAACTACAGGCTCAAGTGACAGACCTATCTCAAAAACAATTAACTAATCAGTAAAAAGTAGGTCATACAGGAAGACCGAGGAAGAATATTGATTTCTGGCACACATACATATATGACTGCATTGTATTATATGTGTAAACAGTAATATACTGAGCCATTCATTTCTTGTTCACTATCTAAAACACTGTTAGCAAGGTTGCTCCATTCACAGAGCAATAAACCTCTGTGTTCATAAATATGCTCACCTATTTGTGAATGTTACATAGGTGAAATTCTCAGAAGGCCAGCCCTGGAACTTGGGCTTTCAATTTTTCAATAAAAATTTCCAAACCCAGTTCAAGAAACATTCCCCAGTTCCACACTTAGCAACAGCAAGCTACGTGTCAATTGAATGGCCCCTGTTTTCTGCCAGCCAGGTACACAGCCCAGGGAGGCAATCATTTTCTCCTGCAATACAAGCATGGATGGAAGACTGGTACTGTTGGAAACATGTCCACACACCAGCTAATAATAGCACTCAAACCCTGCCCACATCGCCTAGAGGCTGGGTCAATGCCAGGGCGCCCCTCCCTACAACCCTCAAGTAATCCAAAGCCAACTCACTGAACTAGATTTATTTGGAAGGATTCACTTTAAAAGGCAGTTTCAGGAACCTCCCAGGCACCCTCCTCAGGCTGCACGTCAAGACCTGCTGGCAAATAAACAGACTTTGACATTCTCTCCCTGCATGGAAACAGGTTTGCACAGCCAGCCACAATGCACAGAGGCCCCTTTGAATGCCTGTCAGGTAGAGAGGCTTGGCATGGCCTGGATAGGTAAAGAAACAATTCCATTCTTTGGCCAGTTACACAACTCTTATTCCACAGTACATTAGAGGGCAGGCAGGTTTCCAGCGCAAATACCTTCCACTGCAGCAACACAACCAAAAAGAATGAGATCCCTGCCATTAACAGAGACAGCATCTCTAAAGCTGGCAGGATGCCTGGGAAGTCCACCATGGGACTTCCTCTGCCTGTGAAGACATGCCCTGATCCTCTCCAGACCACACTTCAGTTCCCAGGAGCCTCCTGTTATGGTTTGAGGGTTAAATGTTCCCCTACAGGTTCTTGTGTTTGGACACTTGGTCCCCAGATGGCGGTGCTGTTTTGAAAGGCTGGGTCACTAGGGGAGGAACAGGTCTTAGGGCTTGGTAACCCCCGCCCCATCTCATATATCTCTGTCTGTCTTATCTCTTTAATTCTCTCTCCATCTCTTATCTCTCTGAGTCTTTTTCTGTCTTATCTCTTTAAATATCTGTGTGTGTGTGTGTGTGTGTGTGTGTGTGTGTGTGAGAGAGAGAGAGAGAGAGAGAGAGAGAGAGAGAGAGAGAGAGAGAGAGCTTTCTATGTTCCCCTCTCCTCTAGTCTATCAACACAAGCCATTTCCACCACCACCTTGCCTTCCCTGTCATAATAGACTGTACCCTCAACCTCTCAACCTGGGAACTAAAGCAAACGGTCTACCCCTTAAGCTGTTTTCCTGGGAGATTCTGTCACAGTAATGAGGAAAATAACTAATACCTCCCAACATTGCCTTCACAATCAGTTGCAGGAGAGGAGACAGACAGGACAGAAAACTTTCCAAACCAGCCTCAATTTACCAGCAGCACCAGGGATTCTGTGGTGGGAATGCCAAACTGTCACTTGTACCTGCCTGCTGTCCCCCTTGGAGCTCTGCTCCCAGCTCCCTCTTTAGTGGAGAGCATCAGTGTTAGCTGACTGACCACACACACCCACAGTGGTCACTAAGATGAAGAGATGCAGTGTCGTATGTATCCTTACAGGAAACGAGATGGAAGTTTTGAACCTAGAAAGCCACCATACCCATTCCTTAGACAAGGAGTTATTTATTTACTTAAAGTGGAGGCTTTAGATAATGAAAAAAAAATTTCTTTTTGGTCTTTCATGACACGGTTTCTCTGTATTGTTTTGGAACCTGTCCTGGAACTTGTTCTGTAGACCAGGCTGGGCTTCTGACTCGTAGAAATCTGCTTGCCTCTGCCTCCCGAAGGCTGGGATTAAAGGCATGCACCATCAACACCTGACTTGACTTTGACTTGACTTTTTCTTTTGTAATAATCCTACAGGCAGTAACCCTTTGAGGGAGATTCGCTTTTTAAAAAATACCACACTAGAAGAAAAACACAGAGTGGAGAAAGGGACCTAACTGCCTAGTCCCGAGCCTGATGCACTCATTCATCATTGGTTCAGTCCCTAAGGAGGGGAAGATGGACCACAGGACAGAGTCTTCTGGAAGCTTGTAGAAAGCCTGATTCTCATCCCATCCCCAGACCCGTTAAATCAGAACCTGCTTTATAGCAGGTGCACAGAATTCCCTAAGGTCCACACCCACGTTCTATATAGACAGAAGACACTGACTCTCAAAGCCAGGCAAATACTGGAATCCCATAATGAAAAGGCCGTTCCCTTACTTTCCTCAGCTTTGATGAGGTGTGGTATGGATCCCAATCAATTGCACACTTAAAACCCCAAGGCAGTGTGTGAACCACTTAGCAGACCTGGGGATCTAGGAACATTGCCAATGTGCCTTGAATTTAAACTATTGTTCCTCATCCCGGTCTGCACTGGGTATTAAAATCACCAATTGCATTTAAAGGAAAAAATTAAAATTAAAAAAAAAAAGGAATGCCTGTACTTGATTTAAAAAAACCCAGGATTTGTCCTGGGTTCTAGCATTTACATGATTTCACCAAGGTTAAAAATGTGTTGCTAAGCCTGAGAACTACTGAGAGAGGGTGAATTCACTTAAATCCTTGCCCTGAACCTTACCAGGTATATAGTTGAAAAAATTAGCCACTGTAAGCAGCTTGCTCATCTTTGAAATGGAAATCATAATAATCAACTATAAAGACCCATTATTATTATAAGATGTATTTGGTTGTAGACACAACTCAGTGGATAGAACACTAGCTATGCAAGATGAAGACCCACACTGGATCACCAGATCCCATGTGAAAAGACTAAGCAAGGTGGTGTGTGCTTATAATCCCAGCACAGGATGGCTGAAACAAGCAAATCTCTGGGGCTTGCTGACCACCCAGCCTAGCCTAATATAAAAACTTGTCTCATAAAGTAAGAGAACAGAGCCTCCAGAACAACATCTGAGGCTGGGATTGACCTCTGGCCTCCACATACACACAAGTACACATGTGCACACATTAACACAAGCATGTACACACAAAAAATAAAAATAGATATATTTGACACCTGTCACATAGTAGATCACTAATAAATGCTCAAAGCCCCCCCCCCGCATACCCTACTATAGTTGGAAGTGAAAATTCAGGTGATCTTCTCAGTTCTGCTTTCAAAAGGAAGCATGGAAAAATAACTTCCTTCATACTATTCGGGAAAGGATAAAGAAGCTAGGACCTGAGCCATGCTGGAATTTGCATTTAGAGGAGCATCCTTGGACTCACACCCGGATGACCTGAGTCCACATTCAGAAAGCTCTGCACTTGCCCTTAATATTATGCTACAGCTGCTTAGAATTTTAATACTTTTTGAACATTTCCCATTGTGCCCCACAAATTAGGTAATTGGTGCTTCGTGGGAGGAAGCCAGTGAATGAATTTCTCTCTGGTTTGTGGGTATGCCATTTATTCGAGGAGGGGGATAAAGAGATAGGCACAATGGACACTCAACTGGTTGTTCTCTAAGCATGCTGGGTAGTGAGGGGTGGAGAGGGTAATTTAGCCTTTGGAGAGTGAAAGATGAGAAATGATCAACTCAGGCTCTTGTTCATGTCCCTTGGAAGATCGGGGCCTGGAGCAGATGGCAGGCACACCTGGCTGTTGGGAGTACAGTTTGATGGAGGAGGTCCTTCCTCCTTGCACATCTCCACCATCCCTCCTTCTTGCTCATCACTATGGTGGGCTGGAGATGAGAAGGAACTTGAGGGAGTATTCAAAGCACTTGGCTCTGTGGTGATTTTTAATAGACCATGTTTTATTGGGGGTTTTTTGTTTGTTTTGTTTTTTAATTTCCTAATCCCAAATTGTGCTTTCCAATCGGCCCTTGTTTCACCCTATCTGGTGCTGCCTGTGGCTCCTTTAGATGCTCTGAAGCTTAGTTCCCAGGAAACTAGGCTACATAAACACAGACATGGACACTGCAGCCACATGACAGTTTTTCATTAGCCAAAGCCAAACACCTCCTCTGGGCAAACTAAACCCCCAAGGTGCACAAGAGAAGATGTGCATGAAATGTGTCATGAGAACAGAGGTGGAGTTCTCCTGGAGCAGTTTCTGTCACTTGACTTTGCAGGGGCAAAGGCCACCTTGGGTAAAGAACACCATGAGAAAGTCAAGATTTGTTTTTCCATCTTGGTACCATGACGTGATACATTCAGTAGAATGGACTAGTATGATGACTGTAGATAATAATAAATATAAAAGTTTGTGGGTATTTTAAGAGCAAACATTGACACAAGAGTGCTTTCATTCCTAGTTCTAAAATTCCCATTTGTTAACACATTTTTCTGATATGTTTTTCTTGGGTGTAAAATTATTGTGAGTCCAAGACTTGTGGAAGAGCCAGGTTACACCCACAGACTTAAGGCATGTGACCATCATGTGCTCCAGGAGTAGCTGGAGACAAAAGGGTGAGACTTCTAAACCAAGCTTTCAAAGCCTGTTAACCCTATGGGAACCATGGATTAGTAAGCACTGCATTGTTCTGCCAGTATTCAGTGAAACCACGAGGCAACGACTTTTGAGTATAGAGCCAAGTGTGCTGGCTATCCCTGGCACTGCTGAAGAGGATACAGTGGCCTGCCAAGAACAGAGTAGCCAGCAGGTATCTCTGGAGAAAAACATTTGTATCACACTCCACATCCAGGGATTTCTCTTCATGTACAAAAATCAGGGCTGAAGGACACTTGACTCCCAAATCCCAGAGAGTGAGGCAAGGGTGGAGTGGAGCAGCTATGTCTCAGCACAATAAATGACCACGAAAAGATCTCTGGGATAATTCAAACTTGAAAAGTCCCACAAAGGACAGGGAAGGAAAAGCATGCCAGGAAACAATACATGCTACCTCCTAGCTGTCTTGAAGCCCTAGAGCAACAACCACAGTCTAGACTTAGTCCTCAAGCAGAGCAAGGCCTTGTCTGCAGGCAATCTTCTTAGTGATGTCCAGGCAGGGCAAGGGACTCGCCATAGACCTAACTTATTTAACTAAGGTAGGTCCAAATGCCAAGAGTCATTTAGGGGGAGTCTCCAAAAGTATCCCAAAACAAGAAAAGAGAATGTGGTACTTCCTCAGGACAATGTAAAGACCAGAAAAAGACAGTTGAAGCAGTAAAGAACCCTCAAACTCACATCCAAGGAGTCACCTTATGCCAAGGGCTCCAGGACCCAGAATCCTAAGTACAAGATTTCTGCAGAGGCCAAAGTCAACTTAAGTCATCGCGCATGTCAATTTGGAAGAGGATGCAGGCCAAGAAGGAAAAAGACAAAACAAACATTAGGAAGGACTGGGCACATCACATCACACAGCAAGTCAGGAAACCCAACTCCTTCCCTAGTTTCATTTCTGCCACACACAGCTCTTAGTTTCCAATTCCCTGTTAAACTGACTTCACAAGAGTATGTGTCTCGAAGCAAAGGGAGCAACTGTGAATCCATACCATCAGTGGCATGTCCATCCAGGGTCCAAGCCCCGTCTAAAAGCCTCTAGTGCCTCCTCCATATAGTATGCCCCTACACATTCTCCTTACACTAACTCTCCTGCTCCATGAACATGGGAGCAAATACATGGCCATGTTATCCCATGATAAATAATGGCAGGAGTGCATCAAATTTAAGATTCTAAGACTCCTCCCCATCCCCACTTTCATCTACCTGGAGAAAACCCTTCTCAGTCCAATACCACAAGGCCAGGAGAAAGTCTAGTTCCTCCTTAACTTAGTGGTTAAATCAGAATGGCAGCAGCACTCCCTGTAACAGCAGCTCCCAAGATCTTCTGGCAGTAGTGAGTCCTTCCAAATCAAGACTCTGGCATGATCCTACCATACGCTCAGAGGATAGTTACCATCTGCTTATGGGGAGAAATGTTAGTACTTCCCAATCGTAATCAAATAGGCTACCACTTTACGATAAGTACCTATTAACCAACTCTAATTTACAATGGAACAGCCCTGTACAACTCCCTGTCACCTTCGGGCCCATTAGGGCCACAAGCACACATCTCACTGCTAGGATGAAAAGCAAGCTGGCTGATGAAGCACTTAAGGCATTATGGGAAGTCCAAGCCGCGTTTCTTGGCTCCCCTCTGCCTTCCCTTCTAGCTTTTCTCCATCCATAGGCTTTAATGTTTACAGGAGGAAATGAATGACAGTTCTTCAATCTGGGGGACAAAAATGAGACTCCTTCTACTCCTGCCTGTCCCCAAAACCAGGTGTGTCCCAGGTTGTCAAATAGAGTTACTAAGAGGCAGTTTTGAAAGCCATGTTCAAGGGGTATGGAATTCAAAGGTAACTAGATGAGGCACTGAAAGAATCAAGCTGGTCTGTTTACCATCCAGCTGCATTACCCAGACCTTCCTAGTTCCTCTTCACTCACCAGAGTCCATAAGGAAGCAGAACCAGGAACTCTAGGCAACTCTGGACACTGGCTTCCTACTGCATGCCTTGGACCTCAGTTTCCTCATCTGCACAATGGAGGCATTATCCTAAGAAGCCCCAAATCTGTCTTCAGTTATCTGAAACCATTTGACTGCTTTCTCTGAGGGAACATCAAGAAGCCAAGAAGTAGGGAGTTGACACTCCTAATCGTCTCTGAATTTCAAGTGGTCATGAAGGAAAGAAGCAGAAGGTAACACAGTTCCTCTTTTTTGAAGTGATTTCGCCCTATGTGGAAATCAGAGGGTGTGTTTCATTATTGCTCAGACACATTAGCACTTTATCTGGTTGGTGTTCTAACAAGAATGTGACATGAAGATGCCAGGTGCACTGGGAATGCTCACAAGAGGGCAACTGACACAAAGAATGGAAGCTGTAGGGAGGGGTGACCCTAACCAAACCACTAGAACAAGTCAGCCCCCTTTCTGAGCCACGGTTTCTCCTGACGTGGGAACCCATCCAGATCATAGTCCCAGTCTCCTAATATCTAATTTTAAATTATTTGGTGAGGACAAGCTTGCCATACATTCTGAGCTCTCTCTCTCTCTCTCTCTCTCTCTCTCTCTCTCTCTCTCTCTCTCTCTCTCTCTCTCTCTCTCTCTCTCTCTCCCTCTCCCTCTCCCTCTCCCTCTCCCTCTCCCTCTCCCTCTCCCTCTCCCTCTTCCTCTCCCTCTCTCCGAGGCCAGCAAGCACCAAGAACAACATAATTGCTGTTAAAACTGTGAAATAATTTTGTGTATTTCTGTGCTTCCAATAAACAGCTCCTGCCCTGAGCCCCACAGTACTCACTCCTCACCCAGCCTGGCCACCCCAGGATTTGGCAATCAAAGAGTGAAGGCCTAGCATAGTGGGGAGAAGGTTCCTGCAGAGCCATGCTCCAGTAGGAGGTCTGTCTGATTGGTTCCATCCCAGGCTATACAGACACTTCAGGGATCAGCCCTGCCAGGCTGAGGCACTATGCTTCATCAGTAGCAGAGAGAAACCCCTGCCGTATGCTCAGCATCATTTAAAAACCTTTATGGTTCCAAAAGAAGATGAGCTTGTGTTCCCAGGCCAAGACTTTGATGGATGAGTTGGAAGTCGTTAAAGAGGGGTCTGAGACATTACACTTCCTGTTCATGTCTATAAGACCTGGCTAAGATGCTCATTGTCCATAAGGTGGGTGTTCACCCAAATCCATGGGAAGTTCAGGGACACCTGGTGAGTCAGTATGCAAAAGGCAGGTAAGTGAGAGGAAAAGCATGCATTTAAACTAAAACACACAGAGCAATGCATTTCTGCGAATGTACTCAAATACATGGCAAGTATAAGTCTACATGTGGGTATTTATAGAGATGTCTACATGTAGACTTACACATATACCTGGTAATACAAAAATGAACTGGCTACCAGTCTCTGACACAGTGTTATCAGTTAGTGGAGGGGCTGCCAATTTAGCCATGTAAAGGATATGGAATTCTTGGGGAATGGCCCTTAGCAGAAGGGTTGGTGTTTAAAAATAGCAGCTATGTGCAAAAGATAACATACACAGGAAGACAAAGACAAGAGAACTGGCAGGTGTGTGCTGGGCCCAGGCCAATAGCTACCTATGAGAACAGGGTGGGAACAGGGTCAGAGGTGGTAGTTGACATGGTTTTCATACATCTGCCTTGTTTAATCTGTCCTAAGAATAAAGCATTCAATGAAAACATAAAATAAAATCCTAAATAGTTTAAATAGTAGGAATGTGAGTGTTTTAATCATTTGTCTGTGTAGTTTTCTGTACATCTTATTTCTCAGAAAGTAGTGGAGATCATTTTAATCGCTTCTCCATATCAATTGTATGCTATTGCCTGTTGCCCTCGGGGCCTAGATGGCAGGAGTTGTGTGTGAGCAGCTTCCAATCTTCTCCCACTCGAAAAGTCCTCAGGCTTCTAAATTAGTCTATACTAGTCCTTTACAGATTAATAAACTGTTTCTTTTCATTATTAAAAACTAAAATAAACAAGGCCTGTTAGATTACAGAACTCCAGAGGCTAAATGCAAGAAAATTATGAATCCAAAGACTGCCTGGGCTACATAGCAAATTAGAGTCCAGCCTGGGCTACACAGCAAGACCTTCAAAAAAATTTAAAGCAAATGAAATTCATAAAACGGATGCTGTTCATTTCTAAGTTCAAGCATCAGTCAAACGCCGCATGAAGTTTCTGGCATGCTGGGCTGAGTGATCGATGGGTTCTGCCATAAGTTGCTCCCAGCCTAGGAGGACAGATAGATGATATGTGAGGAAAAAAATGAGAATGCACTGTGGGCAGTGTGTAATAAGGACATTTTTACTACTGCATACTGTCTGAAACAAAGAGGTTCATGATGGAGTCTTCGAGGGCTATATTTCCACAAAAGGACATTAAAAGCGGTCTAGGAAGACTAATACATTAATAAAAGAAATAGGAGGGAAATGAAAGACATGGAAACCCTTCATATGCCAGTCTTAGGATGTATATCCCAATGTCCTTAAAGACAGTGTACTATAAGCTTGGACACCAGCCTCTGGCACTAATGGTAAGTGGCAGAACCTTGATTGGGTCAAGTTTAAAAGGAGGAATCTAGGTCATTAGCTTACTTGAAGTAGATATTGGGATCTCAGTCTCCTCCTGTCTTTCTCTTGGCTTCCATGCCACTATGAGGTGAGTACCATGCTCCATCACAACGATGGACTGAGTATCAGTGAACTAAAATCCTTCAAAACCATGATCCAAAAGTAACTTTTCCTCCAATATGTTGATTTCCTAAAGTATTTTGTCACAACAGAGTGAAGCTAACTAACACAGCCAATTACCTATATATCACAGCACTCAGCAACCCCAAGTCTAAGAAAATAGATGCTCTGAGAAAGTAAGGAACCCCAAGGAAGTCAAAGAGCAAATATGGATTCCCACCCAGAATTGTAATTTCAAGCCTGAAAAGAGAGTATCTGTAAAGAGATGTGGTTTACCTAATTCAGAATTGAGAGCCTTCAGAAATGCATGCTGTCACTTCCCCCCTAGGCTTGGATGTTCAGTGTGATAGCCTCTAGTATAAACCTGACTGGCTTTAGAATCACCTAAGAGATTGAGGCCACCTTTGATGTGTCAGTAAATATGTTTCAGAGAGAACTGAGGAAGAATAACCCACTTAGAATATGAGTGGCATCATCCCATAGACTGAAGGTTTAAAAGAGGTGATTTATATCTCCATCACAGTGAGCGGAGAGGGAAGTGGTCCCAGCCATCTGTTCCCGCCCCTGTGAACTCTAACAGACCCTCCAGCCATGATGAACTTCAAAACAGTAATCAAAAAAAAAAATTGTTAGTGGTCTGGTTGTAGCAAAATTAAAAGTAACATTCATTGACAACCAAAAATTAAAATTATTTGTGGCATATGGCATCTGTTTATTGATTATAAAATGGGGTGAAACCTAAATAAAATGGAATGTGATCAAAATCAGAGAGATGCAAGATTAATTCTAAAGAGTCAGTCCTGAACACACCATCTCTCTCCATTTTCCACTAGTTTCAAGTTGCCTGACCTTAGAAAAGGTGATGGATGTTTTACTGCTACCTGTGGGAACATATCCTACTTGACACACCAGAACTAAATAAGGCAGCTCAGCCTGGAAACGGAGATCAGGGGATGGGAGATGTCCAGGACAGCTGAGGGGAGGCACCACTCTGAATGCTGTCTAATCCATCCGACATGGGACACACTGTTCCAGAAACAGGATGACAATTAATAGGAAAAATCTGCTCTCACATCACTGCCAAGCCTGTTTCAGGGTCTCAGCTGCTGGTATGCCTCCTTGGGGGAAGAACAATAATGCCCCATTCTTCCTTTCAGTCCATATCCTAATGTTTTCTTGTGGAGAAGAAGGAAAGGGTTGCAGAAAAAAACATATAGCATCAATGCTCATAGCCAAGGGCCCAAGGATTACCCAAGACAGAAGACTTTGAGTCACTCAGCAGCCATCCCATCTAAACCTGGAGAGCTCTACTTGACAAATGGTAAGTGCTGGCAGGAAAAGTGTCTTCAATCAAAGTGCCTAAGAGTAGTCTGGACTTACTTGAGCCATTAAAAACCTATTTCCTCTTTGGAAATTACCAGCATATGTATTTCTCTTGGTCAAAATATTTCAAATTACTCACAAACACTGAATATATAATTCAAAGGTAGAACAATTACCTACCATTCATGAGACCCCTAGGTTCAATCCTGAATGCCACAAAATAGGAAGAGAGGAAGGAAGACGAGGAGAAGGGAAGGGTAGAAGGAACAAGAGGAGAGGAGGGAAGAAAGGGTAGGAAATGGGGGAGGACGAAGAGAGGATGGCCGAGAAGGAAAGGAAAACTTAGCTTGACTTCATTCATGACTTAATCAAACTCATCAAAGGCAAAGAATTAGGAGACAGAAGACTCCAGGAAGACCAGTCTCTCTGCCCTACATTTCAACCTTTAGTCATCTCTGGGCAGCTCTATATGCTAGCACTCCTAATTTTTAAGGGAGGCCCAGAATCTTGAGACTATAATTAAATCTAGCTCCTTTCATGTAGAAATACTCAGCCCTTCACCATGCACAGCCACTCAAACATTTCCTTTTGCACTTGAATCCATGGAATGCTGTTCCTGTGAATGTCACTCATGTTCTCTGCTTTAACCCCTGAATCCCAAGGTCAGGACTTCTGCCACAGAAACTAGCTTCTAGTATTAAAGCTT
This sequence comes from Cricetiscus sungorus, assembly GCA_030556225.1. Classification (NCBI taxonomy): domain Eukaryota; kingdom Metazoa; phylum Chordata; class Mammalia; order Rodentia; family Cricetidae; genus Cricetiscus; species Cricetiscus sungorus. The sequence goes on from JANBXA010000007.1 coordinate 43,652,217, forward strand.
TAAGAGTCCCTTTTTCTGGGTTTCATAATGTCACCAGCAAACATCAGCATGAATGTTGCTTAGGTAACCTTTAATTCTCCCTCCTTGCCCACCTTTGCCAACATCAGTCATGCATGACAGCTCTGGCTGGGAAGACATCTTGACAATCAGGTTTCAATTCTGATATCAGTAGTACCCAGTTTCTCTCAAATCATTTGGCCACGTCCATCTCTGAGACCATGCAGGTGGATGCTAATTCACCGTGTTAACCCCTTTCATGCCAGATGTCTCATAGGAGCTTTGGCAAAACACCATAGAGAGACTCCACGTCTATCATATTGGGGTTCCATACTCTATATGTGGAAGATGGCCAGCAGATTTAGAAACTGTGTTGCTCTTGGCATCCATTCCTGGACTCTGTGTAGAGTTACGTGCTGAGCTCCAACAGCACAGGCAGCTTTTCAATACCAGAGCTCACTGCCCTCCATGATTCCAAAGATAGGTACAGACAAGAGAAAAGATCACTCAAATGTGGTGTTCCTTAGACTACCACTAATGAAAAGAAATTGCCATTTGCTTCATACCCAACTTCCTGCTCAAATAAACTGTCATCACCCAAGTCCATTTCATCAACCAGTTTTCAGCATCCCTATTTGGTTCCCATAGATCCCAACACAGTCTTCAGCCCATAATTACCCAGAACAGGGTACAGAGAGGGATCTCCACCAGGACTACTGAGATACAATGACCAGAGACAACTTCAGAGAAGACATAGAAGTGAAAACAGCATCTTTTGATGAAAAGGTGCTATGTTTCCACTACGGAACTTTTGGAACTAAAAAGTGCCACCTTACCCTTCATTCCAAATTTGGACCGGCGACCATACTTGTTGATCATGATAAAGAGAACCACTAGAAGGACACAGGCAAAGGCAGCAAGTCCGACTGCTATGGATACCTATTAGGAATCAAACAGAGACAGTCAGGAGCAGCGACAAGAAGCCTCGGAGCCTCTAAAGTAATGCATGTGCCCAATAAGAAATAGTTCAGCAGAATAGGGTCCCCTAAAACCTTTGCTACTGAGGTGTATGCAACCTGATACCTAAATGCCACATGCAACACAGGACACCAATGCACAGAACAATGCCATGGCACAATGTCAAAATATTGGGCAACTCTGGAGGAAAGTCTTTAGAAGTGGTTTATGAGACCCTAAGAGAACTTTAAGGCTTTTATTTAAAAAGTAAAAATTAATAAGCTTGGTTATGGGAGGTTCCCTGATTCAATACTCTGAGCCCCTCTTACCTGGAGGCCATTCTATAATAGCAAGCAGAGAGAAACTTCTGTCTAACGTTTTAATTTGCAAGTAAATTGGGTATCTTTTCACTGAAATCTTCACATAGTATTTCTACTCAGAGAGGTCTAGGAGTTCTGGAAGCAACGGACTCCTTTCTTCTTCCCAGAAAAACCTCAGACTCTGAGACACACATGGGAAAATCTATCCAAAGAAATTCTCTGAGTAATTTGGGGTGTTGTAGAAGGTTTGCCCAGTCAGTAGGCTTTGCAAGCCTGCTGGGCCTGGCTCACAACAGACTGGGAATTTCAAACTGTTCTCTTCCAAGCCCTAGGGCTTTGAGCTGGACCTTAAAGGCCTCTTCAAACAATGAGGCACTCCCATCAAACAATGACAGTTCAAACTACCTCAAAGGAAATTATCCTCACTGTGCTTTTTTTTTCTTCTACCACTGGTACTGAGGCTCCAAGTATGAGACTACATGGGAAAGTTAGCACCTGGAATGAAGCCTGAAAAGGATTCTACCCTTCAGTATTTTCCTCTTAATCAGGAAGAAACTCACCCCAAAAGTGTCTTCCTCTGGCTTGTGGGTCACAGTGATAGGGGGTGTAGGGCTCGTATCAGACTCTGAAAAGAAATACAAAGGAGAAGATGGCTATTAGCTGACCACCCTGCCCTGTCCTTGGGAAGCAGGTCCCTAAAGCCACCCTTCTAGCTGAGCAGACACGCCCACCCCCAGGGACTGAGTGAGTCCCAGTATAGTTACCTGCCTCATGCTTCAGTGCTACCAAAACATCTCAAAAAATGCAGACCTCCTAATCCCAGCCCAGAGAACACACCACAGTCTGGGCAACACGCACCTTGAATTACATGACAGGAATGATGAAAATGGCTTGGAATCCTAAGTAATATGGTGATTAGATTTTAACAGTGGCAGCAGCCATCGCTGACATTGTTACTCCTTGTTTAGGGTACCTCTCCCATTTTCTCCTCCAGGCTCATCCCTTCCCTCTTTCACTCTAACTCCTCAGTGAAAGCCAGATCTTAATGAACAGCCCTCTAGCCATTCCCCTAAGACTGATTTCAGAACACAATGGCAATTAGAATTGAACAACATTCAATGGACCAGAAAACACCGTGGAGGGTCATCCTCTATTTGCCATCACATCATGTAAGAAACGGTCCCAGCTCTGGTTTTCTTAAGGGACACCTGTGGGATTATAAGATGCTTTTCATGACCAAGAACAAGTGAAGAAGTGACAGTTGTCACTTATGCTTGTGCCAAATGGCCAGGCTATTCCTAAATAGGGTTGTTCTACCTTTTCTGCCCAATTTCAGGCCCAATTGAGCAGAAATGGCAGTGGCTGCTGCTGCTCCTATCATGGAGGAGTAATCAAAAAGAAAGAAAAACCCCAACTCCTTCAAAGATTGTCCAGAGTTATCCTCCGCTCTATTATAAACTGGACTTCAATGATGCCATTCAAGGACATGTGAGCTCCTGAGAAACAGTTCTACCCAAGGTAGGTTCTAGCCAAATGCTTGATCTCTTAAGGTGGGTGAGAAACATGGGCAAGTTTATAAGCTCTACATTTTCTCTTAGATGCTCAGTGGGGATCTACCTATGCACGTGAAACCTATTGGTCACCTTCTGCAGCCCCTTTTCAGCCAGGTAGAGAAATTGGCATACCTTACAAAATGCTCAGAGTGGGGCAAAGTGGGGATATAGTTCAACTACAGAATACTGCCTAACCCTGTATTTAATCCTAGTACAGGACAAGAAAGTTGGTAGTCCTCTAGGAAAAACTGTGATCCAGGGCAACTACCCAGGAAAAATGGGCCTAGGACTTCATAATATGCCAACAGCTTCAACTGCCAAGGGGCTGGGAACATTAACTAGGCAAAAGAGCAGTCTGAATTTCACAATCCCCAAACTATCAGGTCAAAAGAGTTTCAAATTCAAGCAGACTTACCAAAGTCAAAGAAATCTGTGCTTTCTGGAGGGGGAAAAAAGAACAAAGAGGTAATTAACAAATATAATAATAACAAAAAGATCAGTTGTAGTATAGGATAGCAGCTTTCTAGCTGTGACTTCTCCCACTTACCACGATTCCCCATTCCCACAGCAAGGAACACATAGAAATCCTTCCTAAATCACCCTTTCCAGCCACTGCACAACCCCTTCAGGGAATATTCCTCCAAATGGAGGCTCTACAGATGCAGCTGGTGGCTGCAAAGAAGGAAGGCCGCCTGCAAGCTAACAACCAAGCTAGTTTCATTGTGAGGCAGATAGTTGAGGCTCTAGCCACTTCCCTGCCCACATCTGTCCCTCCTTCAGGTACTAGAACACAGGAGATGGCACTAGGGAGCAGCCCCAGCATTAACACTAAAACAAACTTCCTTCCCTCAATATGTGGTCACTAAGAAGCTTGGGAGACCACCCCCCAACAGCACCAGAATCTTATCATCCATGTGGACATGTGTTATATGCACTTCGACTCATAGAAACGGCTCCCCCAACAATGAAAGCTAACCCTCAATTGGGCATTAATTATGAGTCAGGGCCTGTGCTCAGTGCTTCCAGTGTTACTGTCATTCAAGCCTTATGAAGAATACCCAAGTTGTAGAGATTAACTAATTGAGCACCATTCATCTAGAAAGGGATTGGAGTTGATTCTAATCTAAGACTGGGCTCTTAAGCACTCTACCAGCACTGCTCATTCTTGAACAAAAATGGAACGAATCACCGGGAGGTGAATTTCTTACAGGAATGGACCAATTTGTATCTGGGACAGGAAAATAAAAGATGTGCTTCACCAGAAAACAAGAAAGTGCTTGAAGATATGTGGTCCTGGAAAGAGAAAGCAGGCAGTGATGCATGGGGGAAATGTTTGCTAACATGGTGTGTTATGAACCGCACCATGTTGCCTCACAATCCATATGACTAAGTTGTGACCCCAGTACTTGAGGATGTCACTGTATTTGGAGATGAGGTACATAAGTGAAAATGAGGCTATTTGGGATCCAGATAAGAAAAGAGTAGAACACAGATGTGCTCAGAGGGGAAGCTAAGTAAAGATGCAGAAAAGACACACCTACAAGCCAAGGAGAGAGGTCTTGGAAGAATGCAAGCCTGACAACAGTTGCTATCAGATTCCCAATCTCCAGAACTGTAATAAAGTGGACTATTGCTATTTAAGAAACACAGTCTATACCACTTTGCTATTACAAACCCAGACAACAAATACAGGAATCGCAAAAACACCCGCAAGTGCTTTATATATACCAATGTGTAACTGAATAAATGAGTGGGGGAATCTCTTCTTCACAGTAGAATTCCAACTAATAAATGGAAGGTTGTAAGCAGAAACCACCATCATTTGATAAATACTATAGTAATAAATGCTCAGGCATGAATCATCAATGAATGTTAAAATTGTTGTATGAAGAGATGATGAGAAACAAGCTATTTGTGTTTTTTCAAATCATTATTCTGATAAACTAAGGGTGAAATAAGTCACTGTGCAGTGGAGGACTTTGGCAAACATCATCTTGACCAAGCGATAAAGTTGACCTCACCACTGATAAGCCATGTCAACATCCTCCATTCTTCAACTGGATGGACCAAAAAGGGTGGAGAAATACTTCCATGGTGTGTGTGGGTAGGGAAGGAAAAAAGAAAAGGAAAGTGAAAAACTGGAATTTAATCATGAGAAACAGATAAGATAAAGTCTGTAACAACTAGAGACTTTTCTTTAGAGAACACTGAGGACCTATCACAGCATCAAAGGAACTGAGGTTATGGTGTGGCAACTAAATTTAATGTCTAGTCCTAGGTGTGATCCTACAAAACACAGGGCACTGATGGTGCCACTGACCACATGTCAACAGTCTATAAGTTAGATAACACTGCTAAACCAATGTCCATGTCCTGGTTCTGCACCCTGGGTTGTAGCTGGATCAGAGAGTGATATCTGTGGAGGCCTAGTGAAGAGAAAAGGGTACCTTGCAGTGTTTTGTAACTTTTGCCTTTTTTAAGAACCCAAGTTATTTCAAAGTGAAGTGAAATCACATGAGGACTAGTTAACCCAGAGTTTCTGATTCATGAAGTTTGCCTGCATCTTGAGAGATTGTTATGTGTTGCTGAAGATGGAATCCAAGGCCTCACACATGCTAGGTAAGCTCTCTACCGCCAAACCTAGTCACAAGGCCCTGGTGCTACCTAAGCAAACCCTCTACAGCTGAGTCACATATCCAGTTCCACACTGATGCATTCTAAACAAGACCTCTACCACTGAGCCATGTCCCTAGCCCTGAGAATTTGCCCCAATTCACTGGTGATAGTGAAGTTGCCAATCCCTCTGAAAGGGACAGCACCACACACCACCCCCATCACAAGCCTACCAGGCCCTGAAATATAAGAACAAATCATTTACAGGCTGGCTCAGCAGTTGCTTTGCTCATTCACTTGCTGTGGTCCTCCACTTACCAAACCCTTGGTCAAGCCCTTTTAGGAACTGTAGCCATATGAACTAGTAGGTACTTGTCTATCACTATTTGCAGGCAACAGGGTTGCTTCTGTGGAGTCCATCAGGAAAGATTCACTTTCAGCAACTGTTGTCTGGCTGAATTTTTGCTTCCTGTTCTATACAATTGTGGGGATAATAGAGGAAATGGGGCTTTTGCATAGGCTTCAGAGCATGAAAAGAGAGATGAGCCAGATTAATCAACAGTATCCACCTACTTTATATTTCTCAGCAGGCTCCCATTTATCAGAAAATATTTTCCCAGCAGCCAAATATTTTGGCCAAGTGTTTGAACCCTGTAATCTCAAAGTCATCCTACGATTTTGAGCATAAATCGCCAAGTCCTTTGCTAAAGCCAGGCGGCATGGACACATGAGGTAAGCACATGAGTTTCAGAACAGGGAGACATCCTGCTCTCTAACCTTAGCAGGAATTCACACATTTATATAGGGGGAAAAATGATACTAGGAATTGTCTTCCTCTGACTGATACCACAGGCTGGGACAAGGACAGTACCATCACCATCAGAACTGGGCAGTGGTGGATGCATATGATTCCTATAGCCCCAAACAATAACTCTTCAAGAAGCTAGCTCTCTCTCTCTCTCTCTCTCTCTCTCTCTCTCTCTCTCTCTCTCTCTCTCTCTCTCTCTGTCTCTCTCTCTCTCTCTCTCTCTCTCTCGTGTGTGTGTGTGTGTTTACACACATGGGTGTATGTGTAAAAGAGAGGATTATGTGCATGTATATATGATCTGTGTACACAGTTGTGTGTGTGCATGTGGAAGCTAGATGGCTCGCTAAACAGGGAGCTCACCACTTCAGCTAGGTGGACTGCTCAGCAAGCTCTCAGAATCAGTCTGCCTTGTCCCTGCCTCCCCCATGCTCTGGGTTTACAGTAGTGTACATCATGCCTGGTTTTTAAAAATGGGTTCTAGGGATTCAAACACAGGTCCTCAAGCTTGTAGAGCAAGGGCTTTTTGCATTAGAGTAATTTCGCCAGCCTCTCATCAAAACTCTTTCTTAAATAAGTTTTGTTTTCGTTAGGTTTGTTTGTGTGTGTGTAGGTGGTCATGGAGGCCGTAAAAGGCCATCAGGTCCCACCCAGGTAGCTTTTAGACATGAGATGCGAGTGCAACAAGGACCCTTAACCACCAAGCCATCTCTCCAGACACCTCCATCACAACTTTTGAGGGAGAAGCAAGTGAAATAGTTTGTCTAAGGTCACAACTTACAAGTAATTGTAGCAACACTTGAACTCTGGTTTGCTGGTCCACAGTCACTACTCTAACCTACCCTGGAACTACCTGTTAGAATTTTCTACCTGGACTAAGAATGACTACTGACCTGGAACTCCTGAATTCTCCTCATCTCTGTACCCCCCAAACCATAACAAGAGCCAATAGCAATGAAGTGTTTTATTTGTCCCAGTACACTGCTGAATGAGCTTCTTTGTTCTTCAGTGCAACCTAAGCAGGGGCTACTGTGATCATTCCCATTCACAGGCAAAGAAGTAGAGGCATTGAGCAGTATCTACCTTTCACAGAACCCAGAGAGCTGTCCTTGTGCTAAGCCCCAGTCTATCATCCTGGGCTACCTATCTGAAAGAATCATAGATGTGTGGGTCTTGTACCTAAATCTGTCCAACCTCAGAGATCTGGCTCTTAACTATAGCATTTGGCTGCTTGGGAATGGGAAAGACAAACACATGATAAATAAGATGCCTTAACACTCTCTGGCCAACAAAGAAGAGTGGGATCCTCAGGCTGCTGTTGCCGCCAGCACAAGGTTGAGCTGAGAGGGCTGTAGGTTATCCCTGCCTGCTCCTCCAGATAATTTACTCTTCTGAACACTGAGATATCTTGTCACTTGACATGGCTGGCCCATCTTTTCTGCCACTGCCCTTTCATCATCCATCAATTCCTTTTTAGCACAAAGGTTCATAAAACAAGCAAACTTCTCCACAGAGGGGTCCATCCTGAATTATGGGCAAGCTAAGTGTGCCACTTTCTTTTTCCAGCTTCTCTGGGGTTCTGTCCTCACTCCTTCCCTCCTCCTGGGGAAGGGCTAATAGTAGCTGACTGTGAAGGAGGGATTGCCAAAGTCACCTGGGGAATTGAAACCCCTTCTCTACAGGAGTCACCCCTGAGTCTCTGATTCATAAGGACTAAGGAAGATTGAGAATTTCAATTTTAACTCATCCCCAGGTGTTACTGACTATGATTGTCAAGGAGCCTTGAAAACCAAGCCTGGGACACATCGACAACCAACTATGGTGAATATACCCATAAGTAAAGAGGCTGTGTCTACATGGCTGGAGGATACTGAGGTACTGCTTTCTCCTGGAAGAAGAGAGGGTAAAAGGAAGACTACACCTCTCACATCACCCATTGCCCCTGCTGCCCTGTACCTTTCAGAACACTCTCTGGAGGAAGGAGCTCAAAGTGGCTCACCACCATTTTTAATATTCTTGAGCTCTCTCCATGTCCCAGGAGCTTCCCTTTGGAAACAACAATGCTGTTTCACTTTACCCGTCGCAGAGTAGAGATGCAGATAGGTTATAGGGGCCATACTAGCTCTTGGTGTCAACAACTTTGTGGGCCTTGAGAGCAGATTATCTCCATATAGAAAAGCCACTAATGCCACATTGCAGGCCAGGACTCTTCTTCCAGTCAAAAGAGAGCCCTCTGTGGTCCCTAGTGGGAAATGTCTTTAGGCTTCTTGGTGAGCACACTTGGGTGGTGTTGGGAAGATCAGGGCCTAGAGACTGCTAGGGTCTCAACAATCAGCCCATTACCAACATTTTCTGAGACATGGATCTATCATTCCCTGAACCTCAGTGACAGGCATTTGGGACACCATTCAGCCTCATGTCTCCAGTGTCACTTGTGGGGCACCAGGCCTTCCCTTACATTGAGATAAATAAGCTTCCCAGAGCCAGCACCCTGCAGTTATTTGTAACTATAAACTTATGTTCCTCCAGACAGACATCGCATAGCATCGCTAGCTTTTGGTGCCTTCTCACTTTGGAAGTGTGTGGTATTAGTCCTTACACTTCCCTTTGTCCCTTTAGAACCTCTCACTCCTGAGGACTGAGGATTGTGTAGTCACCTAGTCTGTTTCCAGCACAAATCGCAAAAGTCACCAAAGACACAGCTGCGTGGGCATCAGCTGCATAATCCACCAAGCAATGCTGCAACCAGCCTCTCTCTGAATACCCTTTTGGATTTTTCTTCTTCTCCAACTTCAGGAAGATGTTTGGACAGACTAAAAAAAGGCAGAACTCCCCAAGTTCAGAGTTCCTCTATTCCTGCAACTATCAGCTCTAGTCATGTGACATTTGCACCATCAGTATCTGGTAGCATCAGCTACTTGCCTTCTAAGTTACCATGGAACAAGAGTAGCCTCGAAGCCAATTCCAAGGCAAGCCTTACTGCTGACTAGCTGACTGGAGCTTAAGACAGCAATCTGTTAAATGTGAGGTTGATTTGGACCTGCGATGAAGAATCACTGAGCTATTATTGCATATCAAGCCTACATCTTAACTCATTCAAAAACCATCAAACGCTTAGGAGAGCAATGCACTCACTCTTGTGCCTATTTCACAGCTGAGGACATTGAGACTTCAGACAAGCCTACTGTCAAGCCCAACATAGCATGCTCAGGTAAGTAAGACACTGAGTCAAAATTTGTTACCATGTCATCCATCTCTAAAATCTCTGATTTATCTACTAAAATACAGGACATCTCTATATGTACAGCAGGTTTGGGGGGGGTGGAATCCTGGAGGTAGTTGTGGCAGCCATGGAAAATGGAGGTTATCCTAGTTAGCACAAGGCACAGATGATATCTGCCCCTATCCCAGTGTGAATTCAGTTATTTAGGTAACTGTAGTCATCAGTGCTACCTTTTCTTTCAAATTGCACCCCTTCCCCAGCTCCCAGAAGAAATGGGTACATATCTCACCTGGAAAGGGCTCCTTAAGGAAGTGGCCATTGATGGTCTGGTTGGCTGTGCCCAGGGCATTCTTAGCAATGAGGGTGTAGTTGCCATTGTTGTAGTGGGTGGGCTTGTTGAAGAGCAGGCAGCCCTCAGAGACCTCACCCTCCTGGTAGTAGTCCATGTGAATGATCTTGGACTCCCTCAGTGGCTGCCCATTGTACAGCCAGTGCAGCGTGGGTGTCGGGTTGCCACGCACCACAAACTCAATGCAATGCTCCAGGCGTACCTCGGGCTCCACCAGGCTCACCACACGTGGAGGGTCTGTGGGGAAAAGCAAGCTGAACTCGAGGACACAGAGTCTCCTATGAACTGAAGAAGCCTTCTAGGAAGCAGGATGGGGATCCCACTTCTCAGCCTGCTCTGAAAAGGCTGGGTAAAGCCAAGTTCCCACCACCAGCCAAGAAAGGAGAAGAGACCTGTATCTTTATCTAAGCTCTCTGGATCTATCTTAGCTGGAGCTCCCCTCTTGAGTCTTTTCAGGGATGCCAATGGTAGAACTGAATTGCAGAGGTATACCATCCACTGAGAGTCAAGGAAATTCTTTCCTGGGTTTATTGTCCCAGAACTTATTTTTCAGCCTTACTGTCCTTGTTGAAAGACTAGGGTAAGGTTCTAGATCAGACCTACCAATGGACCTGTCCCATCCCCAGCCTCCTCCTGGTACCTCTCTGTCGTCCATGATGGCATGCACTTACAGTAGACAGTGAGAGCAACACTGGCATTGCTCATGCCCACCACGTTCTCTGCAATGCACGTCAGGGTGAAACCATTGTCCTCGCTTGTCACATTCACCAGGGTCAAGTTGATGGCGTGTACATTGGTCCAGTTCAGATTGGTCTGAAAACCCCAACCAGAAGATAATAACCAAACCATTTATACAAAATGGCTTCCTTTTCTAACCCCTAACACCTCCAGAAATCAAGCAAAAGGTGAATGAAATCTAGCTAATGAAGATACATGACCATGTTCCAGATTCTTTATAATTCAGTTGATCCTCACATTAATACTAGGTGGTAAGTGGGAAAATTGGTTTCTTTCTTTTCTTTTTTTTTTTCTTTTCTTTCTTTTGCTAAAGAAGAAACCAAAGTACAGAAAGTTGAGTACCACAGCAAAGAATGAAATGACAAGAAATCATGACATCTAGATAGAATCTGAGGCTGGGTTTCTTCCCAGAGGGACAGGATCACAATTGCCCCTCTTCTTTTTAACTAAGGGATACACGGTTCTTCATTCTTGCTGTTCCTGGCCTTAGGATGCCTACCTGGTGGGTGTTGATGGACTGCAGACCAGTGACTATCCAGTCTACATCAGGCAAGGGGGAGCCAGAGCCATTGCAAGTGATTACAGCATTGTCTCCTTCTCGGACGGTCAGGTTGACGTGGCTCACACTGATCTCAGGGAGGTCTGGGAGGACGGAGAGGAGAGGGAGGTAAAAGTCAGAAAACAGTACACAGAGAAGCTCTGCCTCTGGGCCCTTCTTGCCTTGCCCCATGACAACTCTAGCACAACTTGCTTGAGCTCATGTGATAGTAACCTCCTGACCAATACTACCAATTTGACAAGCTCTAGAATCACCTAGAGACCATCTGAGCATGCCTGAGGGAATATCTAGGTTAGGCTAACTGAGGTGGGAAGACACCATATTATAGGCTGGGTCCTGAACTGAATAAAAAGGAAAGAATGAGCTCAGCACCAGCATTCCTTCCTCTCTGCTTCCCCACTGTGAATACAAAGTGGCCAATGGCCTGAAATTCCCCTATGCAGCCTGATTTCCCTGGTGGTGGGCTGTACTGGCAAACTGTGGGCCAAAACAAACTCTTCCTTCTTTAAGTTGCTTTTGTCAGCTCAAAGTGAAAAGTAATGACCATAACCCCACCCCTGTGCTGGTTCACAGGCCCTCCTCTATAGACCTCAGAATGAAGCACATACACTTCTACACAGCAGGCTGTGAGTGGCGCACCTATTCATGGGATGCCATTGCAGCAACTGAGCCTAGAGTTTCAACCTGCTTGGGGCACTGAGTCTCACAAACTGGTGTGTATCAGGGTCCTGTGGAAACTAGGGATTCAATTCTCTAGTGTCTAGTTGGGCATAGGAGCTAAGCCTCTAGAAAACAGCTGGGAAGCTCCTGGTATGGGAACACCAGAGGCTGCACATTAAGACATGCAACTTCATGTTTGATTGACAGGTGACTTGGAGAGAAAGGGAATCTGATCTGCGGACTCCTTTCGGCATTCCTCCCTAAGACTAGCCTTCCTGCAGCTGGTTCAAGACAAGAATGATCAACAAGGGAAAGGTCAGTTTGATCCGTACCCACTGCAGAGGTCAAGGCTGGAGATGGCTGGGAAGGGCACCCTGACAGGCCAGCCTCAGGTCCAGCCCCTTCTCTGAGGTGTGTGGGATGGTGGCCAGATGAGACAATGCTGCTGCTCACTCACCACACTGACTGATGTTCATGCGGAAGAGAGGGAGTTGGGAGCCATCAGCACTGATGCAGTAAAGACTCTGGCTGTCCAGCCGGGCCTCCCCCTGCTCCTGCCACAGCTGCATCCAACGGATGTCACAGCTGCAGTTGAAGAAGTTCTGCTCCAGTCTCCTGTGGGCAAGAAGAGAGGGGAAGGAATCCCTGAACGGTGGATGACCCAGCTCCCTCCCAGGGCTGAGGCCAATGGGCCCCTACTGCTCCTCCGTGAAATAAGCCAGACTCAGACAATCACCGTGTTTCCTTGCATTCATGAATCCTAGGCTTCATATAGATGCACAAAACCATGAGAGGAGAAAGAGACAGACAGACATGAAAGAAGAAGGAAAGCTGGAGGGAGGGAGGGAGGGAGGGAGGGAGGGAGGGAGGGAGGGAGGGAGGGAGGGAGGGAGGAAGAGTAAGAAGCTAGCTGGAGGAACAAGGAGAAAGAGAAGGGCATCTGGGACTGAATATGGTCAAACGTATGGTACACTTGAAATAAATTATCTTAATGGAGCCCATCACTATGTACAATGAACATATTCCAATAAAAGATTTAAAAATAGTAAAGGAAAAAGGCTGGGGAGGTAGCTTAGCTGATAAAGCACTCGACATTCAAAAATGAGAATGGGAGTTTTGATTCCCAGCACCTATAAAAATGATGTAAATGCCAAGTGGGCATGGTAGCCAACCTGTAATCCCAGCACTCAGGAGGTAGAGACACCAGATTCCTAGAACAAACTCACTAGTCAGAACAGCTGGCATCATGAGCTCCAGATTCTACCAAAGAAAGCAGTTAACAGCAGCCTCGGCCATACAGGCAGGGGCACACATTCTCACATATGCTTATGCCACATACATACACATATTCGTGCCGTGCACACATACACACACACACTCACACACACACACACACACACACACACACATACACACACACACACAGGCACAGACACAGACACACACCACACCACACACACACCCCACACATATATACACAGACACACCACACACACACCACACACACACACACACACCACACACACACACACACACACACACACACACACAGACACACCACACACACACCACACACACACACCACACACACACACACACACACACACACACACACACACACCACACACACACACACACACCACACATATACACACAGACACACCACACACACACCACACACACACACACACACACACCACACACACACACACACACACCACACCACAAACACACCACGCACGTGCACACACACACACATACACACACCACATACACACACACACACACACACCACACTCACACCACACACACACACCACACACCACACGCACACCACACATGCACGCAAATGAAATAAAAATAATAGTAAAGGAAAGAGGGAGTTAAATGAGGTCACAAAAGAAGTAATAGAAATAACAAATAATAAATACATAGCATTAAGTCCATGCACTTAGTTTTAAAAGTAGTAATTTCACTGAAAAGACACATTTTACCATCATTAAATCACTGGACAGAGAGGCCTTTTTACATGTGTCAAGCTGAGATACTCGTCTTCATCTTCTTAAAATCTACCAATGGCTTCCCATTTCGCTGGAATTAAAAACCCTATGAAACCTGGGTTTCTCCGTCACCTTCCCGATGTCATCTGCTCTTTATCATCAGCAAAGCCATACTCAACCTATGCTTCTCCATCATCCTGGGATGTCACCTCCAACTTATCCATGTCCCTATCCAGCCCCACTACCTCCTGCCTCACCCCTGCCCACATCCAACCACACTGATCTTCATATGCATAAGCTAACTAGTGTGACTGGTTTGGACCTGATTCAGGGCTTCTATCTGCCTGCCAAGTTCTCTCCCAACACATCTGCAAGACTGGTTCCCCTCACTTCATTAAGAAACTGTAGGGCACTCTCTGACCACCATCTATATCAAAGCTGCCACAACCCTGAAAAAATACTATCTAGCCCCTCACCAGATGCATTTACCTGTCTAGAATTTATTACTATTTCATAACACTTTAAATATTCATATTAGTTTTTTTTCCTTGTCTTCCTAGATAAAAAGTTAAGCTCCACGGAGGCCAGAGATGTAACGTGTTTTTGCATTGCTGCAATCACAGTACCTAAGACTGATCCCCCAGACATATTTTCCCTCAGGAAATAGGTAGTTAGCTAATTCCAAGACATATTCCAAGGCCATTTTGGGACCAGCTTTATCCCTCCATGAATTCAATGGTTCCTTAATGAGCACCTGTTCGGTATCTGGCCATGTTTGAATGCTGCTAATAGAGAGATGAATAAGGTAGTCCTTGTCCTCTGGGAGCATTCACCCCAGTGATGAAGAATGGCTGATGGGGAAGAGTCAAGTCCAAAGCCCTTGTTCTCTGCAGAGTCTCCTTGTGCCTTAGAACAAGTCACATCCCTCCTCCATTGGGTTATTAGGAGAGTGATGAACAGTGCTAATCAATCCCCCAAATTCTCAAAAAGCACAGGGTGAATCTGAATGTCCAGACCATTAGGGGAACATGATTCTCTCTCTGGTCTACTGAGGGGATTGATCCGTTGGCACCTGGAGGAAAGGCACTTGGGTCATTGAATATTTTTTAAGCACTGGGTATTTTTGACAACTGGCAAATTCTAAAATAGTTAGGCATACATCAGCATTTGTCAGCTTGCAGGAAAGGAGGGAGTGCAGAGAGAGGAACTCTGTTCCTGATCACTAGCACAGCACAGGTAGCATGTTCAAACAGCCACACAGCTTATCATCCTCTTGGCCTGCAAGCATCCATGACTTCTCATTCTTTGGGATCTTTTGGGGAAAAGGCAAGGGACCCAACCTTCACTAGGCATCTGCTTCTCACAGAAATCTTGAGAGGTAGCCAATATTGTCCCCACACAAACAAGAAAGTCCGTCT
Source organism: Cricetiscus sungorus (assembly GCA_030556225.1). NCBI lineage: Eukaryota > Metazoa > Chordata > Mammalia > Rodentia > Cricetidae > Cricetiscus > Cricetiscus sungorus. The sequence continues at coordinate 43,667,409 of JANBXA010000007.1, forward strand.
ATTGATGTCTGAAGGGTTTAATGGTTAGCTTGATGAGCAGATTCATAAACAATATGGAGGCACACCTCTGGGCATGTAAGGGCATAAATGAACAGGGAAGCTGCTGCCCTGAATATGGGTGGACTGAGAGAACCTGAACTGAGTTAAAAGGAGAACACAAGTTTAGTATCACCACTTGTCTCGGTTTCCTAACTGTGGATACAGTGTCACCAGCTGTCATCATAACTCCCCACCATGATGGAATATACCTTCAAACCACAATGCACTCCTCCGTAAGTTGTTTTTGTCAGTTATTTGATCACAGCAATAAGAAACATAACTAAGACAAGGAGTTAGGACACATATTCCATGCTCCAGCCATCACACAAATCTGTCTTTATACTTCCCACTGCCTTTTCCCTGGACAAACACTGTAGAGCCTGGAGGCAGGAGAGGCACTCACAGTGCTCCCTTGACTCCTGGGGCTCTGTCCAAGGAGACTAAGAGGTAGAGGGAAGCTGTCAAGGAGAGAAAAGGGCAGCAAGATACAGAGGTCATGTCCAGGAGCACCCAAAGTGGAAATAGAAGTCAGTGGTAGAGGAGTTTTGCCAGCACATTGGGGAGTTTGGAGTTTCTGCACAGAGAGGAGAGGAAAGCATGGGGCCACCAGTTATGATGTTTTATAAGCATGGAGTCACCATGTACAGTTGTGTGGTCTGTGCATTTCTCAAGGAGTCCAGCCAATGCAATGCTGGAATTCAGACCCAGTGCTCTGGAATGAACTACACCAATCCTGAGAAGACACCTTCTCTATCTCGTGAATAAGGGTATCAGCTAGGCCGGCTGGAAGTCCTAGGCCTTTGTTCTTGAACTTTTATTCTCCTGACTCTGGTTAACAATTAAACTTTTCCTAGGTGTCCCCAGTAGTGTTTGTGCATGTGAGCGTTATCTCTCATTATTTGCTATATTAGAAATTGAAGCAGTCATTTTGACAGGTGAGATGAAATCTCCAACTTGTTTTAATTTTTATTTTACCTTTTGAGATATATTTTAGCCATTTCTTTTTCTTCTACTGAAAACTCTCTGTTCAGATCCACAGCTGATTTTTAACTGGATCATTTACCTTCTTGGCTCTGTTGTTTTTAAATTGTGTTCTTTGTTTATAGCAGATACAAATCCTCTGCCTGATACATAGCTGGCAAAGATTATCCTCCACTCCATGGGCTTCTTCTTCACTTGATTGATTCTTTCCTTGTCTACACAGAACGTTTTTGTTGTTGTTGCTTTTATGAGATCCTATTAATTGTTGGCCTTAATTCCCAGACTAACTAATGGAATCCTACTCTGGAGAAGAAAGAAAGTTCTACACCTAGATACTGTAGAGTACTGCCTAATATTTTCCTAGCAGCTTTAACATTTCAGGTTTCAAAACTCAGGTCTCTGATGCTCTTGGAGATGATATTTCTGCAGGGTGTTAGATATGGGAATAAATTCATTCCTCTACATGTGGACTGAATATTTTCCCAGTACCATTTTCTGAAGATGCTGTCTTTTCTCCAATGTATGTTTTTTGGGCTCTTTATCAAATATCAGCTAGATATCGTTATGAGTAATCATGTTTGGGTCATCTATTTTGTTCTATTAGTCTACATGTCTGTTTTAATTCTAGTATCATGTTTTTATTACTATAGCTCCATAATATACCTTATAATTTGCAATAGCCATCCTTTCAGTATTGTTCTCTTTGCTCAGAATTGCTTTGGCTATCCAGGATCTTTTCTGAGTCTATGCAAATTTTAGAATTTTTTTTTCTAGTCTTGTGAAGAATGCTATGGGAATTTAACTTGGGATTGCATAAAAACTACATGTTTTTGGTAGGATGGACATTTTCACAATAATAATTTTACTGAGCCATGATCACGGGGTGTCTTGCCATTTTCTAGCATTATTCTCATGTCTTTGGAAATTGGAAGTTTTTGTTGAGTTCTTTCACTGAATTCCTTGGTTAGGTTAAGTTTCAGACATCTTATTGTCTGAGAATATTGTAAATAAATTTGAATGTGTTATGATCTCTTTCTCAGCCTGTTTGTTGTTGGTAGATAGAAAGACTACTGAGTTTTACAAGTTGATTTTGCATATTGTCACTGTGCTAAAATTATTTTTGCTGCTAATTGCTTCTAAAAGTTTTCTGATGGAATTTTTGGGGACCTCTTATATATAATATCATGTCATCTGCAAATAGGGAATTTTTTTCCTTTTCCTATTTGTATCCCTTTAATTTCTTCCTCTTGTCTTACTACTTTAGCTAGTGCTTTGACTGCTGTATTGAAAAAGAGTGAGGATAGTGGACAGCTCTGTTATTCTTGATTTAGATGAGATTATTTTGCGTGGTTTTTTTTTCCTTTTAGGATAATGCTAACTGTGCATTTGTCATATATATCCTTTATTGTGTTGAGGTGTGCTCTCTCAAGTTCTACTCTCTCTAGAACTTTTCTCATGATAGCATGTTAAATTTGTCAAAGGCTCTTTCTGCATCTATTGATATGATTACATGATCTTTTTTGTCTCTCTGTGGTAAGAAAGTTAAAATGGCTAAAATCAACAAAACAATTGACAACACATAGCTAGCAAGGGTGTGGGGAAAGGGGAAACCTCATTCACTGTTGGTGGCAATAAAAGCTGGTAATAGGACTCTGAAATCAGTATTAATAATCACCATAAAGCTAAAAATTAAATTACCATATGACCTAGCTATACTATCCTTGGCATATGCCCAAAGGACTTGACATTCTGCTTCACAGATACTTGCTCAGCCATGTACAAGGCTGCTTACTTGACAATAGCTAAGAAATGGAAATAGCCTGTCTTTCAACAGTTAGATGGATATTGAAACTGTAAAATATAAACACAATTGGAATACTACTCAGCTATAAATAAAAAAAATGAAAGTTGCAAGTAAACTCATGAATCTACAAAATGTTACATTGAACGAAATGACCTAGAGTCAGAAAGACAAAAGCCACATGATCTTTCTCATCTGTGGTCCCTAGCTCCAAATATTCAGGTGTGATACAACACAGAGTAACTGAAAAAAATCAAGTATAACAGGTCATGCAACAGGAAAGGAAGAGTTTGGGGGTAATAACGGGACAGAGGTGATATGAAAGGGGGTCGGAGAAATGGTAAAGAAACTGTAATTACAAAACAGTATCAGAGTCAATACAACAGGAGAAGGAAGGGGAGGGACAAAAACACCCAAGCAAGGAATCATATCAGTTTTCACCTACCCAAAATAATGCATGTGTATGAAGAGAAGTTATGTCACCTATGCTGACAATACTATCCACAAGAGCTACAGACTATCTGACAAAGCCCCCAGTAACAGGCATGAGAAACCCCTTTAGAGTTGTTGATCAGAGACTCCCAAAATAATATAGACTCCTGGTGTTGCCCTTGGTTGCCTCTCAGAGGTTGAAGGTAAGTTCCTACTGAGCTTACTGAAGGTAAGACTCAGGACTTGGATTATTGGAGAGAGACCTAGTCCAGTGGTTATCAGCCTGTGGGTCATGACCCCCTTTGTCGGGTCACATATCAGATATCTTGCCATCAGATATTTGCATGACAAATCCTAACAGTAAAAAAAAAAATTACAGTTAGGAAGTACAGTGAAATAATTTTAAGATAGGTGTTACCACAACATGAGGAACTGTATTAAAGGGTCTCAGCATTGTGGAGGTTGAGAACCACTGCCTAGGCTGAAGGCCTCCTTCCTGTAATCTAACTCACATAATACCAGAAAAGTTCTATGCAAGTTACCAGAGTAGGAAATCAATCAATAATCCTATACAGTTGTAATGCCTATCAATTACAACAGTGACCAGCATGACAATATATCCTTAAAGATGCAATAGTGGCACTCATCTGTAACCAGCAGCTGTCAAATTGGACTTAAGACCCACCAAACACAGGAAACATTGCCTAGTCCAAGAAACCTAGCTAACTTCCTGCGACTAGTGAGGTCATAGATCTTAGAAGGGAACCCACTACCCTTACATTCTTAGACTAGCCTAATGTCTAACTACATTCTAAAGCTTATCTTTATACCCACAGATGAGTATAACTCTCACTCCTCACCAAAAAAAAAAAAAAAAAAAAAAAAAAAAAAAAGCCCTTTACAGCAAATGGAGACTGTAACAAAAAAAAAAAAAACCCACAATGTAGAAACTAATGAATCAAGAAAATGTAGAAACTAATGAATCAAGAAGAGCCCAATCTAATGGACACATATACAACATGACTCCTACACCTAAGGCTCATTGAAGAAGAAGGGACAAAACAATTGTAATAACCAGATGACCAGGAAATCTGCTGTGAAGTTGTGCCTCCTATAAATAGCTGTCTAAACAAGACTTGAACAATGACTATATGTATGGACATACATACATACACATATACATACGTACGGACGGACAGATGTATGTACATATTAAAGCAAGAGGGAGAAATCCCACCAGGCCCAATCTCAAGACAGAGAACGGCAGGCAATTCATGATTGTTGAGAGAAAGGGAGAATTAGCCTCTCCTAGGGTTGAGCCTCCTCCCCAGTTGCTTATCTAATATAGAGTGCTCAGATCTGAAATCATGTATACATGTCACAAAAATAGACTCCACAGGTTATGCCTATATGCTTGTACATGTACAGGTATATGTAACAATAATAAAAGACTAAGAGGCCACCAATGTAAGAGGGAGTGAGGAAGGACCATAGAAGAGGTTGGGAGAAAGAAAGGGGAGGAAGGAAGCGATAAGATTAATTTTAAGTTTTCAATATTTAAAATAAATGATTAAAAAGAAATTGAAGCTGAGGAATATGTACAGCACCACACTACATTATCACAGATTTTATTGCTCATGAAGGCAGTGTTGTTTTCATACTGTCCCCTCAGAAGAGGATAAGAGTGGAGAGGACAGACAATGTCTCAGGGATATTAAGAAAGTAAATACTATCTTACCTTCTACCTTCACTGAGAGGATCCCGGGGACTCTGCCCCGGGTCTCCCTGGCCTACCATTTAAGGCCCTGGACTACAAAAACTGGGGAGAGAGACCACAAGTCAGCGTCCTGCAGACAACACAAAGGTAGCAAGGCATGCTTTGGTGTATTGCTGGAGCAGAAGGAAAGGAAAGAGTAGAAGTCAGAGGAAAGGAAAGGTGAAGAGGAAGGAAATGCAGTACGAAAGATAGGCAGTTGGCCTCCAGAGGGTGGAAAACCAGCAGTGAAAGAAAGGGTTTGAAAGCAGAAGAGAAAGCATGAGTAGATCGGGAAAGATGGAGCACAACAGAGATGACAGTCAGGGCAGGGAAAGGGGAGTTCAAGGGCCTGGAGAAGAAAAGGGAAGGGTCAATCAGAAAGTATTGGAAGAGCTGGACTCAGAGTCACATAAGATGCATGCATAGCTGAGAAATGAGACAGGGAAGAGAAAAATGTACATGAGCAACAGAGCAAGCGTGGAGTATGGGGGTGTGAACACAGGTCAGCAGGTGAAGGGCATCTTGTGCAAGCATGGTGACCTGAGGTTGGGCCCTGGGTCCATGTGAAAAGGTGAGGTACAGCTGAGCACTCAGAATCCTAGCACCGAGGAGGCTGAATCGGAATCTCTGGAGCCTGATTAGTGACTGGTGAGTCCCAGACAATTGAGAGACCCTGGTCCACAAAACAAGGTGAGTGACACCTGGGAAATGACAGGCTGACCTCTGGGCTCCACGTGCATGTTCAATAAATGTGCACTTGCATCTACATGTATGCACACATGAAGAGAGTAACTACAATAGCATGGACGCTATTTTTGCCATACTACCCTACACATATGACTTTGTTTAACCTTCACAAGGGAGCAATGTAGGGAAGGCAGGGACATCAGAAGACATCCTTAGGAAAGCAGAAAATCAAGATCAGTGTTTATTCAAGGTTAAAAAAGGGTAGTGTTGGAATGGTTTGGGTTCTTCTCGCAGAGACCTGAGGAGAGGCCTGCAACCCCATTGAATGGCATTGAGAGTCCAGATGTTTCAAGATGTGCAGACTGAACCAGGTCAGCCTGGATTTCCCCTGCTGCTCGCTTGACACGATGCAGCCATTCATTATTAAATGGATGTAATTTAAAACTACAAATTATTTACCTGCGTTGGGAAGGCCAGACAAGTGGGGAATGTTACCAGTATTGCCTCAAGCCACATAGAGCATAATACAGCCCATCCTCTTGTTGGATTTCATGTGTGGGCACAAACCAGCATCCCAGTGGCTCAAAAGGCAAACCATGCCAAAGTCCCTGAGGCTGGCACGAGAGTCAGCTGACTGCCTGGGATGTGCCACAGATGCTGCCAGGCATTGGCTCAGTAACAGCTCATACCCTTCCATCCTTTCTGTCCCAGGCTTTGCTTATACAGCTTGGTCCAGCAGCTGAAGGGATGCATCTGAAGATCTGGTGCCTTGCTGTTAACCAGTATCTGTTAGGAGCTTCACAAGGACTCAGTGGGCTCCTCCTCTTAGGAAGACAAACCTAGCAAAATGCATCTTAAGTTTCAAACAGAAGCATCCTGCGTGCCCCATGGATCCAACCCACAATCACCTTTATGTCAGACTGCCCCCCAAAAAATGTTGTCAAAACACAGATACATGAGAGTCCTAGTTCTTAGCTGGACACTGCAGCTCTCTCATGCAATCAGGGCTCAGCAGAAGAGTCTCAGCCATAGCTACAGGGGCAGACTTGCCAAGCTCTATGCTCCATCAATAATGCAAAAGGCCCCATGAATAATACAGCAGCAACAGCTTCGGGATACAGTTTGCTGGTGCCCAGCCCTGGCCTCAAGATGGCCCGAGGCCTAATCACAGGTCCCTGGGGAGTTCCTTCAGATTAACTCAGCCCCATTCAGTCACAGGAAAAAAAAAAAAAAAAACAAAACCAACAACTTTGCAGGATCAGCCAAAGCCATGACTCTGTGTTCAGAAAACATTGAATTGCCCTCCAGTCATCATCAGGGAGGTCTCCTTCTCCCCTCTGTACCATCAGTACTGCCAGGTACAATCCTGGGTCCAAGCTGAGCAAAAGAGGGAGGAGACTCATGTGAGCAAGGGCAAGGCCACTGCCACCAGACAATGGGCACAGCCTAGGCCTCCAGACTGTGTTAAAAATGCATAAATAAAAGATGCAAGTTGAGCTAACTCAGTTATCCTGAGAATGGGTTGGACTGTCCCTTCCAAAGAGCTATGTTCAAGTCCCAACCCCAGGACTCATGAATGTGACCTCCTTTGTTAACAGGATCAAGGTAAGATAAAGGGGTGTGATCATTCAGATGTGAGGTAGGTCCTGAACTCACCCGAAGGGACAGGGATCTTTAAAGAGGATGTGGAGGGGACAGAAGGACAAGGAGGCAAGGAAGTCAGCCACGGGGGAGGTGGTAGAGGCTACGAGGAATACGGCCACAAGCCCTAAAGCAACAGGAGCAGCTGGCAGCTGGCAATGTCAAGAAAGCTTAATTCCCAGAGCCTTGGAAAGTAGAGAGGCTCTGATGATATCCTGACTCAGACTGCTGGCCTTAGAAGAATGGACGAAAACATTTCCATTGTTTTGAAGTCTCCAGGTTTGCAACAACTTAAGAAGGCAGCTATCAGAAATGGGACTGCCAGCAAATCCTCCCAAGACTCAACTTTAAAATCTGTAATATATGGATGAGTGTGTTCCATATTGTTTCTCTACACTAGTGCCAATATATGTCTCCATGCGTTGTGGATTAAAAGGGAGTCATAAAGAAGTCAGAAATTACCACAGCAGCAATAGCATTGCTGATGCAACTGCTTGATGTCTTGTCTGAGAGTTTTTAAAGTGATCACAGCCAAGACTTGGAGGAAGGACAGTGCCAGGATTAGCCCAACCTTCTTCAACCCTAAGTTAGTATTTACCAAGTAGATTAAATCTGCAAATTATAACAGGTAATGATCACTTTGCTTTAAGAAAATGAAATATTCCAATCTATTTTAATCATGTCTGTTCCATGACTATGGGGTATGAAGAGAAGTCTGTTCAAGATATTTTAATAATCCTCAGAATGTCTCTGGAGGGTTTCTATGTTGTGGGCTAAGGTGCACCATGGGATTCAGAACCCAAGCATCTTTTCTTCCTAGTTCATCCTTTATCTCAAAGATAATCTCTCAGAATCTTGCTGATTTTAGGACAGACAGTTCCAGTTTCAGGCGAAAGAAAATAGTATCCTTAACCAGAAATTCCTGAGTATAGTACAAAGCCAAGCCAGACCCCATCAAATCTACCATTGAATTTCTGCTGGCTACTTCATAGCAAATCTCAGAAGATACTCTCAGCTCACTCGATAAGAAGGGCTCTTCCTGAGCTGGAAGAAGACTGAGTCAGGCACTTGCCAAAAGCCCTCCCTCCAATCTAACACAAATAAAAGTACAAGCAGGGTCTTGGCACACAGCAAGTGATCTGAGATGATTTGGGTTTTCCTACGACTCCTATCAGGGGAGCCAGCCACCATGGCTCCTGGAAGGACATGGTGGACATTCAGGTTATAGCACTAAGTGAGGGCTGGAGGAGAATGGATTTTGGAAACAGTGCCTTTAGGTGGTGGCCATCCTAAAAATGATAATATTAGCCTCCAGATGACCAATTTGCCAGCTATGTGATACTGGTCTGGTTATTTGACTTGGCTCAGCCTTGATCCCTCATTTGTGAAACAGGTTATAATAGCAACTCCTTTGTAATGTAGCTTCAAGGATGAGCCAGAATCCTGTATGTATTCATTACTCAATGAGTGCCTTCCTTCTACTTCCCTGATGGACTGCAGTACATATCTAACCCTTCTAATGAGAAGTCTCAACTATTGTGCTTTGGGAAAGAGGTTGTTGGGGCATGGCAAAGACCCTCAAAAGAGCCTTCATGGAAAAAGGAAATGTGCCAAGAAACAGCTAACTATCTTATTTACCCTATCTGTTTGTGCAGACACTCACTGGAAGCCTTGCCCACCTGGCTTGTGACTCTCCTGGCTACCACAGCACATTGAGTCCCTCTCCTACAAGGCCAAAACTCTTCCTGATAACTCTGGACACATCCTCAAACCCCATCCCACAGGCTCTGTTAAGCAGATCCTGGCAGTCTAGATGGCTCATAGCAGATGGTGCCATGTGGACTAATCAAGAAGTCAGACAAGAGAATCCTACCCCCTCTTCCATTTGCCAGGAAAAGAGATTGTTTGGATTTTAATCATAGCCACAGCTAAGAGCCAATGTGCAGCCCCCTCCAGCCCAAAGATAAATTTTCCACTCTCAACATTCAATTTTTCCTCAAAAAATAGACCCCCACCAGGCTGACTGCTCCTTAGGGAAGGGCTTCTTCATCCACCAATATCATTTTTTTCTGATTTAACACTATGACAGAAATAAAATACTGTTTGGATATGGTGGCACTCACACACTGACTCACTCTGCAAGGAATGTCTTCATTCCTCCATAAGTTACGTCTAGCTCACCGGTATATTGATCCCAGGAAAAGATGAATGCAGAATCCCATGATCCTCTGGGAGAAATGTGACATTTTCTTTAAATATATATCCACAGAACAACTGTTTCTAACTCTCCATGAAGCAGGTCACCAGGGCAGCACACCATTGATTTCACATCCAACGATTTCTTAGAAAGAACACTGAACATTTTCTCAATAATTCAGCCTCTACCAGACCCTGACATCTTCTTGGGGGGGCACTGTCTCTGGCCTCCCCTATGTTAAGGAGCAAGGATTGTGGGGGAACTTGATGCAAAAAGACAGGTTCTTTTAATCAGTTTGGGGTCATTATGCTTTGTGGTGGTTTTAATGAGGCGCTTCATGCTTTTAAAAACTTGGTTCCCCATTGATGGCTGTTTGGGAAGAGTTAGAAGGTATGTCCTTGTAGGAAGAGGTGTGTCACTGGAGTAGGGTTATGTTTCAAAAGGCCACTATCATCCCCAGTATGTTCTTTTGGCTTCCTGGTGTTACTCTAGTGCCATGGCTGCCTGCCTGCTGTCATGCTCTGAGCCATGCTGGTGATGTACTCCTATCCCTCTGGGGCTATAAGCCCCAGGTAAACACTTCCTTTCATAAGTTGCACTGCTCATAGTGTTTTGTTGTTGTTGTTGTTGTTGTTGTTGTTTGCTTGTTTTGTTTTATTTTTCAGAAAACTAGCTAGTACCTGCTTCATCTTCATTTTTAATTTGGCTGGATTCAGAATCACCTAAGAAATATGCCTCCGGGTATATCTGTGAAGGAGTTTGTAGATTAACTTAGTTGAGGAAATAAGACATGCCCTAAATGTGTATAGCACCATTACATGGGTTAGGGTCCTGGGCTGAGTAAAAGGGAACAATAAGTGGGCATCATCACTCATCTCTAGTAGCTTCCTCACTATAGAAGCTTCCTCACACTCTTGCTGCCACAACTTCCTCACCATCATGGATAATATCCTCTCGAGCTGTAACTAACACAGACCCTTCCTCTCTTAAATGTGTCTTGTCAGTCTCACTTCTAACCACTGGTCTGAAAAAGCAAGGTCATATTACCCATGTGACAGCAATGTAAACTGCAACTGATACAGAGAAACTTAGCAAAGACTTACAGCCATACACTTTTTTGCAGAATATATTAAATACGGTGAAAACGGTGGAGGACAGTTAAGTACAGTGGTCCAGGCTTTCCGTCTGCACACTACTGCTTATCTAATGGGTGACCTAAAACAAGAATCTTCCCTTGCTAGGCAACTGAGTGTCCTCCAATGTAGCACGGTAGTAAGAATTCCTACCTTACAAAGTTGTCTTAATGATTATGTTAAATAGCATACATAATTTAATAGATTACTGTCACAGGAATAGTTTGGAAATCAGTGATAGTAATAATTATAGTAGCCATGCCAACTTACCCCTAAGGCTCTCCATTAAGTTACATTGAGTTCAAGATGGGAATAAATAGAATGCAGCAAGTACAACAGTCCTGATATTAAATATCTACTTGGGATAATGTTTTATAAACATGAATTTGTTTACCTTCCTTTACCTATTATAAGAGGTTATTGGTGTTCATCTCAATCTCAACCAAATGGGACTAAGAACTCTGATCACTAGGCCTAATGATGCCCATGCCAGAATATCAGAGTAGGAGCCTGGCAGGGAGGTACACAATTCTAAGAAGGGAAAGAAATATACAGTAATATTGTCCATTTTTTTAGACTAGTTCTCACTGTGCAGCCCAGATTGACTAGCCTGTAACTCGTGTATCTCAGGCTAAACTAAAACTGTTGATCCTTCTGCTTTTATCTTCCAGATACTGAGACAACCACGAATCCCAGTTAGCAACACCTTCAAAGTGACAATCTCTCTCTATTCAGCCCTGGGATGACTCTGGAAAGGATCCTGTGAACAGTCAGACCACAAGGACAAGGACAATACACACGTTGTCAAGGGTGATGAGTTGCTGGTATGTAAATAGTCTCTTTTCTATCATCTGGTCTGAAAAACCAAGGTTATAATATATCCATAAATATAGGTCTGGGAAGGTGAAAAGAGGAGGTGAAAGGCCCATAGCCAAGGCAGAGGTCCAAGGTCATTGCTTCTTGATAAATGCTATGATCACAAACAAGAAATCTGGATCTGAGTCACCAAGTAAAAAGGAACACATGAGCAGTCTCTACAAAACTCAGAGTCCCTAACTCCATCTATGCTGCAATTTCTTTTCAATGTATTCCTTGATTTGTTTCCTCAACATAATACACTGTCCTTCATGCACAGAGATGATCCTGACAACTCATACAGCAACTTGTGTTATTTTCTCCAGTCTCCAGCAGTGGTCATGAATTTGCACTCATCCAGTCAACATCTGTTTGCACAAAATGGCTGGCTGGGGTAAAAGTGCATTGATCAACCTTGGAATGCAACAAAGCTAAGCAGTCTACACACAGATAAAATAAATATAAGCCCTCTCCCATGGTCAGAATGCCTAGATTTCAAACAAAATAAGTTGATGGGATATCATGAGCACTGTAAGGGCCATAGTCTGAAGCTGGAAAGCCATGCTCAAGAATCAATTATGCAAGTCCTTAGCAATGCAACTGTGAGTTTCTAGGGCTTAAAAACTCTCAGTAAATGTCATGACTCTTATTATGGTAAACCTAAGATCATGTAAGCAAAACCATACCTGATAAAGCTACAAAGGTACGTATAGCAAATATTATTGATCAGAAATTGAATAATGTCTTTATTATTAGGAATATTAAAACTGTTACTATTATCTGCAGATCACAAAACAAAAGCTAATTAAAATATGAGATTCTGTCTTTGGACACAGTGTGCTTAGAAAAAGCACTGAAAGTCAAGTCCATGAATCACTGTCACTGAACATGGTATGCTCAATGCCATCCAACCCAAACAGCCCAGCCACCGGGTAGTTCCAGTGCTTGACACTCTTCCCCACCCGACCATTACCAGCATTCCGCCACCTGGACAAAGCCTTCAATTCCGAACTTACAATTCCCGAAGATTCAGCGTCTGGAAGAGCTGCCAGGAGAGTGTGGTGAGCCGGTTACTTGACAAGTTTCTGCAAAAAAAAAAAAAAAAAAAAAAAAAAAAATGACAAATAAAGGAGTAGTTAAAGGACAGATCCAGCATCAGCAAGACCCTGGATGGAGGCCTTGGCCATCTGGAGGCAGGCTTTTGAGTGCTTCTTTTCCTTCACAGTATTTTGCTGTTGTGTCTATAGGAGACACATGAGGCCATGGGGCAAGTGTGAAGGAGATGCTAAAACCTTTTCCAAGGAAGGGTAAGGTTTTATACATCAAGAAACAATATGGTTCTCTCGGCTATTCCTCATGGTGCCCTTTAATAAAAGTTTGGGCAGCCTGTTTGAAGCAACCTTCTCTAGACAATAGTTCTGGGGATAACCAAGCCCACGCATCCTTTACCATCCACACTGGCAGGAAATCCTCAGGTTCCTTATAAATTCTTCTCACCCACCCCTCCCCAAGAACACATGCCCATTCCAGAGATCAAGACATCAGCCTTTTGTTCACACATCTCTTCTCCTAATGGCTATTTAATTGTTCTCATTAGGATGTACAGGGGAAGGGAGCAGCCATTAGATTTCTGAATAAAAGAAGAAAGACGCCCACGGTTATTACTTTGCCAGGCTCAACAAACAACTTTTGATGTGATAACAGCCCTTAAAGGCAGTAGCTCTGCACTGAGAGAAATTAAGTGGCAGCCCAGGAACAATGTACTCATTTGCTGATGGGAATGGATGGCAGTACTGGTGCCATCAAGATAAAAATTCATACACACATGAACATGTATATATTTGTATCTATTAAACACATAGGTAACTATACAAACACAGACTCTTGTTTACATACACACACATACATGTACACACACACACACACACACACACACACACACACACTTCCATGTACATTTATATTTAGGTGACTTCTGCAGCAAGTAGAAGAGTCAAATATTGGCTGTGCTGAGGTCTGAGGGGTAGACCATTGACAAGAAAGATGAAAACTCATCTTCAAATTACGAACAAATAAGCAGAAAGAATAGTATAAACAAAATGACAAGAGTAATTGGGAGTGGGGCTACTTCACTTGGGTGCTTGAAGAAGAACCTTCTGAATAGTTAACATGGGACCTGGGAAAAGAAAGAATGATAGTGAGCTGAGAACCAGGAAGAAGTCCAACCAGAAACAGAGTTACGGAGACTGACAGGGACTAAGCAGAAGAGGGATTCATGCCACATTTGCAGACCTTGGGAGGAAACTAACATTACTCTAAAGAGCAACAGGAAGTACTGGGTGGCTCTTAGTGGTGATGTATCATGAAATAAATACCATTTTTAAAAAACTGGACATTGACAGGCTAGTTAGGGGATCTTACCTAGCTTCTAAGCAAGAAAAGGAAAAATGGGTTCAAGGTAAGTGCTAGGGGAAACACCATCAGAACCTGCAGCTAGCTCAGTGGAGGAAGAGTGAATTGAGGGGTGGTTGTTGTGGTTGGAATATCAAATGGCCTCCAAAGATATGTATTTTGAATGTTTCTTCTCTAGCTGTTGGCACTATTTTTGAAAAGTCATAAAAATGTTAGGGATGGGACCCACCTAGAGGTAGATCACTAGGGATGAGTCCTGGGAATATACTACCTCTGGCCTCTTTTGTAGTACTGTCTTACTCCTGTCTATCAAGAAGCAAACAGCCTTCCACACACCGCCATGATGTGATGTTTAAGGAAATAACACCAAGAGACCATGAACTCTCTGAAACCATCAGCCAAAATATTTTTTAATGTAAAGTCTTTTGTCCCACAACAAAGAAAGCCACTAATATACTGGTGACTAGTGAAGCATTTAGTAAGACGAGAAGCCTAATAGATCACATTTGGGCAGTGGGACCAAACTGGTCCTCTTGGGTCAGGTAACAGAGAAGAGAAAGGCAAGAGAAGGTAATGACAGATGGATATAATCAATTCATATGTTATATGCATGCATGAAAATGTCACAATAAACCCATCATTTACATAAGTAATATCAAGCTATTAATAAAAGTTAGTGTATTAACAGAAGAGCTCCCACTTCTTGTAAACATGAAGTTTGAGGTGCCTGTTAGATACCTAGAGAGTGAAATCAAATAGCCTTCTGGAGAGATGTGTTTTACTGAGACCTATAAAATTGAGAATGTGCTCAATATGAAACAGGAACAGATTCTCAAACCTAAGAACAGTTAAGAAATAGGGCATCCCACTTTTCATTAGATACAGCCTATTTGTGATAAGATGGCTGGACCTTACACTGCCCTAAACCAGATAACTTTCTAAGAGAGTTTATGATGGTGTTGGTAAAGCAACCCAACTCTAAGGGTACAGGAGACTACTATAATAAAGGAAAGTACTACATGCACATAGCTCCAAAGTCTCTGTTCTGTTTCCTGTGTTTATTACTGTCTCTGTCCAAAGACCTTAAACCCACAAAGAGCTCCCTAGGATAACCAAATGGACCCATGCAGTCCCACACCTCTCTGCAGATCTGAGAGTATTGGTGTGATATCACATGTTCATTAAGAGTCATCTTGAGTCATTTATCATGTTCTGCTTTGTGAAACCCCTATGGCTTATTCCTACAAATGTCTACCATTACCCAGCTACGAAAAGAACTGGGGTCACACAAGAACTATACCAAGATCATTCATGGAAACCTCCAGGGCAAGCTCCCCAAAGCAAACAATCCTGCTCAGCTGAATACAACAATGAGTCCAGCAAATTCCTACAGAATCACTGCCCCAACCTAACCAGAAGACTTAGAGCTCAGAGTTTGGGATCAAAAGCCACAGGTTTCAGTGCCAGTGTCTGGGCCTTGATTGCTGAAAGCCTGTGTGGTGGTGTAACAAATCTGAGTGCTTGGACCACCCAGGTAGAAGCCTTTTAACTCTCTCTCTGTTTTTCCTGTTTGTTGTCTCTACACAACAGCATCCTTGGAGTAAAACTTAAACAATGGGAGCTGAGGAGATAGTTCTGTCAGTAAAATGTTTGCCATTCAAGAATAAGGACCTGATACGGAGTCCCAGAATGGACATAAAAAGTCAGGTATGGTGGAACAAGCATGTAACCCAAGTCCTGGGGGGGGAGAGAAATAGGTGGATCCCTGGGGCCTACCAGTCAGCTAGCCTCTCCTAATAATAGAACTCCAGATTCCAATATGAGATTGTATCCTGCCCCCCGATTAACAGTACAAATGGCTCCTAAGAAATGAGACCTGGCATTCACCTATTTGTGTACACATGTACACACACACACACACACACACACACACACACACACACACACACACACACACACAATTCCCGAACTTCCAAATTCACAAGGGAATCCTGGCAAAAATTTGGAAAGATTCCCAGCCTGCACCTTGAGTTCCTAGCTTCCTTCAGTGCTCCATTGAACAAAACTGATGCTTCAAAAAGCTGAGCACTCGCAGCCTGCAGGGACTTCATGCTCATGGAGCCCAGAGCAGCATGCTTCCAATAAAGCACACCTCTGGTAAAAGAGCTTACTGGGAGGAACAAACCATCCTGGAGGGAGGACTGGCCCAGGTACACCGGGCAGCCTGGCTCCTTTCCAAGAAAAGAACAGGCAGAGAGCCTTCTAGGAGTTCTGGGGAGCCCCAGGCAGAAAGCAGGCTGCCAGCCACGTCCTCTTACAAAGGTCATGCTTTGCTACACCAGGCGGAAATGTCAAGAGAAAATTGGATTCTGAAAGAAAGAAAATCATAGGCACTCTGGGCAAATAAAGAATAAGAAATAGCATTATTCCCTCCTTATTACAAGGGAAAGGCAGCTGGGGGCCTGGGACACCACATGAGGGGTGAGCTTCTGTTCTTCTGCAGAGGTACAGCTTCATCTCCAGCCCACCCAACCCTCCTCTACCCACCAAGGCCCACCTGGAGGCTTCTTCAAATTTCTTCAGCACATTATGAAGTGGCCACTACAGTACTCATACACTCTGTGCACACACATATACACCCTCACATACATTTCCAGATACAAAGACTCTGCTGCAGATATCCCAGGAAATGTGCAGTGTATAACATGTACAGCTGGACCCACTGCACTGCCATAGACACACAGAAGAAGTATCCAGGTCCAGAGACAAACGTACAATCCACAAACACAAGCAGGGTGTGCCTCTGGTCATCCTGCCCTCTTAGGCATTTCTATATTCCCATACAATGGGAGAGATGGGAAAACTGAGGTCTGGGGTTTTGATGGCATTAACAACCAGATAGGCAAAACTTACTGGCCCAGTTTTCCTTCCTGCTGACACCTCACCTGTATGCATCTGTCAGCAGTTATTGATGATCTGATTATGTTGCTCATCAGACAAGCATTTAATTAAGAGTCACCCTGCCTCTGGGCCCCAGGCAGCCTCCTCCTGAGCCTACTCCCTAGCAGATCTATTGTCACCTGCCCCTGACATTTGCTTGGGTCAATGGCCAGTCTCCAAGCCACCTGACCATCAAATTAGTTTGGTAAGTAAGAATTTACAAGATGAGGCCTCTCTCTCTCATCTTAGACTCCCAAACAAAGCCATTAATTTTGTCCTACACAACTGGCTCTCTCCCATCCAGACTCTTGGGGGCCAGAAGTAATAAACAGTGATGATAGGAGCTTTGAAAGCAAAGAGATAGACACACATATGGTCACACTCTGGGCCCAGTGGAGAGCTGGACTGAGATGGCCCTTCCAGCATTAACTATGCAGGAAATAGGGATCCTCCGAGGCAATCTGCCACTCTGTCTGGTAGACAGGTCCCCTGGTGAAGCAGCCTATGGGCCTCCCTAAGGGAAGCACCCATCTTTAGTAGGAGTGGAGGCCTCTATCACCCTCTAATCTAAGCCTGTTCTCCTATGAAAGGGTCAGCAAGATGATGGACACTGCTGCCAGAAGAAACCAAACAGAGGAGCTCTTCTGTGGCCCTTAATACTTGGGCACAGAAACTTGAAAGGGATGGATACATTAAGATCCATCCCACCTCTGCATCACCTCAGCCACTCTAACTTAGGTTTGGACGTCCATAGTCATGGGCTGAAAGGATGCATTCCCTACAAATTTCCATGTTGGAATCTTAAGGATGTTGATGCTCTTCTGTAAAGAGGTGATTAAGATTACGGGTCATTAGGCTTGGTCATAATCCAACTTGACCAATGTCTTTATAAGAAGTAAAGTGAACATAGACACACTCAGAGACAAGACCACATAGAGACATGGGGAGAACACAGCCACCCACAAACTAAAAAGAGGCCTCAAAAGAAATCCAACCTGACAAGACCCTGAGCCTCCAGAACTGTGAGGAAATAAATATCTATTTGGAAGCTACTTGAGCTATAGTGTTGTGTCATACTAGTCCTAGAAAATTAATACCCCTATCCTCAGCCCTTTCATTTGACCCAAGGCTCTGACAACCAATTTGAATGCCCCACTGTAGTCCGGGAAGGACTCCAAGCCATAGTTTTCTGTTATCCCTCACCCTCTATATGCATGATCACACTGAGGAACCAATCTCCCAGACAAGTTCCAGCTGCTAATATCCAATCTTCTAGTGGTCCATTTGTTAACCCCCTAGGTATACCCTGGCCTCCCCCAGCAAAAGATTAGTGAGATAGAAAAACAGAGAACCAGAAAGATGTTCAGCTCAAATTCCGAATTCCACTGCTGCTGGGTTTTCCTGGAGGATTCATTCTGCAGCTACTGAAGGGCATTTCCTCCATGCATGACATGTTTTCTGTGCACTCAGCACTGCTACTCCGAAACCCCCTCCTGGTTCCACAGCTCCTAGGCTGCAGCTTCACCCGTTGCAAACATTACAAGGCAACCCTTAGCTATTTCTTGTACAGGGTGTTTTTGGAAAGGTGTGTCTCTCCCTTTCTTAAGATCTATCACTTACTCCACTATCTGTCTGCCATTTTCCTCTCACTTTTAGGATGTTTTTGGGTTTTTTTGGTTTTTTTAATCACATAAAATCAAGCTACTTGGTCTTAGGATTAATCCATGTGAGCTTCTATAATAAAATATTATAGGGACCAGAGGGATATCTCAGTCAAAAAAAAAATAATAATAAAGTGCTTGCTGTGCAAGCATGAGGACCTGAGTTCAAGTCCCAGAATCTTGTAAAAGAGCTGGACCTGGTACGACACACTTTAATAATAGCACTGTGGAAGGAGAGACAGTGGATCCCTGGAACTCACTGGCTAGCAAGGTCAATGTAAATCCTGTCTCAAAGTAACAAGGTGGATAGCTCCTGAGATTGCCTCTAGCCTCTACATGTATATATGGATACACACATATGCACATGAACCATAATACACAAGCATGCAAATGCACACAGACTAGGGGGCATACAAACAAGACAGATCTATTTGTATAGTCTATGCATTCTTGGGATATCAAGGATCCAAGGGCAAGCAGATGAGTGGCAGCTTATGGTGGCTGCTTCATCATAGGCTCATCTAACCTCCCGCTCCAAAAGGATGAACAGTCTCACTCAGGCTTTCTTTATTAGGGCATTAATCCCATTCCTGAAGGCGTCCCTCCTAGTACCATCATGGTAGAGATGAGGGGCTCAAAAAAATGAACCTGTAGAGCACTAACTACAGCATACACACACACACACACACACACACACACACACACACACACACACACACACACCACACCACACCATACCACACCACACTGGAATTCCTTTAAAATTACTGAAAGCATAGGAGGAAATATCAAATAAGGAGAATCCCCTACTGTAGTAGCAAACCAGGGTTTCAGAGACAAAGAACCTCACAGGAGAAAGATGGGGCTCATGTTCTACTGACCACTTGCTCAAGAACCAGGAATTCACACCCCAAGGTCTTGACTCTTACTTCTATGATCTGAGAGTTAAGAGGGAGGTCTCATCATCAGGACCTAATGGCAGCACTGAGGGAACCCCATAATCCATCCTCTCAAAATCCAGAGCCCATGACAAGAAAACAGGTGTTGGTGCTCTTCTCTTTAAAGCCAGGAAATGTTTTCCTACATCACTGATATATTTGCTTTTCCCTCAATTAAATTGTTGTAAAAAGGGGCGGGGGTTAAAGCCATCCGAGCCATTTTTATTCAGCTAAATTACACTGGATGGCTCATTTAATGAACTCTAATGAAGCCCAAATGCTTTCTCTAATCAAATCTCAAGTGACGTGCCTGGAGTCTTGACCTTACATCAGGAGACTGGAGGCAGCTTTTGCAAAATTGCCCTCTGCTATGCTAGGTCAGGGTTTGCAAGTGTGGATCCCTGAGAATCTAAGTTCACAGTATATTTGCCAGTATTATGGGAGAGTGAGATCATAATATTTGACAAAATATTCTACTACAGAAAAAATCAAAAGGGCTTATTTACTACAGAACTTCTCAGGATCTTAACCAGGAGAAGTATCTATCTGGCTTATTTGGTCTCTCAAACTTACTGGACCACAGACCGTTCTCTATAGCACATCCACCAAAAACTGACACCCTCTTCACATACTTAGAGAAGGCTGTCCTAGACTGAGATTCTGCAAGCCCCAGCCAGCAGGCTGGCAGTCTATTTTTGCAGCTTTATTGGAAAGCAGCCATTCCTGCTTGTCTTTGTGTTGCCTATGGCCATATTCTAAGCAGGATAATAGCCTTCCAAAGATACCCACATCCAGAGTCTGTGATACACACTGCTCACTTTCAAATGAGGGGGACCTTGTAGAGGTGGTGAAGGTAACATGGGAAATTGCCCAAGTTACTTTGTTGTCCAAGTATAGCCACAATGGCCTTTAAAAGCCAGATCCTGGAAACAACCTAGATACCCCTCAACTGGCAAATAGATAAAGAACATGTGGTATATTTACATAATGGAGTACTACTGATTGATAAGAAACAATGACACCCTAAAAATCACAGGCAAATGGACAAGACTAGGAAAAAAGAATCCTGAGTGATAAGTAATCTAAAACTAGAAAGACAACTATAGTATGTATTCATTCATTAGTGGATACCAGACATAAAGCAAATGAAACCCAGCCTACAATCCACAACCCCAGAAAAGCTAGAACACAACTCCGTAAACAGATGAAAGCAGATGCAGAAATCCGCAACTAACCAATGGGCCAAGCTCCTTGAATCCAATTGAAGTGAGGGAAGAGCCATAATATGAACAAAGAGGTCAAGACCATGATGGCGAAACCCACAGAAACTGTTGACCTAAGCTAGTGAGAGATCACTGACTCAGGTCTGACAAATGGGGACCCTGAATAAAACCAAACTAGACTCCCTTAATGTAGGTGACAATAGTGTAACTGGGGCAATATATGAGGCCACTGGCAGTGGGTCCAAGATCTAACACTAACTAATACGCAAACTGACTTAATGGGGCCCATTCTGTAAGGAGAGATATCTTGCCCAGCCTAGACACCAGGGTATGGGGGGTGGAGAGGTGCCTTGGTCCTGCCTCAATGAGATGATGGGACAGACTTAGTAGACTTCCTAGGAGAGGCCTTACCCTCTCCAAAGAGCAGATGAGAGGTGAGGGCAGTGGGGGGGAGCAGAGGGAGAGGAGGAAGGGGGAACTAGGATTGGAATGTAAAAAATAAATTGATTTTAAAAAAAGAAAAAGAGAAAGAAAGCACATACAAGGCCTGTGCAAGATCAAGCTACACAAAATTTCAGAATAGAGATGGAAAGCAGTCACTGAGTTCCAGCCCTAGGGGACTATTAGTAAATGGCATCTGCTAGGGGAGGGGCATTAGTTTTGTTTAAGGGAAGAACACAATTCAGTGGATGGCCACATACCCAAGAATATATACCCAGCACTATTGGACTGGATGAGTTTTTAAAAGAAAAGGAGAGCACAAAGGTGGGTGGGTATGGAATAAAGGTTTATCTAGCAGGAGTTTGGAGAGGTGGTGAATATGATCAAAATGCAAGGTATAAAATTCACAAAGAATTAATAAAAATATGAATTTTAAGTAGAAGCAGAAAGCAGAGAGAAATGTAGCCAAGGAAGAGATGCACAAGAAGATAAGACAGAGGCTTTGAAGATGAAAGATGGGCTGGGGGGTCAAGGAATGTATATGGTCATTAGAAACTGCAAGCATCAAGAAACAGATTCTCCCAAGGTGTCCAAAAAGGAGCATGGACCTACTAACACACTAATTCTAGACTAGGCAGACCCACTGCAGAATTCTAAATCACAGAAGTGTAAGATACTGAATTTACATTGCCTTACATCACCAGCTGTTTTAATTTGTTATAGCAGCAATGGATAACTGATATAGGTTACGTCAGCACAGAGGAGTCAAATAGTTGCAACAAAAAGCCCTTAAGTCCAAAATGCTATGTGGGTCCTTCAGAAGTAAAGAATAACAACTTCTACCCTGGTGCTCGAATTTTCCTTTTCTCTTTTTCTTCTATTCCCTTCCATCCTGCCGTGTGTGTGTGTGTGTGTGTGTGTGTGTGTGTGTGTGTGTGTGTGTGTGTGTACATGCATATGTGTGTAGGTACACTTGCAAATATGTGTAGATGCTTGTGGAGATAACCTCAAGCATTCTTCATCATGGGTTGTTTACCTTTCACTTGAAACATGGTCTCTCTGGCCTGGAACTGGACAAGTAGGGTAGGCTGCCTGTCCAGAAATTCCCAGAGATCCTCCTGTCTGCCTCCCCAGCTCTAGAATTACAACCTTGAATTATCTGTCTGGTTTAATTGGAGTTCTTGGAATTGAAGCCAGCTCCTTCTCCTTACAAGTAGGTACTTTACCAACTGAGCTATCTCTTCAGCTCTTGGTTGGCTGGTTGGTGGTTGGTTGTTTGGCTAAAGGTATATGCTACCACATTAACCTAGACTGACACTTTTCAATAGAAAATAAACATAAGACCTATATGCCATTTGAACTTTTATATTAATGCAATTTTAAACAGCAGAAAGAATTGCCAATATATTGAAAATATCATCGATTCAACTTATCAATATCAAAAACCTCCATTGAGATTTTTTTTCATTCTTTTGTTGATATGTTTTTGTAGTAAGTCTTTGAAATCTGTGTGTATTTGACACTGAAAGCACATCTCTATTTGGACTGGCCACCCTTCAAGTGCTCAGCAGCCACAGATGTTCAAGGCGAAACTCTATACCATGTGTGAAACTGTTGTTGACTGAAGTCGTCAGTGGCAAGAAGATGTCAACAGCTGGAAGAGTGTAGCCACAAGCTCACAAAGTCAAGTCAGGACACCACCGTTCCAAATCCAGCTGTGATGAAGTTTGTTTCATGGAAAGTCCTCCTGTTGTCTAGTGCCACCTCACTGTGTGCTTTCTCAAATCCCCACAGGCTAGTCCAGCTCAAGGCAGGCAGCATGGGACCAGGATTTGCACAAGCTAAGTAGTGTGGGGTAGGCCCTGGCTGCATACCTAGGACACCAGCTGGAAACAGAAGACTGAACTCTTTCATAAAGGGTGTCCCTCTTGGTGCGAAGTCTACCTTATAATTCAACCATGT
Organism: Cricetiscus sungorus; assembly: GCA_030556225.1. Taxonomy (NCBI): domain Eukaryota; kingdom Metazoa; phylum Chordata; class Mammalia; order Rodentia; family Cricetidae; genus Cricetiscus; species Cricetiscus sungorus. Next base: position 43,690,508 of record JANBXA010000007.1, read on the forward strand.
CCATGAGAGGCCTCATCCTGTTCCTTTTCATGGCCCACCTCCCTGCATCCTTTGTCTCCGCCCCATCCCTCACCCTGAAAACTCACCATGAACAGATTGGTACCTCCATGCTTTCTGTCCCTGACAGCACCCTCACCATTTTTCAGCACACCACTACATCTTGTGCTTTCTGCAGCCTCCATACCTCTCTTCCTCATCCTACAGATCAGTGTCTATGGTGTTCCCTCAAAACAGCTTGTGTTTGGTTCACCATTCTGACATCTTCTCTGCCTCCTTTTTCCCCAGATTGAATTTTGAATGGGCACTGCCCACTGCCCACATCTCAGACTGTCAGCTTTGAATATCAGCTCTGTGTATGCTGCCACCCCCATCACACTTGCTTTCATTGGAAGCAAATAGCCATTTCTCTTCATCTTACACCCTTTAGAGTACCAGAACCCAGAAGGTATTCAATAGGTACATAGCAAATTCAACTGAAGTTTCTCAATGTTCATTTGAAGAGATGGATTTCCAAGGGCATTAGAGGGAAGGCAGTTCTTCCTTCTCAGCAGCCGCGGTGTAAGAACAAAGAGGACACAGCAAGGAGATGACCAAGGGACAAAGGCAATCCCAGCTGCAATACATGTGGTTTCTGCTTCTCCCACATCTCTCTCTCACCTACATACTGGTTTTGAGACCTCAACTATAATCTCCACTGCAGTTCAGACTCTCCTGGGGTGGGGGACCCTTCCCCTGCCTTTGATGCAAACACACACATGCACATATAGGTATACACATGCACACATGCACGCACACGGGAGTACAGCACATAAACATAATGCACACATACAGGTACTACACAGCACAAACACAAACAAACCTACATTCACAAGCAGGATTTGCACATGGATTTGCACACTCACCCTCACGCTATCTCAATCTGACCCGGCCAAAAGTAGATGACTCTTCTGAGAAGGATGAAGAAGCTCTTCCTCTTTACCCTCTCTTGCCTCTAACATCCATAAGAGGGTCTTTCCCATCAGAAGACTAATGACAGCCCTGAACCTGGCTGGGAATCTACACTTCTCGGCCTTCTGTTCCAAGTTGCCTATCTGACATGGCTAGAATATCAAGGGGGACAACGCAGCAGGGCCAGGGCTGAGCCCACCTGCCAGGACGTTCCCTTAGGGTAAGAATGCTTTCCTGCATCAACACAATCTCAGTGTGGAAGGGTATGCTCAGAAAGCCAAGAAGCCACCTGAGCAGACCTCTTTTCCCTATGACTGGACACACTGGTGTTGGAACCTGGACACAAGAAAGGAGAATGAAGACATGAAGGTCAGGAAGTACCCCACCTCCTGAAACCCACATCAAGGCAGTTGAAGGGTCCTCCCTTCTCAACAGGTTCATTTCTGGTCCAGTGTGTGATGAGAAGGGACAGGTAGATCGTGGTCTTTGGCACCACAAGCAGTCTTGTATGCTAGTCCTTGCTTTTCAGTTCCCATTCCCAGGATCCTCGATTAATTTACAAAGTCTCTTGATCTCTTGGTACCTCAGTTTGCTCCCCTGTAAATGGGAATGGCAACAGTAGGTCTGAACTCACTGGAGTTCTGAGACGTGACTGGGGTGTGGGAAATGGGGAGTGGAAAGCAGCTGTTACAAGGCCTATCTTATGTTCCTTCCCTCGTAGCACACTCTCCCCCTTAATGAGAAGACCCAACCCTAATCATCATGCCCAAACCCAATAAGCAAGTACCACGGCCCAGGCCATGATCCCCTACATTCACGCATCACTTAATGTAGTAAAACACGTACATTCACAAAATAACATGGAAAGCCCTTTAATGAGCCAGCAGGTAGCATGCCTACTGCCCCATGAGGTAGGTCCCTGGCAGCATTTCTATACCATAGCCCCCTCCACCTGTGAGTGGAGACCGATAACCCTGTCCTACACCCACTGCTTGTACAAAGTGGAGAAAGGGCATTCCATACAGCTTTGTCTCCTCAAACTGGCTACCTCACACCAGACAGAGTGTTGCTGAAGCTATTCTCGGGATTCTGCTCCTCCGGAGTTTCTTTTCAAATTAACCAAAAGCTAATTGACCCGAAACACGTGGGCTCTCTGGAACCCCAGGAAGGCACTGCGGGGGCAGGAGCTGGACTCAGGCTCTCAGCCAGGGCCACCCACGTGGTGTATAAACTGGGCAGTCAAGGCCATGGCACTAAAGGGGCTCCGCATGATCGATGACGTGCATTCATTTTTCTATTTTTTTTTTTTAACTCAAAAGCTGTCGTGACCAGAACAAAACTAAGATACCGTCTGCAGAGCCTCTGAAGGAAAGATCAAGAAGCCCTACACAGCCAAAGGAGAGGAGAAAGGAGCCAAGGTCCTGAGAGCCACGCCCCAGCCTGGGGAGGAGCTGTGGGAGAGAAAACTGTTACCCTTGGAAACCTGAGCCCTGGAAAGAATTGTGTGGGACCGACCCTGCAGCAGCACGCAGCACTTCAGGTGGAGATGCTATTCCTTTTAGCAGGGCCAGCCACCTGCCCTCTTTCTAGCATCCACCTTTGAGCTGAAGGGAAAATCTACCACTGTCTTAAAAACATTAAAATGGGAGCACGAAGCTGCTTGGGGCTTCTGTCTTAGGATCTGATTACATTCTGAAAAGGTAGAATGGGAGGAAATTTACATTTCTAAGTGGTTCTTGGAATGTTGTTGATGCCCCTGTTTTAGAAACACACTTAGTGAACCACTGATCAGGTTCTTTTTTTTTTTTTTTTTTTTTCCAGGATGAGTAGGCTGGGACTTCAATCAAATCCACACCCTGAAAAGCTGGTAGATCATACACTGGGCAGCTGAAGAATATGCCTACTGGGACATGTGTCTTGATGTAAAGAGACACCTGTTGGGAGCCAACGATATCCTGCACAGGCTCCTAGGAGCAATTGCCATCATTAATAGCTGGGAAGGGGTTTTGGCATACCCCATCAGAAAGTTGGAGGATGATGCCCCCATTGGTTGGTGTCACTAGGCTGCAGAGGAAAGGGCTGTCATTGTACTGAAAACTAACAAAATTAGCAAGTTAAGACCTTACTGTCCAGAGAATATGCAGACAGGATGTGCTTGTTCTCTGCTTGCATGTACACAAGTTCAGACAGACAGACAGACAGACAGACAGACACACACACACACACACACACACACACACACACACACACACACACACACACACTGTGGGGGCATTTTCACAGAGTGTTGTTGTTTTGCTTGTTTTGGCTTTGGTTTTAGGGTTCCAAATTCAGCCTCTGAGGTTTCCATAGTCTGGAGACCATCATGAAAGCCTGTGGGGGGTCCCCCAGGAAAGATGCCTTTGTGAACACCATGCACTGGGGACCTAGAAAATAAAGGCAGGGATTGCAGACTAGAGACCCTGAGAGGGGCCACCAGGAATCCCTAAGACTGACATCAGCATAGAGGAGGGAAGGAAGGATGGACATCAGTGAGCCCAGTGAGCAATGGCAACAAGGAGCACAGCACCCCAGCTGTCTGGCTTCAGGGTTGGTGGTCTTGTTTCCTGCTAGAGGCAGGAGGAGGCACTGTGCTACTTGGACTCCTTGTTTCTGGTTGTCTTATGACCCTCAGCTGTCACCACCTCCAGGATAGTATCATACTGTCCCTTTCCACAGGCATATATACCTGCTTCGGCTCTGCGGCACACATCAGATTTTGGAGACAGCAGGGTAAATAAAACATGAAAGCCCAATAAAGAAGGCCTGGGCTGCTATGTCTTGTCAAACGCAGAGCTCAGGACAGGGATTGTAAATGAGATCTGTTCCAGGCTCCTCCCCTAGTGTTCAGGAGAAAACACCAGCATTGTAGCAAACATGGACACAAGGCTCTCAGAGGACTCCAACCCTGCTCAGTTTCTAGTTCTATGATGCTTGCACAGCCCCATGGGCCATGCTAAGTCTCACCATCTCTCCTGAACTGGATGGAGTGTCTCTGTCACATTAGGGAGTAAGCATCAAATGAAGCAGTATGGAGTCCTTGTCATCTGACAGGCACTGGGTGGTAAGGGACTGTTACCAGTGAGGGTGCACAAAGGGAGAATCGGATGAGACAACACCTCGAAAGACAACTGTGAATGAATGGGAAGCAGCCAGCAGAGAGGGCGGGAAGAAGGGGGTGGCCACACTCTTGGAAGAAACAGGCACATGGAGGGAGCCATCATCACAGGAGCAACCAAACAAGAAAACTTGCACTACACAAGCTCACTCAGCAGACGCGGCTAAATGGTTTCCAATTAATTAACTGATTACATGATAGAACAGAAGGGGATTCGAAAGAGCGCTGTTGACCTTTAAGAATAATTAATATCATCAGGATAGCAAACTCATCCAAGGAAAATAATGAGGAACATTTTCATATTGCATCCGAAAGCCCTGAATAGTGAGGCAGATGGGCTTTATCTAAGCAAAGCCCAGCCTCCTCCTAGGGCTTCCTGTCTCCTTTCTCTCATCACCCATCTCTCACTTCCGGGAAGCTCCTGGAGACCTGTGTCCTTGCTACCACTGCACATGGCTCTTGCTGCCTTGGCCAGCTCTATGGTCCTTCTGTCATCCTAGGCAGAAAGGTTGTCCAAGGATGCTAGACACTGTACCACTGACTGCTGTAAGGAACACTGGAAGCCTCGGAGCTAACCTGTTCTTTGTTCTTGGGGTCTAGAAACTTTTCCTTCTCCTCTGGTGCCTCTGCCAGGATTGACACCTAAAATGCAAAGTCCTGTGCTTGCAGCAGCCCCACCCCCGACTTTCACCTTACACTGTCATCTTCCATAACAGCGGTGATGGATGGCATGATATTACATCTGATAACAATCAATCCCTGTGGTCTGGGGTCAAGCATCCATCCATCTTGATCATAATCCTATCCTTTGTATTCTGGAAATTTGATGTAGAGGGGCTCATGGCTTGGCACTCTAGCTCCTCCCAGAATGCCTGCTGAGTTCTTGAGCCTCTTCTGTGATTCCCTGATGTGACCTTCCTCTGGGAAGTCTTTCCTGGCCACCACCTCTAAGATTACTAGTTTCCCCACCTACAGCTCCCAGAGCACTTTATCCATCCCATTAAGTTAGCACTCATCACACTGTCATCTCAAGAAAGGTATCTGACTTCCATTGGAGAAAGGGGATCCTAAAAGTCTAAATCCGGGTCTCTTGTCTATGTACATAGATCCCTCATGCCTCCAAATATACCTGGAACACAGAAGGTCTTCAGTAAATGTCTGTTGAGTGGGCTTGAGCATATGTGAAAGTGACGTAAATAAAAAGTATAACAGAGATAATTCCAGGCACAGTAGTCCATGCATGTAAGCCCTGCACTCAGGAGCTGGAGGCAGGGTATTCACAAACTCCAGGTCAGTTTAAGCTACCCAGTGAGTTCCAGGCTAGCCTGAACTACACTGCAAGATCCAGGCCCAAAACAGAAAAAGAGAGATTGAGTCTTGGGGGCTGTCCTCTACATAGCCCCCAAGGACACAAAAGTAATGCATCCAGCTAAGTACCAACCAACGACAGAAGACCACATATCCTGATTTGCCCAGGTAGTCCAGTTCGCATCCATTTTCCTGGAATCCCATTGTCTTAGCTTCCTTTTCACCACCAGTGTCCCACTTTGGATTTCATATCATAAGATCACTGAGTGCCTACTCTGCTCCACACACCCTTTTAAATGCTGGCTCACACCTATGAACAAGGAAGGAGAGTGAATTCTCTAAAACGGTAAGCAGTAGTGTCGGCCTGCTTTCCCTGTATACATAGGCTTCTCTACTTAACTCCACATTCAATGTGTTCTCATTTGGTGGCTGTACCAGGCTAGGAAATACCAGGCACTGGGTGCACGAGGTGAATGAGCCATGGTTTTCTACAGTGATCTGTTCATTCTCTGTGTTTTTCCGTAGTCTCCACTCTTTGTTGGCCCTATAGTGTGACAACCTGGCTACAGCATCCATATACTCAGGGATCTTGGCCCTGAGATGCTTGCATTTGAATCCGTAGAGCAGGAATGTCACAGAACATTCTCAAGAAGGGCCCACAGCAAATACAAGAGACCCTGGAAATCCTTCCTAGAACATGGTAACTGCACAGAATCCCAGGTCCACCCCTGACCTCACCCCCACCCAAGACTCCCATCTGTCTTTACCAGAGCTCTCACACTCAAGCTTATTTACAGCTACTACAGAGTTTGAGACCTGATAGCAGTCTGTAGTGAGATATTTACTTTGTCTGCACCTGTGGCACAGACCGCGCCCATTGGGGGTAGGGACAGGGGCAGAGGTGGCCTGGGGGAACTAAGTCTGAGGAGGGGCTCTGAGAGCTCTCTTGCTTGCAGCATGGGGACAGGAGAACATCAGGAGCTATCCTTGGGACCAGGAACCTGCTGGTGTTCATCTGTCTATGTTGTAAGTTATTTCTCCCTGAATAAATCCCATCTATTCGGCCTATTTGTTTCTCCTGATCCTTATTAAACATCAATAGCAGTCCTTCCTTCTAACACACACACAGTTTAACATCCACCAGAGTTCTCCTCCCTTCACTGTGTCCTGCGTGTGAGATGCACTGGCCTCCTTCTTCGGCCTCCCTGGCTGTAAGAAACCGCCAAGGCCTCTCTTCTGAGCTGGGCTGCCGCTGTGGGTAAGGGCCTGCTGTCCTCCCCAGCAGCCCTCCTTGTCCCTGTCTCACTCCCAGTGTCAGCTGATAGCCTCCTTTCCTCCTTTAATTATACTTCTCTGCTCTCTCTGTTAGTGGCCTCATGACTCAGGGCTTAATTTATTCACAAAACAGTGTCATTATGCTGCTGTTTTCTGTAATTTATACAGAGCACAGGCTTTTGGCCTCTGTTGCCCAATTCTGAAAAAAAGAAAAAAAATGGGGAGAAAAGCAATGACCATTTCCCCCCCATAGCAGCTCCAGAAAGACTTGCAAGAAAGAAGCACGATAACACTTTCAGCTCCCGTTGAACATCTGAAACACAGGAGCCACCCTACCCCACTGGGTTTCGTTACCTAAGAGTTGTCTCTTCACTTGAGGCTGAGAAGTGAATAGAAACTGCATTTGGGAAGGCCTTTGGTTTTTGTTTTGCCATTTAGAAAGGGTCTCACAGAACCCCAGACTGGCTTTAAACTTACTATGTAACCAACAACTTCTGATCCTCTGAGAATGCTGAGATTACAGACATGCACCACCCTGCCAGCTTCCTGTGGTACTGGGAACTGAACCCAAGGCTAAGCAAGCCCTGTGTCAACTGAGCGCCATCCCCAGATCGACCACACTTTTTGGTTGTTTGGTTTGGTTTTTATTTTGGGGATGGGGTGAGGGGGTTGTGTTATTGTTGTTGTTGTTGTTTTGTTGTTGAGGAAGTCTCCAAAAGAATCTCTAGTCTGGTCTTGAACTTGCAATTCTCCTGCCTCTGCCTTCAGTTCTGAGATGAGAGCTATATGACACCATGCTCAGCTCGGGACATCAGGCCCTCTGAATAGAACTTAGAGACATGAGGAAGGAAAGAGTACAGAACACAGGAGTTGGTGGGCTGGCCAATGCGGTGTGACCATGAACATCGAGATTTGTATGGACTACAATTCTGAGACTACAATTTTGGCACAGAGGAGAGGGGGACATCTGTACGTTGATCATGATAACTGCATGTATGCAGGCATGGTGGGATCTTTGCTGACCAAGACGGCCAATTGGGATAATTCTTCCTGCTCACTTCATTTAAGACCTTGAACTTTGTACTGCAGTGAAAACAATTAATTCACTTGCTAATCATTTCCCTGCTATGGGGACTTTCCCATACTTAGTAACAATAATCATGTGAGCAAACTGAAGAAAATTGGGATATAGAAATCATTTTGAGGGAATTTGAAATAACGAGCAACATTTATTGAGTGCTTGTTAGGTACTAACTACTGTGTGCTTTAAAGATATTTCTTCATTGACTTTTCCTGACAATATTTTATGACCCGAGTTATTATAGTGATTAGTTCTCATCTGACAGATAAAGAATCCATGGCTTAGAGGGGAGGTAGCTTGTTCAAGGTCACAAAGCTGGTAATGTTAAAACAGGGCCTGAGTCTACTGTGTCTAATTCCAAAATCCACACACAATGTACATGCCATTTTACTGTGTGTATGTATGTGTGTGGGCATGCATATGTCCACCTGTGTGTATGTTTGTGTATACATGCATATGTCCATGTGTGTGTGTGTGTGTGTGTGTGTGTGTGTGTGTGTGTGTGTACACGCATATGTCCACATTTTGGAAGATGTCTACATCTCCAGACTGGGACTCTGTTTTATAACATGTAAATGAAAGACTTCCAAGAAGGAAGTAAGTCTATATCACTATGGACAATGTAACTCAACCAGTTCTGCTAAGCTGCTCCCATAGTTTAGTCCCCTCTACCCATGCCTGTGAGAAAATCTATGCCAAGTTCACTTGCTCCAGGCCCCACTTAACAGGAGGAACACAGAGGGCTCACCTTGGGAGCTTGCCCTGAAAGAAAAAAGATCATGGTAGCTCACAATGATCTTTCAGAATCCAACAGTCCTACTCTATTCCTCAGTGTAAGTCAATCTGGACCCTACATCACAGCCTGGCCCACTCTGGGCTACCCCTGGGTAGATGATGGGAAGAACTCTTCCCCTGCTTCCTGAAGGTCTGTGCCCCACCTGAGAGACTAGCAAACAGAGAACAATGTTCCTGTCTACTACACACGAACAGCTCTTGGACGTACATCATAGGAGTATTTACTTAAGGGCTCAAGTCAGCCACTGGCAGCTGTGATGATGCCACAAGGGCAATAAAGTCCAGGCTGTGCCTGGGAACCTGTATCATGAAGGTGTGCACTGGTAGCCTGGAGGGAAAGGAGGCTTTGGACTGAGCCCTGGCCATGGTGCTGAATCTGTGGGGGTGGGCACAAGAAAAGTGATTCTTGCCCAAAGGAACAAACATCATCATACCCCTTTGCTTGAAGATGCTGGGTTTCTGGGCAGGCTTAAGAAGGTCAACTGATCTTTTCACCAATTACAACAGAAAACATGAGATCTGGATCAGGTGTTAAGAGATATAAACCCATCTTTACTCACTGTGTGACCATGCACAATTTAACTTTTCTGAGGTCCACAGTCCCTTGCCCCTCTCCCAATACTCCTTTGTAAAGCAGGGATAGTACTGGTTACACAGCTGTTGTTGGGAATGTGCCTTGCCTGGAACTTGACACAGTCTCTCCTCCACCCCCTGGCTTCCCACCCTGATATGCTTGTGCATATGGCCACACACTAACCATTCATTCTCTTCCATCTTACTATACATTACTACAAATATATTCTGTGAACAAGCTTAGACCTTCCTGAATTCTTTCCCAGAATCTCGAGAGTACAAGAATCTCTCTGCCTGCAACGGTCAGCACCATCCAACAGATGGTGATATGCTTACGTCACTAGCTTAAGAAAGCTAATTTTATCTTCCCAACTAAACTGAATACCCCGACTCTGCCTAGGACAAATCTTACCTCAGTGTCCTCAGGTTCTCTCTCCCACCCCAAGGGGCCGCCACAGGGAGTCATTTCCTAAGCACCTGTCACCTGCCTTTCATAGCTGTCATTGCTGTGCTATTCATATAACTGCCTGATGGAAACTTTGAATTGGCCTTCAGTGTTTTCAAACTACTTCCCAGCAATTGCCCAACTGTCATAATATCACCATTGAAAACTGTTATGTGTTTTCTGTGTGGTAGAATAGGAACAGAAAGAAAGAGCAAAGGTGGCAACTGCCCCATGCATGGTAACTCTTGAATCAGTACCAACTTGTTCAAGTCTAGAAAGCAGGTGACAATCCTCCTAGGTGGTGGCTGACAAAACTGCCCAATGCACAAGAAAAGACACAAGACACAGAGCTTGAGGCCCAGGTCCCTAAACATACTGCACTAATTCTAGCTATGTGGCTTTCAGCCATTCACTCACTCAGATTCCTCCCTGATGAACGGGGATGGTAGTAATTGCTACTTCATCTTAGTACTGCATATATAATGAGATGGTCCTTGGGACATGTGTTTATAAAGCACCACAGCCTGTTGATTAATGCAGCGTGTTACTCAAGTAATTAACCATTGAGCACTAAAGGAAGCATGCCAAGGGGACCCTCAGAACAGCACGTGGAATAGAACCACACAGTGTCACTGGTGATGCCTGCTCTGCGCCCTTTCGAGACCCCCCAAAAAATATGCACCTGTTCTTTGTAGTCTCTTCACCATATTTAACAAGGGGTCTGGAACAGTTGAGGTCCATCGATGAAAAGCATGAATCCTGAGCAAAGGAAATAAGACACTTCCCTAGAATTCTGGTACAAGGCTTCACCCAGAAGTAGAGAACAGAAATGAGCATATTACACCAGGAATTCAAATGTACTTTCCTCTCCTAGGACCTTACAAAAGCCTAGGGGGACACTGCATTAGTTAGCAGGAACTTAAAGAGATTAGATGACTTGACCAAGATCTTCCAGCTAGTCAGCCGTCAGCTGGAAACAGAACCTAGCTCGACTCTGCTCCAATACTCACAGCATCAAACCAAAATGAGAGAGTGGTAGTAGGACAAGAAAATGCTAGCACAGCCCCACACCCACAGAACCCAACCCTTAAAATGCACCATCCATTAGCTCTTTGGAAAGTCCAGAGTGGACATGGCATGCTGTTGACTCAGCCAACCAGGTTTTCTCAAGATGGCTGGGGGCTATGAAATGGTCTGCACCAAAGGGAAGGCAAAGGAGAAAAGGAACAGACATGTCTGGGATAAGCCAGGGAGAGAGAGAGAGAGAGAGAGAGAGAGAGAGAGAGAGAGAGAGAGAGAGAGAGAGAGAGAGAGAGAGAGAAACGCTGGAGCTCAGGGCTCAGTGACGCAGTTATTAATATCCTAAATGGAGTTCTGACTGCTTAAGCTTTATTTAAGAACACGCCTGACTGTATAATTACAAGGGCTTAATTTGTTTTCTTTTCTGCACAATAAATAAGGAGTACACAGTAGCTCTTAGCAAACACCACCCTTCCTGGTGTCAGGAGGAGTTTCTGAGCTGTGGGGGAATGTTTGGTACCTGGGATGAAAGAAGCAGGAACGACTCCCACTACCACCTGGGGGTGGGGGAGCTGCTCACTCCAAGTACAGATGGAGTAACCAAAGGCTGGAGAGGACAAAAAAATATCTAAGTGCCCCTTCACTCTGGGGAGATATTGGTGAGATTGGACACATGAGGTCCTTTTAATTCTGCTGTGGGATGGGCACCCTGCTGGTGTCCTGGCCTAAGAGGGAGCAACAGCATCTTCAGTCAGGTTCAATAGGCTCAGGATGCACTGAACAACTTACTTCCCATTGCCCTGGAGCTTTGCACAAATCCTTTGCCTCCTGGGCCTACTCAATTGCCTGGAGATGAAACTGAAGAAGGTACTAACTGAGGCGAGCTGGGGCTGACTGAAAAATCCCATGGCAAAGAAGCGATGTGCACTGAGGAATCTGGGAAGCCCCGGGTAGCCAGCTCAGAGACCACCAGAAAAGGCAGGGGAAAATATCAGGGTGGTCCCAAAATGTTCTTGTACTTCTAAGGTGCTATCCCACCCATGTCTCTGCATGGGCCAGGCAATCACCTCAGAGACTGACAGAGAGTTTAGAGCATATCTTAAAAACATCAGAGTCACATTTAGGAGGGCGCTAGTAAAACAATTAGGTGGTAGCACAGGCTGACATAGAAACAGCTCTAGGGTCAGCCTTTAGGATCCTGTGAGGGGCTTGGTCCCTGGTGAGGAAGCCCTCCTTGTGGAAGGAGGCACAGAGTCACTACATGCATATGGCTTGCAACAGATGTGGCCATAACAGAGGAAGCTGTCCCTCTGCATCCCTGGGTCCTCTTTGTGTTCAAAAGTGAAACCGTTCAATGACTACTTCAGTAAGTGTCAGATCACTGGGTTCACCTGAGTACTGAGTCCTTAGAGGCAAAGCAGGATAGTTTGAATGTAAAATGTTCCCTATAGGCTCCTGAGCCTCATCTCTTGTCCCACCCTGGGGGTGCTATTTTGGAAGGTTCTGGAACCTTTGAGAGACAAGGCCTAGCTGAAAGAAGTGAGTTGCTGCAGGATGAGCCTTGAGGTTTTAGCTGACACTAGCTCTCTCTCTCTCTCTCTCTCTCTCTCTCTCTCTCTCTCTCTCTCTCTCTCTCTCTCTCTCTGTCTCTCTCTCCTCCCCCTCCATCACTTCCTCCCTTCCTACCCCCCCTCCATCCATCCGTGTCCCCTCTATCTCAGCTTCCCGGTATTTCCAGGTGGAACAAGTCAAGCCAAAGGCTCCTAACATTATATCTGAAATTACTTCCTGCTGTGTTTTAATCCTCGTGGTAGATGATAGACGGCAGCCCCTCAACCATGAGCCAGAATAAATCTCCCTGCCTTACTTTGCTTGCTGCTTTCAGGTATTTTATCACATTAATGAGAAAAGTAACCAATAACCAAAGATTTTAATCCTTTCGCAGGACTGTCCTTGGGGCCCGTGGTGGTTCGAAAGAGAATGCCCCCCATAGCTCCATAGATTTGAATACTTGATCATCAGGGAGTGGCATTTGAAAGGATTAGTAGGCATGGCCTTTTGGGAGCAAGTATATCAATGGGCTGGGCTTTAGAACAGCCATTCCAAGCCAGAGTCTCTCCCTTCATGTTGCCTGAGGATTCGGATGCTGATCTCTTAGCTACTTCTCCAGCACTATGTCTACCTGTGCCTGCATGCTTCCTGCCACGATGACAATGGACCTCTGAAACTGTAAGCCAGCCCTAATTAAATGTTTTTTTCTGTAAGAATTGCCATAGTCATGGTGTCTCTTCACAGCAATAGAAACCCTAAAACAGGGCCACACTGCAGAATGGTTGGGAGTTGTGTTGACAGCCCCCATAGGCATGTGGCCCTACAAACACATTGTGTCTCTGGATATACAGTATCCAGTGCCCTCTACTTAGAGCTGTCCTCCTCATTCCCCACCACAACTCTTCCTCAGATAACTATTCCCAGACACCTATAGATATAAAGGTATCTGTCATCAATCCAGGGAGCTACCTCTGCTATAACCCTCCTCTTCCCAAAACACACATCATCTGTGTTTGCTAAATAATGTGGGGGATCCCAGTCCTCATCTCATTGTATCTTAACTGTCTCTACACTGGCGCCTCTCACCCCAAACTCTTTCCATGAAGTCAATGTCCTAAACATAGGTTCCTGCCATCCTTGTCTGAGGCAGAGAAGAACATCAATAGATGTCCTTGGAGGGGATTAATGCATTCATATTTCAAAAAATCACCACACAACTCCAAGGACTATTGTGAGTGGGCTTTATAGTATTCTAAACCACAAAAGCACCAACTGCTAAATGTCAGGTTCTAGTAAGGGAAAAGCCTGTCCCCAGGGAATGAGGTTGACATCACTTTCATCAGCAAAATTCTTTTCAAACTCTTCAAAACTTATTCTTCAAACTGAGACAGTAACACACACTCATCAACATTTTTAGCCAAGTACAAGAGGACAAAACATTTTAGTCAAGATTCCCTAGAGTTGTGTGCTGTAATAAGGAGGGGACATCTCGTGAAGCACTGAGCTCACAGGAAGATGGGAAGGCCCAGGAAGATGGGTGTTTCCCTAGATCAACATTACCTATTCCCCCAAAGGCTACACATGCCCCAAGATATTCTCTGGGGTGCTTGTCAAAATCCCTTCCCATCAATGTTCACTCCATCCTCACAATGACCCTGGGGTGTGTAAAGAGTGACAGTTTATGATTATATCAATTTTATAGATGAGGTATGAAGAGGAGAGCCACCTGTTCATTCTTGACAGGGCAGGTCTATCCTTCTTCATTCCCCATGTCAATATGGCAGCCATCAACCCGGGCATGAGAGGCATCAGAAGGACCAATGCCCACACTTCAATACTTGGATTCTGGATTCTAGCTCCACTACAGAGGCCCACTGTAAAATTCTTAAGGCCTCCTGAGCCCCTATCATTCTGGAATTCTTGACATACAAGAAGTGACTCCCCCAACTAAACTCAATTCTGAGTAAAGTCCCCAGCATAAGCAAGGGATATGCCCTCTACCAACACACAGAAAAAGGCAGGTGACCTCAAATGGTCCCCTGAATCCCAGATCCTCTGATGAATTCAGCCTGCATAGGCTGGCAAATATGATGAGTGTTACCCTGGGAAGGGGGGGCGAAGCACAGAACACACACACACACACACACACACACACACACGCACGCATGCACGCACGCACGCACGCACGCACGCACTCACTCACTCACTCACTCACTCATGGTCAGAATCCCAGAAGAGCAAAGTCAAAGCCCTTGTAGAGCTTACCAAGAGGAATTACCACCTCTGGGCACACAGGAGAGAGTGTCCTGTGACTAACTAATCCCCAGTGGTTTCAGAAAAATCCTAGGACATGGTTTTTTGGGCAAGATGATAAGAGAAAATAAATTGCATGACTTAATCAAGGTGCATAACCTCATTCATTGTCACATTGTTCAATCATTCATTTTTCAGATATTCTCATAGCATTGAGACCCAGTCCTTGTCACTGGGACTGCTCGTCATCTTGTTATTGCTGCAGAGACAGGCTTTTCTGTAGGTTTGTTTTAGGGTCTGGGCTGGGCTTCAGGGTGTGTTTAGGGAGATGGCATCTACAACCAGAGATGAAGTCAGCCAGGGCTAGTGCAAGGTTTACCCTTCTGGGAGGCTTGGGGCCCTTCAAGCTCAGGGCAGTCTCAGCAACTGGATCTCCCAAAAACCACCCAGGAAAGGCAGGAGCTCTGCAGAACCATGTCAGCCCCTCAGAGGCAGAGGGGTTAACCTGGGAGGAAAAGAGGCTTTTGCCAATTCATCAGAAAGGAACAACGGAGAAGACATAAGACACCAGCTTGCTTAGGGATGAACTGGGACTGAAATTAATGATGACTCTAAAACAGCCAAGGGACTAAACTCATTTTCTAAATCTTTCCTTAACAAGAGAAATGGACAAAAGAGATGTGGACAAATGGGAAGTAATGAAGCCTTAGGGGAGGGGGAAAAGAGAAAAAAATCTATTGAGGATAATGAATACTAAAAATTATGAACACACTGTGTAACCCCCAAGGCTTGGAACCAGGCAGGGCAGAGGCCAGGATGTTTACTCAGCAGTGGGCTGAATATTTCAATATTAAAAGTTGACAAGGTTATACGAAAAGCCTTAATGGTTTGGTCCAGGGCATCCTGAGCCCCAAGATACCTGGGATCAGAAAGAACAGCTACTAAGGCGACTTTGGGACTTAAGAGGGTTGCGCAGAAAAAATGGAGTAAGCGTGTAGTGGACCGGCGAGAGCAGACTATGGCCGTATTATCTAGGTCACAATGGTCCTGCCCTGAGTGCATCAGAATGCTGACCATAAAAACCGTAAACAAAGAGAAATTACCAGGGAGGACATGAGTATCCCAGACCACAGGAGACTGGAGGAGAGACGCAAATGGACGTGAAAAAAGAAAATCAATTGAGGAAGCTTGCCACCTGCCTCGCTAGGGAACAAGGAATAATTTCTACACAAGGCCCCAGGAGAGGTAATTGCCCAGTCAACTAATGGTGTCAGTGGACTGGGAATTGACTGTCTTTGCAGGCAGCTGATAAATGTGTAGCAGCTGAGAAAGTCAAGTTAGGAATCTGCAGTTTGGTGAATTCTGCAGCACAAATCCATCTGGGTTTCTATAAGATGATATGTTGCAAGAGGAACAAAAGAAAGATGTTCTCTGTGTCATCAAATGTCACAGGGGCTGGACTGCGGAAAGAATGAAGAGACTTCCACCCATCTCCAGGGGTCACACAACTTCACTGGACTGGGAAGAGTCAAATGCCCAAGCTGAGCACATAAAGTCACAGCACGCTGGACCAGCACCATCGGCACTCCTCTTTCCCATCTCCCACTACAGGTGTTATAGTGGGGTAATCACACAAGACATGGGTCTGCCTGATGCAGGGTCCAAGGAAGCAGGAGAGAAAGCAGCCCTGGAAACGGGTAACTGAAAGTCTGGGGCTCCCACAACCACGTGGCACAGAATAACTCATTGTCAATCACTGAGAATCTTTTACTTGCAGAGCACCCACCCAGTGTAAATACTGCTGACAGCCCTCAAAAGCCAGCTAGCAAGTAACAGGCACTGCCCACTCACCCATACCCTGTCAGTGCCAGGTAGGAAGCAGGAATTGGCTATGTGCTTATTGGGTGGTCCCTCATGAACCCTCCCTCCTTAGAGCCTGTTCTAGAGTAGGTGGTTTACCTTCCTTCTCTCCAGCCTAGTTCCTGAAACTGACGACAGCCAGGGCTGAACAGAGAGTGGAATGGGGCTATTATGAGAATGGGACCTACAGTCTCAGAAGCAGGTTGCCTGAGGCTGGTTTCTGCTTTGCCATTTGGTGGCTGCGGGATTAGGCAAGTTGCCTAAACCCCTGTCTTCAAATGGCTGTGAGTAAAATGGGGAGGGCGATTGCTTGCACGTCCTATTATGAGCAAAAAATGACATACACAGTGCATCAGTTACAAGCTTAGCTCACAGCAATGGTTCCCAGAAGCCACATCCTTGGAAGTCACTGTATTGGAACTCTTAACCCTCCAGAGAGACAAGATAGGTGGGTAGAAGGCAGTGGGTAGGGCCAAAACAAACTGACGAGAGCTTTCCTCTTGTCCTGGCCCCTGTGGTTTTGGCTAAGTTCCAGCTCAGACCTTTCTCCAGAAAGAATTTCCCAAAATACTGTAAGGTCAAGACTGGGTCATCCAAATTGTGCCTCGATTTGTGAAGTGTGGAAACGGGCCTTAATAGGTTAAGCAGCTTATCCAAGACCACCACACAGTAGAGAGAAGCAAGGGAATGTGAGGTGTGGTTATCCAGAACCACTGCATTGAAACAGTACTTCTTACTCACTGACAGCCATCCTCACAAGCCCCCTTCCCACACTTGGCTCCTCTCCAGGCCACCACTCAAATACACCACTACATATGGTCCTGGCACAATCTTCCCCGATAAGTGGATCTGTGGAAATCCTATCCCATGAGTAAATGGCCCCATTTTGAAGTCCTGCTCCACTGGCAGTTCTTTGTATTTACCTGAGGGCCAGACATAACAGCCTAGAAGCAGAAACACGTGTCTAAACAGCTCTAGGAGAAAGTCCAAATGAATATGGTTATGCATATCCATGGCAGCAGCAACTGTGCCCTAAGCAGGCTTCTCACTAGACCCAGACCCATAGTTTTTCCAAAGCCTGACTCCGCTTCAGACCATCTCTAACCAATAACCACTGAGATTTCCAGGGTCCTCCAGTACCTCCTATGGTGAGACACAGAGGTTGGCAGCTGTCAGTGCAGCATGGTAAAAGTTGCAGAATTTAACTGATAGAAGGCTCCAAGCCAGCCCTATAAGACGGGTGCACTGCTCTCCGGTCTTCCCTGCATAGTGAAGGAAGGCATGTAGTAACAATCAAGGCACCAAGGGTGGGGTAGGTTCCTGGTGGCCCATCTACTTCATGTACAGAGTAGAGCCACTGTCATTTATGGCTCCTCTTTGTTGTCTTCTAGTGACCACAGCACAAGTTTATTTCTCTCTCACACTACATGACCAGGGAGGGTCAGCTGTGCTGTGACCCCATCATCTTTCCCACAAGATTCAGGCTAATGGAACGGCCTCCATCTGCAGCATCACTGTGTTCTGCTCCATAGCAGAATGAAAAGAGATAAACCGGCCTCATGCAAATTCTTGAAGCTTCTGCCAAGAAGGAGCAGAAAGTGGTGTGTGTGTGTGTGTGTGTGTGTGTGTGTGTGTGTGTCACTGTCTGTGTGCCTGTGTGGGCCTGTGCATGCCTATGCATGTACACATATGCATGCATGTACATGCACATGTACAGATATACACAGTGTACAACCCAACAGGTTTCAGTATACTGCTATGTAATCCTTTACTGTGATCAATTTTAGAAAACTTTCCTTATTCGCAAGAAAGCCCCATACCTAGTATATCCTTAACTTATCTGACTATGGTGGAAATTATAAAGAAACATTTTTATGATGCAACATATATGTCATTTTCTAAGTCCAGAATAGTTTTGAGTTTATTGGGTTTTTTGTTTTTTCTTGTTTCTGTTTAGTTGGTTGAATTTTTAAGACAGTCTTTCTTATATATCTCTGTCTGGGCTGGAACTTGAGGTATAGCCCACTGTAGCTCCAGATTCTTTGTTTTGCCTTTTTCTTCTGTGTGTGTGTGTGTGTGTGTGTGTGTGTGTGTGTGTGTGTGTGTGTGTGTTCATAAGTGTGTAGACATACATGTGTGTATATGCATGCATTCACACATACATTTATACAAGCACACACATGATGTTGGAGTATTCCTCAATCATTCTTCCATCTTATTCTTTGAGACAGGGTTTCACAGTCATGCCCAGAGCTCACCAACATGCAAGTGTCACTCACCGGCTCTTGGTTTCCCCTGCCTCCACCTTAGGAAGCTGCTGTTACAGAGTAGCCATTGTGCCCATAAGGCATACACATGGAATCTGAAGATCTGAACTCTACTCCTTTTGCTTGACAAATGTTTCCCTCTTGATCCTCCTGCCTCCCATTCTCAAGTACTGAGATTACAGAGGTGTGCCAGCACATCTAACAGAATACTATTTTTTAAATGGCTTAACTGTGCACCTCTCTGGAACACCCTCCAAAGGAGCTCCTAACTCAAGGATAAAGGAAGTCTAAACAACTCTGAAACTTTTGGGAAAACTGTATACATGTTTGGGGAAATTGCTTCTCTGAGGATAAATATCCACATTATTTTGGCAATGCCAGAGATTGAACACAGGGAATTTACAAGCTAGGAAAATAGTCACTACACTATGTCTTCATCCCCCTATATTGGGGTAAAATCTATGGCTTTATTCACTCTCTCTAAAGGTTAAAATAAACACAGGTACCACCATATTGATATTGGTAAATCTTAAGGACAGGGAGCACATCTTGTACATTGATCAACTGCCTGCAGCATGCAGCACTCTGAGGGGACATGAAGGCCTCCTAAATCATGATTCACCACATATTTATTAAGTAACATAAGAAGAGACTGGCCACCACACTGTCAATCAAAAAAAACAATAGCAACTAATTTATACTAATACTTACTATGGGCCAGACATTCTCCTTAATAATTGATAAATCTTATTAACACTCTTCCTCTTGCCAATCAGCATATTATCTCCATTTTCCAAATGTGCAGATGAGGCACAGATAAGCAGGATGATAAGATCACTTTCCCAGGACACTCAGATATATAGGACAGATCCAGAATCCAAGCTCAGTCAATCAATCTCAAAAACACATACTCTCACATGCTCATCAACACCATCCCCCTAGTAATGACATTAAATGGGAGGCAGAAGATTTGGTGGAAGTACTTAGAAGGCAGAGCTAAGAAAGTTCAGAGATGCACTATTCCATTGCATCTGTGCCCAGCATTGCAGGAGTGTGCTGTTGGCTATGACACTGTAGTGTTCACTTTTGTTCATTCTGGTTATTGTTGACTTGGTGCATGCAGTATACTGGGTTGCATCTGTAGTATTGGGCATCAAACCACCTTAAGCAATTCTCTACTGTTGGATTGCTCCCCTAGTGCCCACATTCTTAGAATGTCAGAAATTCACATGGTTTCTTATTTTTAAATTGGAGTACAATGGTCTCTGAAACATGGACTCTGGTGAGACAGGATCCAAGTCGGCAATGTAATGTGAAAGAAAGAATGCCATGTGAATACAGTCGTTGCCTTGCCCGTGCACTTCTCCCTCCTCTCCCACCACCACCACCACCACTTGGTTTTTAGAGACAGGGTTTCTCTGTGGCTTTGGAGGCTGTCCTGGAACTAGCTCTTGTAGACCAGGCTGGTCTCGAACTCACAGAGATCTGCCTGCCTCTGCCTCCTAAGTGCTGGGATTAAAGGTGTCAACCACCAACGCCTGTGCTCTCACACATGGATATCTTGGTAAGATTCATTGGTCAAGACATCTTCTCAGACAGAGTAATCAAGGCAGACAAGAGCCACTCACCTTGTCCTAGGTACTGAGTATAGAACAGTGAATAATACCAAGTCTCCATCCCACAGAAATTTACACTCTGATAGAGAACATCTAGTACAAACTTACACAAATGACTGAATGATTATTTTTCAAAAAGTCAGTAGTTTAAAAAAAAAGTTCAAGGAAGCAATCAAGCCACATGATAGAATAAAAAGTGATAGGCTTGTAAAGAGAAGAAAGGCCACTAAGAGTGGTCAGAGAAACCTGAAAGACCAAGTGACATTAGAGAAAATGGTGGTGAGCAGGGTTAGGCATGGATATCGAGGCTGGAGAGTTTCTGTGGGTCTGATGGATGGGCAGAGAGGAAAATGCACACGGTGGGGAACAAGCCTAGCATGTCCAGGAAGTGAGAGACTGAGAGACGGCTTGCGGCTACATCAGAGAAAGCAAGGAGAAAGCACAGGGAATTAGACAGACTCAGGACCGTGACTTGAACCCTGAGGCCATAGTGAGGGCTTGGGCTTTTACCATAAATAAAGCAGAAAGTAACTGGAGGAGTTTAGGCAGAGGAGTGTGTATCTATGTGCTTAAAATATCACTGATCGGGGCATGAGGACACACACTTACAGTCCTACTTTTGGGCATTGGCGGGGAGGGGGGAACTGGAGTTACAACACAGTGAGTGCAAGGCCAGTGTAGGCTACAAGATGCCTTGTCTCTAAATGCAGATAAACAAACAAAGAAATCACCCTCACAACTTTACTGAGAGTAAAATGCAGCTGCGACAAGTGGAACCAGGCCGGTTGGGATGGATGTGTCCTTCCAACCTGTGAGGCTGGAAGACTTTTGGGTTTGGAGCCAGCCTGAGCAGGGCAGCGAGATACTGTCTCAAAACCAAACCAAACAGTTAGAATCCCACTTTGGCCAAGCTAAGCTTGACGTATGATTTAGCCACCCACATAGGGGTTTGGAACAGACAGCCAAGAGCTGTCTTATTGCTGGGAACAGCAATAAGAATCTGAATTTGAGAATTGGTTCTAGCAGCTCTTCCAGGTTAACTATCTGTGATGGCTAAAACTGGAACCCAGTTTGGGGGGAGGGTGCTGAGCCTTTCATAATCTGCTGAGTTAAGTTCTTTGCACGTTTTGTCTTACTGAAGGTTCAGAACCATCCTAAGTAGGAGGGGATCTTACATTTCCTTACAAACTCACTGAAGTTCACTAGCTTCCCTAAGGTCAAGAGTGTGAGTAAAAACCTCAGGTTTGACTCTCCAAGGACCTTGGTCCATTTCCATCAGCATTACAGAGTATTCCATGGCTGCAACCTCCACCTAGAACAGAGAAGGAAGGCCACACGCATGGAGGCAGTAAAGGGACAAGTATGCCAGCCACCAGTCCCACTGGGATTCAGAAAAACGTCTCAGTGCAGAGGTAAGGGAAGGCAGGGAGGTGAATGTTTATTATTAAAATATCAACCTATCAGCCTGGAATCCAAAATCAGGCTATTTCAACCTCTAGTGATTTGTAATACATAATAAATCAGCCCCACCATGTTTCCATCCCTGTTCCCTCAGGAGAAATGAATTGCATACTGTCCAGCCAGTGACCAGGAAGGTGGGGCCTCCAGCCATTTCCTTTATCCCTATCCACCTAAACACTGCTGACCTTCTCTCCTTGAAAATGTCCAAATGGAGGCGTTCCTGCCTTATCCCTCCCTCATACCCGGGGTTCCCAGCTGAACAGATCCATCGAATTTCTGCTTACAGCAACTTAACGTGAGATCACAACCAACTCCGAGGGATTAAAGAAATTCTTTTGGCTTGCTGAAATCTTACATTAAATATTCTTGGAAATAAGTAGGCCATAGGCTAACACTATGAAATCTTTCACAATAAAGATATTCAGTTAGTAATACAACCGTTGGTGCACGATCCGACCTGAATAGGGAAAGAAACTAAACAGCTTTCTCAGCCCGAGCTCTTTGAGGCTGGATGGTGCTAAATCTCCAGGGAGAAATTGCAGCTCTCTAATAAAAGTTTAAAGACCCCGCATCCCTCCCATCTGAAGCACTTGCTATGAAAAGCAAAGGGGAGAAACATTCAGGGATGTCAGAAAGTACACAGAGACACAGGATGGGAGTCCTCAGTCTGACTACTCCACTAACTTACGGTATGACTTTAGGAGAAATTTGTGGGACTCAGTGTGCTCATCAATGAAATGGGGACAAAGGAGCTCTCAGGTAGACACTATGCAGAGTGACATGAGATGAAATCTACAAAAGCACTAGGTTCATTCCTTGGCTCATAGTAAGTTCTTAATGAGTATTAATTGGCCTTTCCTATTCTTTGTTGAGACATGAGCATGTTTGCATGTATGCGTTTATGTGCATATGTGTATATGTACATGTGCATGTGTCT
This sequence comes from Cricetiscus sungorus, assembly GCA_030556225.1. Taxonomy (NCBI): domain Eukaryota; kingdom Metazoa; phylum Chordata; class Mammalia; order Rodentia; family Cricetidae; genus Cricetiscus; species Cricetiscus sungorus. Next base: position 43,713,055 of record JANBXA010000007.1, read on the forward strand.
GTGTGTGTGTGTGTGTGTGTGTGTATGTGTGTGTGTGTGTGCATGAGCCTGTGTTTGTGTGTACATACACCTGTGTGCATGTGAAGGGCAGAGGCAAACTCCAGATGTCATTCTTCAGGATCCGGTTCTGTTGTTTTTGTGAGATGGACTCTCACTGGCCTTGGGTGGCTGGCAAAGAAGCACAAGCCTGTCTCTCCATCCCCAGTGCCAGATTACAAAACCAACATGTCTGGCTTTTTTATATGGGTTCTGGAGATCAAATGCAGCAAGCACTTTACCAGATAAGCAATCTCTCCCCTAGAGACTTGTATTTTTATTACAATTTGCTAAGCATCTCGGGGGTTGGGGGGTTAGGGGCTGGTGTTGGTTTGGTTGGTTTGTTTTTGTTGTTGTTGGCCTTCTCACCCAAAGGTATAATAGAAAGATTCCTGAGAAGAGAACATAAGCAAGCTTCTACTTCTGCCCCTTACCGGGAAGACTCTCTGTGTCTATGAAATAAAGCTACCTACCACAGCAACCACAAGGATGGCTGTGAGAACTTGGTGAGATGAAGTATATGGAAGGTCCCCGGAAACCAGGAAGTGCTCTAAGAGGAGAGGAAACACCATCACAGGAACACAGTCCATAGAAGGCACCTACATTACTTTCCTCATGAGGACACCGCCCTGGAGATCCAGGCTGTGTATGAACCTCCCTACAGAAAACATTCTTAAAGGGGAAAATGAACTAGTGACAGAAGTGAGTCTCGGAACACTTGGGGGATGGTCGGTATTCAACAGTGTTAGTAGATGTAGTCTCTAAACATTAAAAATAAGAAAGTTATAGACTCATCCCTTGCTGTGGTCTTACCTGGGATGAGCCGCATCTAGAGTGGTCTACATAGAGTCGAAAGCAAGAGAGACTGGGTAGAGGGAAGAAACAAATATATCCAGGTTGACCCATCCACATTCAAGGAAAGCAGACAGTAGCTATTAAAAACAGGTATATTGCAGGCACAAGGGAGGTGAAATGTGTGGAACAGAAATCTAGCTGTTCTAGGATAAAGATGGGTCAGGGAAGCCACCTAGACCATCTTGTCCCTCCCATTGGGTTCTGTGATCAGCAGCAGCAGAACACAATATCATTATCAGTAAGTATCATTTCTGAACTCTACTTGCTAGGCTAGAGGCCATACTGGACATTAGCTGTGTAGTCTTTGCCTAAAACAGTCACTGCCCTTATGCTCAATTTATAGCTTAGCAAGCCATTATTCCCATGATCCAGTTGAAAAATCCTTGTCCTACCCTTGAAGCTCCTTGGGCTAAGCAAGAGGGTTAAAAAGAATCCAATCCCTCATAAAAGGTCTTTCTGAATGTATTCACCAATATCTCATCTGTCCAGACCCAGCAAAAGAGAGAAGGAAACTGAAGTCGTCAATAGGAGACGGTCACTCACAGACCTCCAGACAACATAGGGTTCCAATGTCCCGCTATGCTTGATACCAAAACTTGACCTTGACATCACAGGCTCATTTTCTGATGTGGGGAAGAATTATACTAGTGACAGGGACAGCTTCAGCTTCAGAGATGAAAGGCAGTTGTGTTGCCCCCATCAGATGACTGAGATGACTTGGGCAAGAATATTACTTCCTGCTTCTTATTTTGTACAGAGGGGAGAAGAAACATCTTCTCAGCCATTTCCCTTTAAAAGGGGGATGGTGTGGAGAAAGAAAGAAACAGCCGCCAAGCCAGGGCTTGGCAATTAGTGTTGGAGTAAGTGATCGCCTTGTGATTGCTCAGCTGGGGCCTGAAGACTTGTAAATGCATTTAGAAGACAGAAATAGAAGACGTTGCGAGAGAGCAGCGAAACCTGGACCATTTGCCAGGAGAAAATGTCCCAAAGCTGACGGGAAATTCACTCAGTAGGGATTTGGGGTGTGTCATCATAAATGGATGAAGTTCACTCACAAAACCCATGGATAAGCCAGACTGTGTGCCTTGCCCTATGGTCTCTGCTATCTGTGACCTTCAGGCTCCTCTGAAGTCCCCACCATGTCTAATAGAGCCCTTTGAGTGGGTGCTGATGATTAAATAAACAAAAAGTCTGCTGACATTGGGCTGCACCTCACATAACAGTAGTCAGCTGGAACTGCCACGTGGCTCCATAGTCCCAACTGTTCCCACCTGATCAGCCATACGCATGTAGTCTCAGGACCTCTGTGTGTTGTGAAAAAGGAGACCTCTCAGATGTCACAAGCTCTTTCCCTTGGGAACTTTTACAATGAAACTCAAATCCACAATAAAATAAACACCTGGAACATCTGGTCCAAAGCCCTTCTCTGGTTGCAGCTATACCAATGGCTGAGAAGAACACACACATTGGGAGAATCATGCCACGGGGCGTAATCCAGGGCAAGGGAGCAAGAGCTGAGACATTTAAAAGGGAGCTCTCAGTCCCCCATTGTTAGTACCTACGGCCCCAAGCAATGGTCAGGGAGCTTGCTATTTCCAGAGGAAAGAAAGAAAATTCAACACAAAGCACAAGTGGCTGAAAGAGATAAATAACTATTCACCCTGTGCTTGTGAAAATGCACAGACCTGAGAGTATAGCCAGGACCTCTGCGAAAAGAAACCACTCCCCAACCATAATTGTTCGGGATCTCTTTCGACCCCTATATCCCCTGCTCGCCACTTCTTCACAGCATCCATTAGAAGCTCTGCTTCTTTATAAGAGGTTTCAACCCAGCAAGTTGCCTTCTGTTATCAAGTGCCAACTACAGTGGCCAAAGAAAGACTAATCAACCTGCCGGTAGGTCTTATGTTTCCATCCCGTGTGCAGCAGGTCCCATGCCATGGAGTTCATGAATACTTTCTGCTCTTTGGAGTATTACTACTGAAGACCCACAAGGCTATTCTTCTTGAGAAAGAGCTGACCCAGGCAAAAAGTATACCCCTGTGGAGGTATCAGTTGTCTTGTTCTTGATCACATACTGTAGGCTTTCTTTCATGCTCCCTTGCTTCCCTCCAAATGTCATAGTCTACCCACATAGATCTAGATTAGGAGAAGAAACAATCATATGTATGATTCCATTCCTGCAAGGTCTATACAGAGCCACCACCTAAAGAATCTATTCCATGACAAGGAGAGGATATAGAGTGAGGGAGGCACAAAAAGACCGATACCCATGACTGTCTTATCCAAAATCAAGACCTATTATCTTATGCAGATGTTTCCATTCCTCAAAGTTATTCTGTATTGAATCTAGGCTCTTCTTATACTTAGTCTGGCCTTGCTTTCCTTCCTGTCATCCACAACATCAACACATATACACCACTACAATCTTACATATATTCTCAGAAGAGTCATGTCCATACCATATTAAGTCCCTGTCATTTACATTCCCATAAAACTGCAAATTACCTTATATTAAAAAAAAAAGGTTCAATCTTGCTAGACAAGAGAATCTCCCACTCAGCCCTGGCTTCCTTCTGCTAAAAACCTTTGAAATTACCAAATCCCAAATGCTCATGCTAAGGAGGTAAAACTGAAGGCCTAAGAAAGGCCAACCTCATTGTCCAAGACTATGTCCATGCATTCACCCCTGTGCCTTCTCCCAAAATCCAGTTCTACTCACATATAACGTAAGTGGGGGTTCTTGGCGAAGGCCCTGGGCTGAATGTTCCGGAGTCCAGAGTTCTTGATGGTCCTAAGTAGAGAGAAAACAAAAGAAGGTTGGCAAAATCCCAGGGGGGGTACAGCCAGAAGGAAGACAAGCCCTGTGAATGGGCTATAGCTCTCTTCATCGTGAGTCACCCTAGATGGCCAACTGTGGGTTCAATGAGAGACATAAACCCAATTGCTTTGGAGAACTAGGTGAAGGTTGGAATATGAGCAGTTATTGATTGCAGCTACTCACTTCCCATCCTGACCAGTAGTTGAGAACCAGGGTTCCTGGTGCTCCAGAGACAAGGAGATTTCAGCCTCTTGTGCCTTCTCCTCCTCACTCCTGGTGCCCCGTGTCTAAAGCACTGAAGTTCACTGCAGTGCTGAATGAGAATAGGACACTGGGGATGGGGTGTAGGGTTGTGCCAAGCACAGGACAGAGAAAGACCACAATCCCAGCAGGCACTGGGAGCAAGGCTGCCTTAAGACCTCAGGTGACCCCCAGGCCTGTTCAGACTAAGGTGGCCCCTGACAATCCCCAAATAGGTGATGCCAACCATTCCCAAAGAAGATTCCTGAGAAAAAGCACTGCAGCAGAAGACTTCCCATTACTGCTACTTCACCACAGAAGATGACAGGCAGCAACCCAGTTGTTCCTTAGCAAGCCATCCCAGCATACTCACAGCTTCTGGAGTCCTGTGTAGAGCTCCATGTCCACAGCGTTGAGTGTGTGCAGGCCTCGCCAGTTCTCTATGTGTCTGCAGGAAGAGAGGAGAGGTCAGAACACTGCAGCCAGGGGCGGGGTGCCAGCTTCACAGTCAGACATGAACATGAAGCCCGGAGCATAAGCCGTGACTTCTGACAAATCACCAATTAACTCTGAGCTCAGTTTCTCCCTCTGGGTGGACAGGAGCAAAGGACTCACAGTTCCTGAGTGTGAAGCCTGAGGATGGAGTGCTGAGTATCCATCCCCAGCTCCAGAACACTCAACCCCATTGCTCAAAGTTTTGATTCAATTTACTTCCTTCTTGTTCCTCTTCAAGATTTTCTTTTTTTTCTTTCTTTTTTTCTTTTTTTCTTTTTTTTTTTTTTAATTTCTTAATGCCTGCACAGCAAGACAATATAAACGACATGGTTTTGGGAATGTGGGTGTAGCTTATCTGAGAGCATGACTTCTGGGCAGACAAGATGAGGAGAAAGACTTACTTGGCAGCGCATTCACCCACCAGGGCACAAAAGACCACTCTATCTGCATGACCACAGTTCACTCCATTGGAGTTCAAGAAAACCAATAAGTCACTCCAGAGATGGGGCCCCCTAATGACTCAGGGGTGCCCACAGGGCAGTAGGAATAGTATAATATAGACACTCTGAGAAGCAAGTTCCGTTTTGTCTCTGAGACTCGAGTGCAGATTAGGCAAGCGTTTTAACCAATTTGTGTCTCTTGTTTCTTTGTGAAGGAGTGGTACCCTACCACATCAGCTTCTCCTCCTCCCACCACAGGAGCTCTCTTCCTAAAGTGCTCACTCAAGAGATTTCAATTTTAAAGAGGGTTGTATCCAGCAAGACTACATTTATTAAGTAACAATTAATTCATATTCTAAGATTAATCAGAAACGAAAATCATTTTTATTGAAGCTCTTTATCAACAGGCACGAACCAGTGTTAACTGGCGCAGGACATAAACTCCAGCTGAAAACAAAGATGGTCAAGACCATTGTTATGACGAGAAGGCTGACCCATGAGTATGGGTCTACTTTTATGTTAGTCCCTCAACACTGAAAAAGGACAAATATTTCTTCACTGCTGATTTTAGAGTGGTCAAGTTGAAAACCATTACATTGCTAATTACCAAGACTTTTATGTTACTCTGATATTGTATGAAAGATGACCTTCCATGAGGTGCCAGAAGATCCTAGGAAATGAACCATCCAAGCCATCCTGGAACCCGACTCTTCTCGGTATCCAGAGGTTGCAATATACAAGAGGTCTCAGTACCATTTCAGTAAAGAATACAGTTACCTAAGGCACACACTAGCCAGAAAAATGACCACCACTTTTCTCCAGACAGCTCCTCCCTAGCCCGACCACACCAGTGGTTCCGCCATCTGCTGCCCAGTCCAACTGGAGCCAAGAAGGCAACAGGGCTGTGGTTGCCAGGACTTCTGGCACCATTTCAGAGCCGCACAGCGACAAGGTATGCCAAGAGCCCATTTTGAAACACATTCTCCCAGAGCCCCTACGGAGCAGCCAGAGACACTGGCATTTGTTGGGGACATTAACCAGGTGGCCAGGTTGGCATTGGCCTCTAACTCTGACGCCTTCTCTCTGGAAGCCTCATGGTTTCAAGGCAGTTCTCATGCTCCGGTCTCACCGAGGCAGGAACACTGACAATATTTCAGATGCAAAGGAAAGCCAAGAGGAATAGGACCACCTGTGCTACTAAGCCCCCCTCCAGTGTATATTCCTGGGCCATGGGCCATGTCAAATACCAAGGAGATCACAGTGTTTATACAGCATGTTCTTCGTTCAGGGGAGCCCAGCTTCCTACATGGATCTGTTTCCAACACGGGGCTATCAATCAAATTGTTTAAATAAATGAAATCACTTTTTTGGCCCCTATTAGCATTCCATAAATGGATTTTGATGATTGTAGAGATGCCAGCCATTGCATTCTGAAACTTCATTCATTTCAGTCTTTATGATATATGCTTTCAAACGGACCCTTCCTAGACTTGCCACACACCGAGAAGCGGCAAATGAGTGACACACTAGTGTGGAGTCCTCCAGGAAGTTAAGTAACAGCCCCAGCATCCTCTTTTGCCTCTGATGCTCCTGAGTCAGGGAGCAGCAGTGTTGCAACCAGATTGCAGAGTGTCAAGAGGTCGGTGCTCTGGCACGGTCATTGGCAAACTATGGGGTGGGGCCATTGTTTGCTTATGTATAGCTTCAAAACTAAGATTCAGTTTCATATTTTTAAAAAAATCAAAGGAAAAACATATTTTGTGACCTGTAAAAATTAGATGAAATCTACATTTCTGTGCTCACGATGTTCACTGTCATCCATAGCTACTTTCAAGTTATAAAGTTGAACCATCACTGCAGAGAGCACATGGCCTGCAAGGACCATATTTGCTCTCTGGCCCTTGACAGAAAAAAAAAAAAAAAAAAAAAAGCTTTCCAGCCCCTGCCTAGAGCAAGGCTGCCAGAATGCTAATCCTAGCCCCAGGAACATTCTACCAACGACAGTCTGTCCACATCACCTCACCTGTCTGCGCCTCCCTTTTCTCAGCTGTCAAATGGGGATAATAAAATGTCTGCCTCATAACAACGACATGAAAATTGAAGGATTTATTAAAGAGCTCTTGAGGGACTAGGGGTATAACTCCACTACTCATCTAGATTACCTGAGACCCAAACTCAATCCCAGTGCCACAAAATACTAAAAATAAATAATAACCAAAAGCCTTTGGAGGAGTGGATACACAGACGTCTTTGGAAGTCACTAACCATGGAAGTTATATGAGAAGTCTTTTCTTGGTTTTCAAGTACAAATGCTAGAAGTTGACATTTCTTGATCATAGTTAATTTAAAAAAAGACAAAAGCAGAAAAGTATGGTCATATTGATTTTAATGACCCATTGTGGCAGAAGGGTAGGACAGGAAACCTATCATTAATGACTTCTAGGAAAACAACTTCAAGAAAGCATTCATGAGTCACCAGGTAAAGGACACTGGTCACTGGATTTGACAACCAGAATTTAATCTTTAGAAATACTCAAGATAAAAAAAAAGGGAACTAACTCTGATAGGTTGTCTTCATGGAGGAGGGCTTAGTAGCGCGCGCGTGCGTGCACACACACACATACACACACACACACACACTAACTACCAACAACAACAGCAACATCAAAAAATAAATACTTATGTATATTTAAATAAACAGATTTTTTAAAGGAAGAAAACACCCATGGAGAGTGACAGTAGGGCAGAGAAGAAGCATACCAGTTGAGGTGCTGCCTTGACATTTGCAAATGACATTACCCATGGCCTGCCAAGTCTTCAGTGACTCACTGCTTGGTACCAAACAAGAGGGGTCATTTATGGTAACTCTGCTGGCTGCTATTAGAAGGCCACAAGTTTCAGTGGGAAAGGTTGGCTCTACAAAGTATAGTAAATGAATAGCATGAGGTAAGAAAGTACAATTGGCATGGTTTCATTAGTGCCAAATAGGGAAGGCAGAACCTAGTGCCAGTACATAGGGTTCTTCACGTCTGGCGTTTTTTCTGGGTACTCCAATTCAATAAGTATGCACTTTTAAAGGAAGGTCAGGGCTTAAATAAAGGATTCGTGACAGGCGCTAGATTGGTTCTTCCTGCAGATGTCTCACAAAGCCTGCTGTAGGATTCAAAAGGAAAAAGCTCTCATGGTGATGGTGGGAAGACGGTGACAAATAGGGTCCCCACAGGGACCCACAGCCTTTCATCCACCTGGTGTCACCTGTTCCAATCAAGGACAAGGAGGAGAGGGTAGAGAGGTACCCAAATGTACTTGGGTTCTCTCCCTTACCTTCTATCAATTGCCTCCTCCTTAGGATGTTAACAGCAAAGTTCTCAAGAGGAGGTAACTTTGTCTCCCAAGGGACAGTTGTTCCTATGGGCAGACAGTTTTGATGCTCACAACAGGGTAAAGAATAACAATAACATCTGGTAGGCTAGAGGACAGAGACGCACAGGACAGACTGTAGGAAAGTGTCAGCTCCAGAGGTCCCCAGCTCTGAGATGGAGACCCTTTGTCTTTTCACATAAAGCACCTGCCGAAGTTGTCACCGAAGCTGGAAACTCACAGCTTAAAACGTTCATTTTGAAAATGACTGCTTTGCATCAAACACTAAGAGTCTGTGGGCCCAAACAAAAATCCTCTTCCTGCAGCAGTGAGCTTAGGAGAGCAACTCAAAAGCATGGCTCTCATGACCCTTGCAAGCCAGGGGTATGAAGGAGTTATAGATAATATCCACCCACCAAGAACCTTTTCCCATATTCATCTCAATGTCCTGCCCCCAAACTTTCACATTGCCTCTTCACGAAACTGCAAAACCACCACTCTGCCTGGACCTTGTACATACACATCCTTTTTTCCAGAGAGTGTGACAAAATGGGATGCTCCATGACAACACAGACTCCTAGAGCCAGAACAGGCTTATACATGTAGCTTGAAATTTCCAATGGAGTCAAGATGGATCTCATGGAACAGGAGTTAAATGGGATATAGTCAAACAGTGACCATTGCAGTCTCTTCCACAGCACGAGGAACATAGTCCTTCTCCATAATCCACAAAAGCATCTCTGATTCCTACAGACCCAGGATCAGGGTTCCTGATTCAGATCCCATTTTGGAATATGACAAAGCACAAATTAAGTATTAATTGGATATACAAAGGCCTTTTGTGCTAGAATAAATTAGATGATACTTTGTCCCATAGCTTTCTCTTCCTCTTTCTGTTTCACTTGAGCCAATATGGAAATGACCTGGCAACATCCAAGCAACTGAAAATCAGTTAGGACAGACTGTGTGGTCCATATTTGAATTAAAAACATGTCATGTGTCATTTATAATCCCAGTATTTAATGTTTGTATTCTATATCCAGAAAATTCTAGAACGGGGACATCTGCTGCCATATAGCTAGAGGAAACTAATGTGAAAGGAAGCCTACAAGAGGGTCAGGGGACCCTCCCCCAGACAAAATTTCCTAGTCACTTTGATACTTGGCAAGGCAGGAGTTGGTGGGTAGGCCTCGGTATCACCCTTCCTGCAGACACAGTAGAGCCAGCACGCCTCTTTTCCAACCCTTTCCCTCTCCTCCCTTCCTGTCACATTGCTGTTCTTTTCAGTGTGACTTCACACAGCTATTAAGGAACTGTTCTTCATAACCAAATTTTCCAGACAACTAAATTTAAAATAAAACCTTTACATTGTGAAATTCCTTGCTATATTTTTTCCCTCTCCCTAAAATGCAGTCCTTATCACCTGACTTCTCCAACACAGCACTCAGAGCAATAATCACTCTTCTGATACCCCTGTAGCACAGTAGCAATGTCTGTTGGACTCAGAAATGCTGAAGCCCTCAGAGGCTTCTCCAGGTGGTCAGAACTCATTCCCCTGCCTCAGACGGTCCTGCCCCAATATGATTTCTGATTTGAAGGGCACATTCATTTTAGTACCTTTCTAGTTCTTTCTTTGATATCACAGTGTAGGCTAGGGGCTAAAAAGAGCTGGAACAGGCTCTTTTCTTCTAATGTGCTGTGGACAGTCTCCCCTGAAGCCTCTTGGAGCACAGTAGCTAAAAACTGATGGACAGAGGGAATCGGTCCTGGATGAGCAAGCATCTTAGATCTGGAAGCTGGATGCCCTCAGACTAGAGACTCAAGCCTCTGCAGTCCTTATGGAAAGCTGGCAGTATGAGGGTTAGAGGGGTAGTGTGTTTGTCCTCAAGACACACTGCTAGGTTATGATCAGGTTGTCCCATTACTAATGGCAAAAGCATATGTTAAGAGTAAATAAGATCTGGAAAGGGTCTCAAAGAATTAAAAAAACATTCACACACACACACACACACACAAAAAAAAAAAACCCTACACACATGCACATAAGGTGGATACTTATTCTTTGATTTACTTCTCTTTCTAGATGATTCCAGTTACCACATAAATGGTGTTTTACAGGAGGTGAAGTCATAATCCAATCCATGTTTACCTGGTAACACCTAAGTGCTCACCATCATTACGTTCATTATAGTTACTCTTGGCTTGGCCTCCTGGCAAAAGGTATATATCCATCCAACTCCTCTAACACAGAAAGTATAAGGAAGGTGGTGTGTGTGTGTGTGTGTGTGTGTGTGTGTGTGTGTGTGTGTGTGTGTATCCATTCCTCTAACACAGAACTAAATAACTTCAAAAACACAGTGCTAGAAATACAGGTATCTCTACTTTCCAGAGTGTCCCCAGATAAGCCCAGGACTCCGATCAACTTGCCTAAGTCTTGTACTAAGAGGAAGGTCTCACCTGAAATGTAAGTTGACTGCTGGGGAAATAAGCCTGGAAGTCCTAATAAGTCAACATTAGAACCCACATCCATCTGTGCATGCGTGTGTGTGTGTGTGTGTGTGTGTGTGTGTGTGTGTGTGTGTGTGTGTGACACATTCTACACACACACAATGTGCCATGAATTTATTTGACTTCGGAGCCTTATGGGGCAATGAAGAAACTGATTTGTTACCTAGGCATAGTGATTCAGACAGTAGCATTAGCTTTCAATTATCTGATATGTTTAGTATTATAAACAAACCTCCCAGAACAACAGCTTTATGGCATTAAGGCCCCAAGGGGAGCTAGGGAGTAGCTGCCTGGGGCCATACTAGTCAAGTCACCAACTCTTTCCCTTATCAGCTGCTATTGGTGAATTAGATGCCTGGAGAACCAGACTGAAGAACCAGGGGCATGGGGGATGGGGTGGGGTAGTTGTTTGAGATGGTGACTTCAGCATGCCAAGATATTAGGACACCAGCCTACAGGCATATGTATGCCAGGGTCCATGGAAAGCCAGACCCACATCTGGGACCCGCCTTCAGACACACAAAAAAAGAGCATTCAGCTCCTAAGGGGAACAGATGGAAGACAGAGCATCTGTGCAAGCTTCATGATCAGTTCCAAAGCCCATGCCAAGAATAAGAAATGTATGTGTGCACACCTGTGCTCTTCAGGTGCTACGATGCTGTGTCCTAACAAGAAAAGATCAAGGGCACAATCTATCTGCCACCCTACTAAAAAAGACCTAACTCCACAGAGTGAGATTTTTACCTGCAAGTCAACCTGTTCCCTTTGGAGACCAGACCCTTCTGCCTACGTCTTCTAACCATACTGCCCTCCCTGCCCCAGCCTATCTGTCTCTCTGTTCCCACTGCTGTCATTGGGCTGTTACAGGATATTGGACCCAGTTTGCCCATTATCAGCTTGCCAAATAACCACCACCTTCAGCCTCTTCCTGTTTTCATTCTTTTCTTTCATCAATCTGTATGCCTGAGGGATCAAAGCCTCCATGGCTTCCTCTTACAATTACAACAATCCCAAGCATCATATCATGACTCAGAATGCCTTGCATGGGCATGCCAGAAGAGCCTTTCCTCTGGATGCACTCCACTTGTTAGGTTGGCTCCAGCCATGCTGGCCTGACTTATGTCCCTCCTATGAACCAGGAGTATTCATTCCCAACTGGACCTTCTACAGGGAAAACTTCCCTGCCTCCTTTAACCCTTCAGGTCTCCGCCCAAGTCTCCCATGTTCAGAGAAGCCAGCCCTCTCCACCTCTCCTCTCCCTCCCCATCTCTCCTCCAGTTCCCTAGCACGAGCTCTGTTTATGTCCTTTGTGGCCTTAATAGCCATTTGTAATAGTCTTATTTAATTATTTTATTACATTTCTGTCATAAAGGCATCTACACTAGGACCATAATGCATAGAAACAGCAATTGGATTTGTCTTGTTTACCACTTACTTCCAGAATCTCAAATAGGGGCAGCTGCCTCTGGCTAAGTACATACCTGGGCAGCCTCCAGGAGGGCACCCTACCACCATACAAGATGGTCTCCATGATGGTTACCTGAATGGCCCTGATCTCTGATCCCTTGAATAGCCCAGAGCTCATATCTGACCCCAAACCACCCTGATAATCCCCAAGATGGATGTGGCTTAGAGTATAGGCCAAATGTCTTAGATATGGCAAGCATCCAGGTAATCAACATGGAACTGGAAGCCAGAAAAAGATGCCCTAAAGCCTCAAAAGCCCCATATACACAGCTTCATGTCTGATTCCATGGTCAGTGTTAAGAATAGATACATAAAGGGACTCCCTTAGATCAATTAACAAAGAAATGGTCCCTGAGTCTATGGATTCCATTGTCCCCTCTATGTGACTACGGCTGTTACCAGATTATGAGTTTTTCCAAGGACAGAGGCTGGGAGCCTGCATTTCCAATGTTGTACAAGTGCTCAAAGAGAGAATGAATGAAAGTTAATGAATCCCACAGAGACCCAACAGAACTAAGTGTTTAGCTGTCTAGCTGCCCTATGGAACTTCTTCCTTGCCTTCAACCTTCTACCTCAGAGCAATTCTTCCTCCTCTTCCTCCATCTTCCTCTCTGTCTCCTCACCTCATGCATTTCCATCAGTATAAAACCACAACCCATCTAAAAATGAAATCTTCTTGATTCCCTGTCTTGCTCCAGCTCCCAATTCATGCCTATACCCATCACTGTGACAAAGAGTTTTCAAGTAATTCAATCCACATTCACAGACCCTACTTCCTCACTGCCCTTTCATGTTTCAGCTTAGTTTGTCTCTGTCTGCTCTATAGGAACCACATTGAAAAAGCCTCCAGTATTTCCCATGTTGATGACACCAACAGACTCTTCACCATTGTCTGGCTACCCAGTCTCTTCATAGCAGATCACATAGTTGATCACCCTCTTTTCCTTGAGACAAACTATTTCCGGGGTACCCTCAGCTGCACAATCTCCTGGGTTGCTGTCTAGTCTTGGACATCCATTCTTAGTCTCCTTTGTTGATCCATAATGTCAATGTCTGCTAGGTCTAACCCTGAATGTCCCCTTTTCACCTATTCTCTTCATGGCCAAGATGACTCAGCCAGGTGCTTGGCTATAAATACCATCTATATGATACCACCGCCTCAATAGTTGCCCCTAGGCAGACTTCCTTCCTACTTATTTCACAATTTGTAACCAATCCTGTCCAATAGCAGTCCTTGCTCTCCACTCATGAACTTTCTCTATCTCAGTAAGTTGCATCAGCACCACTCAGTTGTACCATCAGAACGCCACCACCCCTCCCCTCTCTCTATCTAAGCCACCTGCACATCCAACTCAAGAGCATACACCACCATCTCTCACAAATACCATTCCCCCAAAACATGGTCACAGCTTCCACTCAGTCTGAGTAAATTTGTCTTTCACACAGAAACCTGAATGAGCACTTTGAAACTCGTGATAAATTTAAACATAAACAAGCGGGCACACAAACCTCCAGCGATTTTATTTTCTGCACTTGGCAGTTGTGATAAAATTCACATGTCATAAAGGCCAACAATGTGCTATGTGGTGTAACTCATTCCTCCTCATCCCCAGCTCAAACAAAGCTTCCTCCTGGTTCATGTGCCTTTTTCCTCAGCGATGTCCATCTTTTTTCCAGGACCCCAAGCTCCCTCCCTCTAGCAAGGCCTTTGCATTTACTATTTCCTTTAGCCAAGATGCCACTAAAGAGTCTCCTAAAATGTCACTGCCACTATGGCCATTCCTAACCATCTATCCATAATCAATCACTTTCTATAACCTACTAGATGAATAGTCATCAAGCCAGGATGGCTGTGTCTCCCTGAAGACCTATGGCAATGCCTAATGACATGTTTGCCTTTACTGGGGAGGTGGCACTAGAATCTGGTGAGTAGAGGCCTACAATGCATAGGACAGACCCCCACAAAAAGGAGTTTTCCAACCCCAAATGATAATAGCACCAAGACTAGACAATGTCGCTCGAGATATTCCCTTTGTCCCAGTAATTGCAATCCTGCACTTGTGTGATTTCTTATGCATAGTGCCTCTCTTGTGACGGAGTGCAAGCTCCAGGAGAGCAGGCAAATTGTCAGTCTTGTTCATTATCAAATCTACAAGAGCCCAGGGGTACATATCAGACAATATACAGTGCTACTCCTCAAAACATGATTCTGCATCAAATAGTGAAAATACTATAACTACCAAGGTCTTCATGGGAACCAGCATCTTTTACAGCTATCTGAAAACTATGACATAGAGAAAACTATGTCTACTCATTGGGATCAGAGCCTGGAATTCATGTGGCCCTAGGAAACAAGCTCCTGCATGAGGATGAGAGTCAATGTGTTGTTAAACTCTGGACCCTGCTAGACATCTTAGCTTTGAACCAGGAAAGAACAAGAAAAGAATGGAAAAGAACTTTGAAAAGAATGGAAAGAACAAGACATTGACTTTGACCCTTCCTTCTTCTTCTTCTTCTTCTTCTTCTTCTTCTTCTTCAGTGGGCCCTAGGGGGGATACCAGAATGAGAGGATGAGTTTCATTCTGGCCCAAGCAGCTGGCTGAGAAGAGATGTGACAATATGATCTCCGAGCCTAAGTTCAACTGGCCTCGGGGGTTGAGAGCACCGGCTTTCGGGTGGTCAATTTCCTTAGAAAAATATGAAATGGCCAGGCAACCCTTTACTGAATTATAAAGCACTTATCACTTCTTTAATAACTAACCACATGGAGGACTTAATTCACTCAATATGGAAGTTATAAAGGCGAATTGGTAAGTGAGCATTAGGCTCAAGTGCATTGCATAAAGACTTACAAGGGCAATATTTCCCCCCATTAAAAGGGTAGATTTTTCTCATTGCAACTGTGTCTCAGAGTTAATGTGGAGAAGTTGCTCTAGAGCTCAGGGCATTTGCATAGTTAAAGGGTAATTCCAGGTCACTGAGAAGAAGGGGGGACCTTGACTTTGCAAGAATAATTATAGCAGAACCTGAAAGTGTCAGAGTGATTAGTCAAGGTAGCCATCATAAAGACATGATGCCATTCACGGTTCTTGGCTCCCTGCTCTGCACACATGAGGCTGAAATGTGAAAAGAAAAGTTCTGAGGGTGGAACAAAGAGCGAGGTGGACTGGGATAGAAGAGGGATACACAGGCCCTGCGAGAGGAAGGCGGTCCCAGAAGCCACCTCCTTTAAGAGACACTAATTCTCATTCAGAATCTAGAGGGAAGTAATGTTAGCTTTTATAGTCTATCAGAGAAGAAGTTCTGTAATTTCTGAAGGTTCCTTGTAGGGGGCTGCTAAGATGGTTTCGTTCCTCACCAAGTGAAAGAAATGCTCTTTGACCTTTTTCCTCCCCAGCTCCAGCATCGTAACCACTTTCCTTTCCTCCAGCAATAAGCCATCTGTTCTTTCCCCCATATGTTCACTCTTTTGGAAACGAACTCTCTATTCACATGACTTCAATTACTACCTAATTAGAGATTAATTCCACTTCTGAATCTATACCCATCATGCCTAACCTGCCCCCTGTCCTATAGTTCTTGGTATCACAGTATGTATTCCCCCTCGACTATGAAGGCAAATATGAACAAAACAGCCTGTTCTTAACCTTCTGAACTCTCCCAAATACTTCTGCTGAGTCCTCTGATTTACACAGTACAGCAGGAAACTTGAGTAGACCTAACATATGCACAATACCAGTGAGTTAGCAAGACTGCAGTGTTCAGGAATCCATGAAGTAGAAGTTATGATCATAGTAGAAGTTATGATCAGCTAGTTATGCCTGCTATGGTCACAATATATGGAGGAACACTGAGAGTAGCATTTATAAATCATGTCTATCCATGAGACTCTCTGACATCTTTCCTCTCAGACTAAAAGCCTGTGAGACTATCTCTTCCCTTGTAGTTCTGGTCTATTTTGTCTTTGTGTGCTCACAAGCATATAGTGATATTTTTTTACAGACCCTTAAATTTCCAATCTTCATGTTCTAACCTGTTCTAGGCTCTACTTTCTCAAAATCACATTGCACATGTTCCTGACAAGCTCAAGAGCTCTCTGATAGCAAACAAATAGCTCTCACTAAACTAGAATTTTTACTAAGAAGCTTTAAGTCTGTTGGAAAATCTATAATGGGGGGAGCAGGTAAAGAGCTGTAGAGCCTTGGAGGGTAGTGACCACTTTTCCAGATCCCTGTGTACCATGTCAATACTGAGGAAATCCCTGAAGTTCAGATCCAGAGTGAAGCTGAGAGAAGGTATGGTGATAATTGGACTTATGTGATGTCTTCTGTGACTCTTATTCTATCCCTTTCTGTATCTTCTCATCCTTCCATCACATTAAAAAATAAAAATCAAGCCACTTGGGGAGATGTAATCATGTCAACAGAGAAATCAGCCTGCCCAAAACCTATTCCTGCCTAGAGTTTTGTTTTTTTGTTGTTGTTTTGTGTGTGTTTGTTTGTTTGTTTGTTTCAAGACAGGGTTTCTCTGTATTGCTTTGGAGCCTATCCTGGAACTAGCTCTGTAGATCAGGCTGACCTGGAACTCACAGAGATCTGCCTGTCTCTACCTCCCAAGAGCTGGGATTAAAGGCGTGGGCCAGCAATGTCTGGCTTTCCTGCCTGGACTTTTTGAAGTTTGGTACAGTGAAAATTTGATGGTCTTTGGCACCATCAGTAGGCTTGACCCCTCACTTGCGACTGATTAACTAAGTTATCTACTATGGCCTTAGTGTCCCCTTCTGTACAATAGGAATAGTGGTGACAAGTCATGCAGGCATTATAAAGCTGAATTTAAGTGGTCCCGGAAGGAGTCTTATCATACTACCTTAAATATTCTAGGGTCAAAAAAAATGTTTGTTATTTTTGGTCACTGTACCAACACCAAGAGAAGCAACTGAAAAGAGGAAGCATATATTATAAACCACAGTTTCAAAGGTTCAGTCCATTGAGCTTGGGTCTGTACACTTGAACAAAACATCATTGCCAAGGCAACTTGTGGCAGAAGGGTCTCTTCGTGGTAAACAAGAGGCAGGGAAAGGGATGCTGATATTCTCCTGGCCTCACTAGACACATGGCCCATGTCTGATACCATCTACATTCATTAACCTTCTCTGGAAAGAGGTGCGCCTCCCCAGTCTCCTAGGTGGTTCTAAATTCATTTAAGTTGACAGTAAAGATTAACCATTATGGTGACTCCATGTGTAACTGCAGTGGCTGAGGCTGTGATGAGAATGTCATGGCACCTTCTTGTCCACTTCTACCAACCTTCATCTCTCCCCTGTAAACCAGCCTCCATTTCACACATTAGCCAAACTAGCACCTGCTGCCCAGATTTGCCTTGTGTAAGGTCCCTCTGCGCTATGCTCCTGATCCTGCCAGCCCTCAGGTTCTCAGGAAATCTCTGCATAGCCGAACATCTTCAGGGATTCTGATATGCGCATCTTCCCCTCTCCACTAAGCTTTTATCAGCCATCCATCACCACCCAGATGTAGTGACTCAGTGATCCTAGCCTCACCCTCCAATTACTGGGAAATTATTTCTGTGCCGCTGCTGATGCGCGGATGTGATCCTGTCACCTGTGAGTCTCAGCATTATTTGCCTGGCTTCCCTCGTGAGAGCAAAAATTCCCTGACAACAAAGACAGATGCATTCTATTTATTTCGTTTGCCCTCTCGTCTCCTGCACTTCTGTTCTCAGCTCAGCCAGTGTTCAGACCATACAGGCAATTCTAGCCTGGAACCGAGTGGGAGTGAGCTCCATCCTGAGGCAGAGAAGAGCTGTCCAAGGTCTGGGAATGGGCTGAAGTTCGACATGAAGAAACAGAAAACACACACACACACACACACACAAAACAGAGGACAGAGAAAAATGTGTTCCCTGACATACACTTCTTGGGTCCTTGTCCTTCAAAAGTCATCCTAGATGGCCCTACCTTATAGCCTTTCTTAGGAACCCCCCCCCATGTCACAAAACCCTCTGTCATAGAAACAGTGGTGGTATTTAAGACAGGTATTATCTGGAGAAGGCAGGAGTGGAGACAGACAAATGAGGACAAAATGTAATGATAAATAGGTATAAAAATATGAAACATGTTACTCTGTATATATGCTACTTTAAAGGAATAAAATACTATTTAAGCACTGGCCAGATGGCTTGCCCTCCAAGCCTGACAACCTGAGTTAAATCCTCAGGACCCACATGACAGAAGGAAAGAGCAGACTCACGCAAGTTGTCCTCTGACCTCCACACATGTGCCATGGCACACATGTACCTAAGTGAGCATACACAATAAACAAGTAAAAATAAGTAAATAAATAAATGGACTTTCTAGATGTTTAAAAGTTATTGTAGGAGCTGGAGATTTGGCTGTGTGTAAAATGGTTGCCACACAAGCATGAAGCACGAGAACCTGAGTTCAGATCCACAGAATCTATGTAAAAATCAGGCAACTCTATAACCCCAGTACTTCAGGAAGGGGCAGCGCAGAGATAGGCTCATTCATGGAGCTCATTGGCCAACTGGTCTAGATGAATTGATGAGATCTAGGTTCAATAAGAGATTTTGATTCAAAGAATGAAGTGAGCATGCTAATGAATCTCAGGGTTGACCTCTGGCCTCCACATCTTCATGCATTTACATATAAACACACCCCATACACACATGTATACCTCCTACATGAACGCAGATCCACACACACACACACACACACACACACACACACACACACACACACAGAGGCTTTAAGCAACAACTGGTCTCTGGTGGAGTGCTAACACACAGTAAAACAGACTCTGCTTAACATGTTGGATCAGAGTCCCCAGAGTTTACCCCTAAGCTTTGTTCCTAAATCAGGTGACAGAGTGAGGGTAGGTTGGGGAGGCAGCAACGAGGAGCCAATGATTGAAGTTTGGAGTACAGTCAGCTGCAGGGGTTTACCCACTGCTGTAACGGTAGCTTGATGCTTACAACGTCACAGCCTTAACTGGTGTGCCAGCGAATGTCAAATCCACACAGATCAACAGTGTCTCATAGCACATCATGATGCCTATTGAACTTGTTAATAGGCCCATTGCCTTTGTACAATTTCAAATGCTTAGAGCAGGGGCTCTGACTTTTTAGCTCAGCATCTCCAGTGTCAGGCAGGACTCCTGACTGAATGTCCTTGCTAAATGTAGCATGGGTGCTGCTCTATCTCTCATCCCTGAGATGCCAGCCTCACCCTTGGATCCTTAAAAGAATCAGTCAAATTGGCAAAGGAGGGTGGAGGCACTCCTTGGGAGTCCACAGAGGAATGGGAATGCAGTAAGGATGATGAACAGCTGTGGTCAGGAGCTTGTGGAACAGCACAAGCCTTGGAGATTGCACTGGCCCTCTGCTCACAGAACAAACCTCAAGGTCAGGGTGATAGCACTTCCTGAAACTCCAGCATCTGGGATACTGGGGTAACCCACCCTTGGACTCTACCCTTGAAGGCACTTCCCACCCTGAGACATACAACAGTGAGGCTCATGAGAAGGGTCTAAGAAAGAGGTAATCTATACATGCACAACCTGCTTCTAAAATGAAGTTCAGTTCCCTCAGAAGTGGCTATGCCCCGCTCTGAGTACACGAAAGGAAAACCTATAATTTAGGGTTCAGACCAGACCATTCCTGGGAAATTCAAGTCTCAGCACAAACAGCTCCCCGGCCCTACTAAGTGTCTGAAGGAAGAAACACAAAGGCTGGCTGGCTAAGAGAGGGGTGGAAGCACTTCCCATGAGTCTCTGCCCACTAAGCTTATCCACAGCCAGCCACTCTGGCCATGAAGTCCTTCCAGGCCAGATTCCTTCCCTTGGCTCCCTCCTGCCTGGCCCATCTAGCATCTTGGGGAATCTTTACTCTGTGTTTTTACCTCCAAAGCCTGGGAAGGGCTGGTTGAGCCAGGCTGACGTCAGCAGCAGTACTGAGATCTCTACTCATCCCTTAGAAAGCACCAACTGTGTGTCAACTATACTTTATCTGCCCATTTTAAAGCCCAACTATATGACAGCTGTATCATCCCAGTGTCCGTCTGGTACCCCAGGAGGGATTTCTCTTAGTTTTACCCACAAGTCAGAGCACTCCTTCCATGCTTGTTTAATACCCCACTGGTATGAAAGGGTGCCTAACTGCCACCGCTGGGAGAAGCTAAAATGTTTAGCCCAATTCCTAGCTTCTCAGCCAGGGCCTTCACAAGCCAGTTAGCACATAGTATCCTTTTCCTGTTAAATGGACATAAGAGCAGTATATATATGTCCTCACTTCCAACTTGCTAATGGCTAACAGACCTGCCATTGGAATCACACATTATTAATTTTAAATTTAACAGCATCATAGCCCAGATTCACCATATGCTGGCTCCTGTAGTTAGCCAGGCCAGCTCTGATCAGACCCACACCTCAATATCCTGACTGGCTGTGGTTATCACGTTGACAAGAGAATGTGGCTACATGTGGGATGTGCCCAACAGCTGAGGCCAGCTGTGCCTGTCTCTTCTTCCTTACCAGCAGGCCTGGGGATGCAGAATGCCTAAAAGCTATGTTTGTAGCTATGGAGACAGCTACCATCCATGGGTCCCCAAGGCTCAGTTTCTGGTATATGAGGGCACACTGGGGCTGGGTAAGTCACCCTACTATATGCAACTCAATATTCAGAAGTCCACACTAGCATAGAACTTGTGGGATTCCCTGAAGAGGAAAAAAAGCCCACAGAAATAATAACCTTCCCCCTTGTGTAGAGATTGCAGCAGTAACATGTTGGCTTTTAGGCACCCTTAGATGCCATGGCAGTAAGTAAATGGGCCTTAAAGAGCATGATCCTCATTCATCCCATGTAGAATCAAGGGTGTCTTTCACCATCCTTCTCAGCATATAAGAGGTTGGATCTGATCATCACTGGGCTCAAACTTGTAAGAGATTAGCCATGACCACTGGGGATACCATGGAGGTCCCAAGGACACTCCTAGACTGTGTTGATTAAGTTAACTTTGAATCAGGGGTCAGAACCTGGGATTCCAGATTTAGCCATAGAAAAATTAGGAACATGGATAGGGAAGACGAACAGGAAGGAGAAGGGAGGAACTTGGAATTCACATGTTCTGTTTGATCTGGGGCATCTGGAGAGAAAAGGCACTGGCTGGGTCCCCGGTGAGAAAGGGAAGGTCAGCTGGTTGCTGTTCCTCTGCTTCTTTGATCTATAAAGTTTTCACCCCAATATCTGACTCTCGAGATTTTATTGGTAATAGGACAATTTAGCAAACACAACACTGAGGCCTGTTCATAGGCCACTGCATAACCTCTGTTTCTGCCTGCTTTCTCACAACAGCCTGTGCAACAACTGTGTATAGTTTTCCTCGAGAGGATGTTGCTGAGGGGGGCACCCATATGTGGGTCTCCAAGGGGCTGAGCATCGCCCAGGTGTCTGGTATTGACCTAAAAGTGAAGTCCAGAACTCCCAAGGTCCAATCCCACAAAGGCAAAGAGGAAACCTAACATTGACTATGTAACAAGCTTGCAAATGGCTATCAGGAATATCTGAGCAGCCAGGGGCTTTATAGATAACACCATGAGGACTTTCTAGCATAGACACTATATGGACCTCACTGCTGGCCCTCAGAGTCTCCTAATTTATGATGTTAAGTGATTTCCAGTAACCAGGATCTGCATCTCTTGACCCAAAGGGCCCCTATGGGGGACCAGAGGACAAACACCCCAGACCCTTTCCCATAGCTTCATTTGATAGGGCATCCTTGAAGTCCTGGCTGCTCACCTCTCCAGAGAGAGATGCTGGTGAAGAAACTGTAAAGAGCATTGCTACCTACTGGGTATACTATCAGGGCTTCAGCACATTCAAAGACCAGGCACAAACTCAACAGGGCCCTCTGATGTACCGTACGTTTGATAGTTATTTCATAACCATCAAGATTATGGGATTGGCTGTCACAGTACCACATCACAATGCTTATGCTCAATGCTTCTGTGCTGACCTCACACCACAACCATGACCAAGTCATTGTTCTCACTGCATCTCATCACCCAGGGATGTATTATCCCTCTTCAATACAAGAGAGGTGAATATACTACAGTTATGGTTATGATTGTTCTAGTTTATCATTAGTTATTGTCAATCTCTTATTGTATCACCTTCATCAATAGAACTGTCATATGTGTGTTAAGTCTAGGGAAAAAAAAAACAGAGAATCTGGAGGATTTGGTACTGTCTGTGGCTTCAGATAGGTCATGGATTAAATCTAGGATAAACAAAGACTCCCAAACTTGTCACAGTGACATGATGCTCAGCTATCAATTTTGAATTCTAAGAAGTTGCCTGGCACTCCCAGTGCTTAATGGGGAAGGTGGACATGAAAAACCTGGTGACTCTGATACATGTTTTCATGGAGGTAGGAGATGGAATAAGGTACATGTGAACATGCATTGCAAGTGTATGAAGGTCAGGGGTCAACCTTAGTTGTTTCCCTCAATCATGCACTACCTTGTTTGTTGAAGTAGGAACTTTCATGTTTATCCAGAATGCTCAGTTACAAAGCTGACCAACCAGCAAACTATAGAGATCCCCCTCCCCTGTCTCCTCTTATCTAGCACTGGAATTACAGGTACATGCTACTACACTCAGCTGTTTTTAGTGTGGGTTTGGGGGATCAAACTTAGGTCCTCATGCTTGCATAGCAAGCACTTTACCTACTAAGCCATCTTCTCAGACCCTAAGTCACATTTTCTGTTACTGATTGATATCACAGCAAAGCCATGATCCTTTTCTGTCCTCTGGAAAATGGAGAGCATGATACCTGGAGGCAATCTGATGGCAAATGAGTGGCATGCTAGAGTTGCTGAAAAGCCAGCATAGCCCACAGCTCAGGCCAGAGACAGCAACTACAACAAGCCCACCCACTAAAGCAAATAAAGGAGGGCCACCTACCAGGAACCTGAAACAACACGGGTGGCCCAAAACAGATGCAACTAAGACCTACAGGACTGACTCCGATAAGATGACATCCAGAGCAAGGCCACCGGGCTTTTCCCTTCCTCCTTCCCACAATTCTCTATGGGCACTTTGCACTGGACAGACCCTCTCAGTAGCAAAGAAGCCTGGGAGATGTAGTTTCCAGGGGTCAGACTTTGAATGGCAGTACTCAATCTGAGGGCTCGCATACAAATCACAGGTTCACTGGGGACTTCTGGCTGAAGCTTCTGAGAACATCTTTCATCTTATGCCCTGATCTAAAACTGTCTTAGCCTAGAGTAAAGCTCACCTCTTCAGACACTCACTCAGAACCCCAGAAGGCTTCCAAACAGGCGCTTCTACCTGCAAATAAATACCCTTCCATCCCTCCTGTGGTGCCACTGTGTAAGATGAGGTACCAATAATTGGAGAATTGGAGGCAGCCCATACTGAGGAAGGGGCTCCTCCTGATCTAGAAAGGCCCAGCCAAGGTGAGGCAGAGTGTACCAATAGCCTAGGAGCTCCGGGAAGGAAGAGTCACAGGAGATGTTGATTTCAAACCAGCATCCCGAGGATAAAATGAAAGCCCACACCATCCCAGCCTCAAGTTTAAAAATAAGAACCATGAAAGGGCTGCAACATGTGTCTGGATCTCAAGCAGTTCCTAAAGTCTTTTCTTGATTTTCGGTGTGTGACTTGGAACTGACCAGACTAGCCAGAAGGAGTTTCTCTGGGCAATGCCACTGAAGACCCCCTGCCAGCTCCGCCTGGGGAAAACTAAGTCACTTACAAATTCTTCCAAGTTCACTTGTGTGGAAAGCCACAGGCAAAGTTGAAGCCTGCTCTCACACAGCCATCATCACCAAGCTCTATTTTAAAAAAAAAAGAAAAAAAGATTTATTTACTTTTTATTTTATATGCATTGGTATTTTGCCAGCATGCATGTCTGTGTGAGGGTCAGAGTCCCTGGAACTGGAGTTACAGGCAGTTGTAAACTGCCATGTGAAGGCTGGGAAGTGAATCCAGGTTCTCTGGAAGAACAGCCAGTACTCTTAACCTCTGAGCCATTTCTCCAGCCCTTCCCCATTACCAACCTCTTCTAACACACCCATTTATACAAGGCTCATGATGGAAGGTCCTGAGTTAGCAGTCCTATACAGCCACCGCCACACTTGTGTCCTTTGATGACACTGAAGCTGTGCCCATCTTCAATGAAGGGCAGCTTTTAGACAGACCCTTAACAATGAGAGAAGGAGGCTGATCCTTCTGCCCAAGCTAGCAGGGGCCCTAACACAGATTTTGAAGGATTTGTTGTTGTTCTAGTTCTTTGTATTAGACTCACAATTTTTTTTTATAATTTAAAAAATTATTTTGCCTGCATTTATGTCTGTGCACCACGTGCATCCCTGGTGCCTGTACATACCTGGTACCTGCTAAGGCCAGAAGAGGGTGTTGGAGTGCCTGGAACTTGAGTTACAGACAGTTATAAACTACCATGAGAACACTGAAAATCAAGCACAGGTCCTCTGGATGAGCAGTCGATGCTCTTACCCAATGAGCCACATCTCATCTCCAGACCCATTGTTTTTTAAAACATATTTTGACATAGTATTTTTCTTTTATTATTGAAACAACATTCATCCAATGTAAAATTAGTTTATATGGTGTTTAAATTTTAGTGGCATTGAAATACATTCACAATGTCACTCAGACACTTCTCTTTAGTTTCAAATCAGTTTTAAGTTTATATCCACAAGGTATTCCGTCCCCTCTCTTCTCTACCCTAGAACTAATAGAATTACCTGTCCAGAGTATTTCACATGAGTGGAATCTGTGTGCCTGGTATATGTCACTGAATAGGACTTCTTGCAGTTCATCCACCTTGCAGCATGAATCAGAATTTTATTCCCTTTCATAGTTGAATAATATTCCATTGGAAAAAACATATACCATATTTATCCATTCATTAGAAAATGAACATTTGGGTTTTCCCACCTTTTGATTATTATTTAAAATAATGTTGCTATAATCATTCCATTTGAGCTGTGGTTTGAATACATATCTTCAATTATTTGTCAATTATTTGGTTGCACATGTAGGAGTTCTATTTAAAGTGCTTGAGAGAACATGCAACACATACATAAAACAGAAAAAATGGAGGTGGGGGTCGAAGCAAAGTAGCCCATTGTAGACCATTAAAGTGAAACAAAAGAATACATATCCACCATAGGACATAAGAAGCTAGTTCCTAACATCAAGCACCAAGAATACACTCGTATGTTTCCTGGCAGCTAAAGTGAAAAGAGAAACAAATTGAGTTACACAAAGTCATTGGTAGAAATAAACATTTTTCTGTCATTAAATCCAGAAGGGCATCTAAGTAACATGGATCCCTATAAGGAGATTGTGTGTGACATTGTGGAAAATGTGTTTTCTCTATTCCTGCGAGAGAAAGAAATGTGCTCCAAATGAGTGGTTTTGGTCTTTTTTCTTAATCAACTCTATATGGATCATGAGCAAACTTAAACTGTAATTCAATAAAGTCAATTCTGTAGCATAAAGCTAAGAAAATACAGCCCGGATGCATTGCTTTCTAAATACCTGAAATGACACATGAATCAAAGTGAAGAATCCCAAAGAAACACCCATGTAGCACCCACCAAAGGTCTCAGACAGCTCCTGTCTTCCCAGGTCTCTGAATGCTTGGGCCCCTGCCCCTTTGACCGGTGCAAACACTTCAAGCACTGATCAAGAGCCTTCAGTTTAGACAAGGGACAGGTAAAAGGTCACCCTCTTATCATTGTGGCTGGTGGTGCAACAGCCACCTCTCTATTGATGAGCCTCATTGCCACCTGTTCTGTCACACTGGAACCTAAGCCTGGCTGCCTCCAACCTGCCTGCTCTCAGTATTCCCCACCTCCCATGCTGGGGCTGCTTTTGTTATTTCGATTGCTGCATCAGACCCTTGCTGCCTGCCCTCTACTGTACCCCACCTCCACAACTGTCTTGGGCTGAGCAGGATAACGCCAGCAACCCTCCAGAGGCTTCTGTTGCAAGTCAATGAGAGGAGGAAAGTCAATGGGGTGAGACTCAACCCTAACCTCACTCTATGCAAAACCAGAGACAACTTGAACAACACAAGCATCCGTGAGAAATCAAGGCAGGACAATGGCACACCCCTGTCCAGGGCACCTAACATCCCAACAGTGCTACTTGGTTTTGTTCCTCTAAGTTTGGGCCATAGTCAAAATATTTCTGTTTCCAACACTGATCCTCACAGCTGTCTTTGCTATCTGGACCCTTCCCATTCCCAGGATATGGTAAAGAACAAGGAGACATTTATTACCAGCCAGTTACCTGGAATCTTGTGGAATGTCGCAACATGTTCACACAGGCCTCTGATATTAGCATCATCGTTCCTACTTTACATGTGAGGACCTGGGACCCCTCATGTCTGAGTCACTCAAAGCCCTGCAGTTCTTTCCTGACGAGAAGAAAACTGCCCTAGCTAGCTAGGGGTATCGCTTAGTTGGTAGAGTGCTTGACTAATGTGCATCAAGTCCTGAATTTGAGGCCCAGAATGATGTAGAATGATGTAAACCAGATATGGCAGCTTGTATTGTAATACCAGCACTCAGGGGGTGAAAGCAGGGGCCAAGAAATTCATTCTTAAGGGTAGCCTGGGCTGTTGAGATCCTCTCCGAGAGAGGGCAGGGAGAGAAAGCGGGCCTGCTTTTAAAAATATCCAACCTCCCTCACCTCTTATCCTTGGAATCTGAATTGAATAAAAAGAGATATAGAGAAAACGAGAACTAGAAGCCTGCACACCTAACAGTCCATTGCCTGCTCTAGTGACAGTAGACTGCAAAGCCCAGATACAAAACTTGGCAACTTAGTACCACTTGATGTGAGGAGAGCTCTGGGTTCAGAAGCAGGTGTGTAAATAGACTTGCAATAATAATTCCAAATGCAAAATGCTGACTGTGTGCCAGGCTGACTGTGTGCTATGCACTCACTGAGTGAGTTCAACCATATTCTGTCTGACAAAGAAGAAAACAAGACCTGGAGGGATCAACATGCACCCCCTAAAGTCATTCAGCTTCACAGGGATTGAAGTGAGGCTATGTGGCCAAGCATCCATGGCCCCTAGACGGTGACATGGGCTCCTGAGGTTGCCATGTGATGTGTTACAAGTTGCTCACTAGAATACATCTCATGGTTCTGACAGAGTCTGCAGTTGAAGTGTGAGTAGGGTCTTGTCACCTCAAAGACTTCAAGAGCAACCTCCCTTGCCTCTCCCATCTCCTCGAGTTTTCTGCCCTTTCTTCCTGTACCTTGACTTGTAGCTCTTCACTCCACTCTCTGTTTGAGCATCATATGTACATGTCCGGGTCTTCAAATGGTCTTAAGAGGCCTCAAATCATATGGTTGGGACTTGTCCCAGTACTGTACAGCCTCATCTTAACTACCCATAGCTGCAAAGATACCATTTGCAAAGAAATCCACATGAATATGAGCTATAGGACACTACTTGACCACTGTAGTCATTGGTCCGTACTGTGTCTTTAAGGGAGCATGGGTGTTGTGAGGAACTCTTTGGTTCAGTAAAGATAGGGGGATCAGCCAAGATAGAGAGATACAGGAGAAAAACTTTGGCCACAAGTAGGCCTTTTCTCTTTCCCCACTATGCCAGCTCTTGGGGGAGAGGGGATGTGAGTCTGCCACCCTGACATTATGAGCAGTGAGGTACAGGTCTGCCTTCCACTGGCAAGTCAGCACCTGAAGGGTGACACCCATGCCCAGTGGCAAGAAAACACCCTGGTAACAGAGAGACACTCCACAACAGGGAGGAACATAAGTAGCACTTAGAAGAACTTCCCACTCCCCTGTCTCCTGCACCTGGCTTCTCCATACCCGAGAATTGAGAAGATCACTCACAGACCCACAGTAGATTAATCTAGAGCTCCTCTTGGGCAGAGGAAACTGTCACTCTGTCAAAGTATCTGGGTTAGCTCTCCTTCTGTCCTGTCCCATTGCCTGACACCCAAGAAGCGGTGTGTTTGCTGTCTAGCATTACAGCTCGAGAAGTCATTCTGAAATTTGGCAATGGAAGCTCATCAGAGGGAAAACATCCCAATTTGTTCACAGCTTCCCTGACAAATCCAAATTCAAACAGAGTATCACCCTTGGGTGTTGAGAAAAGAGAGCAGCTGGCACCAGGAGTGAACCAAAGCGAGATGTCCTGTCCCAGTGCAAGCACAGCCCCAGCAACCTGTTCCCCTTCTGCATCTTCTGCTAAGTGCAGGCAACGTGCACATTCATTCCCATACTACACTATGGCTGATACTGCGCCCCACCACCACCAGCCACGCCTGCCCATCTGTCATCATCTGCAAATCGTTTCATATAAGAACTTTGGGTCTAGTAAGGGCTTCAAAGACTCGGGAGAATGAGACAACCTCGGCAGCTTGGGGTTTGAAGTCAGTGTGTGATCAGCAGGTAACTCCAATGGCTTGCAAGCACAGGGAACCACCTGGCTCCATCTTAAAGGACAGAACCACACTGAGGTCTCTTACAGAGAAAACATTTCTACATGGTTTCCCTAGAAACCTCCCAGGGGGAAAGTACCCAGCAATGGTCCCATGAGGAAGATGAAAGCTGTGGAGCCAGGCATTTCTGGACTTCAACCATCTCTGCCCTATACTGACTTAGGGAGCGTTCAGCACTTACTGGGATTTTCTATGCTACAGTTCCTCATCTGTGAAACAGGGGCTGTTCCAAGGCTTAAAGTGTGTGCTTTCTCAGGACTATTCCAGAATAGGGACTCAGCAAGTGGGGCAGCAAAGAGGAGGAGGCATCTGAGTTTTAACCAACATGTGTTGGGAGGAACTCATGTGTCTGGCCCAGGATCCCAGTCTGGGGCTGGGCCTATGGTCCCCTAAGAGATATTATCCCCATATACAGGTAGGTGACCATGCTGACTGCACCTCATACACACCATCTCCCAAGGTGTCCAAAAGCTCAAGGATATTACCACCACCCTCAGAACCTGCATCAGCTGTCCTCCTACAATATCTGCCCCCACACTAGCTCTTGTGTGCTCTGTGCCTGTAGAATGCCAGGCCTCCCTAGCCTGCTAATTCATTTTCATCTAAACATACCTGTCTGTAACCTCGCCTATATGCCCAGTGAGGCCTTCCCTTCCCAGTGGGGAAGACCATCTGTACCAAAAAGGACATGAGATCACCCACCTGGTCTCTCTCATATTGCAGCCTTCGTGACAGATGCCATAGCAACAGCCCTAGCAACGACAGCAGCCAACCTCTTCACCACAGACTGATAGGACATTTGTAAACAACAGACAGCCCTGGATGGAAAGAGGGCTGCAGAGGGCCCTCTATGTGGAATGGCACCTGCTCAGGCACAGACGGAAGTATACTAACTAAGATGGCCCCTTTACTTCCACATCATCAAAAAAAAAGCCAGAGGAAACCAACAGGAAATCCCTCTGACCTACAGCCAATTAAGCTTTCTCTTCTCCGGCCAGCTGTGTGGCAGCTGCCAATGTGCTGATGCTCTGTAACTGACAGTTCCTAATACCCAGAGACAGAGGCCAGGCAGAGGAACTTCAGGCAGCAGCTAGAATGCTGTCACTTATGGTGGGGTCCCTGGCTGCCTGGCTTCCCTGGTCACCAGCTCCTAAGCCTAGAACACAGGACCGTATGCTTCCTCCCACTGTGCCAGACTCTAGATACTAGCATTGTCCCTGGACAAAACCAACCAAACCCAGACCATATCGGCCCATTTCTGGGGGCCATTTGCAAATCACTGTGTCCCAGGGGAAAACTGAAGCTCTTGGAGTAGGTGATTTCCCCAGGCTTCTGGGTAAAGTTAAGGTGGCAAGGGTAGAAGCAGACTGAAATGTAGCACTTGCTAACATGTCCAAGACACTGGGTTTAGTAGTCAGCACCAGGAAAAAAGTAATAAGAATGGGTGGTATGTGCCACACCCTGAGGCCATCTGAGAGCCAGCCAGGCAGTAGGTATATCACATCAGTTTGGGTCATGGTCTCTGCGCCTGTATTCCAGTGAAGCCAAGCCCAAGGCCATGCAGCTCCAGGCTAGCAAACCTAGACCGCAACCCAGGAAGACATTCCTCTACCCAAGCCTTGTTCCCACCAGCCTGGCTAAAAGGTATTTACTATCCAGAGGGGAGCACGTCAAATACCTGCAGAGGTCCCTGAGTAAATCAGACTACAGTTGAATCTACTTCACTTTAAAGGAAGATATATTCAGAAGACCAAAATACAGTAAGATAAAAGAAATGAAAGGGAAAGAAGACGTACACCAGGATGTCAGGAAGGGCCATGACTCCAGGCCACATGCGGGGCTGCTACAGGAGTCACTCCAACAAAGGAACAGTGTTTGGGATGGCACTCAGGAGAACCCTGTGTCAGGGATGGAGACAAGGAGGAATGACTCATTGGTAGAGGAGCAAGGGAGACCTGGCTCCTTCTACCTAGAAGGGCATCAGGGACTTCAAAGGCCACCAACCTAACAAGGAAATATCATAGTGTGCACTCAGAGGAGTCAAATCCAGACTCTGCCACTTATCTTGTGACATTGGGCAGTCCCTGGAATCCAGTCTGGACCAAGAATGTCATCCTACCCCCCGGTCTAGGGTCATTTTAACCTGTTCCCCTCTGGACACTAAAACAGAGGTTGAAAGTTAGCCCGGCCATTTCATTTTACAAATAAGGAAACTGTGACCCATGTTTGGCGGAGTCCAGGTGGTTGGTTTCAATTACACCTTCCCTAGTTTTAAAATCAGACTCACTGAAAAAAGTTTATGGGAAGTGTGTGTGTGTGTGTGTGTGTGTGTGTGTGTGTGTTAATCAAAGTCACTAGCAATTGTCTTTCCCCAAGTTAACCACCCTGAGAGTAAGCACTTGGGATATGCCAGTCTTCATTCTTGCTAGATAAGATGTGGTGGGTAGACAACTGGAACCCTAGCTTGTCTTCACTTACTTTTTTATCTTCAATATTTTCTGATGTCACTAGAATTTTTTAGATGAATAAAAACATAAAAGAAAAAACACGTCAGAAAGGCAGAAAGTAAGAATAAACATCTGGGCCTGAGCCAGATGTGTTGCTCACACACTGAAGCTCACACTCCTAATGGGGAGCAGGGATAAGATGGGAAGTATTCAGTCTCAACCCCAGGGAAGGAGGATGGAGAAGTCAGGGAGCATCGTAATTCAGTGGCTCCCCAGGCTCTGACTAGATTACAACAAACTCATCTAATGACACAGCTGTAAAGACCAATTAAGCTGAACAATAGTAAAAATTGCAGGGCTGTTTGGTCCCAACAATATGAGATTAATTTATCAATATGGCTTATGTGGTGCTGAAGAGAAAACATCTCTCTTGTGAAGCAGGGTTTCTTGTACACCTTATTTACATCTAGATCTCTTTTCTCCAGGAATTTCAAAGTGTAAACATCTCACCCACTGCATGAGGAATGCTGAGCTGCCAGGGAAAACTGCTAGCCAACTACACAGATCTGAAACAACACAGATCTGAACTCAGAGACTCTGGAATCCAGGAGTCAGAAGAGATCCTGCCTCCCAACTCTGACTGTAACAATGCTACATGTTGCTTCTGGGCTGGCCTGCCATGGAACTCGCACTCAAGCCTCCCAGAAAGCCTTCAAGGTAGGTGCCATTGCAGTCCCCATTTTACAGATCAGGAAACAGGAGTAGAAAGCTGCTACCAGCAAGTCACAGCCAGAGAAATCAAACTAAAGCAGACTCTCCAGGCTGTACACACAAACCTGAAACTGATTTTCAGCATTACAACTATAGTGCTTTTTAAAAATCATGTCCCCACTTTACCTGTCACCTTCAGTCTACAAACACATTCCTGTCCTGTTTGGTATAGACTCCAGGTAGCCATCCTGTGACCCACCCTTTGGATTGGTAAGAAAATGAATTACACATAGAGCCCAAACACTCGGCTGAGATGTGTAGATTGTTCAAGATGAACGGCTGTCAGGTTGAGCTGTGTAAAGCTGCCATTATTGCTATCCAAAGGTAGCTGTAGATGGGTTCTTGGGCATAGTTTACTGCTCCTGGAAAGAGTAATTCTAAGCAGTAACCAGAACTCCCACATCCAAGGGATGGAGTAGCAGATGCTATACACAACTTCCTTGTGAGCTAAGTGCCTTTATTGACAGCTGTCTTCATCACTCGGCACCGCTGTAACTGAAGACCACAATTGGGTAATTTAGGAAAACACTGATGTCCCATTGCTCTGGAATCTGGAAGGTCTAATACCAAGCTGCCAGCATCTTGGAAGTGTCACTTGCTGTATCATGACAGAAGGTGGAAGAGTAAAAGGAAAAAGCGATGGAAGGGCAAAAAAAGCCAAACCCATGCTTTTACAAGGAACCCACTCCAAAGATAACTAATCCACTTCCCTGGTAACAGTACTAATCCATTCAAGAGAGCAGATCCTTCATGACATCATCACCTCTTAAAGATCCCACCTCTAACACTGCTGCATTAACTTGTAACCCATGAACTCTAGGGTTCACATCCAAGCCACAGCAATGACAATGAATAATCATATTGAGGACAAGAGAAGCTTCATGGCTCAGTAGACATCCCACCATCAGGTAACAGTTAAGTGAGACTAAAGGGCTACCGGGAGACACACAGGGCTCTTTGAGGCTGCTGGGATACCTCACTGAGTATCTGCTGAGCTCACATTCAGTGGGGACCAGCAGGGTGAGGAGGAGTGGGGAGCAAGGCTAGGAAGAACGGGTGTGGAGGAACTGGAGGCTGGCAGGAGGGCAGGCAGCAGCAAAGAGAATCACTTGCCTCTCTTAAGCACCCTCCCTCCCCCAGCCAGAGCTGTAGGTGGGGAAGTTGGGGCTCAGCAGATGTCAGCAGCTCCTGTTAGAACACCCCAGCACATGGGCCCAGAGCCCACAGTGACCTTCCCATGTTCAACCCAGTAGAACGTCCTTGACCAGCTTGTCAGAGCAAAGCATCACATTCAAGCCACCAGGGAAGTTCAGGAGCCTGGGTGGCCAAGCATGAATGTTGGTCACAGCTGTGCCCCCTGCTGCCTCATTACTCTGTTCTTCCCCAAAGCTCATCTCTACCCACATGCTATGAGGCTGAAGGAGCAGCTGGCAGGCAAAAAATGGCACCAGGGACAGGATGGTAAAAGCCATGGAAATGAGGGCCGATGCACAGCGTGTTTCCCAAAGCAGGACCTGGAAACACCCTGGCGCCTTCAAGCAGGACTGAGGTAGATTTGAACAAGAGTAACTGTGACAAGGGCAGTATCTCCACCCTATATCCAGGGGAGCCAATCTTCCCCAACAGGCTCTTGTGTTTGAACATGTGGCCTTGAGGAATGGATTCTAGCCCAAAGAAGTGGAGGGAAAGCGACAGATGTGTCTTGAAGTTTACAGTCCAGTCTTGCTGCCTGTCCCATCTCTGTCCCCACTCCTCCAAGGTGGGAAGAGGTAAGGAGTCCCAGCTACACACTTCCACTGGTGCGGGAACGCTCTTCTGCTATCCCTTTTTGGCCATGATGGACTATCTCTCTTCAGACTGTGAGCTTAAATCAGCCTTCCTCCCTTAAGCTGCTCCTCGTTAGGAATCTGGTCACAGTGACAAGAAAAGTAAATAGTACAAGTTTATTGGAGGATAGGATAGGATAGGATAGGATAGGATAGGATAGGATAGGATAGGATAGGATAGGATAGGATAGGATAGGACAGGACAGGACAGGACAGGACAGGACAGGACAGGACAGGACAGGACAGGACAGGACAGGACAGGACAGGAAGATGAGCTACTGTACTTAGTACAACTACAGTGCTGAGCAGAAAGTGGCCTTGGCATTATCAAGGAAGGAGTTATGACCCGGAGTGGGGACTGGAGACAAATGCCATGCCTGAAAAGACAAAGAACACCAGGGAACATAGGTGAGGGGTCATGGTGTGAAATTGCAAACCAAGTAGGCATAAGCAGGTGGCACTTGTCCCCCTATTCCTTGGAGATGCAGAGTTAACAGTACACAAAGCTGGTCACAGGCAATGCTCACATGAGCCAGGAGGCTCACACAACACCTTGAGGATGGAGATAGCTATGGTTTGACCCAGGGTGATGCTACTGCAGAGTTGTTGCAGGAACTGCAAAGCATAGTCTTGGACTCTTCCTAAAGTGGGACAGGGTAAGAAGGGTCCTGTGTGAGCACTGGGGCTGAGGATAAGAGCCCAAGTGCAGAGAGCGATTGTCCCTGCAAAGTGGGGATGATTCCTGCAACCCCAGAACCCAGACCTTAACCTAGAAGAAAAGCGGAGGCCAGAAGGGAAGTTGGCCAGCAGACTCTGAGGTTAGATACCAAATAGTGAGGACTCTAGAAGGCTCTGCACAGCCAGTGCACAAAGACAAGTTCACTATAGTCCATTCTTTGGGGCCAGGACAAGCTGGATCTAAATACTCTATCATCACCCAGCTGAAAGGCTAACAGACCTCTGAGCCTCTATTTCCTTATCAGCCCATTGGCATTAATAGTGAGTCAAATTCTGACATGTGTAGTGGCACCTGGAGATCATCTCTGTACAGTCAGTCTTCAGCATGGCCTGGAGCATGCTAGCACTCCAATAATCAGAAACCACCACAGACATCACCATGACTTTCAACCTGCTATCCAGCCTGCAGCCCTTGTTCAGGAACATACAGCATAGGTGCCCACCAGAAGTGATTCGGGAAGGGTGAGTCTGATAAGCCTGGCCTGCTGCTGACCTTGAGACACCTCAGTCTCTTTAAAGAGGCAGCTATATAAATTATTCGTAGCACCTAGGAGGTGGGTAAGACAGCAGAGGTGTGTACAGCCCTCAGCACAGGAGGTCTCTGGAGAATTACATCAACCCTCTGGGGAACAGGATATCAAGAGCCCAAGGGCTCCAAAAGCTGACTATTTAGACTGTGTTTGCTTTTTTATTTTCCTGTAATTATCTCCATCTTAATCCCCCTTAGTAGTTAGGAAGTTCTTTGAATTTAAATGCCAGAGCTCCAAAAAGATACAAGAAAGATAGTGCTTGGTGCAGGGCGGTAGTTAGCTATCCACACCCCTGGGGTAGGGAACAATGCCAGCAGTGACCAAGAGAAATAACTCAAGATGAGACTGAAGCAGCTCCATCAAGACACCCTACTAGATCTCTGTCTCTGAGCCCACTGCCTTGCCTTTCAACATGAGTGGGGGTTTTCCCTGAGAGAGATGCCATCTTTGTATACACAAACAAAACACAAACAAAAACAAAACCTTGGCCAGGGAGATGGCTCCGTTGGTAAAAATGCTTTCCTCATAATCATGAATGTCTGAGTGTGATCCTCCAGTGCCAATATAAAAACAAGGGGGTTGTCTGTAATGCCAGCAGTGGGGGGGGGTTAGAGACTGCTGGATCCCCAGGGCTTGCCTGGAAGCCCTGATGGTAAGCTCCAGGTTCGGCAAAGAACCTGTCTCAAACAGTAAGATGAAGATCCAGGGAGACATACATAGGCTTCTAGACACCCTATGCACATATAGAGCCCGTAGTAAATACTGGGCTCACGCAGAGGGGCCACAGCCGAGAAAGCATCACCAAGGTAGGACCTCAGAGGTGCCTACTGGATAATGTGGCTTATAAGAGCAGGCCACCAGCAGACTACAAGACAGGCCCCTGATGCTCAGCAGTGGGGGGGAGGGGGGAGTGCAGCAGAACAGCCCAGAAGTTGGGCTGTTGCTCACTCACAACCTCCACTTCTGAGGAAGCCATCTGACTCTCATGGGTTAGGACACAGATTGTTCCAGGGCCGAAGCCTATATCCATCTTCAGAAGTCTCTCCTATGTTGTCTGTCTACCTTATCCTGACTGCCACACTCCAGAGCACTGGGGCAACTCTGGGCCGGACTGCACCTGCAGCTAATGCAAACCTCCACTGAATCCTGCATCTGCTTTGGACCACACTCATGTCATCAGATGGCCATCTTTTCTGTGTCACTATTGTCCTGTCTCACCTGGGAAGATTCCCATCCATGACACTGAAAGGGACATGAAGTGTGAGATGCCTCTTCTGTGGAAAGTCCAAACACGGAACTTCCCCACTTACTTCGAGACAACAGCTGCCTCTTTCATTTAATCAAAACCTACCATCAAGCTAGAGCCACAAGCCTCCCAGCTGTACAGCCTGGCCTGACCTTCCAGGAAATACCAGCCTCAGTATGTAGCCCTCACCCTCTGTCTTCCAGCTTCTTCATAACACGTTGCCACCACCACCGCCCATCCAGTCAACCCTGCTCCTTCTAGCTCTCACCTAACATGCTCTATTCTCTCTGTCAAAAAATACACCTCCCCAATACTTTTTTTAAAATGCATTTCCAAATGGTCTGATGACAGTCACCTAAGAAGATGAAGCAGGAAGGTTGAAAGATTGAAGCCTGGTTGGACTACAGGGTGAGACCATGTCTCAACAACTTAAGCAAAGACCATACACACAAAAGGCCACACAACTTCCCTATCAATCTCTCAATGACCTTCCTGTGTGGAACTCCAAGCCCCAGAAGCTCAACATGTAACTTTGCTTGGAAATGGGACATCTGAAGTGGTCATTAACTAAAATGACGTTATTAGAATGGACCCTTACTCTGTATGACTTCCACAAAAAAAGGCAAAGGAGCTCCTGCATACCAACCAACAAGCCCTCCTCCATCCCACATGGCAGCATCCGCACAAACCCTTCCCACTTCCATCCTCTTAACTCTCCTCCTCCTCCTGCCTCACTACCAACATTAAAAGCTATGTGGCCATCCACCAGCCTTTCAGGTAGCTAGAGGTAAGCAAGTGTTGACCACGAGGCTCATGCAGACATCAAGGGAGAAGATGCTCTTGGGTCACCTCCAGGAGCTTCTTTCCTTCCAAATGGACACATTCCTTACCTCTCCCCCTTCTTAGCTGCTTGTTACCAGGACATATTTGCTGCAACAACTTTGCAACAATGGGGGATGAGGAGCCAAGAAAATCACTGGCGTGACTCATGACATTGTCGAACTACTGGACCAACAGCAGTCCAACCCACATTATCCCATTTTCACACACAAAGAAAATAATAATAACCCCTTACATATTTCAACCATCAGAGTCAGTTTTCAGTTACTTGCAGCTGAATACAAGCCTGTCGGTACACACAGTATCACATTCAACTCCACCCTAATGCTTTTCAGATGAGAAATTAACAGTGAGATTACAGCTTTGCCCAACATCAGAGTCTATTAATGGGGAAAACGCCTGCTTGAATATGTGTGCGCACACACACACATCACACACACACACACACACACACACACACACACACACACACATACACACACACACACACACACACACACACACCAGAATCTGACAGATCTTAACCGGGTCTCCCCTCCTTATGTTTCCCTATATTTTATTATGATGTTATTGAGTTGTTTGGTAAGCAGGAAGCCACCCATTTTATTGTAACATTTTCTATGTGACCTTATAGCAATGTTTAGAAGGGCTGTATCCTTCTCCACTGAGATGCCCTGGGCACTCTCCAGCCAAAGGAGAACACCCTGGTCCATGGCTAACATAAACTGTAACCATAGCTGTCAAAAGGAACCCCAGAGGGGTCAGCCAGTGGCTAGTCAGGATCAGATGGGCAAATAACACTGGCAGCTCTACGTTCCTGCCCTAGCTAGTCTCTACACACCTGCTTATGGCACTTATTCACTCCCACCGCCCGTCTGCACAAAATAAAGCAATCAATGGTACAAATATTTTATCTAGTTCACCACATGGTTATCCTATTGGAGGTGAATAAATCAATATAGCTCAGGGAGCATGGAACAGAATTTCTCATTGAACTGACATCGGGAACATTTGTTCCAGCTTAGAAAATCTAACCACATTATAACGCAGCTGGGGCACAGAATTGGGTAGCATGCACTGGTTCCTCTTGCTCTGAGTGTATCCTGGATGAGGAGGACAGAGAGAGCCTGGACTGGCAGTGTGCAGGTGGAATCGGGGATTCTGGATACAGACCGCCTGGGTTCCCTTTCTCCTATTGATGTTGGCTCTGTGGCTTTGGGTATGCAAAACTACAAAATGGGAGCAATCACAGATACTACCTTCTGTTGTGATTTTATTAAATTTACAAAGCCATTGAATGGAAAATTCCCAGCACAGCTCTGGGAATACATAGCACCCAGTATAAAGTGATGCTGCTGTTAGAATTGTCCTTCCCACTACCATAGTCATCACACTGTAAGTCATTCTTCACTGAGGAGGATCCCCAGAGATGATACTGTACTTTCTAAGATAATTCAAAGACTATTGATGGAACCCTGATCCTTCCAAGGTATGTTACCTCTTCAAAGTATGTGTCATTTTGGATTCAGAGAACATGACCATGGAAGATTCACTAATATTGGAGATAATCCTGTTCACCCACTAATAGTCACCCTTGCCTTTGCCATTTAATGGACCAATCAAATTTAACCAGCCTTTCTCTCAAGATGGTAAATGGCTACATTGAAAATTATATGATAGGTAAATAACTATCCTTTTAATTTCCCTGTTCATTATTAATAACTATGTGACACCTAGTCTTCTTTGCTGAAGATCAATTTTTGTTATTTGTAACTATGTGTATGTGTGATGTGGGATGCCCTTCTGTATGCTGTGAATATGTTTCTCTTATTGGTTGATGAATAAATACTGAGTGGTCAGTAGGTGGGGCTACCAGATTAGGAGAATGCTGGGAAGAGGAAGGCAGAGGGCAGTCGCCAGACAGAGAGAGATACTATACAGCAACTGAAGGAGTAACATGCTGGATCATTATAGATAAGGCACTGCCTCACTGCAATACACAGTTAATAGAAATGGGTAAATAATAAGAGAGAGCTAGCCAATAAGAAGCCTGAGCCATCGGCCAAACAGTTTATAATTAATATAAGCCTCTGTGCATTTATCTGGGACTAAACATCTGCAGGACCAGGCAGAACAGAAACAAAGTCCAGATGAAGGCATCGGATCCCCTGAAGCTGGAGTTACAGGTGGTAGTGAGCTACCCAATGTGTCACCCAGTCTTCCACTCAATTCAGTACCAGTACCTTGGTTCTTCATACTACCTGGCAATGCAACTGTACTGAGACAAGCCTGCAGCCAGAGACAGGCAAGATTTGCCTGTAGGACAGGCCAGCAGAAGAGTGGGAAGGGAAGAGACATAGAAGCAGAAGGTATGTATCAATACAGGAAAAGGTGAAAAGTGTTTGTAGCAGATATTAGCGCAGCTCTCACAAGAGACTCCTGTGGCCTGAAGGAAGACTACCTGGCTGGACAGCCACGGAGAAGGTTGCCAGTGACATGGCAGAAGGAGCTCCAAGAACATTGTCTTTAGCCTCTTCTCAAGCAAGCTGACCCTGCTGATTCCCCATGGTGACCCACTTCACTAAAAATGTCTCTGATCAGAAACAATGCACCCTGCTCAAGCCATGCCTGGACCTCGTGCTAATCCTCTCCCCCAAAATATCGGCAACCCAGTGTCCCAAACAGAAGGTACGGTTCTCTCCACATGGTCTAGGCCTGATGGCTCTTCTTTTCCTTCATGGATTACAGCCCTCAACATACAGTCAGCATTGTTTGAATCTATTTGTTCATTCATTCATCATTCATTCATTCATTTCTCTGTTCACCTTGCCCCCACCCACATTACCCTGCCCTGGGATTTGCAATGGTCTTCAGCTTTCTTACACTTGTGTGTACCCATCCCCTCATCATTCCATGGTGTGGTACAGATTATCCTTAGAATGTAAATTTAAAATACCTGCTTGGCTTGGTGGTGGTGGCACACACCTTTAATCTCAGCACTTGGGAGGCAGAGGCAGGTGGATCCCTGTGAGTTCGAGGGCAGCTTGGTCTACAGAGCTAATGCCAGGACAGCCAGAGCTGTTTCACAGAGAACCCCTGTGTTGTTAAACAAAACAAAAATACTTTCTTGGATGCATGTAAACACACACACACACACACACACACACACACACCCCTACATACATGTATACAACATACATGTAATAGTCTTGTCTAATTCAAATATTAAAGTTATGCGAATTTAGTTCTATGCACCCAGAAAGAGTGAGAAAGGGAGGTAACTTCCTTTTACACACTGCTGCTGCAGCCCTCCCATTCTCTGTGGTATAACTGCCCCAGCTCGCCTCAGCTGCTGTGTGCTTGTCAGACTGGGCACAGCTTGCAGTGCTCAACCAGGAAATAAAATGTTCTCTCTCTCTCTCTCTCTCTCTCTCTCTCTCTCTCTCTCTCTCTCTCTCTCTCTCTCTCTCTCTCTCTCTCTCCCTCCTTCCCTCCCTCCCTCCCTATCTCCCTCTCTCCCTCCCCCCTCTCTCTCGCTCGCTCGCTCGCTCTCGCTCTCTGTCTGTGTGTGTGTGTGTGTGTGTGTGTGTGTGTGTGTGTGTGTGTTTGTCTGGACATATGAGTGATTTACTATTTTCTACTTTTCACCACTTTTTTTTTCATTCACAAACTAACAATCAAAAAATAAACCTGCTTGAACTTTAAGACTGATCTGCCAACCCTCTGATGACTCCCATGATTAAGTCAACACAGTACAGAAGCTAAGCCTCAGGGCTTACTGTCAGCTCTCTTAGTTCCTCAAGGTTCTCTACTCTCAGATAAACAGGGACCTTACACCTCCTCAGTCCCACCCACCACTTCTGCAGTGCACTACCCCTAAAACAGCCTTCCTTCACCTCCCTCCCTATCCAGATCCCACCTAGGCCCAGAGGTTCACGGCTACATTGCCTCTTTCCTCCGTTTCCCAAGCTGCCACCTCACCCCACTGCATACCATCTCTGACAATCTCTTTCTTTGCAGGTGCACTGGACTCATCAGCCTGGACCTAAGCACCCCACCACTGTATCCTCAGCAGGGTACAAAGCACTCTATAGATATACAAATATGGAGGAAGATAAGTGTAGTGAACCGGATTGAACAGGACTGACCAGCTGTGAGTTGGAATAGTTTGACTCGACCTTCATTCAGTAATTATATTCCTTGAACCAAAGTCCTGGGAAATTTGGCAAACCATTCAGTACTCAGGACATTAGGCTATTGTGATTTTGCTTGATTTTTGCTGATTGGTTGGTTGGTTGGTTGGTTGACTGGCTAGCCATTTGCTCCTTGCTAAGTTGGGAAGCTGCCCTTTAGCCCCTTCATTTGAAAGGAACTATCTGCTGGCAGGCTAAGTCCCTCCAGGAGTGACTTCTGAGAAGTTGATTTTCTGTACACTGATCATCAGCAGAGCTATGAGAGGAATTATGGAACATCCCTAGAAATGGACCAGAATCCTGCTAAGGACCAGAAGACACTCAACTCCAAGCCCTGCAGAGCTACTTCAGAGCAATCCATGGCAACCTTGCCCCTTGAGAGTTCGGGAAAGTAAAGGC
The DNA here is from genome assembly GCA_030556225.1 of Cricetiscus sungorus. Taxonomy (NCBI): domain Eukaryota; kingdom Metazoa; phylum Chordata; class Mammalia; order Rodentia; family Cricetidae; genus Cricetiscus; species Cricetiscus sungorus. The sequence goes on from JANBXA010000007.1 coordinate 43,754,835, forward strand.
TATTAACCCTTACTAAGCCCAAAGTCAAGGTCCACTCCCACAGCATCGGGGCAGAGGGTGGCAGGCTGCCTGAGACCCTTGCTCTCCCCCAGCCCAGAACCAAAGTTTGACTAAAGCTCAGTCTTTGCTTTATAAATCTCTGCCTCTTAATGATGGTTTCAAGGCTGAGGGGAAAAAGGACCATTAAACTCACTGAATAAGTTAATGGGGCAGAGAGAATCTATTTCAGAGCCACCCCAGGCTATTTTCCTCTGGTGCTAAAGCCTGAATAAGCAAAAAGAAAAAATTAAAACCATAGAGCACATTGCCAATAAATAACCCCGGGTGTAATCTCTCAGCAGCTAGGGCTTCCTCTGGTGATATTAGAATGCAGATCTGTCGCAGAGCACCTCCATGTCAGAGCTCTACCTGCAGTTCTGCTGGGGCCCTTCCATCCCTGTGTATGCATGGGATGATGCAATGCTACTGACTCCTCAGGCACCAGCCAGCCACCAGCCAGCCTGCCACTGTCCAGCCAGCCACCAATCCAGCCAGCAACTATCCAGTCAGCCACCACCCAGCCAGCCACTGTCCAGCTAGCAACTGTCCAGCCAGCCACTGTCCAGCCAGCCACCATCCAGCTAGCAACTGTCCAGTCTGCCACTTTCTAGACAGCCACTGTCCAGCTAGCAACTGTCCATCCAGCCACTGTCCAGCCAGCCACCATCCTGCTAGCAACTGTCCAGTCTGCCACTTTCTAGCCAGCCACTGTCCAGCCTTTAGGCTCCTTAGGAATCATGGGGAGAAGATGCCTCCACAAAACCCACACAGAGAACCTCAAGTTGGCATGTCATCAGACTATCTCAAGACGCTCCAATTATCCTGCTGTAGAGATCACCCCCATGAAGGATGATGAAGGGTGCCCAGCTGCCTCCAGCTCTCTAGAATTTTCACTTTAGGCCTGCCCTGGAGAACACAAAGCTTACTGCCTCTCCTTTATACCAAGTGAATACAGGACGTTAGTTTCTTCCACTTGAACACTCCACTTCTTGAGAAAACCTCTTGCCTTCCTTCCTGTTCTGCCTCCCCAAATCCCTGACAGTTTCCTACTCCCTGGGCTCATTGGGAGAGACCTACACTCCCCACTGACTCCCTAGAACATAGCCAGAAACCTGAGTCTTAGGGCAGGGAAAACACAAATAATTAAATAAGCCAGAACTCCTGTTGGCAAATGTTGAGTCCCACTAGGCACACGGTGTTTACTCTTTAATATTTAAACATGTTAATTAAATCTTTGAATAAACAAATATATTTTAGCAAGTAGTGTTCCTGAGCTGGAATTCTGTCACCATGCCCCTAGGTGCCTTTCAGATGGGGCTAAGTCTTCTAAACTATTTGCATGTGTTGACAAACCAGGTAGAGACCACTGACTATCCCATGAAGCCTTGTATTCCAGCCGAGAGAAAACAGACATTACCCCTAGAGACTCCAGGATGTCCCTCAGCCTCCCTGGCCTTCCAGAGGCCCAGAGGCCTTCTGTCCCCAGTAGGTGCTCTGGTCAGTCATAGTTAATCTATCCCAACACTTACTTAATCAGACACATCTAAGTGCCAGAGGGCTGGAGATAAACAGAATAAGACCCCACCCCACTCATCAAACATCTCACAGTCATTTCTTTTGCTTTGTGTTTAGAAATTTCTTGTAGCCCATGCCAAACCCTTCAAGTAGCCGAGGGTGGCCTAAAACTCCTGATCACTTTCCAACTGTGCCACCAAACCTGGCACTCAATGCCAGCTCTATGAGAAGCCCATGTTCAGCAGGCTTTCCATGATCTATCTGCCCCCTTCTTCTCCAGCCAGCATGGACTGCCTTCAGCTCCCCAGGTTTCCCTTCCTTCCAGTTGTTTCTGCTACATAAAATAACACCCATCTTATCTGACCTCTCTGCGTGATTAATGTTTGTTCCTTCTTCAGGTTTCCACTTAGCTGTCTCCTCACCCACAAACATTTACCCAGTACCCCTACCCCTGGATGAAGGACCTTCCTAAGGCATCTCTTCACCCTTGCCCTCCTCTCCCCAGCCTGTGTGTTAGACCCATCTCCTAGGATAAAAATGAATCACCTCCTATTTAACAGGGAAAGACCTTTGAGGCTTCCCAGTTCTTCCCACAAGACTCCCAACTAAATTACTGGAAGAAAACACTAGCCCAGGGGAGTTACCTGGCTTCCCTCTGGGATACATTAGGGATCCAGCTTTGGTCTTTGGGTGGAGTGTGCAGTTGCAGGCTAGAACACACCTCCCCAGAAGAACAGCCCTCCAGGGGCCCTCACTGCCAGCCTGGCCCTGGCTTCCCAGTGTCAGAGTGCACCAAGGGGCTCCAAGAACTCCAGTGTGCCTTGGGCTGGGAGTCTTTGACAGGGGCTCCCAACTTCTTTCAGAATTCTGTCAGAATGGATACTGGTCCTGCCACCTTACAGATGGGCAAACTTAAGATTATCTGCCTTCCAATGCTTATCTGCAAGTCAAAGACTCAGTAGGAGTCCAGAGAATGAGCCTCTCCTAACCCAGGTCAACCACAAGCTGTCCAGCATGTCAACTGGTAGGACTCCTGTGGAAAGAGGCCAAGCCAAGCTGTGTCTTAGAGAGTGAAACACATTCATCACACATCCCAGAGATTCCCATTCCTGGGAGATGACCTGAGAGAAACAAAAAACATATGTTCACTAAAAGGCTCACGCAAGGATATTCACAGTGGATCTAGCCACGAGTCCAAAACTAGAAGCAACCCACAGGTTCCAAAAACAGAACAGATAAACTCAGGTTGGTCATACAGTACAATACTACATAGCCATAAAAAGGAATCCAATACTGTTATCTTCAGCGTGTAGGTGAATCTCAACATCACATCATTCTTGTTAAATGTGAAGTACATGATTGTACCTGCATGAAGCTCTGGGTCAGACATAAGCAATCTATTGCTGACAAGCTCAAAATAGTGGTCACCCCTGAGGAGCTAATGGGAGAGGCAGACTTGGAAAGGACATAAAGGAACTTTCTAGGGGGCTAGTCATGTCCTTTGTCTGGATGGATGTAGGATCCACCAACACTATTGGGCTCTAGTTGAATGACATGCATGCTCAAATATTTAGGCAGCGCTCACTAACATCCACCATTTCTCTGAAATACAGCAGGGAAGTAGAATGCAGCCAGATATGGGAGGCTGAGGCAAGATGAGTACTGGGATACATAAGAAAACTCTGTCACAAAGAGTTTTATGGAGCCAAATCTAGCCTTAAACACTTGATCATCTTGCTTCCATCTCCCAAGTGCTGGATTATAGATGTGTTCCACCAAAGACAGCACTCAGACCATCAACTCTATGAGAAGCCTAAGCTAGCTGGGTTTTATGTAATACGTCTGATCCCTCCTTCACCAGCATGGACACACATCAAGAGAAGATCATGTGCTAGGCAGACATGGTGGCACCCATCTTTAATCCCAGCACTCAGGAGACAGAGGCAGGGGGATTTCTGAGTTCAAGGCCAACGTGGTCTGCAGACCAAGCAAGCTCCATTAGCTGCCTGGCCTACAGTACTGTGGGAAAATACATTTCTGTCATTTAACCTACTTATGTTGCTAATTTTTGTAACTAATTTCAATATTACTTCTGTTTTAAATTCCAAATGTAGTGGGTGTAATATTTTTGTTGCTTAGAGGTTCCAGAGTTTAATTTTAATAGATATGCAAAAGGAAGGATTTTACAGTGAAAGTATCACCTACCTATCACCTAGAACATTGCCAATTGTTGGGTGATAGAAAAAAATAAGATAAAATAAACAGAATGAAAAGCCAGCCTTTTCAACATAAAAGTCATCTCAGTTACTCAGGAGACTAAGAGAGAAGATTCCAGGTTCGAGGCCAGCCTGGGTGGGATACAGTGTGAGGTAAAGGCCAGCCTGGACAACTGAACAACTTAATAAGAACTGGTTTCAACCTAGAAAGTGAAAAGTAGACTTGAGGATGTAGTGTGCTTGCCTAGCCTGCTCAAAACCCTAGGTTCCATTCCCAGCACTACAAAATTAAAAGTGAACATTATGAAGTAACACTAAGACCCTGCTTTCCTCTTTCCCCAGAGACCAAGGCAGTGGGGAAACTGGTTTATGCCCAGTTAGTGTGTCCTTTTGCCATGTAACTGTGATCACAAACAGAAGGACAACGTAGCTGTTAGCTGCATTTACAGAGTTAGTTACTGCTGCTATGATGAAAAACCACAACCAAAGCCAAGTTAGGGAGAAACTCTTTCTTTGGCTTACACTTATACATTATTGCTCATCAATGGAGGAAGTCAGGTCAGGAACTTTACAGGGCAGGGACCTGGAAGCAGAAGCTGATGCAGAGGGCATGGAGGGGTGCTGCTCATTGGGCTTGCTTCCCATGGTTTGCTCAGACTGCTTTCTTATAGATCCCAGCACAGGGGTGGTCCCGTGTACAATGAACTGGACCCTCCCCCCGTCAATCACTAAGAACATGCCCTACAGGCTTGCCTACAGCTGAATCTTCTTGGGGCATTTTCTCAACTGAGGTTCCCTCCTCTCCAATGACTCTAGCTCGTGTCAAGTGGGCACAGAACTAACCAGCACACACATATGGTAGGTAGTGGTTTTTAATCAGCATGGTTTGTCAACAATTTCTGTGTTACTCTGTGGACAACAAAGTTTTCTGTCTACTACAGAAGTCCATCGTTTCACTGTAACATGACTCACTTCTGGATTCAAATGTCACACGGACATGTCTCAGCTTAGTCCCCACCACTTCGCTTTCACATCAGCTGCTACAATAAAAGGGAAGCCCAGGTTCCACAGTGAGCCTGGGTCTGAACCTCTACTGCCACTCACACCTGTAGCCTTCCAGCAGTGTGTGACTCTCTTGGCCCCCGTTTCCCTCATCTGTAACAGGAGAGCCATCCTCACACATGTGGTTACGACGTTGATTAAGTGAGCTACTTTGTGAACTGTGCCAGGTGCACTGAAAGCAGTCAATACGGAACAGCTGTCTTACCCTGCACTCCAGAGACTGGAGAGGAAGAATAATCCACAAACAGGGTCTGGAGAACAAAGAGATCCTTGAAGGTGAGGCTAGAGTGATGGGAAGGGCCCAGAGAGCAGAAGGAAGGCCAGAGACCAGATTAGTCAAGAGAAGAAGCATCCAGACCCAAAGACTCTGGACAGGAAATGTTTGGGAGTGGAGAAGGAATGGTCAGGTTGGCCAAGGGCTCCCAGATTCCTGTGAGAAGATCATGGGAGGCAAGCACCAGAGAGCTGTGCTCAAACCCAAAAGGCTCCAAATGCAGACAGGACTCCAGTCTTCATCTTGGGGACAATTTGAAGCCAATGAAGCCTCTTGAACTGCAATTACACAGTGAGTTCCCCTGCTTTCCAAATGAGGAAGGGCATTCTGTAAAACACAGTTACCCTTTTATCCCTCTGCTATACACATCACACCACATAGGTCTAAGTGAATTCAGGTCAAGCACAGCCCTGTGGGGGAAAATGAGTGAATGTGGACCAAGGGTAAGGTGGGGCCAGGTACAATGTTTGGGGTGAAGAGAACGGGAGAGAAGGAAATAGAAGGAACCTGGCATCATATCTAGCCCTGTCAGGATGTGTCGGCGGGAAGTAGGCTGGAGTTCTCTGAAGAGGGAGGAGTTAAGACATCTAACGGTTTGAGAAACTATTCACAAAAGTCTTAAGTAAAATGTAAAGGCACCATTGAACCACTTTAGAAGACACAGCTTGAGAGCCATAGGAGTGAGCAGTCATGCTCTAAGTAGGGCCATGGCCCAGAGGCCTGTGCTCCCTGAGTTCCTCCACACTTCAAGGTCTCAGGCCAGCAGCTAACATTTGGAGTCAGAAAGTCTGCACATGTATACATGTATGTACAAAAATGTGTGTGTGTGTTCTCTCTCTCTTCCTTCCATCCTTCCCTCTCCCCCCCTCTCTCTGCTGATCTTAAAATGTAAAGTAAAGTAAAAAATGCTCCAAAAATCTTAAACTTGTTTTGATCACTAACCTGACACCAGCTGTGGAAAATTCTGCAAGATGAAACTTTGGATCATGAACAAAATTATTAAAAAATGTAGTATAAATAACCTTCAGGCTATGTGTAGTAGGCATATATGAAACATAAATGTATTTCATGTTCAGACTTGAGCCTCAGCCCCAGGATATCTGGTTATATAAATGCAAATATTCCAAAATCTGAAAGCAGTCTGTGATCCCAAGCTATTCAGAGACGGGGTGTATGGCTGTAATAACACCTGTCTCAGGAGGCTCTGCTAGTCATGGATAGGGCTTGACTAAGAGTACCCTTAGCCTTAGAAATGCTCATGGGACACAGTCACTCTCAGTATGCATAAATTCAAGTTTCCCAGTAAGTGGAGAGCAGAGCTCAAACATATGGATGCAATGAAAATGGTACACCCAACATCCATGGACAGGCACATATACCGTCACCAACCCGGGAAGTCTTCTGGAGGGCTTGGAGACATGAAATGAGCCTTCTCTAGTCTATGGGTCTTTACTCCTCAGAGCCCACTAGGGGGACAGAACAGAAGGAGCCATGTCGATATCGGCTGTCCCATGAGCCCCCTGGGTAGGCAAGGATGCACAAAAGGAGGTGGTAGAATGGGGCCTGGCACAGTGGCCTGGATTGTGCAAAGGACAGAAGTTTGACTGGTGAGCCGGCCCTAGCATGAGTATCAGGGATCAGGAAAGACTGAACAATTAATCCATCAGGATGGGAAATAAGTCTATAAATAATCTTAGATAATGGTTGGGGAGATCTGTTCCCCCAGAACTAACGTTCGGAGGAGGGTAAGAACTGATCAGATTCACTCAGGCTACAGAGTGTACATGGGTGCTGGGTGTGTAAGCTGGAGTCCTATTCTCCAACAGCACACAAGACCCATCTCTTACTTCCATCTTAAACCCTTCCCACCCAGAGTCACCTCCACCCATCTGGTTTTCTGACTCCACACACTCTGTGATGGAATTTTCTTCAGGAACTTGGCACTGAGGGTCTGAAAGGATATATGCTGTGCCACCTCTGGCCATTTCCTAACCTTTAAGGTAGATCACAAGTGGCAGGATCCAGAGGTAAAGGCAAGGGACCTAGAGAGTTGATATTCAACCTTGTACATCCTAAAATGACAGGGACAGCAGGCTGTGTCTGTTTATCCTTTTCCTTGCTTTCTCGGAGCTTCCACAGAAATAGCTGGCCCATCACAGGCCCTCAAACAACTCCATGCTGAATAAATGCCAGGAACATCTGTCTACCCAAGAGAACACAGAACACACAGATCTTCGGCCCAACGCCCCATCTCTCCTTCTAGATGCCTGGGATTCTGGGATTTTCCTTTTAAGCAAGCCACTTGTCTTTAGATCTTTGTTTCACATATACAGAGTGACAAGTAGAAATGGAACGCACCTTCTTTGTCTTTCTAAACTGCCATGTGGCTTCTGTGAGTGACAGCAGTGTACCCACTTTACATCCAAGAGGTACCAATCTGGATCTCACAATACTGATAACCAACACACACACACATAACACACACACACACACACACACACACACACACACACACACACACACACACTTTCCTTTGAACTTTTCATTAGATGAGATCCTATTTCTGAAGAGCCACAGATCATCTATCTAATTTTAAGATTCAAGAAGAAAAAATAATGCTTATTTTTTCAAAGTTGGACCCCAAGGCTTTGCACCCTTTCAGGCCTGTGACTGGTGCCAGCGCCTGGGGTGACAATTAGTAAACTCCCTCTTTTATGCTTCCTACAGCTGGGAGAGCAGAGCTGTCCCTCTTCCTCCACTGTCCACTCTTCCTCTATGGCCCCAGTTGCTAGGAGGCTCTGGACAATAAGGCAAGTGCCAGGCACCTGGGTACCACACAGTCTATGCCCAGCCCCAGCTCAGGCCAAGGTGCCAACATCAGACTCCATCAACTCTTCATCTGCTGTACACTTTGGTAACTGTCCTTATGAAAGTGATCCCTATCTGTCAACATCTACCCCAAGGACAGAAGCCAGAAGGCTCCACAGAGCACAGAGACCTTCCATAAAAGACAGTGACGCTAGATCCTAAAACCAGACACTTCCCCTTTCATTACTAGGGACTATGAGGGGCCCTCACTTCTCTTCCATGCTACTCCCTCCTGAATGCATTTGAGTCAATGTGTCTGCCATGGGAATATAACTCCTTCTCCCCCATAGCCTTGCCCCTCCCCCCTTCCCTCATGTTATTTCCCACTCAGTGTCTTCTCACCACATTTGTTAAAATGACTGCCACTTAAGAGGTGGCAGGGAGTCAGAAACACAATCTGGAGCAAAGCTGATATTAAATAACTTCCTGAGCCTGCATGCCTGCCAGCGTTCCCTCCTGAGTCTCAGGTGCACACATAAAGAGGTGAAGAGGGGTGGGAATCCAGAGACATCCCAGTTGCAGCCTCAGGACCACTCCTTTACTCAGAGAAGACCCCTACCTTCTCCAGGCTGTATGCATCACCCGCAGAACCTGAGGATCAGTGGTTATCAACACACAGCTTTCACCTGGCCCCATCTCACTCTGTATACACACATAGCAAAGGATATTCACACTAAGCCTGGAAGCTCCTTTTAGACAACCAGGCCAGCCCCCATTTTCCAGATTGAGACACTCAGCATAGGATCTCCAATCTCCTAGCCAAGACCATCCAGACATATTAAAGCTCCTCAAAAATATGAACGCCTGCCATTGAGGGGTAGGGGAGAGGAAGGGAGAGGAAGAGACACTCTAGGAAACACCAAGAAAGGTCTAAACATTAAATGCCAGAATTGATAGTTGACAATAAAGTTAGTCCATTTGTGACTTCCTCCTACAGGTCCAAGAATGAAACACCAATAACAGCTGTGGTCATGCTAACATCCTCAGCAAATCGCCCACACACCCAGGAATTAAAGCAGTGCAAATCCCAGAGATGGATCCTCTGAATCCAGGATCATCACAATACCCAACACCTACCCAATACTTGCTGTTCTCCATTCCAGTCACTAGGTAGAGCTGCTTCCCCCAGTGAATTAGAACCACAGAACATTTGTTTTGTTTTTTAAGGGTGTAAAATGACCCCATTGGGCCCACAGGATTTCTGAGTTATGACCTAACTTCATCTTTCTTCCAGAAAAAGACAGGCCAGTCATTGAGAATCCACTGTGTTCCAGACTTTCCACACATCATGCAATTTAATTCCTGGTAACACCTCCCATTTCATGTGGGGTGGGAGGGGAAGTACACAGAGAAACTAAGTAAATTTATTCACCATTTAAACAAGCAAGAGCATAGATTGGAACCCTTAGTTCGACCCCAAATTTAATGACCCTTTTGAACTGCACAAATAGACCTCCATTGAGACCTCAGTCGGTGCAGTGACCTTTGGTTAAATCAAGCTGGTTGGCCATGACCTCAAAGTAGCTGGCACCTGGGAAGAGACCAGGTCCAGTACAGACTTTGCTCAAAGGAGCAATCACAATAGGCTACATAGCACCCACACAGCAGAAATCGTGGTCTAGTGCCCTCTTGTGGCTTAACATGGAACTGGAGCAAATATACTTGATGGATTTGGTTGGGCTGGAGGGGTTTAATGATACTACTACCACATTAGATACCTAAACTCTTCCTGCCAGGGCAAGTCCTGGAGCTCCTTCTGTGGCTAGTTTAATTACAGTAACCAAAAGGGAATCCATAAGTGAATGGCAAATGATATAGGGCAAGAAACAGCAATGAGCCATATGGGACAATATCTGCCAGAGGCTAGGTACTCCTAACTTAACCTGGTCGAAGATCTCTATCATCCAGACTCTTGGGGCTGGACATGGGGAAGGCAGGAAGGGAAAAGGCTTTGCCTAGAGCTTCTGACACTTGATAGGCCAGGTAGGTGTCATATCAGTAGGAACAATATTCTCCTGGTCCTAGTGACAGACACATACTTCAGCTACTTGTCCCATTCCTAAAACGTACACCTTGATGGCTCTCCAATCACCTCCTACAGCTATTTGTAGGTCCTGGCTACCCTCAACACTCAATGTCCAGATTGAGACACTCAGCATAGGATCTCCAATCTCTTAGCCAAGACCAGCCAGACGTATTAAAGCTCCTCAAAAAATGAACGCCTGCCATTGAGGGGTGGGAGTGAGGAAGGGAGAGGAAGAGACACTCTGGGAAACACCAAGAAAGGTGTTTAATCCATATCTTCAGAGTCCCCAAAATTTCACTGCTCCCCACCTCCTCCAAGCTTCTACTCTTCTACACAACAGTCAGCCTCTGGGTTCCCCACCCTATGAGAGGCACCTCACAACCCAACTGGCCCAATTTTTAGCTAAGCAAGCAGTCTCAGAAGTCCTGAGTGACTTGCCTGGGTCCAAAGGCAACAGGCAGGGAAGTTCGCTGAGCAAAGTCCCTAATCTCCTGCAGCTGCACTGAGCTGCCTCTCTGGGGTGGGGGTGGAGGGACAACCGAAAACCTGGGGGCATGAGGAATCTTCTAACTAAACCCCCTAAGGAAGGTAAGTCTGTTAGGGAGTGTAAAATGAACAGAATGTGGGAAACACCAGAACAGATGAAGGGCATGAAAATACCCTTGCTTGAGAAGATGCCGGTCTGGGATGCTGTGATGGGAAGAGGGAGGGAAGCAGCATCCAAGCCTTCCCCACCCCACACACATTCTCAGGGCAATCTTATAACAACTTTTAATTATCACCCTTTTCATAGGAGGAAACCAAGGGTCAAAAAAATTTGCATAGCCACAGGTCACCACTGATACAGTGACAGGGTCACAATCCAATCGGGAGCTTCTGTTTGTAATTGCCATCCATACATGGCTCTTCGTGCCAAGGGCCCCAGCTAGGATAGAGGGATATAAATATTGGCTCATTCCTGCTTTTCAGTGGCTCTGCCTTGCAAAATAGTCAAAAAAATAAGTTTGAGGGCAAAGATGGGTCACAAGAGAGAGGGCCTCATCTGTATCCCTGGGCCAGGCTTCTGTGGGTTGGCCTTTGGGACAGAAATAGTCTCTGGGCCCACAGTCTCAGCACACAGGAGTCAAGATAGCTTCTGGAGCTGGGGACAAGGTCCCTGATGGACTTGTAAGCACAGGAAACCAAGCATTCTGCTCAATCCAGGACTGCCTAGAACAGAAAAGGACCAGCGGGTCTCCCTCCCAGCAGACAACCACTAACAAGGGGACGCTTTCATACCCACTCCTTTGTCTGGGAAAAGCATACCCAGGGTCCCGAGGAGTTAACAGATGACTCCGAGCTCCCACCTCTGGAGTATGCCAGCATACAGTGTTTACTGAGCACCAACTTGGCATTTGGTGATCGCCAAATTCAAATTGGAGGGCAGAGAAGGGTGAAAGCTATGCTCACACTCAGATCCCAGATCAAGCAACCTGAGGAGAGGAGTCTACGGAGCTCACTTCTTCCAAGATGCTGACTCCAGTATCGCTGCTGACTTTCTGTGTTCCCACCTAGCCTGGGATGTTCCTGGGCACAAAAATGTGTCCCTTTAGTTCATTTCCATTGCCCAAGCCAAAGCTATGCTCCCTTGTGCTGCTTCCGGCACTAGATAAGGTGGGAAGAGGGTGTTCCTTCTAGCCTAGGCTCCCTACAGCCTCCTCCAGGGAGCTAGTGCTTCCTAAGCCAAAATACCCAGATTGGGAGCCTCGCATCTTTGGACCACACAGATAGAACGAGACTAGGGCCGACTATACAGAGAAACCCTCCCAGTCAGAAGCTCACCCCTGACTCCTGGCGGCTCCAAAAGCTCAGGCTGGCAATCCACTTGCCACTATCCCAGCTCCAGCTCTCTCCTAGTGAAACCACCAGCCGAGGATCGACGCGTGCATCATGCTGCCCTCTGGTGGCCATCATAAGAATACACACAGACAATCTCGGCAAAGCAGGAAGCCGGCGGCATTAACGTTTGTTTACAGAAACCTCAGACATGATGTGCAGGAACACTGAGGAGAGGAGCTTGTGCGTGTACGAAGACGCCTCCAGATGCGCACGCACAGCACAATGTATTGCTCCAGGCAGCCGGTATTAGGACTTTGAGTCTAAAACTGCTCCCTTCGTTTCTCCCTCTCCAGGGAAACTCAGGAATCTTTCCTACCTCTGCAATCCCTGAGCCTCTGGTGCAGATATCAACAGACAGGGAAAGGCGACCTAGGGCGGTAAGGCCCAGCATCCTTGTCTGTTTTGTGCTCCTAGCTCACTGGGCTGCAGCATATCAATTCATCTGTCTGCCAAGTTCTTCCTCTGAAAAATTGGACGTAGCCCAAATTATTCCCCACCTCTTTTTCCTGATTTATGATTCAAAGTCTTGATCTTCTCCCTAATTCAAATCCTCCCAGTCATCCAGAAATGGAAACAACCAACAGGGCACTAGTCTGATCACAGAGCCTGTAAAGGAGGTCAGTCATATCATCCATTTAATGATGCCCAGTGACCTTGTGGAAAAGAGAGAGTTAGATGACCCCATTGCGATGGCAGAAACTGAAACCACAGAGGTTCAATCAAGAGGCAGCAGCAATAGGATTTGCTCAGCAATGTTTTTGCAGGACCCTCCAGCTGTCTCCATGGGGACAGTGGGAGTCATCTCTCACAGTCATAGCTTATCCCTATAGGAGTTAGATGTCACATATCTATGAGCAAGAAGGGTGGAGAGTTCAGCAAGAGGAAGGGGCTGGAAGGAGTGAAGATTACTAACTAATGGAAGCAGTGGGACGAAGGCCCAGGAATACACAGAATTCCCCCTTCAGGAATGACACACCCAACATCAGCTTCCAACTCTAGCTGACCAGCCCTTCAGATTCTCCACCACACACCTGCTGCTTGCCTCCAAAGACAGCTCTGATCTCCCAAAGCTCTAAGAGAAGTTACTCAGCCCTCCCCTCCCCTAGCCAGGCTCTCTGTCCATAAGCATCATGAACACAGTCCTGATGCCCAGGCTTCAACCCAGAGAGGAGATGACAACTGCTCAGCAAGTAGCTTCCTGAATCCCTGCCAGCCTCAGCTTGCACCTGGACTACTGTGCCGTTTGGTAGCTAGACCTCAGAAGGCAGGACGATGTGGTGAAGCCAAGGGTGCCTGGAAGAATGGGTTGGGATACAACGTCGAGGGAGGGCAGTACTTTGGGAACAGACCGGGAGAAACCAATGCCTCCGCTTCTATTAGAGGTCTGTCCTGGGCTTTGCTGCTGAAACACCATACTGGCCATATTCCACTGGTCTTCCCTGCAATACGAGTCTGGGCAGTGCTCACCCAGGGAACTAGAAGGGTATGAAATAAAGCCTTGCGGACCTTGAGGACCTCCACGTCAGCCCTCTTATTATTAATTTGTCACAACAGTAACATATTTGCATATGTGTATTTGTATACCTATGATGTAATCACATACAAATATGTAGCATACAGAAGACTATGGACAATAAACTTGACATTTATGCCAGACTGCCTAAACATTTAATGGCTGTGTGAAACCCAGCTCCTTCTTTAGACCCAGTCTTCCTATCTGTGAACAGGACCAATGTGTATTTAATTCAAAGGGTTGGAACGGTGTCTGGGATACAGTAACTGTTGAATAAATGGTGGCTATGGTCAGTTATCAGGTACTTAACACTGTGGCCTGTTACTGAGCACTCAGTAAGAACTGGCCCCTGCTAGTGATTGTATATTGATAGCTTCCTCATGATCAGGCAGTGACAGGGCACACACACTGAGTTTTAACAGTGCTACCCTATGTTAGTTATTATTATCTGTATCTTACAGATAAGGAAATTAAGGCCCATGGAAGCAACGAGCATTGTCAACAGCTACAGAGAAGCCAGGCTGGGAAGAGCAGAGGAAAGGAGAAGTTGCCCAAACCTCCATGTCTGATGATGCCAGCTTGGAGTTAGACACCTGAATCTTCAACCACCCTAAACCAGACCCTTTTTGGTGGAACAAGCCAGACAGGGGCACTGGGGACAGAAGTTGAGGCCAGAGAAAAGACTTCCAAACCTGCTGAGTGCCCCTTTCCCCAGCCATCCATGTAAATAGCTCAGCAGGGCCTCGTTGAGCTTATCTCTAATTGGCGTGGGCTGCAGGCTGCAAGGAGCCCCGGGGCTGCCAGCTTCACATAGTTGCTGCCTCCGGGGACCCTGAATTTGGAAACTCTGCCCCAGAGGGAGACACAGGCATGGAGGAGGCTCTGGCTTTGAGAAAGTCCCCCAAACAGGCGGCAAGGTAGCGCAGGAGGGAGTGCCACTGAGAAAAGAAATCTCCCACCATTCAGGGCAACTCTGATGGGTCCCTTGTTCTCAAGCCCCTGAACCCCTGGGAACATGAGGAAGGTCTGCTTACAGCCTTCTAGGCCCTTCAACTCTAACTTCCACAGAGCTTTACCCTACACTCAAGAGAAGCAGAAACTCTGGGGAATCCCCCAGGGAGGACTCCAGAAAACGCTCACTAAAGGAGATCACTTGAGGTCTCCCTCTCGCTGGCCATCAGAAAGAAGCCTGCCCTGTGCCTAGCCACCAAAAAGTGTTTCTATTCCCCAAAGCAGAGGCCAGAGTACAGCTCAAAGGCCATGGACTCTGACTGAGCCATCCCAGCAGGTCACCAATAGATCTGGGTAACACAATCTCCACGGGCCAGATGCACTCAACTACCCTCTCCAAGTACTCAAAAAAGAGCATTTCTGTAGTGCTGCTCTTTGGTCAAAAGAGCTGTCCGGAGAAAAATCATCAATATTTCCCTTTAGAAAAACAGGCCATAGGATATTTAGCTAAAGGTTCACCCCAAAGGCAATGGAGGCATAGGAATCAGACCGGCCGTGGAGGTACAGTGAGGAAAAGCTGCTGCTATTCCAACACCTCTGCTTCTTTCCATTGGACGACCCATGGTAACTCCATCACCTAAGACACTGGCTCTGCTCTTGTTTTTGTTTGATAATCTATAAAATGGGAATAATCAGGCCTGCTCATATAACTCAAATAGTTCTTATAAAACAAAACAAAACAAAACGAGTCCTAGCAAATCTGGGACTCCTGATAAAGATGATGAGTGGGACTCTTCATAGAGATGAGTCCCCTGCATAGGACATCATTTGAGTGATGGCCCGGCCCCTGGGAAGGATGTTAATTAGCTTTGGAAATAGAGAGAGGGAGCTGAGTACCCTGTGCCCGCTGAGCCTGTCCCATCTTACATTCCATTTAACATACCAGCTAACAAACCCCTTCATCAAAGCACCCAGTGGAAGGGCCAAGACTCCCAAATCACCTCTCCTGTTTAATCCCCTCTCAAACTCAGGGTCCTCTATTCACAACAAGGGCATCATGTTGTTCTGATTATGCATGGTTTAGCAATAAAAAAAAATTATCCTGCAACCCCAAACACTCATATTTACTAAATTATTACATGCTTAGATATCTCTAGTCCATACATTAAATATTAAATATCTTGAGATATTTAATTTGAGATAGATGTTCTAATATTTTCCCACACCCAGTGGAGGCCTCTCTCCAACAAAAGGATGACATCTTTGCAAGGAGGGCTCTTCTAAGCCTGAGCCCTGAAGAGGGTGGGGGGGGGAATGGGAGTCACAGAGTCAGCTGCCCAACCTCTAAGGAAAGGCCAGGGACCCTAAAATAGTCTGAGGTGTGGCATTTGGTCTGGGTAGTTGACGACAAATTGTGTCCTGTGTCACAAATTCTGGCAAGCTCTGGGTGACCTGACTTTTCTAGAAGTGGGAAAAGAAGATGGGGAAATAACAGTGGCTCGCAGCCAGTATGAACTCGCCTGTGCCCTCCTCTTGGTGGTATCACAAAGTCATTACAATCCTCCAAGAGGGACCCTTAAAAGAGGCCTGGCTAAGCCTCCTGGGGGATGTTTCCTGGCGCTGAGATGGCAGATGTCCGAGTTGGAAGGGACACTCTGACCCACGGCCTGGATTCATAGTTAGATTTACAGGCTCTGAGTGGCCACAGCCCTCCAGGACATCTCGAGGCAGATGGGGAAAAGCTAGGCTATAACTCACTGTATCGTGATCTTTTTTTACTCCTAGCCTGCCACTGTTCCCCAGAGGCACATGATCCCTGCAAGAGCCACTCAGTGGAGCACTGAGATGGGAGCCCCAGGTCACAGTAGAAATGTCATGACACTGGAAAGGGCCATACATACACAGGAAGGACCATAGTTGCTCACATACCATATACCCAAGACTCATCTGAAGAGGGGACCAGCATCCTTCCCAGAAATGAAGGGTCAACTGGCAGAGTCTGGCAGGGCAAGGATTAGGGTTTCAAGGCAAAGAGAGCAGCTGGAACCCAGCAGGACCCTAAGGAATCTCCCAGCCTTCAGCTCAGCCCTCCTGGCTCACCATATAAGCACTCTCAAAGCCACAACCAGGGTTCCATGGGATTTGCCCAAACTATCATATCCTCAGCTCTCAGGTATCCTTAGAGCTGATGCCCTTGGCCTGAGGGGGTACTGTGAAAGCTTAGCCTGCTGAGCATACTGGAACTGAGGATTCTAGGTCATAGGAGATGCTGACACCTACCAGCAACCTGAACTCAGTATGAAATTCTGCTGCCAAAGAAGCCCAGGGTTCCAGCTTCCATCCTCAAAATCACTCTATCCAGGATCTATAACCTCTTCCCTTTCAAACCACACCTCCACGGCATGCTTAAACTCCACCTATCTCTTTCTCAGGATTAACCCCAATCCTGGGACTCTGAACAATTGCCCAACTACTTGGGCCTTGGAGCCTTTAGGGCCTGGTTCATTCTTTATCTAGGAGTCCAATTCTCACTGGCCTTTGTCAAGGCTGGGCCACCCAGCTCAGTCCTTAGAACAGAACCCAGGTGCCTAGAGAGCAGAGCCCCCAGATGACCCTTCAGTCATCAGGGAGTCTCCAAGGGAAAGGGAAATACAGCATTTAAAATCCTGCCAAACACCTGGAACCCTATGGCAATTCAGACGGATATACAAATGGCGGCTCAGTGCCTCAGCCAAGAGTGCATGGTCTTTGAAAGCCTGGGCAACCAATCTCAAGAACATCTGACTCGGTGATGCCACTCTCGGTACCCCCATCTTCTATCAACCATTCAAAGGACACACTATCCCAAACCAACACAACCTGCTCTAAGGAGGCAGCCTCGGCAACCCATCATCTTGGCCACCACCCTCCTCCCGCCTTTGTGTCGTCAGAGCCTGGTTGGGTGTGGCTGCCCATGGACCCTTATGGATAAGTCTGTGGTATATTAAGAGCTACAATAGCAAAAAAGACTACCCCTTTGAACAGAAAGGGAACAGGAAGGAGGGAGGAATTTGGAGGGAGGGGGTTCTTTGAAGCAGCTGGACTGGATGAAGGCAAGACCCCCACTGCTTCCCTGATGCTGTGCAGCTGATTTCCTCCTCATATTAATGGGGTGGTCAAGGGTGTAGGGTCTACCCAAAGCTCTAGATGGGTACAGCCACCACTTGGATTGGCACCACAAGAGAGTTAGGGCTTCAAGAAAACAACTCTTGTTTGTCTAAAAACTGTGCACAAAAAGTTCACTATCTGAGGAAGGATAGCCTGAGAAGCTGTCTGTCCATGCCCAGAATCTGTCCATCTGCATGCCATCACCCAGAGCGACAGGCTAACACGCAATGACCCTCCTGACCCTGTATCTCTAGAAACATATATCTGAAGGACATCTTCCCAGGCCACATTAAGGTTGGGCCCTGCCCCGCTCTGTGTTCCTCTCTGCCTTCAAGCACCCATCCCTTCCAAGGGCCTTGGGTTGGGGGCCTGGGACATATGCTGGGCAGAGCAGTATTGGATGCCAGAATCAGGTCACAGCCTGAGAAAGGCTACCTTTGGGGTAAGATGAGAACAAGGGCATGTTCATCCCTGAATGAGAACTACTTCTCTCCCACCTTGAGGCTCTCTGCCTCTGGACTGGAAGTCTGGGCCCTTGAGTTTAGTCAATACCAGACATACACATAATAGGACACTTGGGGGAAATATGGGGTGAGAAGGGGTCATTCAACCCCTGACCTCTGACCTCCCCACCACTTACTCTGTGGTGTCAGGTAGATGGATGTAGGAGAGTCCTGATAGCCAGCTAGAGTCCAATACACACAGAGGGACTCCTGATCCACTCCCTGCTCACATCGCCACAGGCACTTTCCTGGGATTCTAATGTCAGAAGGGAGCAAGAGGCCTCCTGTGCCCTCCCTTCCATCAGTGTCTCCAGGAAAGACCAATCCTACTCTTCCCTATGGAACTCCTTCCCCAAGCCTCATTTTTAGAGGTGTGACACCTCTGTGTGACCATTAAGAGCCTATGTGATTGTGATCAACCCTGCCTCCCTGAGGGTTCCCAGAGATATACACATCCTTGGAGCAAAGAACAAGCCAGACACAGCTCACCAGCTCCCAAACTCTCCAGTCCTTGGCACATCCAATCGCCTGAAAAACCTCTATGCCCAGCTCCTAAGCACAAGCCACTAAGTGCCCTCGGTCCATCCCTCCACCCAGGGGCGCACATCCGGGTCCAAGCTTCCCTGACAATCCCCCTCCAGACCTTGCCCCAGGCATTCTCAGAGATGATGGGCAGGCACCATGGCCTGCATGGGGGTAGAGGCTCTTCCCTTGTCCTCCTCTCCCTTCCCCTTTGGTTGTCTATCTGGTCATCCTTGAGCAGGCTGGAGATGTTAAGGAGTAAATAGCAGAGCTAAGATATGGGTCAGTCTTATCTCCTAGACCAGGAGTCAGGGATATCTCCTGGGGCTGTCCATCTCACTCAAAGTGTAAGCTTTGTAAGAACCCAAGCCGTCTCCCTTAAACCAAGAAGGCTGATGGGCTCTAGAGAGAACAAGACTGCAGTTCCTTCAGGCTTTGTAGCCCTGAGGCAACGGCTGGAGCAAAAAGAAGGTGGACACTGAGAGGGAGGGGGCAGTGTCCACAGCACACTGGGTCCCTTCTTACTCTAGTCTGTCCCCAAGGCAAAGAGCTACCCTAAATGCCTCCCTCAGAGCCTGGCCACTATCCTATTCATCCTTTAGAAGCCCTGGGGCAGAAAGCAATGAGGTGCCCTCTGAACATTCCAGAGCCACCCACACCCTTAGGGGTGTGGGAGAGGGGCAGCCGGCTAGAAGGGATGGTGGTCACCTGGCTGAGGGATGAAAGAAAGGCTGTGCTGGCTCCCGGTGCCTGAGCTCCTCCTTTCTGTCCTTTCCAGGCCTCTGGCCCCTGTCCCTACCGAAGAAACACAACAACAAAAAGAGCAGGCCACCTCCAACACCGCGGGGCTCACTCAGACGGGGCAAACCAGGCAAATGCCAGGCAGAGTTCAATTTTTGAAATAAACAGAACCGCAGAACTGTGGAAAAAATCCCTTTCCCAAAACATGGGTCCTCCTCCCTTCTCCCTCCAGCATCCTGACTCAGAATTATCCTGGGCAGTTACCGAAGCCCAAGCCAGGAAAGGGTCTGTAGGCGCCCAGGGTGGGAAGTGGGGGGGGGGGGGGGGTTTGTATCTCGGAAATGCCCAAAATGGGATGGAGAAGGCGGCAGGGGGAAAGGAAAAGCAAAGAGGTAGGCGTCCATGACGGCCTGTACACGTCCGTCCGAAGTCTCCTCAGGAGCAGCCAGCTCTCAACTTGTTTATTTATTGGCACGTTTTGCTGTCTCCAAAAGGAAAGAGTTAAAAAAAAAAAAAAAAAAAAAAAATCTCCGCCGGTTCTTAAGCAGTCCCTATCCGTCACCTTCCCTCCTCAGCTAAACATTGCCTCTGCCACCGCCACTATCTGCCACCGCCTGTCAGGAAACCGAGCCGCCTCTACTTTATTCCACTTGTGCGTGGCCAAACTGTTGCTATTTAGTGGGGGGCAAAGAACCCAATTCGCACCCTCGAAACGAGCCGGCAAGAGGGTGGAGGCGGGGACAGGAGCTGGGCTCCAGGTGCCCTCTGCCCGAAAGGGTCCTCTCTAGGGAGAGGTACCCACCAGCATCATCCGATCACGCCTGGCTAAGGCAGGAGTCACCTGGAACACGCAGCCCTACAGCATCTCCCGAGCCAGGGCGAGCCTGACGCGCGCCCGGCAGGCTGCGAGCAGAGGCGAGCTGGGGAGCGCAGGGCCGGTTCCCGGGCCGCGGGCGGGCAAGAGGGAGACGCGGAGCTGGGGCGTGGAGGGGGGGGGCGGGCTGGGCAGCGGCCGCCTGACTTACATGGAAGTGATATTCCTTGAGATGTCCGTGATGTTGATACTGGCGTTCCCATTGCTGTTCCCTGAATCCTGCCCTTCCAGGAGGGGGAAGAGGTTCCCATCGTCCGGCCGCCGGCAATTGATCTCAGTCTTGCTGCAGACACAATTTGCAGGGCAAGCCAGAACCGAGCCCACATAGTCCAGCCAGACGCTTCCCAGCAAGAAAATCCGCCAGAAACTACACTTGGCTGGGCAAAGAGAGACATCCATCTCCGATCGCTGCTTCTAAAAAAGAGGAGGAGGAGGAGAGGAGAGGGGGGTGGGGTGGGGGGAGTGGGGAGAGCAGGGGGGGAAGGAAACAAAGACGACGAGGGAGGGGGGAAGGGGGAGGGGGCCTCTGCCTTTGAAACGCCGAGCGATCAGATGCAAAATCCTTCAGCGTCGGAAACCATCGCGGCCGCCGCTGCCGCCGGGTGGGAGCCGCGGGGAGCGCCTAGTGGCGCGGTCTGCCGGGCATGGTGGCCGGCTCGGCGCTCGCCGGCTTGCGGGGTCCAGGAGCTCTGGAAACGAGGCGCGCTCTCCGACTCCGAGACTTTGCAGGGTTGCAACAACAGACGGTGGGAAGGCAAAAATAATAATAATAAAAGGGAAAAATGGTGCTAAAGTCACCAAGTCCCACCTCCTGGGTAGAAATAAAACGGACACACCTGCAAAACACACTCTCACACACTCACATACACACGCGCGGAGCAGGAGGAAGGAGGAGGAGGAAGATGCAGTCAGAGCTGCAGCAGCCGCCGCGAATGGCTCGCTACGCGCCTGCAGAAATGTACAAGTGCTCCGAGCCTTACGAAACGCACGGGTTATCGGAGCGTCTTCCTCGGCTCCCTCCCTCCCTCCTCCCCTCCCTCCTCCCCTCCCTCGTCGCGGCCTCCTCCCCCCGCCCCCCGCTCGGGCTGGGAGAGGCAGGAGAGCGGAATCTCCCCCTCCCTCCCCTCCCCACACCCCTTTCTCTCCCCGCCCGTCCTCTCCCTCCTGCTTCCCCACCCACCCACCCACTCGCCGGCTCTCGGCTCTCGCCGGTACCGCCACCCGCAGCCGCGCCGCTGCCTGCCCGCTCCACGCCTAGCGGCCCCGCGACCGCTCGCCGCAGCCGAGGGGAAACCAAGACCGAAGGGAAAAAGTTGCAGTTGGGATTCCGAGGGTCGGCGCTGGGGTGGGAGAGTTGGCAAGCTGGATGCGCGACACGAAAGGCGTTCTCCTTTCCACTTTTTGGCCCTCGTGCTGCCCGGTTTTGCTGCAATCTCCTCCGCGGGAGGAAGCGAAATGAGCGCGGCCGAGGTGACCCGGGGTGCTCCCCAGCCTGGGTGAGGGGCGCAGGCTCACGGACAGTGACCAGGCACAGGAGCGCACAGGAACCCGAGCAAGGCAGCCAGGGACGCCGGCCACAGACGTGCCTAGATCTGAATGACACTCGTTTGGGTAATCGAGTCCCGGGAGCTGGGCTCGGCTTGGGAGGGTATTGCGGGACATGGCACGCTGGGTGCCCACTTGCCCACTGCTCCTTCTTGGCAGTGCGTTTTGGGTTCCTCCTTGGGCAAGCGGGAGCAGAGAAGGAGGGAAGAGGGAAGGAGTGCCTGCAAGACTGCGCTGGAGAACCGAGGTGGCCCTGGGCGAGCGATGCAAGTGAAAGAAATTGAGATGCAAAGGGCATTTTTTGGCAAGCGCCACGCTAGCACCGTCAGAGGCCGGCTTCTTGGGCTCAGCCCTCGGGTGCGCTGTGCTGGCAGCCGGGTGAGGGGGCGGGCGGGCTGCTTTCTCCGGATTTGGGGGGCGCAGTACCTCCCTCTTTCCCTCCTCACAAACACCCCTTCCTGGTAGGGGCGCAAAACAGGTGCAGCCTTCGAGGCAAGTTTAGACTTGGTCAGGAAAGAAGTATATTCCCCGCTTTTTAGCCTTGATAGGATTTTTTAAGATAAAAATTAAAATAACATATAAATATGTCAAATGGGAGCTCCTGATAAAGCCTGAGATTTTGCTGTGGGAAAGGAGAAGAAAGGGTTAGGGGAGTCCGAGCAGGCAGACACACTACAGCATTCACACGCAGAAGAAAGCGGCGCTCTCCTCCCCAAGCTTGGGTGAGGGCAGGCGAGGAAGCAAAATACATTGAATTCAACTGCATCCAGGATCTGAAAGGATTCTCCCCCGCCCCCCTGTGGATTCCGATGCAGGTCATGCAACTTGCAGGCAAGATGGGGGAAGGGGTATTGCAGTGCCACCAGCCTGTCCCTGGTGCCACCGACAGACAGGCCCGGCCCGATTTATGGTGGCACTTTTTGCAGGGAGTAAACTTGGATGAAAAGGGGGAAAGAAGAACATGCCTATAAAAGGCAGCTTTTCCGACTTCGCATTACATCCTGCCTTCCTTTGGCCTCAAAGAGACTTTTACACCCTGTCGCCATGATGGCCTTGTCCCCAGAATGGCATTTTGCCCTCCCGCCAGCAGGAGGGGACAGAGTGGAGACAGCCTTAGACTCTCAAACCAATTCCTACTGGCCCCAGGCCAGTCCCTGGTGTCCTTGTCCACTGGGAATCTCCCTGACACTTCAAGTGCCATTCTGAGTGACTTTGGGGTTCTCTGGGAAGCAGAGAGAGACTAAGGGGTAGCCAACACACTGAGCTTGACCTCTATCGGGACATGACAGAGGAGGAAGACCAGGGAGCATTTCCCAGAACACCCCAGGCCAGACGGAGTAATGATTGCAGAGTGGGTTTAACAGAATTCCACTGTGGAACAAACCATGGTTGTATCTTAAAGGGTGCTCTAACCATGTTAGACAGAGATGATTTTTAACACTTACTGCAAAGAAGGGTAGATATCAATATGTCGGGATTTAAAAACAAAACTTTAGAAACCTCTCCAGAGAGGGGAAATTCAGGCTGTGAAATAAGGGATCCTGATGGTTCCAGAGGTCTTTCCTTCTTAACAGTGGGTAAGGTGCTAGGGTCTCCCAGGAGCTTTGGGTCTGCTCTGGAAGGAAAGCTTAAAATGAAGAAGGCCCTTCTTTATGTAGATGGACTGCAAGTGGGAGGAGCAGGGTTCTACCTGTGATCCTGCACAAATGGACTTCAGATGCTCTGGGCCTCAGCTTTCATATCCATGAAGTAACCACATTGAACCGGATCTTTGCTGTCCTCTAACTGGTAGCATCCACAGTTCTTAAAGCTTGTGATGACATAGCTACTTAGGCCCCACCAGAAACTTAGTAAAGGAAATATTTTAAGAAGTTCCCCAGGTGATTGACAGGCATGGGGGGGGGGACTTCTGAGCCACTCCAGCTTGAATCATCTCCAGTTCTATATGAACCCTGGGTGAAGGGACACTGGAAAGGAAGAGGGATTGCATGTGGGTTCAAGTAGTGTCCTGTTAAGAATAAAATGAGCTGAGTTGCTTGCAAAAATAGAACTTTGGGGCTGGCAAGATGGCTGACATCAATAAAGTGCTGACCACACAAGAATGAAGACTCAGCACCCATTTTTTTCAAATGGATTTAACAATGTGCATTGCTAAGGAGTGTAGAGAGGGTCTCTGGTGAATGCTGGACAGCAAAATTCAGTGAGAGACCCTGTCTCAAATAATAAGATAGGGAGAAATCAAGGAAACATGAGACATCAACTCTGGACCCCACATGCACCCACACACTGTGCAGATGTGTAAACATGTACACACAGAGACCTTTTAAACTTTCACTGCCAATGCAGCTCTTATAGCCCACAGAAACACAGCCAAAGAAAGCCAGAGTTGGGTGAGAGTAGGACAAAGTCTCTGGCGTAGACACCCTCCTCTCAGTCAACAGGTACCCAGAGCATTTGGAGTATCTTATCATCTTGCTAAGAACATCCTGGCTGACAAGGAAGGATGACTTGTCATATCGTCCTGAATTCCCAGTGTGTGGCCTCTGTGTCTTGGAGATATGACTCATCTCAGAATCCAGACAATCAGGCTAATCTGTACCCATCTCCTCTGCTGCCAGATGGAGTTTCCTAAATGAGGAAGCTCACCAGTGCACCCCCCCACTGACCAAGAAGAGACAAGAAGGAACAAAGTTTGTTTGTTTGTTTCCCCGTGCAGAATATAAAGCTCTAGAAAGCTTTCACATCAAGGCAGACGCAAGGGTTTAAAGAAGATTCCAAGGGCTTCCAGAGGCTCCAAGGAAGTCTTCAAATACTTAGGCCAGACAGGACTGCCTAACAAAACACAGCAGTTCTAGTTCCAATATAGCTACCAACATCGAGCACATGGCTCTTTCTTAAAAGAAACTTCCCCAGATGTGTGAATGACTGAAACTTCTGCTTGACTGTCAAGGAGGGATTCAGTATCGCCAAGTCCCTGTACCTAGGAAGGGAGTAAAAATCCAGAAAGCAAAGGACGTGGCAGTCTGACCCCAGCAACCATCGCTTTCCTGGACTTCCACTCACTGCTGATACCTATGGCCTACTGGTCATCTTTTTCACCTTGCCACATCTCCCTTTCCAATGGACCCACACTTCTGAGTCAGTGGCCTTATTTCTGGGATGCAAGCCAGACCCTAAGTATTGTGGATCCACCCACTATGTCTTACTCCTACGATATCAGTCTGAATCGAGGAGCTTTGCTGCATAACCTTCTAGCTTGAGCAGATTTAGGACCCAGTTTCTAAGTGGGAGCTGGGGAAGGAGCTATGGTCCTGAGTGGCAGCTGTGAGATGGCTGGCTAGAGTCCCTACAAGAGGAGCACCTGAGAAGACAGTGGGAGACTGGGCTTGAAAGAACTTACTATTCTGAAGATCCAGGTGGAAGTAACTGGGCTCATCTTGTGCTGGAAGAAGAGGGCTACTCAAAATGCTGGTGCAAGAGGCCTGATTACAGGCTAAGAACATAAACTGCTATCCACAAGGCCAGGGGCCAAGGAGAGAATTTCAGGTGCACCAGGATGCTGAAAACAAACGTGTGAAACTGGACACACTGAGCATCAGAATCACCTCACAAAGCAGGAAAATTTAAGCACCCAGTTCATACCCTGATTCAAGTTCAAAGATCTTATACAAGAATCTCCTGTGAGGTTGGAGATAACTGCTAATCAGATGGGAAGTGTCCTTGTCTCTTGTTCCTGTCCACTACAGAAGATTTCTCAATAGATTTCTGGATTCACCTACTAAAGTCTGAGTGAGCCTGTACCACTGGGCTACCTACCCTGACAGTCAGACCCACAGCCTATCTTGGCTGAAACAGAACTCCCACATCACCCAAAGCCACTCTACTCAGTACAGGAATTTCCTCAGCAGCACACTCCCATTCCCAGGCCATCCCTACTTGGCTTTGGACATCCTCAGGGACAGGATATTCAGTGTCACCCAAAATCTCACTTCCCACTTGGTTTAAAGTAGCCATACTCCTTGGATGGTCTTCATTTTGAAATGGTGAAGCCAGCCTCTTTAAAGCTTCCACACTAGTACTGATGCTGATCTTCTCTACAAGACACAGGGCTAACTGCCTCCCTGCTACCTCTTATCTGAGCAGAGAACCTCAGTTATTGCCCTATACTTCAAAACCACAGCTTTCTAGCCCTTCCCCACTCTGGATGTGGCAATGCATTCAAGTTCTTCAATGGCTTTAAGTCCCACAGGCTTCAAGTGCTCTAACTCTGGGGACCCAATTAGTAGAAATCTATGAAGAGACTAAATATAGCATCGTCTCACTGAATAAGAGTTGAACTTACCTCCCACAAGTGTCTGGGGCATAGGCTCTGTGCCTCAATTTCCATCTCTGCAACTCTTTAACTCACATGGTGGTCATGAGATGGTGTAGTAAGGAGCCTTGAATAATGCTTGCCCTCCAGCAGACTGTGCTGGCTTTCGAATGCCCCTTTGGAGAGTTCCTAAGGCTTTACTACCCCAGTCCAAAAGCTTCAGGTGCTGTTACTGATTGATGGTGGAACTCGTTGCCTCGCCAAAGCTCATCTTACAGTGACACAGAAGTTACTGGCAAGCCTGTGAACCCCACTGCCCAGTGCTGTGGGATGCTGGCAACACCCACGATGGCCTGCAACTCTCCTCCTAAACCTCAGAATTGTATGCCACCAAAGGGCATCTGAAAATTCCTGGGTCCCTAGGAAAACAGGCACAGTACACAGGGGTGCATCTCCCCCTGAACAACAGCTCCTTCCTGTCCCATGGCAGTTGTCACCTGTTTGTTGCTCTGAGTAGGGGAGGTGGTGTTGGTCCCTATTGTGGAAGATATCCCTTGCTGGGTCACTATAAGCTGTGAACAGTTGGGGAAGACTGAGAATTTAATTCAGCAGAGAGATGAGGGGCTTCTGCACATGATGGTAGCTACCACCAGCCAGTGTGTCCTGGTAGAGCTAGGTCCTGCCCTAGCAGATAAGGAAATGCCTACATAGACTGCAACAGGTAGATGATGCTGGTGGGTGGGGCAGGAAAGAAACCACTCCCACTCAGTGTTCTGTTTCTCAAGAAGATCAAAAGCCAAAGGAGTGAGCTTCCCAGAACAGGCTATGGCAACTCACTGGAAGGAACTGGTGGGAATAAGGAGCCTCACTCTCTTCTATAGACATGCTGTTCTCCTAGGAGTAGCCAGCAATTTACCTCTTCATCGATCCGATTCAAGGACATCTAGAAAGATGAAGTTTTTGCTCTTCAGAGGAGGGAACCAAGATTGACAAGGAGAAAAAGAATAAGTCTGGGTGCCCTCCTCATCCCCGAAGGAATTTCCTTCTATTCTAGACTTTAAAATACAAGTGCTGAAGAAAGGTTAAGGGGTTCGGGAAGGGGGTGATGGAATGGAAGCTTTAATTGCCTGAAACCTCTGTGGGTCTCCATGAGAAGCTGGAAACTGAAAAGAGGAGAAAGAATGCCCTGACTCACCAAGTCCCCATCCTAATGTGACAGACTTCACTTTGACCAGATGAAGGGGCTTCCGGAATCAGAAAGCTCAGTGTCTCTGTTCTCAGAGCTAGGAGAAGCTTGCAGAACAGTACCCTAGGTCACTTCCTGGCTGATCCTGGGTCACAGCCCAGGAGCAGCATCCCTACCACAGTGGCCTCACTCCTGAAAACAACCAACATTTTTTCTGAACCACGTATCCAAATTCAGCCCTCTCCCGTTCCTGGGGTCCTCACTGGACCCTGTTATACTTCTCTGCCAACCCTACCCACTCCTGCCTAGCTCTCAGGCTCCTGCTCTGCCATCACCACCTCCCACAACTGACCTTCTCTGCACCTGCTCCCCACTGAGAAGTCTGCATCACACCTTCCCCCTGACCTGGCCCAGAGCCTTTGGCTCAGACTATAGAACATTGGCTTTCAGACCCACTAATCCACTCATTTAGCATTGAGAACACATTGGGCCTTGTCACCTTGAACGTGCGATTTTGTTTCTCTGATCTGACGCTTTCCTCTCTGTAACATGGGGGACCAGTAATCACAAGAGTCAATATGTTAACACATGAAAGTAAGCTGGGAATAATCAGCACTACCCACATGACAGCCACTAATCCCAGCTTCCAAGCCATGGACACTAAGACCTCTGCACATTCCGTTAGCATGTTGCTTCTTAACCCCTTCCAGACTATTCATTTACCCAATGATTGCTCAGGCAGGGGAAGTCAAGGAAAAGGCTTCCATTCACACCGGGCATCACTCCCTCTTTCTTCTGAGAACTAACTTGTGTTTGGTGCAGCCCTATTCAGATCCAGTTCAAACTCCAGCTCTTGAACCTTTTATTTGATAAGCTGGCCCCCTTCCCACCTGATGAGCATGCCCATAGCTATGACTCTCAGATACTTCCTTGCAGAGGAAAAAGTGCAGAGTCAGCCGACCCAGAATTCTACACATCAAAGCCCTCTCTCCCTTTGTTTCTACTGTATTTCGCAGACTCGGTACCAGGGTATCCCCCAAACCACCCTTCCTCCTTTCTATAGACCATCCTGGTTTCTGTCTTCACATGCAGAAAAAGGAGTTCAAGCACTCTGACGGCTGAAGAGATGATGCCCGAGGTCTTCAGGCTCAGAGAGAAAAAGACCAGATACTTGCCAACAGATCTTGCGACTCAAAAAAATGAACACACCAAATCTGCTCTAATTTTCTCTCAGTGCTGACAATTACTAGGAGCGGAGTACACACATTTAAGTAGCTATCATGAGCAAATGGGGGGGGGGGGAATTAACCTTTGCTGAGACACCAGTGTGGGAATTAGGGGAAGCGTCATATTGGGAGAAGGGGGCAGCTACAGCCATGTTTGCCTTTGGAACTAAGAGACAGCTCCCTCCCACAGACTTTTTACTGCGTCCTCCACCCCCTCCCCAGCCCACAGCACCAGCTGCACTGCCTGGGAACGAGGGAACAAAAAGCCCAGCCCAGGGAGTTCCGGGATGGGGGTGGGGAAGGGAAAGAAGGTGGCAGTTGGAGAAGGTGTGAACCGGCCCTGCTGAGTTCTGGCTTGAGCCAGGGTTGCTGGTGGATGTGTAGTTTGCGAAGGAGGTCACGGATACCCAGCCTGTTAACATACACTGCAGGTACCATGGGTACATCCAACCCCAGAGGCCAGGTGACATTCTATGTTCCTCTTACACTCTTCCAGGTCTCAAGAACAAGAATCAGTCTCAGGACTCAAGAAAGGCAGGCCAGGAGTATTTCCCCTCTGACAGATACTTATTCTGTTTCCCCTGACAAAGGCTACCTTTCTCCTGTCCAGCCTTTGCTAGAGAAACAGGGAGGTCCATGGCCAAACAGCCCTGCCCACAGGGAGCTAACGACTTGCATGCAGTTCATAGTTTCCCTGGGGCTCACTGCTCTGATCTGCTTTATATAATGGAGTCATTTAGAGATGACCTGGGCCATAGCAAGTCATCCCTAAGATCCTTAGAGATAGAGATGGGCAGGACAACAGTGGCAATGAATTTGGTGACAATTGTAACCACAAAGCAGTAACAGACTTCTGTGTGCAATATTTCCTATACTACTTATGTGCATGTCATCACTGAATCCACATAAATGCTTTGATCTATAGATAATAAAGTGGGTTCAGAGAGACTCAGTCACTTGTCCAGAATCACATAGCTGGTGTGCTGTCAGAGGAGTCTGCAGTGTAGGTCTTTATAGACAGTAGAACCACTTCCTACATTAACATGTCCCCTAGTGAGGCAGAAAGGCAAAGGAACACTGTCTCGCATTCCAGGACACCATCTCTTTGTACCCCCACAGTGAATACATTGCTAGAGGGAAGAAAAGGTAGGAGGGAAATGGGGAGATGTGCCTGTAATTTCTAGATGGAACCAGAGATAGTGTAGTCTTAAGCCAAGAAGACAAGCTAGCCAGTCCAAAGATTCTCAATGGGTGGGTTTTCCCTAGTGCCCCTGCAAGTCCTTCCCAGGATTCCAGTGGTCCAGCTTGCTCTCAGCAAAGGGCAAGGATTGTTGAAGTGGCCCTGGCACAGCAGCCACATTGAATATCCTACCCAAGCCTCTGTAATAAACAAATCAATAATGAAGAGAGGAGGCGCATTAGCCTTTGAACAGGTTCCAGAGAGAGCTTATTTTTGATCTTACTTGAGGTGAACAAGTGTGTGCTTGAAGCCCAGAGGACGCTATGGGCAGTGACAGAGAGATGGCGAGTACAGGCCATCTCTGTACTACAACAGAGGAAGTGACTACAACACCTGTGGTCCATGGGTACATGTACTGAGAGTGTTGGGAGCCTTCAGCCACAGGGCAGTCTGCAAGTGTGGGGCAGGGCAGGTGAGCATAGGAGAACAGGTGTGGAGGAGGCTGAATAAAAGGGCAGGGGCACCCACAGGATTTGTAGGTTCAGGTTAGGGAGAAAGATGCAGGCAGGGATGTTTACAAGAGGTGTGCAGGGTGAAGGCAGTGACAATTGGAGGTGTCAGCTTGTCCAGATTTGGAATATTCTAGACAACAAACCTCTGGGCATGTCTGCAGAAGCCTTTCTACAGAGATTTAACTGAGGAAGAAAGACCCACCCTGAATTTGGGCAGCGCCATTCCATGGGCTTCAGAAGCCCAAAATTAATATGAGTCAAAACAGGAGGAAATCAACAGGATACTCATCATTCCAACTCTTGGCTATTGACACAGCATGACCAACCACCTCACATGCCCACTCCATGTCTTCCCACCATTGGGGACAGCATCGCTTCAATCCACAAACCAAAATAAAGCACTAGTTCCTTCCTAAGTTGCTTGTGTCAATCATTTGATCATAGCAGAAAGAAAAGGAGCCAATATAAGGGGCCAGGGAAAATCTGTTTCCCTGCACCAGACTGAATTGGAAGCCATGATTTTAACCCATTAACTGATCCAAGGGTTACAGAACAGAACATTTAAATACCAACCCCACTTCCTTGATACCCACTCTCTGCTTTCCACTCTCAGCTTCAAAGCATGAGCAGTTCCCAGTCTGAGAAGAGCCAAGAAAGTATTAAACCTTTCTAAGAGGTCAGTTTACTACAAGTCCTGCCTGCCCACACACATATCTAAAATAGAAGGAATAGGGTGCTGGAGAGATGGCTCAGGGGTTAAGAGCACTGGTTGTTCTTCCAGAGGTCCTGAATTCAATTCCCAGCAACCACATGGTGGCTCACAACTATGTATAATGAGATCTGGCGCCCTCTTCTGACATGCAAGCAGAACACTGTATACATAATTAATAAGTAAATCTTTTTAAAAATAGGAAAGATAATATTAGAGATCTTGTCATTATACAACAGTAACATTTCAAAGGCCTTAGAGATTAACCAAATCTTATGGTTCTCAGGCTTTTCCAACCAGAAGCCTCCAATGGTCAAAGAGGTCGTTGGGGTTAGGTAGGGTCTATAGCAGGCATGGAATGTCTTTAAAGCTTTGTATTTTCCTTTTTAGATGTATAAAAATGTTTCCTTACACTCTGCAATATGATCAATTATGTTTTGACCTAACTTAATGTTGTGAAACCTCTTCATCGGACAAACAGGATCCCCTGTAAGCTGTAAGCCATGCTAAGGATCCTAACACCTTGGAAAAACTTTGGGGAACTGCCACAATCCCTCCATGGAAATTGGTCAATTTCAGAGTATGTTTAGTTCAAACTTCTCCTTCCTCATCCCTGCTATTTTATAGGAAGGCAGTTACCCAAGATGACTAAGTAATGTCCTGAAGGACAGCTGGGGAGGACCAGAGCCAAAGCCTTCTTTCTATCCCAGTAACCCTCCCATCCACCTATTAAAAAAGAGAAGTAGCAGAGTCTGCTAGAGTTTTCAGAACCTCGTGTCCCAAGTCCTCCCAGCCCCTCCTAGACCACATACCTCCCTCCTCAAATAGAAAGCCACAAAAAAAAGGCCTTATTACACAACAGATTTCTATGACATCATCTCTCTAAGTGTCTCTTTCCAAGGAACACAAAATTCTCCAACATAACCTCGCCCAGGCCTTACAAGAATTTTCCCAGTATTCAGCAGAGTACAGCACTTTTGACTGCTGATTGAATTTCTATTTATCCTGCTTCTCTTCTAAATGGACCTGCAGGTATAACTTATCCGATGCACAGCTGGAAACAGAATGTGGGTGGGGCTTTCTCCGGTCCAGGTGATAAGTAGATGGGCTCTCAGGTCATATTGCACCTCTCTAAGGACAGCAGGTTTTGCCCACCTGGCCTCTCTGGATTGAACATCTCCTCTCACACAGCTGGCTCTGCTAACTTGCCTGAACAGTGAGAAACAGTTGAGAACAGTTGGGGCTGAACTGGGCAGAGGCTGGCCTGTTCTGAGCCAGGCTTGTCTGAGGTTGGGTGGGCAAAGGTTCTGAGTGTGTCCTGCTGAGCTCAGGAGCTAGAATGGCTTCTGAAAATACCAAGCACGTTTCTTGGAGGGGGGCAGGTTGGGGTGCTGATTCAGCTGACCTTTTTCCTATAGCCAATTTGCTGACTGCATGCTGGGGATGTCTCCCTCCAGCTGACTCTTCTGCTGAACTGAGGCAGGATTGGAATATTCTTCCAGTTCCAGCATCTTTCCTCTCAGAAGGATCCAGTGAGGATAGAAAGGGAGCCTGTAACAGCCCAGGCAACTACAAAGGCCAGGCAAAACTCAGACTTGGGGAGGTGGGTAGGTGCAGTGTGCTTGCCCGGCATGCATGAGACCCTAGGTTCAAACCTGCACCATAAAAGTCGGGTGTGGTGGCACGTCACTGCAATCTCAGCACTTGGGCTGAAGGATCAAACCTCAAGATCCTCCTTGACCATATAGTGAGTTCCAGGCCAGCGTGAGGCTCTCTCTAAAAAATCAGATTGAGTCTCTGGCTCAGCATGGGCTACCAGAAGGCCTTTGACATGGAAGGGAGAAACTTAATGTCACTGGGAACAACCAAGAAGGTTGTAACCCTCTTCATTTATTCATTCATTATCTGGTAGGCTCCTCATCCTGTGCCAGACACCTCGGGTTAGGACCCTGGTAACTTAAGTCTATTCCCATATGGGTGGCATGTTTCTTAACTGCAGCATAAACAGCTTTAGCTGGAAGTGTTAGCTCATTCCAGTAAACAACTCGGAACACTAGGGAGGCTGAGGTTAACCTGGGCTACATAGTAAGTTCCAGGCTGGCCTAAGCTAAAGTGTAAGAACCTGACTATAATTATTTACATATTCAGGATTAAGCTAGGGGACTTTGGAGGTTCCTGCCTTCTGAGACACTCAAGTTTGCCAGGCAATGGCTGCAATGGAGGTCTATCTTGTCTTCATCCTTAGAACCCGTGACACCCCTTGGTTTCCCTGGCTGCTCTCTGACTGCTTGCTTTGTTTCCTGTAAGTCCACAGGAAGAAGAGGAAGAGGAGGAGCCACCCTTATTGAGCTCTACTTACTCTAGGATCACAGAAGACCCTCCTTCTTCCATTGCTTGTAGTCTCACCCTGGGAACCATCGTAGGAAGAAAACCCTGGGCCCCACCTATCTGCTAGTCTCTAGTTTCAAACCCATGGCCAGGTGAACCAGGGAAGACAAACATGGCCATACATAGGCACCATAGCAAATGCCCTTTCTCACGTAGCTCTGTTGTTCCTGTCAGTCCAGTCCACCATCCACCCTGGCTTTAATGGACTCTGTCTTCTGTAGACAGGCATGAAGCCTGGCTAGGGCAAGACAGCTGTCCACCTGAGGATGGAAATGAGTGCTGACAGCTCCTGATTTATGCCCTTGTTATTCTGGAAGGGAGACACAGAAGCAATATGAAAAGCCAGCAGCATCCAAGGAGGCCCTACAAGGAACATCACACCACTAAACTGCCCACTGCTTCTAGCTGAAGCTCTTGCATCCTCAAAAGTCCCAGAGACCCTCTTCTCACCCACAGCTGAGAGGGGGTGAAAGTAAGGACAGCTCAGTTCTATATGCTGATGGGGGCATAGTGCTAAGCGACTCCAGTTTCTGTGTGGTGAGGTCTCTACAGTCACCTGTTTTTCCTAGATGAAGAACACCATGCCTGGAGAGGTTTAGCTGCTTGGTTGAGATTACACAGCAAGAAAGGTCTGTTGGATCTCAAAGTCCCACCTCTAAAATGGCCTGGGAGCAGTGGGACCAAGCAGAGGAAAAGAGAGGAGAGAAGGACCTATGTTGTCAGGTTTAAAAAGCAGGTGGAGGGATGGGGAGATGATCCAGAAGGCAAAATGTTTGTCATGTGAGATGGCACCCTAAATTTGATTTCCAGAACCCATGTTTTGTTTTGTTTTGTTTGTTCTATTTTTAAAAGGTGAGACAGACAGATCCCTGGGGCTTGTTGTCCAGGCAGCTAACCTGGCTCCAGGCTAATGGATGATTCTGCCTAAAGAGAGAGAAAAAAAGTTTCCTGAGAAACAACACCCAAAAGTTGACCTGGAATCACATATATATTATCCCTGCACGCGCGCACACACACACACACACACACACACACACACACACACGAGAGAGAGAGAGAGAGAGAGAGAGAGAGAGAGAGAGAGAGAGAGAGAGAGAGAGAGAATGAGGAAGAGAAAGAGAGCTGGGAAACAGGAAGAATAATGGGTGTTGCCAAGGAGGAAGAGAGAGGAGAGACAGGCAGGGAGGATGAAGAAAGAAAGGCACAATCAAGAAGGGGAGGAAGATGCCAGGTTGAACTTTCTGCTCTATGGCTATGGAGAAACGGATTCTTTCCCAAACAGAGAACAGAACAGCCAACTCCAGCCTTAGCCTTGGCCCTGGCTTGGGGCTCAGCTGCTCCCAGCCTGGGAGTGGAGGGGAGCCAATGGCTAGAACCTCTCTTGGGCCAAGCCAGGGCTTCCTCCTCCAGGTGTGGGAAGGAAAAGGCTGTTCTGACGGGAGAAGGCTAGTCCAACTCCTGCGGACTGATGTTTTGTCAAAATGTGGCCAGAATCCCTGAGTCTTTCCTGCTTTAAAACCACTAGGACCTCCATCCTGAGCCCCAGTGCCCATGCCAGCACTTCCCAGGATCCAGCTTTACTCCTTTTAACAGCCTTCTCTGCCAACAGACTAACCCTTGTGCAAAACACTTGGGACCTAGCCTCTCACGTTCCCTCTGTCCTCACCTATGTACATCTTTGCCCTTGGGCGCCACAGCTGCCACTTCTCAGAAGCCCACCTCTAACAGAGCTCAGGCTATCTCATCTCCTTGGCAAGCACCCCCTCATCCCGGATTCTTCAGCCAGCCTCTCTGCCCTCTACAGTTCAGACCTTTCAGGGTTCAGGGGCTGTATTGAATATTTCTGCCTCTTGATTGTTCATTTCTTGATGCTACACTTCCATAGAACACAGAACCCATGCTACATCGGTGTGTCTATCTCACAGATATTGCATAAACCAGAAAATTAACCACAAAAGACCTTTTTCTATTTCTATTTTTTTCCCCTTCCCAACTCCCACTACCTTTCCAGAGAAGTCTTTCTTTGGGTCCCAGGGATAGAACTTTCAAAACATGCAAGGTGATATTTGGACCCAGTCTTCAGGTGAAGGTGGGCAGGATGTTCCTTGTCTCGGGATGTGATGACAGGAATGTGCTAAGGCCAATGTCAACTTTATCTATCCTGGTGGAAAGGGTATTTGTGAGAACATAACCTAGGTACCTAGTGAGCACAGGAGCAGGGACTTCAGGCTCAGCCTGAGCACATGGCAGTCCCTCCTCCTCTTCTGTCCTGCACTGGACAGCCCAGGGTTCTGGATTCCACTGTAGAACAAACAGACAGGAAATGCCAGGTTAACTTAAAGATTAGTAAGAAATTCCAGAGGAAATGAACACTTGCCAGATGGGAAAGGAAATAGCAAATTCACCCCCAATGAGATGAAGAAGTCCCTTATTGTTGGGCTCTGAGAGGGCAAGATTGCACCCAGGGCTGAGACAAGGCACAGAACATTGGTTCTCAACATCTGTCTCCAGATGAGGCTAGCTTAGGGTCGACGACAAGACTGGCCAGGAGACAAGGGGAGAGAAAGATGGGACCCTGGCTAAAATAATCAACCTGTCCTGGTTTGCCCATTACTTTCCATATTTTAGTATTGAAAGTACCATATCCAGGGACCTTCTCTACCCAGAGAACGATTGTAGGCTGACAGGCTGTCTCTGCACCTGCTGGTTTTTGGAACCTCATACTGCAATAGGAGAGGATGGTTTCCACCAATGGTCTATGAAGGGACCTGTCACCCATCACCCATCTGCAGGTATCCATGCTGAGTCTTGGAAGGCTTGCCTGACTTGCACAAGGTAACCCAGCTCACACAGGAAGCCTGCATTCTGGGAAGGGATTAGGAGGGAAAGGAGCTGAAGCCATCTATGGGCCAAGATCACTGGAGTTCTGCTGCTGGCCTTGCTCTTATTCAGAGGCCTAAAGAAATCCAGCTTAATTAGCAGCCAGAGCTCAGTGAATAGCTTAGGTACAGCCTCACAGGGCTGGTGGGAGGGGCCGTCTATGAGGCCACTGACCCTTACAGCTGTCTGAATTTACAGCTAAGTGGCCCTGAGGAAGCTCCAGCACACAAGACAAAGAGACCCTTCCTCTAGGTCTGTGAGACTGGGAAGAATATGTAGGAACTTCAAATCCATCCCCATCCTGGGCTTGCAGATCTCTGGGGCGCTCACCCTCCCCAACCTCAAGGCGTCTGCTCGGTGCTCATCTCGACATGAGTGGCACCGCTCCAGGTCTTGTTTTCTCCAGTTTAATGAGCTTGGTCTCTCTGGTGGCTTCTCGTGTGAGCTGCTTGTGAATCTACTGGTCCTGTTTGCTCCCCTTGGTGTTCATATCAGCACACTGTGTCATTTGAAAGACAGCTCTGAAGCTGGGAGATAGCAATAAAGATTGGAAATAAACAGAGTGAGAAGGAACAAGGTGGAGGTTTCAATATGAGCTGTTACTAAATAAACCCCAAAGAAGTTCCCTAGAAGGTTCCAAGAGTGGGTGACCAGAGCAGCCCAGAGCTCAGCTCCTCTGTCACTCATTGATACTCACACGAAGCAATGGGGTCCTTGCATGGGCATCTCTGAAGCCTCTCCTCCCTCCCACAGTTGGCTTTTTGACAGACCTTTGCTTTTATCCTGGCTACACCATACTTTGCCGATTCATCTCTTCACTCTGTTGGACTCCAGTATGTAAGGATCACATACATTACCCTTTCCCACTTTGGTCAGCCACAGTTCTGCTCACCCTGCCTCCTTCAAGCCCTCAGTAAAACTACGCACTGGGCAGAATTTGAGTCTTGGCCCAAGAAAAATACCAGCAAAGCCATTTTAACACTTATTCATGTGCCTGCTTAGATAATATTCCCTTCTGTCGACATTGCCTACATGCACTGACACCCACCAGCTCAGGGCCTGCCAGACAGAGATGTCTTTCCATTTTCTCACTGGCCAAGCCCAAAAGTCCACCCGTTGTCCCCAAGCTCTGCTTGCCTGCAAAGCTAAGACAACATCCCAGAGCCCCATGGCCAGACACCACACCTCTTAGTTGTGGCCTGAGGAGGTATATTTGTAGACAGATCTGGGGGTTCAGAAAGATGTATGAGTACATGGTAGGCATTCAATAGAGGTTCAGGAAGTGAAGAAAAAGAAGCACCTTCAACATATATGTGTGAAGGTTACCAGCAACAGCTATGTGTGGCCTCCAAGATTCATCGTTCCCATTAGGCCATTCCTAAATCCCTAGGCAAAGGAGGGATTGGTTGCATTCCTAAATATCCAGAGGGTGAATCCAGGAGGAAAATTTGAATTCATCCGCCTATAGACTCATTCACTCCAT
The DNA here is from genome assembly GCA_030556225.1 of Cricetiscus sungorus. Classification (NCBI taxonomy): domain Eukaryota; kingdom Metazoa; phylum Chordata; class Mammalia; order Rodentia; family Cricetidae; genus Cricetiscus; species Cricetiscus sungorus. The sequence continues at coordinate 43,792,385 of JANBXA010000007.1, forward strand.
CATTCATTCATTTAGTGAGTACACACCATGTGCCAGAACTTCAGTGGGTATGCAGGATTTTGAAGCAGACTATAGAATGACCTATAAGAGCCCACTCACTATGTTAAGGGTGGTCCCAGAAACACTTGTCTGTTTGTATTTCTATTCATCCTAAATGCCCAATTGGGTTAAAATAAAGCTTGTTCCGAGCTCCCAAGGGAAGGAATCTTTATTCCTCCTTAGAAGGGGTAAGGTTTTTAGCAAGGATAGAGGCAAATGTCTATTTTAATTGTTCTACTTTCCACTTGGCTTCCAGTTCAATAAGGGAGGCCAGCCTCTAAGGGCTGAAAGGCTTGGTGACAAGAAATACCTGCATACTGGTAGTATCTCCAATGTCCTGAATCAGCTGAGCCTATACAGTCAGGGCTTCCTCATGTCTGGCAGTCTTTTCCTGTAAACCAGAATAGCTCCTTCAAGGCCCCAGCTGGGCCTGGGCTAGCATCTAGCACCACCTACCGGCCACAAAAAGAAGAGCAGAGGACGAGCAGCCACCGGTTCCCTAGGACTCTAGGGCCTTTTGTCAGACCTGGTTGTTTCAGCTACAAGACTTTCATTTCTCCACCTAAAGACAGAAGAAAAACTTTAAACATGACAGGAATGCCCCAGGAGGAACAAAAACCACATAACTAACAAAAACAGTAAGATCCAGGCCAGAACCCACGTGCGGGAGGTAGCAAGAAGGCAGAGGAGGAGGGGGGGGGAGGGAAGCAGACAAAAAGCACAGGCTAGCAGATGAGAACCACAGGCTAGTGGAGATATGAGGATGCTGGAGGTTTGCATTGGGTCTTACTAGAGACATATTCAAGGTCCCAGGAAGTAGTCACATGTAGGCCAAGGGCTGAGGCCACCTTCATTCTACACCAGGTCCCAATTTCGTATCCAGGTGCTGGTTCTGGGCAGTAGCCAGCATTCCTCTGATCTAGGGGAGCCTGCATTTGCCCAGCCATCACAGCTGGAATCAGGAGATGCCTTTCTTGGTGCCGAGCTTGGTTCTGTCCTCTCCTAGATGAAGATGGCAATGAAGACAGATTGGAAAAAGACCAAGAGAGAAGGGACGGGGGTGAGGGTTTCAACAGGAGGTGATATTAAACGAATCTCCTGTCAGTTCTCCATATGTCAGACTAAACTTTGATTAAGCATCCTTCGGTTTTGAGTCACTGGCTCAGGAATGTCTACTCAATGACAGTTTCCTGGGCACTAGCAGCTGAGAGCCCTGCTGGCCCACACTTCTTTACTTCCTCCAAAGGCATCCATCCATCCCTCCTGATAACCGAGGAAAGGGCAGTGCTTCTGGTGAAAGTTCAGGCTTTGAAATCATACAGATCAGCTACTGGCTTGGAACAAGTCACTTAAGTTTTTCTGAGCTTTGAGCTTCTCCTCTAAAACCCAGGGCTGCCGTCACCTGCTAGGATCAAAGGAGAATAAGCACATGTGCCCCTTAGCACAGCGCCAGGAAGATAAGTTCAATAAATATTGGCTAGGAAGCAAGAAAAGTAAGACCTTAGCATCTGTCACAGTGGCTCCTTGCTTGGAATTCCAAGACATGGCTCTGCAGCCTCCCCCAGCCAGTTCTCAGTCTCCTGTAGGCGAGGGAAGAAAGGCGGGTTGGGGGGGGGGGGACTAGGAGACCTGTTCTCCCCAGGGAAGATTGCTCTTGGAGTGGGTGACGACTATGTTTCTCACCCACTGGAGAAGGCGCTCAGTGAGTGAATGGAAAAAGCCAGCACCCCTCTTGGCTGCATTCATTATTCAAAACTTCCCACAGCCTGATGCCGGCACTGGAGGGTGGGGGATGGGAAGTTCCAGTCAAGCACCAAGCAGGTTCTCTGCCTGAGATTCAAGTACAGGCATAGACCTGGAGGAAGGGAAGGTTGGGCCATGAAGAACTCTGATTCTCAGTAAGTCCATGCTGTATAGGTGGCCAGGTAGCTAAAGAGGGACTGGGACTTTCCCAAGACCTGGCCCCGGGGTCTGTACTTCTCAGCTATCACTGCCACTAAGCCATCCAATGGCTTATTCTGGTGTGGATCCTCAGACCTCGCCCCTCTAGCTTGTTCCCAGGTGTCTCGGCCACTGCTGCCGATACTTGGAGGCTAAGTTTAAGTCTACTGTAATCGAATCCAACTTCAATTTAAAACACAGGCCCTATAGCACAAACCAGGTCTGGAAAACTCAGTAGGCGATGTGATTACCACATTGGACCATATAGACAGAAGCGACTTCTTCCTTTAGCAGCGCTGCTCTTTCTAGGTCTGCCCAGTCTGCTAGCCGTATCAAGAGAGACATGGCTGGGGAGTAAGGGGGCAGAGGGATGCGGGCAAAGCTAAAGCTTTAGGAAGCTTTAGAATTTGTGAGAACATGAAAGCATAAGAGGGGAAAGTTCCCGTTCCATCATGCCCCACGCCAGGCTCCAGAAGGTCCAGGGTGCGTTATGAGGCAGCGAGTGGTTGTCGCAGGTCCTCACTGAAAATGAGAGAGAACAGGGGGCACCATGGCTCTCAGAAGAGGGTATTTTTGAAAGCCACTCTCCGGGGAGGCGTTGGAGTTGAAGCATAAGCTGGAATCCATAGTAAGGATGAGCACCAAGCTGAACCTTCCGTGTTTTGTGCTCGACCATGATCTGCACGCCCACGGACCTCCCCCCCACAAGTACCAGTGTCACTCAGGATGTGGGCAAGTGGTTTGGCTTCGGTTGTGTGGGGTAGGGGCAGCCGGGAGGAGAGCAGTGTCTGTGCCAGGGAAGGAGCCTGAATAATTTGATGGCTCCTCGGAGGAGAAGCATACATCAGAGTAGGGAACAGATGGCCCAGCAAAAGGGGTTAAGTAAAGAGGCCGCTGTGAGAAGTCTTGTCACTCCCATCAGAGCTGAGAGCCATGAGCAACAGACTTTTAGGAGGTCCGAAATAGCAAGTGCCATGCAGGAACAGGAGACACCTTCCCTTTTCTCCCAGCCCCCTCCTAACCATGCACAGACACCCAGTCCTGACAGGGGACCGACAGGGGCTTCTGCACCTCTTTCCAAAGGAGGTAAGGGTGGTGTCTGTCATGTGTGACAGTCACGTGGGAAAACAGCAATAGCCTTGAATGCAGAAGGGTTATCTGGTAGGGTGCTCTTGCAGTGTATCTCATGGACTCAGGATGCTGGGAGCGAGGAGCCCTCCTCCATGTGCTCCACGAGGTCCTGACCTCATGTCTTTGCTCTTATCCTGCATATCCTGTCTTTCAGCGGACATAACAGGCATGCCCCACCTCCCTATGCCAGCCAGGGTACAAAGCTACTTGACTAGATATGTGCAGACGACTGCAACAAAACAAATGAAGGTCCAGAATCTTCTCTATGAGCAAGCTCTCCTAAGCCGTCAGTCATTCATTCTTCCTCCCGTCTGTCTGCAGTGGCTCTCTCTTATCTGCCTTACCTCTGCCTCTTCCCTCACATCCTTCTGTAGACATGTTTGTCTTTATTCACAAGCCCTAGGATCCACAGGAAAACCAAGTCCATTTCCAGGCTGTAGGTCTAAGCTGAGCTATCCGTCACTCACCTCACACCTCTTGGCTTGCAGCTGGAATGGGGACCAGTCCTTTCTCCCAGCTCCCATTTTGGGCATAGCCCAAGAACAGCCCTGGCTGGCCCCCTCCCCGCCCTGCACACGTACACCAGTGTCTTGTTTCCTTGCCTGCACTCTTCATCTTTGATCTTTTCTGAAACTTAATTTTGAGTCAGTATAAATGGCTGAGTCTAGAACTTTCTTTCCAGGTTCTCCAAAGTCATTATTATCACAACTCCAAGGTAATAGCCTGGATATGAGTCTCACCATTCCTTTGCCTATCAAGAAATCATATCTTTCCAATACATGAAGCTCACTTTTATACTGGGTAATGTTTTTAGTCTATAAATCACAGATTTTTATGGTGCCATATATAGAGATATAGACATAGACATATAGATATATATGGATTTTGGAAAGCAAAAACTATCACCCACTTACTCCTTTGTCTGGCCAGATTTCCCTCCAGAAACAGTGAAAACCCGTCAGTGCCCCATGTGAGGGGAGAGAAGGCATTCTGATATAAGAAAGTAAAAGTGGACAGTTGTTACCCAAATCACCTCTGTGCATGGCAGCCTTGGCACTACTGACATTTGGAGCAAGATGAATCTCTGTGGCTAGCTGTCCTGTACATCATAGGATCGTTAACAACATCCATGGACCTTGCCTTCTAAATGTGAGTAGCCGCTCCTCCACCTGGAGTAACCATGAAAAATGTCACCAGATTTTGCCAAATAAATGTCTCCTCCAAATGACACTTCATTGAGAACACTGAAGTGAACATAGATCATCTTTATGCACTAAGGGTGAACAGATAACCTTGAAAGCTCTGGCCATGGAGGACCACTCTCTTGGGCTTGACTGGGCCATTTTCCAGCTCTGGACCCAGGATTTTGTCACTTGGCCTCAAGAACAAGGATGGTGGCTCATGTGCAGTGTGCTTCAGCATTTTCCAGGCACAGAGCCACAATGTGCACTCCTTGTGTAGTTATGTTACCATGCCAGAGGAAGAAACAGACTGTCCTTCTTCCTACCCCCACATTTAGGTATCCGTCTCTTGGCTTCTTCATTACAGGAATGTGTAAATGCGGGATGGACACAAAGGCCCTGGAGTCTAAGCATGCAAGACACTTGCAAACATAAAGCTCTTCAACATTTCCAATCTTGAGTTCCCCTCTTCATAGTTGGCAGAAATATAACCTTATTCTTTCTAGGGGTTTACCTGACCACCATTCTCCTTAAGATCCTGGGTCTTAAGTCAAGATATGATGCAGGGACAGACAGTGTGGGATGCTGTCAGCCATCTGTCCATTTGGATGACTACCAAAGCATTCAGTATTTCTGTGTCTGGATCGTTTAGGTCCAGTGCTTAAGACAGAGTGCTTAAGACAAAGCTACCTATAGTGCCAATAGTATTCTGTATTTTCCAAAGAGGGCCACAGCAATCTCTTTCCATCTCACATATCCTTTACAATAAGCCTTTGGAACCCTCCCTTCAAAAATGCCTGTGGCTCTAAAATGACATAGACAAGCCTGTGTCTTGGTATGCTTGTTTCCTGATCCTAAGCCCCATACTCTGTGGAAGCCCAATAAATAACACAAGAAGGACACATATAGGTTCCCGAGCTGAGATATGAGTAGATGGAGCATGTTAACAACAGGCTTTTGGGTAATTCCAGTCTGTCACTTGTCAGATTATCAACCTCAGCCTCTGACTGCTCTTAGGTGTTGTAGGGTAGACCCAAAGCAGCCCTAGGATGCTCTTTCTTCGTTCCTGACCTTCCAGGTTCCTGAGAACAGGAAAATAATTATTTTACACTTGGAATGAGCTGTGGTGCATCAATGGCAGGTGGAATTCTGGTCTGCTCACATGCTCTGACTTTCAAATACTCCTATAAGGGGTCTCTAGAGAAGAGACCCAGGTAAGAGTCTACACTGATCAAGAACCTACATGCATCTTTCCTCTCTTCTTGACCAGATATCACTTTTCAGTATAACACAGAGAGTCTAGCTTTCAAACTCTGTGACACTGGGTTTGCACCCAAACATCTTTTCCTTCTTCTTTTCTCCCATTTCTCCTATGACTTGCCTGATGGTCCATGGGCATTCCAAGTACAAAAGTGAATGTATTTGCAGGCTTCCCTATTTCCTTGGGGAGCACTAGGAGTCATTGGAAAGGTACCCATTTCAGTGAAGAAGGAAGAATACCAATTGGCAGGGGAAAAGAAGATATGCAGATTATTATTGACAGCTTTATTGAGATATAATTCACAAACTTCACAAGGCAGTGATTTAAAGTGTATAATTCAGTGGGTTGAGTTTAAGCACAGAGTAGGCCACCATCAGTGTCAATTTAGAACATGTTCATCACTCCTAAAAGAAGCCTCACATTCTTTAGTCATCACTTTTGAGAACATCCCCAAATCCCTGCCCCCATGTCTGACAGCCACATCTGATTCTGAATCAGTGTCATCCAGATATTTCACAGAGATGGAATTGGGTAACATGTGGTCCTTTATGACAGGCTTCTTTTGCTGAAAATACCCAAGATTCATTGTGATGATTAATCTTCATTGTCAACTTGACTGGATTTGAAATCACCTAGGAGACACACCTCTGGGTATGCTTGTGAGGGTGTTTCCAGAGTTGTTCCAACTGAGAATGGGAAGACCTTCTCTGAATGGAGGTAACATCATCTATACACCGGGGGCTTTGACTGAACATTAAAAAAGAGGAAGACAGCTGAGCACCAGCATTCACCTCTCTGCTTGCTGATTTCAGACACTGTTTTCAACTAACTCACACTCTTGCCACCACAATTGGACCAGCTCTTGCTGCTATAAATTTCCTGTCATGGACTATACTCTCAAACTCCAAAATCCACCCACCTTCCCTTAAGTCACTTTTGTTAGGTTTTTGTCATAACAATAACCAAAGTGACTAATACATTTATCCATGCTGGATCAAATATGCAGATGGATATTTTCAGCCAAGAAATACTTTTGTCTTCCTCCACCTTTATTCCAAAATGCAGAAAGAATGGTCTTTGTAAAAGGACACAGTTGTTTCATGTTTGACCTTTGCAACAAGAACAGAGACTGGACATAAAATATGTGAGTCACAAATCCAAAGTTAAATGACAATGGAGCTCCCAATGTCCCAGTTGCACCCTTCCCTTATTTGTATTTTTGTCTACTTTTCCTCTGTGATTAACCATCTCTCTCTTTTGCTCGCTGGCTCTCTCTCTCTCTCTCTCTCTCTCTCTCTCTCTCTCTCTCTCTCTCTCTCTCTCTGTGTGTGTGTGTGTGTGTGTGTGTGTGTGTGTGTGTGTGTGTGTGTGGTGTGTGTGTGTGTGTTATATACTTTTTCTTTGAACCCTACAAGTTCCCATGTTGACATATTGTTACCATGAACTCAAACAGGGGGAAGGCTAGTAAGCACCTCGCCTTGAAGAGGATCTCCAAAACAGTGTCTAGAGCAAGGACTCTAATTCTCAACATTGCTAGGGTTGGAGGGCTGTGAGCAGACAGGGTTTAGGACCCAGCATCAAGTGGGGGCAGCAGTGGGAGCTGCCAGGAGAGAGTTTGTGGCTGGACTAAGAAATGGATGAAGGATGGTCTGGAAAGGGGCATGGCCATCAATGAACCACAAAGCCTTTTAGCATCCATTTGCGATTGCTGCTGAACAAACAATTGCAAACATACCAGTCACTAACTGGGGGCTAGTGTCTCCAGGGACAGCCTTAAACTCCAGCCAGGAGCCCCATCCCCAAACAAAGGAAAGATGAGGTACCCTCAGCCCCACCTTGGTCTCTGCAGCTAATTTGAGACCTGGAACATAGCAGTTCTCCATCCTGCCCCACAGGCTTTCTCTGTGTCAGCAAGGAGCTCAGTAAGCCGTGGTCCAGCCAGGGTGGCTCTGTGATAAGTGGATATGTGTTTCTAAAACACAACTGTTTAGATAGCAGCTTCCAGCATCAGATCCTGATTATCAAAGCCCAACCATCCTTGTTGGGGGAAGGCATGGTTTATTCTGCACCAGATTTTGCTCCCTCAAAACATGCGACAGGTTCTGCTCCCCTAAAGCAGAGGACAGCAAAGGACAGGCTGCTTAGAGAGCCCTTCACTTACTGAGGAGGTGCAGAACGATCCTTTAATGTTCTCTCATTCTCTATCTATCCATCTATCTATCTATCTATCTATCCATCTATCTATCTATCTATCATCTATCTATCTATATCTCCATCTCTATCTCTCGGATGCCACACCAGGAGATAGCTTAGCTAGCTTCCTTTTGGTCCAAGAATAGCAGCTGGACTAGGCAAAATCTCATGTCAAGTAAACTCATTAGAAGGAACAAGAATGACAACTAAATATTAGAGCCTCCTATCTCCCATGCCTGCTTTAAGCCATAGTGCAGTTGGCATTTCTGGATCACCTTCCAGATGCAGGGGTGATGGTAAGGTGGGAGGTAATTAGGAAAGCTGTAGCTTTGTGGGTACCAAGCATCAATCCCTCCCATTCCTTTAGCTGCTTGCTTCCACTTCTCATATGCAGAGGCAAGTGGTCTTATTAAGAACTTTTTAGTTGGAAGCTAAAACATAGTAGATGTTCATCAAGATCTTTACTCTGAATGTGTCAGCTCTCCAGAACAAGAGGACAAAAGGGACAGGGAATCAGGTGATGGAAGGGAGACAGAAGATACCTCTGCCCATGAGCCAGCTACCCTCTGGATGCCACGAGCTTGGCAGGAAGAAGTACCCACATTCTACAAAGCTGGCTCCCCTCCCCACCATCCCCATGTCCTCCCCTCCCCCTCAGCAGTGGCGTCTGCCTGTTTATTTGCTGAGCCCTGGTTTAACAATGCACTGTTTTTATGAGTTGTGCCGTAGTTCTTGGTAAAGCACTTTAATCCACTTTAATGCCTCTACTCTGCTCCTCCGTGACAGCCTGGTGGTTACTCTAATGCACCCCTCTCACCTCAGGGTTACTAATGAGGTCAGAGGGAACGCAATATCCCAACTGAATAATTCACTAATCAGATGCTACAGACTCCAGTGGTAAAATTTATTTCTGACACCTAAACGGCAAATGGCTTTGTGGACACACTCCCTACGTCTCTTTGCTCCAGAGCTATTTCTGCTAAATGGAGGGCTGCTGTGTTTGCTTAACAAAAGAGCTCTGGTCTACCCACAAACATATCTCCTCACCTGGGGCCTTGTATGTCTCGTGGGGGGTAGAGGTTGGAGAGCTATGTAGATGGGGCTCACATCAGCTGCACGGCTGCCTTTCACACTCTGGCAGATAGTGATTCTGAACTCACCTCTCCACCCTCATGCTGAGGATATCTGTGCACTATTGTGAGACGAATCCCTCCAACTAGTACCTTGCTGGCATATATACAGCCCCAACACCATTTCCCAAGAAAAAACACAATTGTTGAAATCCATACTCTGTTTTTGTGGGTTTCCAGAACCCCCCTTAAAGCCTCATATTCAAGATGTCTGCATTCAGTTTTGCTAGCTCATCACCCTGACTTTCCACACTAAGCATCCATGTTCTTCACTTAGAGAGGAAAAGTCAGGCATCTTCAAGCTCTCTGCCCACTCTGGGAATCTCTACAGTCAAGCAGTGCCCCCTAAGGCCCAATTCTGTATGTGTTAGCATAGCCCAGAATGGGGACCCTTAGGTGGATAGACTGCTACCTCCATTGAGGGGACCAGCTGCTCAGCCTCTCACACCCTTCCTTTAATAGCTGAAAGGCCACATGTCCGTCTTTAGGATTGTCTTCAGCCCTCACAGCTTCAGGTTTAGGCTACAGCCATGGTGTCTTCATATATCAGACCAACCATGCTGAATCCAGGACATCCCACACTCTAGGATTATGGCAACTTTTGTTTTACCCCCTTCAAGTGACAAGTGCCTCTCACAAATAAAGGCAACCACAGTTCCTGTGATTAGAGATCAGGTTCACAAGAGCCCTCTGTGTTTTTCCTGTCTTCCATGGCCCAGTCTTCTACAGCACCAGTGTACTAACCAGGGACCTCTATTGTTTGAATTCAATGACTTACAACATGGCATGTGCACGTGTACAAAAGTAAGGATTCTAGATAACCTTCAAGATTAGAACCCATAAGTCAAAATTATCTTCACACTGTTTAATGGGCCCCACCAATCAGACATTTTTAGAGATTGGATTAAAACTGCAAACACCAAGCCCCTCCTCAGATTGCCATGCTCTGGCCATAGGAGTGCATAAAGGAACAGCTTTGGCTGGTGAGAGGAGCCCTAGGCCAGGAGAGTATGCTTGGAAGAAAGCCCTGGAGGAGTCCTGGCTGTCTGAAATAACCACTGAGTGGGAGCACAGTTCTCCTCCATGAGTTTTTTAAGCTGTTCCCATGCTACCTGAGGCTGCCTGCGCATTCCGCCTCTCCAGGCCACTCGGAGGTGCTGGAGTTGCTGTAGCTCAGCAGCTAATGAAGGAAGAGACCTCTCTGCAGCAAGGACAGGATGTGCATCAGTGAGCCTGGCAGCTCAGGAGCCTTTAATTGCCTGTCCCCAGCCTAGACACTCCCTCCTTCCCCAGACTCATTTATTCACCCTGCCCTCCCCAAGAAGATAAATGGGCCTTTGCTCCAAGCTCCAAAGCCCCAGGGGCATGAGGTCCCTGGCTGAATCATGGGTCCCCTCCAGGTCACAGGTCTCCTGTCTGCTTTCTGTAAACAGAAGCAGAGGAGACAGCTCCCTGACAACCCCGAGAGCCACCCCACATGCCAACTGAAGCTGCTCCCTTGCTTGACTCCATCCTCTGAGGTGTGACCCCAGCTTTGCATTCGGAATCTAATTTAGGAACACCTCTTTGCCTAGCCCTGGGAGCCTGGCACAACATAAGAACATGAGTCTTGCATCGCTGATTCCAACAGATTAACACCACAGCTCTCATCTTGAGCCTGGCTATTCAGGTACACTGTCTCCAGCAACAATAGCAGCCAGGAACGGCAGTGGCACTCTGGATGCAGCTTGGGACAATGTTCTGAGCTGCCAGGCCTTTCCAGAATCACCTGGTCACTCTCTTTCCTCTTTGTGATCAGCCCTGAGCATTGGTGCTTTTATCCCTTCTCTGTAAAAGATGAGGTTGTTCTTGGCCTGATACCCACGGCTCCAAGGCCCTGCCTCTCAAAAAAGCAAAGGAAGGGAACGCTTGCTGAATCACTTCTGTGATGGAACCAAGAATTGTGCCCAGAACTTTAGTTCTCAAATCAAGCTATTGACATCATTCTATAGATTGGGCAATTGTGACTGTGATAGGTTCAATAGGTCACCTGTGTTCCTGTAGACTTTGCTACCTCACTCAGTTCAGGAATACTGAGCAACTGGATGTCGATAACTTGGAATAGTGAGCAACTGAGTGCTGAGAACTTGGAAGGCTGGAAATACTATCTAGAAGTAAACAAAGTAAGACTTCACATAGCATTTCCATAGGGCCCCAAGGGTTACATCAGGGTCTTCAGTTCCAGAATAAACACTCACCTTGGGGAGAAGTAGCTCCCAGGCAGAGTACTACAACACAAAGTCAGGAGAGAAGAGGTAGAACCACAGACAGGGCCTCGAGACATGAGATCCTCACTTTTTACTTGAAAGGTCTAGGGGAGTCACTTTATCCTCTAACCCTTGTCTGTATTGTGGGAAGGACAGAACTAAGTGTCCCTTCATATGCTCATTTATTCCGCTACTCTACATGGAGACACAAGTCCTCTATATAAGAAGGTGATGATGACCATAGCAAAGATGCTAATGATAGTAAAATAAGAAGAAAGACAGGAAGTGAATGGTACATACAGACATTATGTTGTCCATGTATCATGTGCCATCTTATCTCACTGTTGCACCAATCCTGTAAGAACTAGTCTTACTCCCATTTCACAGATGAGGAAACTCAATTTCAGATGCTTTTGAAATTTTCCTAGATATTGTAGAATCAGAAATCCCAGCAAAATTTTCTGACCCTGAGGACTATGCTCATAGCCACTGCAAGAAGCCTTTTTCTATGATGCTACACATAATACTTGGCCAAACCCTCACCAGGGTGTCTTGAACCCTAGCTTCAAAGGACTGGGACATGTTTTGCCTAAGGAAAAGTATACATATCCATTGATTTTGATCTGCTCCATGGCTCAATTTCTATCCCTAAAATGGAACCAAAAACCAAATAAATAAATACTCCCCACACACACACACACACAAAAGACATCTACAAGAGCCTCTCTTAACCCAATACAAGAAAAATTGTATTACATTATGTGGCTCTCACCAATACCTGATGGAAGCCACTTCAGGAGGGAGAGGTTGATTTGAATTCATGATTCAAGGGCTGGACTATAATAACCCCCAAGGACCTACAAAAGCACTGCCAACCAAGATCCAAGTATTCAAACATGTGGCCTGTGAGGGACACTTCAGTTGGACCACAGCATAAATATCAAGGAACAAACGATCCCAAAGAAGGAGTTTCTAAATGTGAAGTTGGAATTTTGGATTTCTCATCATTTCAGACCTCGGAATTCCCACACACACGGACTCAGTTTCTCCCTCCAGGTTGTCCAAATAAGAACACAAACTCAGGAAGATGCACACCCCTCCACTAGCTGTTTATATATTCTTCTATTCATCTCTGGTCTGTATGCTCATTTATCCATGTATAAACTCTTTGCACCCTTTGAGAGGGTTAATTTATTTAAAAAAATTTACCCACCTATACCTCTATTCACCTACACATTCATCCATCCACCCACTAATTTATTAATATAACAGCTTCATCCATCTATCCATTCACTCTTTCACTATCTATCCTCCCATCCATTCATCAGACCACAAGTTCATCCATTTAGTCATTCATTGACTCAATCATAAATTTAATACCTCTACCTGCCCATCTATATACCCATATACTCAAAAATCATACATACAGCTTCCACCTATTCATCCATCCATCTGCTCATCAGATTAGTCATCCATTTACCCATCTGCACCATTTATTTATCCACCTAGTCATTTCTACATTCACTCATTTACCTATGTACCCTCCCACCCATCCATCAAAATATATACCTAATATACCTATCCCTTCCTCTATGTATTAATTTATTCATAAATTTCATCCATCCTGATATTCACATTTCCTTGTAACTACTCCCCCATCTACCTACATACAAATGTATCTGTCAGCTTGCCTGCCTATTCATTTATCCATGTAGTTTGCCATCCATTCTCCATTGTGTTTTGACCACCTACTATATTGCAGGCTCTGTACTATGACTGAAGATAAAGAGGTGAGTGACTATCTAGTTCTGTCTTTGAAGAGGTCATATTACAATGGATAAGAGGGACACAGAAACAGGCAACTGCAATGGTGTCTGATGAGAAATGGGAGAATGGGACATGTGGAGAGAGATGGGATTTATTTAGAGAGCCCTACGGAAATCAGATCATGTGGACTGGAGAAGGCTCTCCAAGAAGCTAATGGCTGACTTGGGTTTTAATGAGTGGTAAGGATGTAGTAAGGTGAAAGGGGAAAATAGTTCTAACCAGGTGTGGTTTCATACACTTGGCAACATCTAAAAGACTACTTAGTGTCTCAGTTCAGGGAAGGGAGACAAGTACCACTAACAACCAGTGAGCAGAGTACAGAGATGTTGCTAAATGTCTTTGCCTTGGGGTGCACCACCTGCATCCCAAGGCAAAGAACTACCCAGCCCAAGATGCCAGCAGTGGTAAGTGTGAGAAACTGAGACACTGCTCTAGAATGACACCAGATGTTTGGGGCAGATGTTACCAACAGAAGAGGGGGCATTGAGAGACAAGCCCCTGGGAAGTTAGCAGGAGCTAGATCAAAGATTGCAAACCACATTAACCTGAAGGAAGCTCTAGGCTGCAAACTAGGGACCACATGATAACTGAATCCAGTCACTGCTCTCTAGAGTTTTGCAGCCACACTGGGGGAAATGGTGCACTTCAATAGGGGGGAGAAACATCTACAAACAAAGATGCTACTATGTGCCGGTCACACTGGACTGAGACCTTTGGACATATTACTTCATGTTCCATTTTCCAGACAGAAGAATAATAAGGCTAAAAATAAGATTGCTGAATTTTAGTGGTTTACATGAACTTTGAGGAAATGCAGTTGACCATCTGATTTTTTTATTGGAACCAGGTTAACAATCAAAGCAACAACAAAATAAAACCTGGCTAAAGATCACACCATGAGTAAATGATAATACACCAAGTCCTTTCCACCCAGCCTGATGACTTGAGATGGTAGACTCCAGTTAGTAGTAGGGACTTTGTTGGAGAGGGTAGTGCACAGAGTTCCTGGAGAAAACCCCAGTTGGCCTTAAATGTAACTAGATGAGCAGGAAGGAGAGGGGAGTCAGGAAAGTGCAGGCTGGGTCAGGTTCTGGAAAGGGGACAGGTGGGTGAGAGAGAATCCCACTGGGATCCCACTGGGATCCCACTGGGAGCCTGGTGCAGAAAAGGTGTGCACAGCCCACAACAGAAAGGAAGCTAAGACACGGACACTGTGTCACTTTTCTGAAGCCACAGAAGAATGCAGAGGAAGAGAGGAGAAGAATTCTATGTTTTGGATCCAACTTTTACCTCTATTCCTAATCCTTCTGACAGAGAAACAGCCCCTCTGAACCCATACACTTCAGGAGAGATAGTCACACTGAAGCACGGGGTGGGGGTGGGGGCTGCCACTGTCACCTGCACTAGCTGCTCCTGGACCAATGCATCAGGTGTTTTAAAGGCATCACAATTCTTCTCTGTTAGGGGAACAGTCCCCACCCCCCTCATTGGCCATGTATACACACTCGCGCGTGCACACAGGTACACATAGATCTCCGGGTTTCATGTACACAGCTCATCAGATGAGGGAGACAGTCTGCTGGCCCCAGTCCTCTGAGCTGCATCACAGTGAGAGACTCGCCGAGAATCAATTTTATCCAAGGAATCTGAAAGGAGACTGGAAGGGGAGAGCCCATTTTGGCAGCAACCAGAAATACAAGGCTCGTGAGAGAGAGCCTTAGCTCAGGCCAGGGGAAATCATTGCAAATTAAATTTCTGGCTCTGGTGGAGAAAAGCCAAGGCTGTCGGTGGGAGAGGCCTGACCATGGAAGAGGCTACCGATCCAGGGTCAAACAGGTCTCCTCCGGGAACTCATAGGAAAAGAAATTATCTCAAGAGAGCAATACCCCCATTCCTTGCCATTGCCTTGAGACATCTACTTCAGCCCTTAGTATCTCAACTATTCTCCTTAAAGAGGGGAATTTAGAGACTTTAACCCCCAAGTGAGGTCTTGGATGTGGAACAACCAGATAACACAGATAAAGACGAAACATGAGGGGGAAATGGGCATGAACTTCTGCCTGCAGTGGCCCCAAGGAGGAGATGGAACCAGGCCCTGCTCACTGTGCTGGGTTCAGAAGGAACATTCAGTGACCTCCTGTAACCTTAAGCTCACCTGGATGGAACCCGATGCTGCCGCTCAGGCCAGGACCTTTGAGGTCTAGACACCTGTACTTGGCTTGTTCCCTCAGCCCTTTTGCACCCTAGTGAGGACCCAGGGGAGGAAAAAGAATCCCCAGCCCCTCCTTCAGCCCAAAGTTGCTCACACTACTGGAGAGGGTCAGGCTCCTTAGGCTATGGGGAGATCATTATTTTAGAATGTGCCCGCACCTCTGGGAAGTGTCAGGGCACAGAACAGGGTGAAAATAACAAACCAACACCATCCAACAACAAGCACCACACATCGCCACAGGGACCTGACAAATGAAGAAAATAACTTGGAAGGGAAGAAAAAGGCTAAGGCTTTGAGTCTTGGCAGGGGGAAGGAAGTGAGATAGAAATCTCCAAAGGGGGAGCTTTCCAAATTAGGGCACCATCCCGGTAGTCCTGCGGTTGGCCCTCCTCTCTGTGTGAGGGACCAGTGGGCGGGGACACACAAGTGGGTTCAAAGGGAAAGATGCTGGAGGTCCCATCTGCAGGGACTGTCAGTTACAGGCCACACTAAATGATCTGAAATGGGCTCACCAACTCGGAGCATACTGAGCATGGGAGAGGGTAGTTCAGCTGGGTCCTAAACCCAGAGTAGTTTCTCATGCCTTTCTCACATCTCAAAGACACATCTTTGAGGATGTGGGTGAGGGCGTTTCCAGAGAAGTTTGACTGAGGAGGGATGACCCATCTCAAATATTGGCAGCAGTATCCCAAAGACTGGGTCCCAGACAGAAGAGAAAGAAGGAAGCAAGCAGAGCATCCGTGCTCATCTCTGCTTCCCAACTCTAGATTCACTGCAACCAGCCACCTCATTCTTTTACTGCCAGGATGAGCTATACTCTCAAATGGTGAGTAAAAAACTGTCTATAGGCTGCTTATACAAAAGGTGTTTGCCAACTTATCTGCACTTCCTGGCTGATAACGGTACCTGCTTTCTCTCCAGGACCATGCTCAGCCTATGGCTCTAGGTGGATGATCCTTCACACTCTCAGAAGTGGACAACTCTCCCAGGGTATCCTGCCCCTTGGCACATTGATAACTTATGAATGGGCTTGAGAGCAAAGCCTATTGAGAAGAAGAAACTTGGGACTGGTCTCTAGGCAAAAGGAAGCTGTGGTGGGATGGTGCCAAGGACCACCACATGAAAAGGGCCTTCCACAAAGAGCAAATGAATGGAAATAAACTGTGGAGGAAGAGAACAGAGGAGAGAAGGGGGCAGGTGGCATGGTTTGAGCCTGGAGCAAGCTGGCACTGACACTGCAGTCTGTAGAAGCTGATATGCTTCATTTGGGTGTGAAACATTTCAAGTTTGACTTTGGTCACCAGAAACCAATGGGCTCTTGATCCATCTAGATATTCCAGATCTACCCAACAAATAGGAGCTCGTCTCTGGCAGCTTTCCAACCTCGTCCTTTATATAGGAAGCAGGGAAGACACTGGCCAGACAGGTTTCCAGATGACTTAGGTCAGGGCTGACAGAAGCCCAAGGGGCCTGCAGACTAGGCATCAGAGTCTTGACTCCTGGCAACCAGAGAAACAGAGTTAATGAAACCCATTCTGCAAGAGGGACAGAGACACACATCTCATGGATGTCTCTTCCCAGTATGTTCTTGCGAACATCCAGATGTTCAGCCTCACCTGGTGCCATTCACTGATGAGCATTAGTCCTACAGTAGGATTTCTTGACTTTATGGCTCTACTCTAGGCAACATAGCTTTTTTAAGTTCCAATTTTAATGGTATTGGAATGTGCAGTCTGTGGTGTTAATTAAATATATTCACATTGCTGTGCCACCCATCTTGACTATCCATGCTAAGAATGCTCTTACCTCAAAAACCTGGAATTTCACATCCACACACTGATTGTTCCTTCTTCTCTCCAGCCCCAGCAGCCACTGTCCCACTGTCTGAGAGTCTGAGAATGTCATAGCAGCTTCACCTGTGTGATTGTGGATTTACACCCCATGTCTTCAAGCTTCATCTTCATAACCCAGGCTTTGGGGCAATTTTGTGGGCACACCTACACACTGGAGTGCTTCATTTCTTCCTGAGATGGCCAGTTTGTCTGCTTCATTTCACAAGTGGGTGATGATGAGGGGAGAGATCTGTGCTTTTAAGGATAAGCCCAGCACCCCACTAGCCACCCTGAGTCAATTAATACCCCTCGGCTGGGCCTGGGTGTGCAGCTCAGTTGATAGAGTGCTTGCCTAGAAATATCAGGAAGCCCTGAATTCAATCCCCAAAACTTCATAATCAGCCATAGTTGACATAGTTGACCTGTAATCTCAGCACTCTGGAAGTGCAGGCAGGAGGATTAGTTCAAGGTCACCCTCTACTACACAGGGAGTTATAAGCCATCCTGAGTTACATGGGAACCTGTCTCTAAAAAGCAAGTAAACAAAACAAACAAACATAAAACAGGGCTGTAGAAATGGCTCAATGGTTAAAAGTACTAAGGGTTCTATTAACGGTCCTGAGTTCAGTTCCCAGCAACCGCTTGGTGGCTTACAACCATCTGTAATGAGATCTGGTGCCCTCTTCTGGTCTGCTGGCATACATGCAGGCAGAACACTGTATACACAATAAACAAACAAATAAATCTTTAATAAAGCAAAACAAAACAAAACAAAAAACAAACAAAAACAAAACCCTTTTGGGTTACTCATTCCTCATACACGTGGTAAGGGTTCCCTCTTAAAAGTCCTCTGACAGGCAATGAGGGATCAGATACTAATCATAATCATATCAAGCAGAAACAACCACAAGTAGACATATATGGTCTGTATTAGTCTCTTTTCTGATGCTGTGACAGACACCATGACCAACTTATAAAGGGAAGAATTTATTTGCACTAACAGTTCCAGGGGGATAAGAGTCCATCATGGCAGAGAAGGGTAAGCATGACTGAACGAGCAGAAAGCTAAGAGATCAGATCCGAAAGGACAAACGAGAGAGAGAGAGAGAGAGAGAGAGAGAGAGAGAGAGAGAGAGAGAGAGAGAGAGAGAGAGAGGTTATAAACTCAAAGCCCACCCCAGTGACATACTTCCTCCAACAAGCCCGCTCCTTCAAAATCTCCCCAAACAGCATCCCCAACTGTGAAGGAAGCCATTCAAACCACCATATATACAAAAGGACCCCCAAACCAATATGGTTGCAATCCACTTCCCTTACTTCACATCTGTAACTTACCTCCAAAATTTTGAGTTTTGTCATTTGGAATGCTTCATCATTCATTCATGTTTGTGCTGCTTAGTCTTTGGCTCACAAAATAAATTCCTATTGGCATAAAATTGGTCTTAAAACTGATTTTATTTTCCTGACTCTCCTACCCCGAACCCCCCTCAAAACAAACAAACAAACAAACAAAAAAGCCAGTGAAGTGGGCATAGCAAGGGGCAGTCACAGCTTCTTCCTGAGGGCCCAGTTACCACTGCAGACACTGCCAGACCACCTACTCAGACAAGGCACTTCTTACTCTAGCCGATCCGGGGTTCTGTGACTTATCTAGCCTTACCTGTGTGACTGTGTGACTGCTTAACCTTTGTCTCCAGGGTGAGAATTTTGCCGAAACTTCTCCAACATCTGAGGCTCACCCTCTAGCCTCAGGCTTACCCTCACCTAGCTTTAATCCAAGCTTCCAGCACTGACCTTGAAAACAAATGAACCACAAGAAAGAAACATGCTATTTATGCCTGTTTCTCACCATGATCCATCCAAGCTTATGGAAATACAAAGGGAAAGCCTGGCACAAACACCTGATATTAATGGACCAATACTCTGCCTCCTTTCCTAGCACAGGCTGAAGATCACCACACGCTGTCACCTGTCCCCACAGGAACACCTCTTAGCATAGCCATGAACAAAGTGTGTTTATGCTTAGTAAGTAATAAACAATGGCATCTGACATTCCTCTTTAACTTAGGTCATGTTTCCTGGGTCTCATATAAAGGATTCAGCTTGGATAACATGATTCCATGACCTTGGAGGTTCCCCAGCATGGACGGACAGGTCAGTTTTCCCCCACTGATGTCAAGAACAAGAATGTGTGTTAGAACTACCTTAAGAGTCAGTCACCTCATGATTCAATAAGCAGGCATGGCCCACCTGAGTGTACACCTGCAAAAATGGCAGGATAGAAAGAGAGCCAGGTGGACATGGGTCCACATGCTGGACTGTGTTTTGTTTGTTTTGATGAGACATGAACCTATCATTTGATTCCATGTTATATGCTCAGCCTGCTTGAAACCTTCTATAGAGCCCAGGGTGATCTTAACCTCATCATCCTTCTGCCTCAGTATCCTGGGTACTCAGATAATGTTCTACCACACCAAGTTCATATACTGATTTTTAAAAAACTGTTTGTTCTAATCCCATTTCCATAGAATATGTTCTTTGATAAATAACTGAAGGATAGAGGGAAGTAGACAGTGTGTGTAAAAGTATTTGGCCTGTTTCCTGACACATACCGAATCCCTTCCTTCCATTCTCTCTTTCTTCCCTTTCCCTTTACCATTCTCCCCTTTCTTCTTTTTGTTTTTCCTCCTCTCCTTTTCTCTCCTTCCAGCTTTCCTTGATTCTGGACTGCCTCTTCCCTCCCCACATTTCCACAGATAAGCAGCTGTTTACTAGGGAATCCCACTCCTCCAGCATTTTCCTTCCTTCTTGCCTCAAAAAACATTGCAAATCTAAGAGCCAGGCACACTGGGTTCCTGTATGTTTACACACAGCTCTCTCTTCCCTCCAGTCTAGGCAGAAGACTCCATTGGGACTTGGCTGCCCTCTCTCAATCCCCTCTTGTGCTTAGCTGGCCACAGTTAGTAAACACCTAAGCTTTTCACTCAGACCGTAAGTTAGCCTTTCCCATGGACTCTGGCCTAATCTCCTCTGTTATTAATAAAGCAGTTCTTCATTCCACTCTTTATTCCCATTCAGAATGTTAAAACCTGAAGATGCACAACTGTCAGGTCACATGTGCATCCCACCACATTGTCATCTTATCTGTGTCACCTACTACCAATGAAACCACTTCTGCCAGCATACTTGGAAGAACTCCCTCAACCCTGACCTTGCCCAAGCCCCAGAAGAGCGGTTCACTTTCCACAAACAATCTCCACCGGACAAGACACCCCTCAACTTCACTACCACCTTTTCCCCCGGCAGGGAGGAACTGAGGGAGTCCTGAGGGAGTCTGACCAACAAGTCAGACTGCAACATACTATGCACAACGCGACCTTTCACCCAGGAATACTTCCCAGGAGGAAATACTACCTAACAGACTGGGAACTTTAAAAAAGAAAAAAAATAGGTGAAGGAAGAAGAAAGATTTATGATAGAGATGAGGGGCCTCTACCTCCATTCCCCAGCCCAGCAGTCCAGTCCTCTCGCCATCTGTTTTAGGTAGGTCAGATTTTGTGGCAAAGAAAATTGATGCTGTCCCCATAAATATAGTTCATATTGCATTGCACATATTTATAAATATAAGTGCTGTAGCACTAGCACATTGCCTGTGAAGAATGCAGGCAGGTTGTGATTAGAGGTGAGCCAGTGCCTGATTGTGGGTTAATTAGCCCTGCTAATAAACTGCCTGTAGCTTTATTTAAGAAAAATAACATTTCATCTTAGGTAGAACAATTATAGTGCGTGCAAAATAGATACACTTGCCTCGTGAGCATCTGAAATGCTTTCTTTAGGGGAACACACACAACACACACACACACACACACACACACACACACACACACACACACACACCATTCTTTTCTTTTAAACAAAAACTCCAACCTCCAGGCTCCTCCCCTCTGTTGGACTGCAGGGAAGATGAACTTCAAAGGGGGCTTAAACAGCTTTCTAGTTCACCATCTGATATTGGCTGCTGACCACTGTCTGCAGAGCCAGCCAATGTGGAGAGCTAGATCCCAGTCGGGGGGGTTGCAGATGCAGGGATATACAAGTTGCTAATAGAGCTCAGAAACAGCCTGATTAGCAGTAAGAGGGAAGCTTGGAATGTGCACAGGCCTTGGTGAAGATGCAAGGAGGAAGAGCCAATGAAAGACTCTGGAGTGGGAGTGTGGGAAGTCCAAGACAGCAGCAGAGAAACAGGAGCCAGACCCAGCACCAGGGCACATTTGGATCCAAGGTGTATAGGGACTTGTGATCAGCAAGTCTGAGGAATGCTCTGGGGAATGTAAAGGCAGAGGAGCCATTAAAATCCATCTCATCCTAAGAAGACAAGTACTCAATCCCTCCCTTCTCCAGCACCCTTCAAAGTAGCATTTCCTCCTGTGGATCCCAGGCAACCACAATAAACTAATTACAACTGGCAAACCTCCTTGACATCCCTGGTCTAGACCTGCCTTTTTGGTTCAAGATAAGAAAAGTAAAGGCATGTAATTTTAGTACTTTCAGTGACCCTCAAAGAGATCTCCTGACTCTCCACCACAAACCATGTCCAGGGACTTCCAGATATGTGTAGAGCTTGGCTTCATCTGCGCTCATCTCCAGATGAGTCACAGTAAACTCAGTCCAATGTATGGAAAGGATGCTCTCCAGGAATGCAAGCAAAGAAAGAGGCATTTGAGTGTAAGCATCACACCTGAAGGGAGGAAAAAGCTAAGCATATAGGTAAGAGGAAGGGGAAAATCAGTGCTAACATTACATCTCTCACTACTGACCAGCTTTCTCCACAGACCCTGAGCCAGGTGAGATGGCAATGACCACTTAGTGCTATCCCAAAGTTTCGTCACTGTGTCTTTAAAGCCAAGACTTCCATAACAAAATACTAGTCACTGGTTGGTTTAGACAAGGAAATTTATTTTCTCATAGTTTTAGTGGTCACAGTCCAAGACCAAGGTGCCAGCAGGGTTGGTTTATCCTGTGGCCTCTCAACAATCTGGAAACATGTCCTCACCCCTTGTATGTGTTATTTTTATACTAATGTCTTCTTATAATTGCCATTATATAAATTATAGCCCACCTTAAGGATTCCCTTTAATGTCAGTTATCTCATTAAACACCATAACTCCAAATATAGTTATACCAGAGGCTAAGCCCTCCGTGTAAAAAGACTTGGAGTAGGAGATGACAATTTGGTCCATAACACAACACCACCAACACTGAGAGCCTAGAGGGATCTCAGAGGGTACCAGCTCCTACCTCCTGCTCAGTACAGGGTTTCCCATCTTGGACATGCCCATGCCCTTCTAGCTCTGCCCCAACAGAACCTCCGCATCCAAACAAATGCAAGTGTGTGAAGGAGGAACTAACAACAACATATCCAAATGGTGGCTTTTCAGCCCCACTGTTGTAAAGAGAACATGGAGGTGTGCCATGGAAGGAAACTATGGAGAGATGCAACAATACTGCTGGCTTTGAAGGTAGAAGCAGTGAATTCCAGCCCGAGTATTGAAAATGAGGGGCATCTGGGTCTATGCCACTTAGGAGAGCTGTCTCTACTGCCTCTGTTAATAGAGCAGCTCGTAGAGGCTGTGAGAACTGTGGTTCATTCATGGGTGCCAACACAGAGTAAAGTTGGGTACCAGCTCTTATGTCTCCATGGACTTTAGTGACCTTGTGGGACCTGTTGTCACCACACAGGGCAACCTTGCCTAACACGGATTCCTCAGCAACAATCAGCTCTTCTAGCCAGAGATGTCCACCCCTTGTAAGAATTACAGAATCCATCTTGCAGGCAAGCCTGCAATCAGGCCTGAAGATGCCCACCTGCAATCCCAGCACTTGGGAGGTGGAAGCAAGAGGGCTAAGGTTCAAGATCATCCTCAATGACATAGAGAATTTGAGGACGGCCTGAGCTACGTGAGACCCTGCCTCCAGACAAACAACCCACTCGAAACCAGCAACCACAAGAAAAAGTCCAGGTTTTCAACAGCTTTCTGAAAGGAAAGTTGACCCTGAACCCCATCAGGACCCATGAGGCCCTTTAGAAAGCAGCATGAACAAAAGGCCTGCTGTAAATGTGTTCTTTCAGACACAATGCTTTTCTTGATAGCGCTTTAACCCTTCTGATCATGGTCTGTCTCTCGACACCATTCACATTCTTTCTGGACTGCCCTCCCACGACACACACACACACACACACACACACACACACACACAAATCTCCAAGGTTCTTGGCAGACAAGTTAACCAGCCGTGGAGATCTCAGCTCCGTGAAGATATAGTAGGGCAGAAAGCCAAGGAGACCAAATGGCCCCAGAAGCCATTGTTTTCACCAGTCCTGGAAGCCCCTAGAGAGCCTGGCAGATGCTAACTGCACCCAGTTTTCTTCTTTCCCTTTGAGTCAAGAACCTGCGGACATGTGCAAAGCATGTCTGGGATTCAGTGCAAAAAATAAACCCAAGGCTGTCAAGCCCCAGCATATTAATGACAATTAATGATTCCCTCTAATCTGCCCTGGCTCTCCGTGGGCATGTGTGATAGGACACCCCCCTCCCCAACCCCCATCCCCCACCTCCTGCAGACTCTATCCATATGCCAGTCTGCTCTGGAATGCAGATCTGAGAGGGAAAGGTTACAGAAGGAGATACCCATAATAACAGCCATGTCTGAGGGTAGCTGGAGAGGCCCAGCCCATTAGCCCTGGCTGATCTTCTTGGGACCTGCAAGCTATGGGCAGCCAGCAACTCCTTACAAGGGCCTCTGTGCTGGAAACTGTAGCCAAGGAAACAGTTCTCAAATGTATGCTCCTGCCTCTCAGTTCAGACTCCACTCAAAAGGCAGCCTCATCTCACCCCTGCTGTCCAGCCTCCCTGCTCAGGGCCTTAAGTCCCTAGGTGATTTACAGCGGCCTTCAGCTCTCTGGAGAAGCTACCCTGACCCCCATCCCTTCTGGCCTAGGAGCTTCTCGGAGACAACAGGCTCTCCCACCAGTGTGTGCCCCACCCCCAAAGTGTGCGGCCCACTTCACGGGGTGTCTGGTCATCTAACCTCCTCCTCCCGTACACTGTAACTTGGGCAGACTGAGTCCAAATCCGCCCTCTTCCCCATTTGGTTCCAACCGCCTGGCCACAGGTGCACAATAAATGTTGGCCGTCTGCCTAGCCAACTGGCCCACGTGGAAACCCCTCCTCCCACGTACAAAGTGCCCCGAGAGTGTTAGTTCTTGTTCTTGCACATTGGCTGTCTCGTTCCACCCTCCCACCACCCTGTGCCTGAGGTGCTATTCTTACCCCCATTATTTAAAGGCAGCAAATGAAGTGCCTATAGCTGAAATAACTTGTTCCATGACCCCCAGCTCCTAGGTGTTAAACCCAGCTAGTGTTGGCCCTGATCTATCATCCATCATGTTCTCTCGGACCAGAGAAGTGTCTTTGCCTCACTGGACCACAGCTTCTAGGGTCATTTGCCTCAAGGAAACCCACAGGCCTTTGAAGCAGCTCTTGGAACTGAACATCCATTATTCTCCCATTTTACAGAGAAGTCACACTGAGGCTGAGAGGGCCCGGGCAAGTTTCTCAGCGAAGCAGGGCAGAGCTGGGGTTGAGTAAACTGTCAAAGCACAGTGTGCATGTTTTTTTAAGGCCACAAGGTGAGAAACAGGTGCAAAAAACTGAAGGGAGCCTTGGGAGAGAGGCGCCAGAGGCCCTTAGTGAGAACTGGCCTGAAGATCTAGGCTTACTGCCATGAGGCAGAGGGATTGTTGCTGAGGCAGGAGACCAAGTGTTCCCTGCTGATCACTGGGTAGTCCATGTCAATGAAAGTCTAGGGATAGGTACCTGGGTATCTCTAACTCAGTGGGTCTCAACTTTCCTAATGCTGTGACCCTTTAATACAGTTCCTCGTGTTGTGGTGACCCACAACTATAAAATTATTTCAGCACTACTTCATAACTGTAATTTTGCTGCTGTTATGAATTGTAATGTAAATATCTGATATGCAGGATAACTGATATGGGACCCCTGTGAAAATGTCAATAGACCCTCAAAGGAGTCACGACCCGTGGGCTGAGAACAGCTGCTCTGGTCCAACCCCCACATTTATAACCCCCTCACATGGAAGCAGGCAGGGAATGCAGGAGATGCTGTTAGCGTCTCCCTGTATGTAATGATATAATGAGCAAGGCGAGAAGCTCTTTGGAGATAACACTGCCTTTTCCTGCCATCCTACACACATACATATACACGCACACACACACACAAAATCAGGACTCTGAAAACAAATACTTTGAAGATACCCCTCTTTGAAATGTCTCTAATTGGGTGATAACTCTCTCTCTCTCTCTCTCTCTCTCTCTCTCTCTCTCTCTCTCTCTCTCTCCCTCTCCCTCTCCCTCTCCCTCTCCCTCTCCCTCTCCCTCTCTCTGTCTCCCTCTCTGTCTCCCTCTCCCTCTCCCTCTCCCTCTCCCTCTCCCTCTCCCTCTCTCTGTCTGTCTCCCTCTCCCTCTCTCTCCCTCTCTCCCCCTCTCTCTAATTGGGCTCTTAGCTAGGGTGGGAATGAGAGATTTTGTAACCATTACAGAAACACACACAATGGGGAAATGTCAGATCCTCAGACCTATGTGGGGAATCTATTACTATGTGCTGAAATTATGCTATTTCCAGACGGAAAGTCTTAGCTGAGAAAAAGAAATCTCCCTCCCCAAGCCCCCAGCTAGTAATAGTAACAAGAAGTGGGGTGCTGTCATAAACTCAAGTTGAACTACGATGCACCCTTTTAAAAGCACAACTACCCCAGGTGGGACTGTAATATACCCTTAACACCAGGTCTATAGGGCTTGTGCTACAGACCAGGCATCCAGGCAGGTCATGGCTAGAGCCTGCCCTGCTCCCCGATGTGTGTTCAGCATGCTGGCACTGAGGCTGCACTCAGGTTCTCCCCAGCCTATCCTTAACTCTGCAGGCCTGAGGGTGGCTTTCAGGGGGACCAACCTGAGATGCACCTTTTGTCCTGGCCCAAGAATCATACAACTTCCATCCCAGCTGCAGCCAGTCTCTTAGAAGGAGGTTGCTCTTAGAAGGAGGTTGCTGTTTTAGAAGAAATCAATAATATCTACCTCTGCCCCCAAGGCAGCAGCAGGCACCTTGAGTTTTCTGATAGAAAAAGATGGTGACAAGACTGCCCCTTTCTGACCCATCCACACAATTGAGAGCCAGGCATGTCTGAGCAGGCCCAGAGCAGACATAAAGACGAGTCTGCTGAGTTATTAAATTAGGTCCTGCACTACGGCCTTTTATACCTAGTGCCTTTCCCAGCTTTCTTCCATGTGCTCACACACATGCACACACAGGCACATGCAAAGACCCTTGTATACAAACAAGTGCACACATGCTCACACATGTACACACAAACATGTGCACAGAAAACACATGTCCACATACATGCACACACAAGTACACACAGACACTTAAGTGTACAAATGCTCACCCAGCTTTCTTCCATGTGCTCACACACATGCACACACAGGCACATGCAAAGACCCTTGCATACAAACAAGTGCACACATGCTCACGCATGTACATACAAACATGTGCACAGAAAACACATGTCCACATACATGCACACACAAGTACACACAGACACTTAAGTGTACAAATGCTCACACATGTACACACAGAGAAACATGTACATATACATGCACACACATGAGTCCACACGGACACATGCATTCACTTAAGCATACAAATGCACATACAGAGATGCATGCACACATATATACACACACAGCCCTCTCCATTCCCTTAGCCAGTAGCCTCTCCGCAAGTTATTCATTAATACCTCATCATGTATCACACCACTCAGCTTTCTACATCCCAGCCCTTAACTCTGCAGAGCTAAAGTAGCCAGTGCCTTGCTTGAAACACCACAGTGGGCATCTCGCCTCAGAATAATTTCTCTAAGCAATCAAGACCTTCCCTCATCTGGTCCTAGCCAGCCTGATCTAGCTGTAACTTCTCCAGCATCCACAGAGTCCCTAGCCAGTTGGTCTCCTGTGCCCACCCTACCCCACCCCCCACACACAAGCCTTCTCCCTTCAAGTTTACTCATCCTGCATCCTTTACCTCCTTGTCGTCCCCTCTGTCTCTACCTGTCAAATCTCACCTTGTCTTCAAAGCCAGCTTAGGTGCCACCACCTCCACAAAACTGCCCACACAGTGACAGGCACCAGCGCCATTCCAGGCAGCCACCTTGATGTAGTCTTGGTGGCGAAACTGATTAGACTCATCCCCCTCAACCCAGAAAAATCTCACATCCTACCTTATTCCAACTCCCACCCCATCCCCAATTCTCACTGAGGGGCGAGACTTGTCCCAGGGATGGCTGGGCAGATGGGATGACGTGATCTGGTTTATACACCTGTTAGCTTAAAAATAGCCGAGAGTAACGTGGTGTGGCTTTCCAGGGTGTCAGATTGTCTCACCGCAGAACTGACTGCATCTAAATCTCCTGCTTTCTACCTGCCCTGTGGTGGCAAGTCCTGCAAATGCTCGATGAGTCGGAGGTCAGACAAGTGAGTGGTAGTTTCTCATGGTAGTTTCTCATGGTGGGTTCCTTGCTGCTTTGCTCACTGGAGGGTGATGTATGTGATTCCCTACTGTACCTCCCTCCAGGCTGCCCTCTGCCCTTTCTATGTTGGATCTCTGCAGAGGGAACAGAGGTATAATGAGCCTGTGGTGACCCACCTACACCCATATGCAGCAGCTCCCTTGGGGGCTCTTACTGCTTGGCTGGATCCTGAAATCTGGGCCTGGCCTTTCTCGAAGCTTCTGATGATCTGATGAAGCTGTATTCTCAATTCAGTTCCTCTGTACTTCAACTTCCCTTACCCAGGGCAAAGAGTCCTCTCTCAGAATCCCCGCAACACGACTAGGACTCAACTGCCAGTAGCCCAGACCTGTGTTGTGCCACTTGCCTGTGTCACTCTAGGTGGCCCATTACTAGACAGCTGTCAATCTCTTCTGCCAGACTCTCATCAAACCCCTAACCTCTGTCCTCTTAGCCCTCATCTAGACTGATTCTGGGGAACATGGCATAGCCATTGGCTGGATTCTGATCCAGGAAAAAAAAAGAAAAGAAAAGCAGAAAAGCATGGAACAAGTGTAGAGTGTCCACTTCACATCTAGGTCATGTCCTCCTGGGCAGATCTCCCCTCTCCTCCTTTATTCCCATCCTTCCTCCCCTCTCTCCTCCTGCCTCCTCCCCTCCCCTGTCTCCTCCTCATACCTATCCCTCTGTTTTCCTCCTTCCCCCTTCTGATCGTTAATGAGAATGGAGATCTAGGCAGCTCTGTTCAATTCGGTAGCTGTTGGCCACAGTAGTCACTTAAATCTAAATTACTGAGGACAAAAGAAAACTTAAAATTCCAGTGCTAGTTGTACTAGCCACATTTTCAGAGCTTGATGACCACAGCCCAGATGCAAGGCAGAGCAGGCCCCTCCCAGAACAAGGGGAACAAAATGTGAGTGAACAAGAAATGACCTTTAATTGGAATAAACTGCTGAGATTTTGAGGTCATTGGTGACAGTGGTTAGGACACCCTGACACAAGCCACTTAACTGTTCTCAACATTTGAGACATAGAGCTGGACACTATATCTTGCCTACTGTGCCTCACTTCTTGGTCTGGAAGAACTAAGTTCTGCTTCTGTCTTTTTTTTTTTTTTTTTTTTTTTTTCCTGAAGCTCAAACCTAGGGCCCTGTGCCTATTAGACAAGAACTTTACTACTGAACTGAACCCCTGACCCCAGCCTCTCTTCTCAACTTCCACACTGTGCACAAGTCTGTAGCTCTGAACATACTTCCTGGAGCCTGCGTATTTCTCAAGCCCATTCTGTCCAAATCACATACTATCACTACAATCATTTACAGACTGCCTTTCCTTAAGGTGGTCTCTTGTGACTAAATATGGTGAATAAATGCAACATTACATTATTTTATACAATCATGGTTCTTCTGAGAAACAGAACCAAAAATGTACATGCTTAAAATTTTTCTTCTAAGCAATTGGCATTCATAATTATGGAGAATGATAAGTGCCCAGGTCATCATCCAGCAAACTGCAAATCCAGGAAATCTGATAGACTGGTTCTCATCTAAGTTCAAATGCCTGAGACCCATGAGAGCAAATGGTGTAATTCCAATGTAACAATGTAAAGGCCAGAAGGCTGGAGACTCAGTTAAAGGCGGAGGCGGGGCAAACTGGCATCTGAGCTGTGCGCAGCTGGGCAGGAATACCCTCTGCTCCTGAAACGGTGAGCCTGCTGCTCTCCTGGTGCCCCCAGATGAATGAGTAAGGCTGATCTACATGTGAGAGGGCCATCTGCTCTACCAGGTCTACTCATTTATTTCATTATCAATTAGAGCTGGAAAAATGGTGTATGATTGTAATTCCAGCATTTGGAACACCAAGGAGGGAGAATTATGAATTTGGGGCTAATGTAGGCCACAAAGAGTTAAACCTAGGCCTTAAAGTTGGCCCAGGCAACTTAGCAAGACCCTGTCTCAAATGAATAAGTAAATAAGTAACAAACAAATAAAATCAGTCTTCAACAGAAATACCACCAAAAAACAAATACACAAACAAACAAACAAACAAACCAAACAAAAATCCAAGCACACTCAGATTATTATTTGACCACAAGTCCAGGCACCCTCATGGCCAGCCAGGTTGAATTATAAAACTAACCCATCACACTTGCCATAGATCGAAGAAGACAAATACAATGAAGAACTTGATATATTAGTCAGTCTAGCAAAACTCAGTAGCCTGTGCTGGGTTCTGATCTTGGGGTCTACTATGATTCCTGTGCTTAAGAGGGAGAGAGCCGAGGGGGAGGGGTGTTAAAAGTGAATTGATTCCACATGGAGACTTCCACTTTAAATAATCAGGAGGGAACCAGGCGTGGTGGGGCAAGGTAAGGAGACCCTGCCTTAAAGAGAACGGGGTGGCGGGGGGAGAGGTTGAAATAAAAGGCAATCAGAAGATAATCCAAAGACCTTCCTACTGTGTTCCAGACCCCACCTCTATCTATCCTGGTGGTCACAGGTGAAACCATGGCCACTGGGGGTGGAGGGGAGCGGTGTCACTATTCTAGACTATGGGGCCTCTGAAGGCTGATTCAACTCCTAGTGTGACTCATACCTCCTTCGGTTTTACCCAGCAACCACTTAATAAATGGTGGATGAGGGAAAAGCATGGCTGAAGCCCTGCTCTGACACAGTTGGCCGTTTTGGACAGGAGCAAAGCATCATGACAAAGGATGTAGGACCGAAATGTTAAACCATACTAAGAGTTCCATCTGCCCAGACACCAGACACTGCTGTGGCACTTAGGGGCAGAACTACGTCTAAAGGAATTAAAACATTCAATAGCTCCAGGGCCAGAGCAGGACATTCTGAGGCTCTAAACTATTTTCTACATCATCCACAACACCAGAATGTATTTTCAAAGAGAGAACATTGGGCATTTGTATCTAAACAGAAATTAAAGCTGTGTGTAAACAAAACATAGTATAGTAAAAGGGAAGGGAAAAGAGGGAGAGAGGAGGGGAGGAAGAAGGCAAAGTGGGAAATGGCAGAGAGAGAGAGGAGAAAGGAAGAGTAAATGCCCTGTCTGGAACTGGATCACCGCCCTCCCTTGTGGGGCACTCACCAGTGAATTTGTGCTCATAATAAGAACACACTCAACCTCCTTTTCAGACACACTACATTTTGGGTTATTTATATCTAAATCTCGTCTCCCTAACAATGTTCACTGTCTATGGGTCCTGTAAGAAAAGCTAATGAAAGCCAGTTCCTACACAGGGATTATCCAGGGCTGTTCTTAGCTGGGAGTCCCAAATGACTCCTAGGATTCTGTGGGTTGGGGAAGAAAGTTTTTCAAAATGTGTACAAGACTTCAGAGCCAGAGAGATAGCTCAGCCAGTGAAGTGCTTGTCATAACCACACTCAAAAAAAAAAAAAAAAAAAAAAAGCAGGGCATGGAGGCGCACACTTGTATTCCTAGCACTGAAGATGCTGAGACAGGAGGAACAGGAGGATGCTGAGTCTGGCTGGCCAGCCAGCCTATTTACTCAAAGAATCCTAGGGACAGTCAAAGACTATTTTTAAAAATAGATAGAACCTAAGAAATGACATCATCTTGTCCCCACATGAACATGCATACACACACACACACACACACACACACACACACACACACACACACACACGTAAATCTAGGATTCCAGGTACTATGTTCAATTAAAAAAAAAAAAAACCTAGTGGGTATCACATAATTTCTTGTAACAGCAGATGTAATAACTAGCCTGCTGTAGGATCCTGTACCTACCTCTAATGCTGTGTTGTTTTTTTGCCTCTCTCTCCCAGGGATACAAACTCCCTAAAATTGGGATCCATGGGTTTGCCTGATGTCACTCACTTTTTAAAAAATATCCTCAAATCCTGGCACATCTTAAAAAGATATCTGATAAATGAGTGAGCAACTGAATGCATGGAACAAACAAATGGGCCACTCTACTGTCTTAATTGCATGCTGTACTATACAAGTCTGTGACCAATCAAAATGAGGAGATAAACTCATTAGCTGTGAATGCAGATCACTTAGAAGGAGAAAGTTATGCGAAACAAAGTGTAGGCAACTAGGAACTGGACTCTGACAAGGCACAGGCACAACTGGCCCTGTACAAAGCCTAAAACACTCCAGGGTCCCCAGAAAAGTGTCTCAGACTCCTGCAGTGTTCCTGAAAGGGAAGTCTGGAGACTACTCATGTAAGAGCAGCTAGGGTAATGTTAAAATTCAGATTTCTGGGTCCTACCCCAGACCCAGGGAGTCAGTGCCTGAGACTTGCATACATCTCTCAGAAGTTCTTTTCTTAAGCACATTCAACTGTCATAGTCTTAAGGGTCTCTGGGTAAAGTCCTATTCTGGCCACCTGTCCCCAAGCTGGATGGGCTCAAAGCAGTTTTCAGCTCCCCACACTCAAGCTGTGAGTGCTCATCCCTCACCTGGGACCCATAAACACTGTGTTAGAGAGAAGATGGAGCAAGACCCCGACATAAATCATACCCATCTACCCTGCTTCCCACCCCTGCTTCTCCTTAAGGAAGGCCCCAGCCCTAGGGACTGCTCACCGGCCATTTCAATAAACTCCAACTGGCCTTTTATCAGATGGTCCAGTCAATTAGAACTTCATCAGGAATCAATTTGTGAGGCCCAGCTGAGATGTAACTATAGATCAGGGCAATGGCAACTGATTACCCCACTAATGGAATATTCCATTGATTAATTGAGTATTTAAATCTTTCAGAAGGTGGCTGTGCTGGCTGCCATTGTCACTGCATGAAAGGGGTAGGAGAGTATCCCCGTCAAATATGAAGCTCCTGGCTTTTTCATCAACATTCGGCTTTCATCAGAATAGCAGGTCTGCCTGGAGTTCCAAAAATCTGAGGCCTTGTTAACTCCTCAATGCTGCAGACCCTCCCCCACTGCCTTGTAGGAGCAACCCACAAGGCTGCATGCTGAGCATCTCAAAGCAGCAGCCACACCAGTTCCTCCCTACTGCTGCAATAACCCAGAGTCCAGTCAAAGCAAAGCCCCCTTCAGCCTACCCACAAGCCTAATTCTTCAGGTCTGGGGTAAGGCCTGAGAATTTGCATTCCTAGCAGGTTCCTGGATGAATCTGCCCTGTATTACACAATTCTAAAACATCCCTTATCAATGCCAAGACAGCATTAACAGTGACTGTAATCTATGCCTACGTGCTTGATCCATGGGGAAGGAGACCTACACCTTACATCTTACCTAGACCCTTGATTAAGAGTGAGCTTTGTTTCAGGTTCCATTCTGTCTCCCACTCTCCTACTGGGTAGCAGTGGATGACTAAACTAGCTTCCTCGGACTCCACCCCTTAGTCTTAAGAGGATTCTCTCTCCCTCCTCCTAGATAGGCTTGTGGTAAGAATGATCATAAAATGCTTAACTCGAGTTGGCATGCAGTAAAACTGGAAGCTATTACTATTATTACCCAGTACCTAGAAAGGTCTCAGAAGGCAGGGTCCCTTTGGGGAAAAGAACAATGTGATTGCTGTTTGCTGAGAATCAGATGTGTCTGTGTAAGGGTTAAACAGGGTGGTGAGGAAGCTCCTGGGTCCCTGCATCATTTTTTTAAATTACATAGTGTGTGTGTGTGTGTGTGTGTGTAGGTCAAACAATAATTTGCAGGAGACAGTTATCTCATACTTCAATGTGGGTCCCAGGGATTGAACTTAGGTTGTCGGGCTTGGCTGCAAGCCTCTATCCCTGTGTTACCTCACCAGCTCTCCCATATTTTCTGTGCTGTCTTTCCTGGAGACTGACTATAGAAGTCATGACTGCTAGAAGCTCGAACCAAATCTCCCCTTGTGGGTAGTAGATGATAGGAAAAGAAGCAAAGAAAGAGACTTGGAGTTTGTGAAGGTGCTGTATTATGGGACGGACTCACCCCACCTGTGATCTCGTTTAATATTAGTGAAAGTTAGATTGGCTGAGATATCTATTTTCATCCCTTAGATTTGAAAACTGAACCCCAGAAAGGGAAAATGATTAGCTCTAGACAATCAGCTGATAGTTAAAACTAGAGCCCAGGTTGACCTAAATGCCCTGCATCACTCCAGCTCCAAGTGAGTGTGTGTTTAATACTGTGCCGTCATAGAAGACACTGTGCAGAGGTGTAAACAAATGCACTGCCCAGGAAGGTGGGGGCCGTCTTATTTAAAGCACACCGGAGTAAGTTATCATGGTGACTTGGCCTTCAGTCTGTCCCCTGAGGTCTCCATACTGAGTTTTCCACAGTATGGAGCCCACTCTTTCCATGACAAAGAGATTGTTTCACTGGCCCTTACATTTTCACATAAATGACCTACAAAACACAGAGAATGAGAGTGGGCCTTGAATTATTTTACTCGTAAACCACTCAAACAGGAGAGAAGATTCCATAAGCCCCCCTGTGGCACAGCTCTTGAAAGAGAAAACCACCCCAGAATTAATCACAAGGTTGGCACAGCTTTAGATGTACACCATCCACCAGGTCTGATTTTCTAAACCCACAAGAGGTTAACTATTTTTCCATGCACCAAACTGGACCCACCATCATCTTAAAAAAATTTGTTCTAAAGAGATAAACTCATCAAAACATGAAGATCTCTCATGGCTCTACCTGAGAACCTCCAAGTACTCAAAGCCCTTATCCTAATGCCCAGATTTGAGGAGGCTGAAAAAAAAAAAAAAAAGAATTAGAGTTTGTTGAGTGTGTCTGCCTTCAGCCCCTACTTTCATGAGTTCACTTGCACAGATTTGAGGGCCTCTGTGAAATCAATCCATGGATTATTTAGCGCCGTATAGAGTGTGCTAAATTGGGCATTGATTCTAAGCAGACTCTTTGGATAAGCAGTGACCTTGGGAAGTCACCACCCCTATCTAGCCACAGTGTCCTCAGTTCTGATGCTGCGATTTTAATAGATGTTCTCTCCACTTGACACGGGTGCAGTAAGGGAACCTGACCTGGCCAATGATATTTCCAAAAAGGGTATTTGAGCCCAGGTAGATGAAGCATTGAGGCAGGCAACTTTTCTTAGCCAGGTAGAGGGAAGTCAGGGATAGCATAAAATATTCAAAAAGCAGAAATCAAAATTTAGCCAATGGTGTCAGGCCACACCTCAACTAAGCTTTTGCAGACTTCCTCTGGGTCCTGTGTGGGTTCTGAACTCTGCCAACTGCAACTTCATCCTGGTTGAAATCTGGGCCAAAAACAGCCAGCCACCCAGCTGATTCAGACCAAAGGAATTTTATAGGTGTTTTAAAACTCTAAAGATTCCTTCTAGATGAGCATGGGGTAGTCTCTGGTCACTTTTAAAGAAAATAATCCTGTAACACCCACCTACCATCACCCCCACTGTACCCCACCAATCACCGCCCCACCCACCCCACCCCATCCCAGCCCACCCCACCCCACCCCCATGGCACCCAGCACACAGGAGTAACTTTAGGTCCTAACATCTGGGAGTTTGAACCCATTCCACTTCTCTTAAAGAACTGAGCTAACCCTGAGGCCTCTTCTTTGCAGTCCCCAGTTTGCTGTGAGCAAGTGGCACTAGAGTCCAAAGCAATGCCCAGTTTGCCTTTCCCATCAGCACTCAGGACTGCACTTTTGATGGTAGACGGAAGGATAAATGTAGCATCAGATGTTTTTCATCTGCATATAGTGGAACAGCTGATAAAAATTAACCAAGAGCAGCATTAACCAGTGCTGTGATTTGAATGTCTTCACCAAAACTTCACCACGGTGAAATGTAATCATCACAGTAGCTATTAATAGGGTAGAAGCTTAATCCAGCCATGATATTGGAGGGCGGGCCCTTCGGCCAGTGATTAGGGTTAAATGAGGCCATAATGGTAGAGCCCTAACCCAATGGAACTGTGGCTTGACATAAAGAGGAGAGAGCTGAAAAAGGACATCTGCCTCAGCACAAGATGCCGGACCCCAGCTTGCAGTTCTTAAAAGTCCCCATCATCCAGAAGGCTCTCTAAAATGCAGAGTTTCCACTTTGAAGCCTCCGTAACTGTAGCAAATGATTCCTTTTCTCTATAAGTAACTATAAGTAACCCCACCCCACCCCCATGGCACCCAGCACACAGGAGTAACTTTAGGTCCTAACATCTGGGAGTTTGAACCCATTCCACTTCTCTGAAAGAACTGAGCTAACCCTGAGGCCTCTTCTTTGCAGTCCCCAGTTTGCTGTGAGAAAGTGGCACTAGAGTCACTATAAGTAACTAGCTTGTAACATTCAGTCAGCACAATAGCAAGTAGTCTAAGGTGATGACCCTAGGTTCAGGGGTCCCCACATAATGGTTCAACAATGTTACCAAGCAACCAGGCTCCTCTTTTCTTCTACTCCTCTCTCACCATCAGTTTTCTTAAGGCCTATCTCTTCATGGTCTCTAGAGAACTGAGGTATCATACCCTCACACAACCGTATTCATTCTAAGACTAAGGCATTTTCTCCTTAAGTGTGACTTTTTTTTAACTGAAGAGACAAATCTTGCTCACTCCCCCCATTCCCCTATTGGCAAAAGCTAGATCCTACTGTCTGCAAGAGACCTTGGGAAGGTGGGCAAGTACCATGTTTAATACTTAGAGTGAAAGGCCTAACAAGGAAATATTTGAGGTACAAAGATGTCTGTTATGTGGGCAACCATTGATGTGTGTCACACCTGGCAAAATGGGCATTTGCTCTTATAAAACTGGGTATGAATGTGTTTTTTTTTTAGACATGTGGAAAACCTCCTCAAATGAGCTTAAAGTTTTAGGATTATATAAAGATTAAAAGCAAATTCTGTGACAAAACATGAAAGGCTAGCCCAGGCACAAAATTTAGCCCTGCAGCAGGAAGGCATGGCTGATGCACAGAGTAATGCAGACCAGGGCTAGAGCCTGAACAGTAAGGAGTGTCATGCCCCAGGTCCAGAGGACACCATCTGTGTAAGACACAATGATAGAGGATGCACTATGGTGCTCACCAACAAAGCATGTAAAGAGTAGAGCTTGCTGCCCAGGGCAAATAGAGGCCTCTGTGGAGCAGTCAATGCTGTCCCAGGTCACCCTGCAGATGCTTGCCCCAACTCCACCTTGAGCACCTAATCCTACCCTTATCCTCACCTCCCTATGCCAGGTAGGGAATGAAAATGGCCCTGAGTCCAATGGCTCAAACCTCATGAATAATCTCTGGTCAGCAAGAAGCAGCTGCTATTTTTACAGCATTCCTCCATCAGTCCCCTCTTCTGTTTTTGGTTCTTTTGAGACATGGGTCACAAACAAGATGACCATAAAAAGTGACAGGAGACACAAGTCAGTGGGAGAAAACTGAGGCTCTCTAGCGAGAGCTCCCAGTCATCACCAAGGGCCAGCCAGGGTAGACAAGTCACCCTCTCCACTCTTGTCCAAGTCTATAGAAGTCAAAAGAGAAACCTCTACACCAAGAGTTTAGTCCAGGAGATCACATCAGGGGGGTGTTGAGGGACAATGGTGCAGTACGGACCCTGAACCCTGATCTCCATGGATTTCCCCTGGAGATAGTTTAATTTTCCTACTCTGGAAGTGAGTTTTGAAAAGCAGTGTGATGTGGGGATGAATAGTTGTGTTTTGGGGGTATGTTGTATTGTGTGTGTGTGTGTGTGTGTGTGTGTGTGTGTGTGTGTGTGCATGCACACACACACACACACACACACACACACACACACACACACACACACTTGGATACCTGTTGTGGCTTAATAAAACCGATCATGAACACCTCAAAGCTAAGCCTGGACATTCCATTAATCCGAATGCTGTCATAGCTATAGCTACAGTTGCCCACAGCACCTGAAGAAGCACTTGGAACTGAACTGAGATCACAGACCTTACTGCACCTGCTGCATTTGATTTGGTTCTTTAGGTTACCAGCCCTGCAAACTTAGCATCCCACATCTCCACCAGATGCACTGGATGGACCCTACATGGAACTTTCACAGCCATAAGCCCCCAAACAACCACGAATAACATCAATTTGATGTGTGCAGTTCCCATGGGTCTCTAATCTCTGAGTAATAGGTGCTAAACCCTCTTTTCTACAAGAGGCACCAGGTAACTGACTGAACTTAGATTTAATGTCTAACTTCTCTGATTTAAAACTCTCGGATGGGAAGAGGTTCCCCATTTTCCTTGGACTGGGGATGGAGGTTCTCAGGGCACACAAGGGTAATCGAAGACAGCTGCTTTGCCCACATATATCTGGTACATTTTTGTAGCATGAGAAACACTCTTCTTCCATAGCAACCACTTGGGGTTTTCAATTGCTAACCCCATCCTCCAAGACAATAGCAGTTTAGGCTAGGCAGGGCTGCTCCTACACCCTACCCCCACCTCTTTGTGTTAATAAATTCCAAATCCCACTTCTTTCTCCCAAGCTTCTCATTTTTGTTTTGTTTTGCTTTTCATGAAGAGCACAATATGAACAGTTGATTATAAAATGAAACTCCTTGGCTTGTATTCAAGAGTATCATACAGGAATTTTAAAAATGGCGAGGAAGCATTAGCCCCCGGTATGCTCACTTTGTAGCCCCCTATATATCTGAAACAGTGTAAGACCATAGTAGCCTCCCTCATGGCATCATGTATGGGCAGCTGTTTCGGGTGGCCCATGAATATGGCAATTCCTGGGTGTCCTTGGCTCGGGCTGGGCTGTATACAAACTACAAAGGACAGATAGACCCTTAAGTCCACAGAGCTGGAAGATGCCTTTGTCTCTATGATGTACAGTGACTTTCTCTGCTCTCTGAAGAACGTAATGGTAATTCCATCCTAAAAATGAAGAAAACCTCGAGAATTTATGAGTCAACATAAGCAGAAAACTACAAAGAAGTCCAGGGAAAATTCAGTTTAAAAGTCCCCGTGGCTCCCTTTGAGACAAAGAACAATCTTATTTTTTTTCTGTATCAAAATGCCCTGCTGGGAATTAAGCCCACATGTTTTCCATTTCTAGTGAGTGAAGTAGTGGAAAGACTTCCTGACAGGACCTAGAAAGTGAATTCTGGAATAGAAAATGTGTCAATCAGCTTCCTGCTACTGTTACAATGTACTTGAGACAGTCACCCTTAAAAGGCTGGAAAGTTTATTTTGGCTCATAGCATTGTAGTAGTCTGTAGTAGTCCACAGTCAATTGGCCCCCATTGCTTTTGACCTTGTGGTGAGGGGGTGCCTCAAGGTTGGGAATGTGTAGTGGAACAAATCCTTACCTCGTGGCTGAGACATGAACAAAAGAGAAAGATGCCAGCATATTCCAGTGTTCTTGGAGAACACAGTCCCAATGGCCCCAAACCTCCCACTAAGGCCTGCCTCTTAGAGGCTGCACCACTTTTCAATAATGACACACTGAGGACCAAGCCTTTGAGGAACATTCTAGATACAACTGTAGTAATTAGCAAGCCCCCCATAGTCAATAATGTAGACCCTCATGATGCAAAGAAAATTTTCCTTTAATAGGCTGGGCACATATGGGCTTGTTTTGAGAGACCCAAACCCTACTCTCCCTCGCTCCCTCGCTCCCTCCCTCCTTCCCTCCCTTCTGCCTCCTCTGTGTAGCCTTGGTTGTCCTGGAACTCACTCTGTAGACCAGGCTGGCCTTGAACTCACAGAGATTTGCCTGCCTCTGCCTCCTGAGTACTGAGATTAAATGTGTGCATTACCACTGCCTGGCTAGAAGTGTGGGCCATGACCCCATTCCCATTACTGAATTTGGGGATTGTGAAGAATTTGGCAACAATGAAAGGTTTCTGAGCACCAACAACCAAAAATAATAATAATTCAAAATGGAACACATTATGAATCTGAGATGTTTCTGGCAGCCCTTACTCATAGGCATCTTGTGACTTCCCGGCAGTCTTGGTTTTGAACACACACACGTGCCCGCTTTGCACTATATGAGCCATCATGCCACAGAACAAGCACCAGTAAACTCTGCCTAAAGCACCAGGCTCAGCTTTGAGATATTGTATGCTATGAATCACAGTGTCTTTACTGTACAGAGACATTTTTCTAATCTTAGAGAAACATAATGGTTTAATTGTGGAAAGCAATGTCTTTCAATATTTTCCTAGCAATATCTCTCAGTATGTAAGCATCAAATTAGTATATCTTTGGGTTATGTTGATTAGAATGTTTAATTGTAAGGACAACTGCTGACTTGGGTTTCATTTTTTAAAAAATCCAATGGATTTTGTCTTGGCATTAGGGTAGAATTTTCAGTCATCTCTAAAATGGATCTAAATATACTGCTTTCTATGTATTCATATAAAGTAGTGTTCTTAGCATTGGTGACTATAAAATCAAAATATTAATCATAAAAAAATACTGAAGGTACTCTACAGTCAGCATCATGAAAAATTCAATCAGGATTTAATTATCTGTGCACAAACAAATCCATCTCATTAATGTACAAATTTGTTTATGTTTTCTTAAAATGGTAAAAATACATTTATCAAAGAACTTCTTAAATAAATTTATTTATGATTTACAATCAGTAAATGTCTTATTTGTATGCCTGTTTTACATGCCAATATTGATGGGAGATGTTATTCTGTAAATATGTTTCTCATACTGGTTAATGAATAAAGCACTGTTGGCCAATAGGAAAGCAAGATAGGCAGGGCTAGGAGACTAGGAGGAAAGAGGAAGGAGTAAGGAGGAGTCAGGATGGAGAGACCGGAGAGAACAGCATGTTGGGCCGCCCGGTAAGATGAGCCACGTGGAAATACTTAGAATAGTAGAAATGGGTTAATCATTAAGACAGAGCTAGCTGATAAGAAATAATAGTAACTGGCCAACAGCATTATATCAAATACAGAGTCTCAACGTGTTATTGGGGGCTGGCGTGGCAGCTGGACCAGACCGGTGGGAAAACATACTCGCTACACCAATATGCCTAAGGTTACACAAATACTTCACAGGCACAGAGGGGTCTTGTGTTGAAAGTTTAAGAAATACTGATCTAAAGAAAAAAGGATACAGTTGGGTTCTAATGTTCTAGGAGCAGTATTTTCCTGATCCAATCCCAGCCCTATGCAGCTGGACAGGTGAAGACACATTCAGAGGTGCCTTCTCAGTATGCAGCTTCCTTGTCAACACAGCCTGCAGATTTAGGAAACCAACTGTTGAGTTCTGAGAGAGATGCTAGAGCCATTTGCTGACTGAAAGGCTGACTTTGGCTAATAAATTATAGAGAGGGGTCCTTGAGTGAACTAATGAGGGATGGTGATGGATAGACAGATAACAAGAGTTCTTCCATGAAGCTTGTTGAAGCTTCCATGAAGTTGTGGTAGTCATTTACTAACCAGTGCTTCCAAATTTCAATCGTTTAATGCTCACGTGGCTGGATTATTCCTTGTGGTATGATGTCAGTAGCTTTTGCTCAGGTCGGTGATGACTTCCACGCTGCTAAGTCTGGGAAGGATATTACTCTGTCCTCATCTTACTGAGCTCCCAAATGCATCTGACTCTTCTTAACCATTCCCTTCCTGAAATGTCCCCTCCCCCATTTTCCCCTTTATTTCCTGTCTTTATACTTCTAAAGTTTCTCCCCAAAATTTGCCAGCTGCCTTTTAATCACTTAGGACACCCTGGTGTGCCTGGTATGTGTTTCTTAAATGCCCAATTCTAAGCCATCTCCTCCTCTTATGCAAATGGTTCTCAGTTTTCCTGATGCTACGATCCTTTAATACAGTTCTTCATGTTGTGTTGACCCCCAACTATAAAATCATTTTTGGTACTACTTCGTGACTGTAATTTTGCTGCCATTATGAATTGTAATGTAAATATCTGATCTGTGACCCTGTAAAAGGGTTGTCCAGCCCCCATAGGGATTGCAATCCATAGGTTAAGAACTATAATTTAATGCTATTCATTTTTCTTTTATACTTGTACACATTGTCCATGCCTTCCATTTTAATTCCTATCCTAGTGAAGCCACATTCTATATCCACTGCCCAGCATTTTCTCCTGTTCTCTTTAGCCCCTTGAATGTCCCAAAAGTACTTCGGAGGAGGTATAGCTATCCCCCAGTATCCATGAAGGATTGGTTCCAAGATCCCTTGCAGATACCAAAACCCAAAGAGGCTCGGTATCATACAAGTGGTGATGCAAAGTCTGTGCAGAACCCACACATATCTTTCCATGTACTATAACACATCTCTAGATTATGTACAACATCTTAAAGAACATAAATGCTTCAGAAATATCTGTAACACTCATTGCCTATGGGAAAATGACAAGAAAAATCATGTACATGTTTAATACAGATATAATTCTCCCAACATCTCAGTCCTAGATGGATTGTACCTGCAGGTACATGGATGGCCTGCCTGTCTTTATAAAACACACACCTGATACAGACTAGAACAGACTCAGAATATATTCTTTTCAGACTGCCAACACTCAATAATAAGAAACCAAACACAATTTGTGACTGGCAAAATATTTACACACACACTTTACCTAAGCAGATATACAGATGGCAAAGAAAGAAGTGAATAGCTCCTCAGAATCATTAGTCATTAGGAAAACGTGAAGTACAATCACAATGAGACACCACCTCACACCTGTTGAAACGGCTAAAATTAAAATGACTGAGCTGGGTAAGTACTCCATGAAAGAGTAGTACCTAGAATGTGGAAGATTCTAGGTTCAATCTAGAAATCAAACAACCCCCGTGCCAGAAGCGTCTGGGGTCAGCTGAAACTTCTTTCTATTAGCAGTGGAAATACAGATTGGTGTGGACACTTTGGAAAGCACTTTAGAAGTCTCTCATGAGATTCTAAACATGTCTCTGTGTGTGTTTGTCTCTCTCTGTCTCTCTGTGTCTGTTTCTATATCTATCTCTCCCCCTTCTTTGTGTGTGTGAGGGTGTGCATGCATGTGTGTGTGCGTATGAGAGAGAGAGAGAGAGATCTGAATGAACAAATTCAAACCATCTATCTCTATCTCACACCCAGAGCACCCTTTGTGGCTGAGTGTATCCTATTGCTAGATGTAATCTGGGGAAAGAGGATGAAGGATATATGAATGAATGATCCTTAGAAATGGGCATCTGGGCAATGAGGCAAGAGATTATAGATCCCAGTAGGTGTATCCAACTTGACCCTGTGGAGATGGCATGGCAGAAACAGCTGGGATGGGGTTTGGGCTAGGACAGACACCAGGGTTGCAATATGCCTTTAATACATGTTTCCTTTCGATGGTAGTTCATGTACTGCTCTCCTTATTTGGGGAGACACAGAGCTCCTACGCAAGTAAGGGAGAAACACAGTATTGCAGTGCACATACCTAACTGACACTGAATGTCAAGGATGTCTGAATAAGTACAAAGATATAACAGAGTTTCAAAATCACAGAGGCTCAGGCCATCTCCTTTGTGTGTGTGTGTGTGTGTGTGTGTGTGTGTGTGTGTGTGTGTGTGTGTTGTGTGTGTGTGTGTATTTTCAGGAGGGTATGTGCATGTATATGTGTGTGGAGGCTAAAGGCCAATCTTGGGTGTCATTCCTCAGGAGACATCCTGTAATGAAGTCTAATACATAAACCAAGTAAAAACCCAATGGCAATAATAATAAAATAGATCAATTCACTGCAATAAAAATCACATGAATGTATTATATTGCACTGTATTCACTCTTCCTGTGAAGATGTCTCTGGGATGAGATGAAATGACATGAGTGGCACAGAGACTGGGGTGTAACATTACATGACTGTGATAATAGTTACTTGTGCATGAGCTGAGATACCACAGTAGCCACTGTAACAAGCAATAGAGCTACTAAGGGACTCACAAGTGGGTAGCATATACAGTGGGAATACCCTAGTCAGAGGGATGATTTATGATCTGAATGTGGTATTAGCAAAACAGAACAAGATTTCACTATGCTACTTAAAATAGCATACAAGTTAAAATTGATTCATTTATTTCTGGAATTTTCCATTCAATCCTTTTGGACCACAGTCAACAGCAAGTAACTGAAAGACAAATGTCAGATGAAGGGAACTTCCTAATTCCCCAAGTTGGCATCTAAGGGGCAAGGTCGTAACTAGGATGTCATGGCAACACTAGGGTCAAAGTAGATACTCTGGTCCTATGCTTGCTCCTTTAAGACATGAACACACTCATGAACAAGATGCCATTGTGCAGGGGGAGGTGTCAGTCAAACTACATACAAAAGCTGCCCTCATCTTGGAAAATATGGGAGTCTTGT
The DNA here is from genome assembly GCA_030556225.1 of Cricetiscus sungorus. Classification (NCBI taxonomy): domain Eukaryota; kingdom Metazoa; phylum Chordata; class Mammalia; order Rodentia; family Cricetidae; genus Cricetiscus; species Cricetiscus sungorus. The sequence continues at coordinate 43,836,287 of JANBXA010000007.1, forward strand.
CCAAAGTAATTCATCACAGTAACTTTGATTTTCCTCACCTGTGAAACCGCCATGGGTCCATATTCACCTGGTTTGACTCAGGAAAGGATTAGAATACAATCTGCAAAAATACATACCAATATCCAGCATGAGGAAGAAAAACTTAAACATGAGTCATTAATGATGATAAAAATAAAAATTAATTTTTAGTCTGGGGAGAACGAGAGTAATGAAAGATTGCTGGTGCCCTCCAGCTTGAGGGAATGGACCATTACGTGTGGATTGGAGTCTCCAGATCCATTACCAGTGTAGGAAGGAGGCTAGAGGCTCTTGAATCTCAAGTACCGTGGTTATAATTTATTCCCAATGATCTTACTGAGGAAAATTAATTTACACCATCTCTGATTTCTATCTCATTAATATCTCTCCTTTCCCTTAATCAGACACTCAACGCAGGTTCATATACTTCACAAGTCTTTCCAAAGAACAGTCTTTAGGGTTTATTTATACGCTCCAGTGTACGTTGGTTTTTAATTTCATTCATTACTTCATTTATCTTTATTAATACTATTCTACTTTTCTTTAGGTTTGTTTATTCAGTTGTTTCTATTCCGATTTCTTCAGATGAGCTCTTAAAATCAGCTGGCCTTTTGAGAAGTTGGGAGCTCTGACTTAGGGAATAATGAAGGCACACCAGTCAACAAAATGTTCTCAAAAGCACTGTATCTCACGGACTGGAGGACTGTCACATTGTGTGAAGAAAGACTTAAGAACAAGCAAACTTGAACTCCAGCTTTTAAAAACTAATTACAAATGTAAAGCTAAGGGACGTGTTGATACAGGGCTACCTTTCTTAAGAGTGTTGCTTCTCCCATTAGCTCCCCTGTAGGGTTCAGGCGCATATCCTTTCTCCTTGGGCTAGTACATAACTCGTTTCCCAGTTCCTCCACCACAAAGTGACTCCTGAATTCTTTCTGCTTTACAAATAAAGTCTCACAATTCCTCTTCCTAAACCCCTTTGGTAACTTTCTCAGAACAGAAGAGCTTTTACCATGGCAGATACAACCTTGAGTCTGAACCCCCATCCACTCCTGACCTTAACCATCCTCATTTCCCACTTAAGTCTCCCTCATCCTTTGTACCCCAGCAGAACCAAACAACAAATAGCTTCCTGCATGTTCATACTATAATTTCACCCCTTTTCGCTACATAAGACACTCCTGCCCACTATGCACACCAGAATCTTGCCTAGCCTTTGTCAAGTAATCCTTTTGTCTGACTTAGCCTTCCTGGTACCCTCTGGCCCCTGAGCAGTTGCCCCTTGGTTCCCACCTCTAGATACCATTTTTCCCTCACCACACAGTGCATTAAACTGTCTTCTCACTAATCTGTTTGTGTATACCTTTTCCGTGGACCCTATACAAGGTTTTAAAGCAGATTCCCAGCTCCTTGCTCACAGGTGGAACTTAAATCTCTGAGCTGTTGGCTTTAAGGGTTTTCCAGCTCCTGCTTTGAGGAAAAGCATAAGATGTGCATGTGCCCAGAGCAGAGGCAGATTGCCTTCTTGACCGCATCTGTTGTCTCCACAGTAGTAACTAGCAGCAATTTCCACCCTTGGGTACCCAGAAAAAAACACTGGACCCACAACAAAAGCAGACTTCTGTCCTTCTGTCTTTCTGCAGAGACATCCACTGAGGAATCATCAGGTACTCTTGACTTGTCAAACACCTTTCGAGGGGTGCCTCATGTACTTTTCATGGGGTACCTCATTTAATTCTCAAGCATCATTTCAGCTTTCTCTAACACAGGTCTGGAGCAGTGCTTTCAAAGCTGTAGAGTGCAAACAGATCACTCAGGGATCTTGTCTAGTTGCAAACTCAGACTCAGTTGGTTAAGGTTAGGACCTTAGAGTCTTCGTGCCTAGGAGACTCCTAACGATACCGATGGTCACTCCTTGAACGGCAAGGACTTTAAGAACTGACTGAAAGAGGGTTTCCTTCACTCATTTCATACAAACCCTGGGACAGCACTAGCAAGACTTTTCTGCAGCCCTGGAAATGTTCTATAGTCATGTGGTGGCTGCAGGCTGCTAAGCAGCCAAGGGCATAAATTTTCAATTCTCTTTCATTTTATCCCACTAGAATTTAAATACCATGTGTGGCTATTTGATTCTGGTGGAGATTGGTTGCTAGCATAGAGGGCTGCTACAATACCAGTTGGGTAAAGAGCCTAGTTAGGAAGCCTGAGAAAGCCCCTTCCCTTTCTCTTCTACTACACTGGGTCAGCTCTTATTCACTCTAGCCTTTCATCTAACAGGATTCATGTTACAGAGAAGACCCCCAGAGAGAAAGGCAGCATGCCAGCTAAGGTGGCATCCGAGGGCAGAAGGTTCCACTTCACTGCTACAGGACAGACAAAGGGCAGAGAAAATGATCCTAGCATGTCTCGAGCATACTGCAAGAAGATTCAAGCCGCTGCTGGCCCTTTAAATGGAGCCAGCTCCCACTGGGCACTCTTAAAGCTCACTTCATTCATGAATTAAGTCCCTGACATCCCATATCTGTATGATCAATATGTTTGTTTATTAGCAGCATCTGCTGTGTTTCAGTGAAGGCAATGGGTCCCAGTGAAAGGCCTGTTCTGTAACCACAGAGTAGGGCCTGAGACCTGAAAAAGAAAGGCCTCCTGCCGACAGATGAGAGCAAGGGCTGGATAGAGTTTCAGGGTAATGGGCCTTTGATTGAAATTACCCACTGGCTTGGTAGGGAACTGTGCTGGGTGCCTCCTTGAAAAGCCCCATCAGCTGGTGGTTTTACTTCTCCCAGCTGTTGGCCTCGGAGAAGTATAGCTGCAAAGGTGGTCTGATCTCATCTGTGGACAAGATGAAAGGCTGGTCACACTCTGGATGAGGGCATCCAAGCAACTAGGTCTTCAGGATCTATTGCAATACAAATCCAGCCCCCTTGAACCAAGCCAGAATACCTTTGGCCTCTGTGACCTTACTCCCAGGCTGGCTTCTTTTGTTTTGTTTTCCCAGAAGAAAGTCTCATTTTCCAGTTTTTTCTTCCACATTGAGGATTCGCGGTCCACACCTCTCACTCACCTGAGACTAGAGGCCAAGGAAGGCTAGTCCCGAATTCACTGCTTCATCCACATATGTGTGCATCCCAAGCAACTTCTGCATGCTAGGAGTATCCTGGGTCTTGAGCACAAAGACCAAAGAACACCATCTGGGCCCAGGACATTTAAAGCCACAGGCCTCTACTGCTTATACCAGGTTCCCCCATTACAGTCTGGACCCATAACATGCACTGTGCATCACCATCCAACAAACTATTGTGGTTTCCAATTTGGGATGATTTGCTCCCCAGAGATATCTGTGATTTCCAGGGTTCTTGGTCATCACACCTAAGGGGTGAGGGGGCAAGTACACATGGCATCTAGAAGACAGAAGCCAGGAACGCTCATAAACAGGGCAGCCCCACACAGAATTATCAACAAGCCAAGTTGATAAATCCCAAGTTATAGTCATCTCTTCACATTTGAATTGAGTGAGATGCAGATATAGGACCTTCCCTTTTTCTCGCTTTACTCCTGGGCTGCACTCCTTAATCAGAACACTGTTCCTGGATTCCACCATACAAACAACACTGGAGATGTCTGGTCCAGCTTCCTGCTCTGCCATTTATATTGTTATCTTGGTCTTTGGGGTTTGATATTATGTACCATTTTTCTATGACAGGACCTTGACTAGTCTCGTGCTATTGCACAAGTCTTCATATCTGGGGGCTGCTCTTCTGAAGGATGTTCCAAACAGGCTCACCTGAGCTCTACAAACTCACTACAGAGACAATCCTTGTTCTGCCTCCAACCCATATTCAGCTTATTCGGTGGCCATAGGCCACTCTCCTGCTCTCACCAGAATTCCAACACCCTGCCCCTCTCCATCTTTCAGCCTTACTGCTCCACTTGATCATAAACACAGGTGGGCCAGGTACCCAGGAGAATGTCTGATAAATCACTGTCGCCGACTTTTCACTCCACATTTTCTAGCACCTGGCTTAGGGTGTGCTTATACCCAGGTGATATGAGTCTCCTCCGGTATCTATCTCTTTACAATGTCATAGAAGATTTGGGGGCACTTAGGATGGAAGCCAAGGTCTCACATATACTAGGCAAGTGCTCTACCCCTGAACAACATCATTAGCTGTGATGTCCAAGATGGTGAGAAATCCCTTTCTACTGATTCTTTCTGAGCAGGATACAAAGTAGACATTCCCTGGCTACCAACAGTTTGCTTATGCTCCTCCAGTAAACTTCTAGAAGGTCATAAAAATGTACATTGTTGCCTTTGAATTTTATAAATCAACTAATAAACTCCAACAAACTGATTCTTATCTGAAGCAATATGTTGGGAAGAATGCTAGGATACTGAGATACTAGGAAGTGAGGCAGGGTTCAGGTCTTGGCATTCTTAATTATTCCTCTCCATGCTTTGATATCACATTCAATCTTATTCTAACTAAGCAGCTGACCCAGTGCCAACTACTATAAATATCCCAAAGCCTTACCTATTTGAGGCCAAGGTTCAGAAAGAACGACAGTCAAGATCAATTAGCAATGTTCTCAGATCCACAGAGGTGAGAGGAGTAGAGGCTGCTGTGCCAGATGTTTGCCATTATTGTCTAAACAGAAAATGAATTATACATTCTTCGTGTTATTTGATTAGTAGGACAGTGGCTGCAGCTGACAGTGAGTGTTCCTCTATATGAGAGACCCAGATGAGTAAAGAGATGGATTGCATCCTAAGTGAAGTTGACAATGCACCCTTACTGGCTTTCACCTGTGGCTGTATATACACTATAGGCTTAGAGATAAAATTAGAAAGTAAAATTGTCCTCAGGTGTGCAAATTTCAATGACCCAGCATTGGCAACATGCCAAATCTGTTACTTTGTTTTCCTGAATGTCAATAGGCTCAAACCTTGAAATATTCCAATAAACAGGGATTTTAAAGGCCCTGCAAACTGAGTCAACCATGTATCTAACATGTGAATACACCTCTGATGTTTCTGCCAAGTTGCCCTAGAATTGTTTAACAAATCTGTGGGTGGAGGAGACATAGCTTTTTACTCAATGCAGTCATTTCCATTAGGCTCATCCAGAAGCTCTGGCTGCTTAAACATCTTCTTTTAAGAGAACACCACCTATATAGATTTTGCATCCTTCATCCACATTTCTACTCCCCTTTCACATATTGTACTTATTCCTTTAACCATCTCTAGAAAGGATTCCACGAATTTGTCCCAAGAAGTCAGCAACTCACAGCCCTGGAGCCAAATCTGGCCCTCCAACTCATTTTATAAATAAAATTTTATCAAAACGTAAATACACCTATTGGCTCTTGGAAGCACTCATGCTACAATAGTTAAGTAGTTACAGCAGAGATCTACAAAGCCCAAAATATTTACATAGCTGACTATGTGCCAATAAGTTTGCCAATCCATGCTATGCCAAACTTCTTCAGAGCTGTGCCAAACAAACTAGCTCTCACCAAAGATCACCATGAGGAATAGCTCTGAGTCATCACCTTAACAGTTTGCACTAGCTAATGCTCACTTCTTCTTCTTTTTTTTTTCTGATGTGTACGTGGGGGAAGAGACTAATTTTGATTCATAGTTTGAGGGAATAAAGTTCATCATGACAGGAGTGTGGGATGCTTGGTCACATTGTTTCTGTGGTCTGGAAGCAGAGAGAGATAAATGCTGGGGCTCTCTTATGCTCATTTATTAAGAGGGATTCCAAAAACGGCACTACTGAAAGGCCTGGACCAGAATCTCCTCCTTGCTTCTTGTTCATTCTAAGCCCACTTCTTACAAAGATAGATTGCACTCATCACCATCACCAGGCTCTGCTGATCTACTGGCTATTTCTTGTTGACAACAAAATCATACCTCGACTTCTAGCTAACATTTCCTGCTCACTTTCTATAAATTGAACTGGTAATAACTGGTGTATCATTGCTTTGATTGTCTCCATCTTGCTGTCCTCTGAGGGAGACACTACCATTATCCCCTTTTCTAAATGAAGCGAATGGAAACTTGGAAGAGTTGTAAATACCCAGGGCCATACAGTTCATACACGACAAAGCTAGATCTAGTGGGACTAGGGTCTCACTGATCCCACCCTTTAAGGAGAGCTGTTCCCTTCCTGGTTGCCAGGATTCATTTGCTGAA